>CM030172.1:8825379-8980379 GCA_017639675.1 Aplochiton taeniatus
GGGCCTGAAACAACCCTCACCTTTAACATATTCCTGATTATTTATACCCTCAAGCTCAAATCAGCCTCACAGAGGTTGCAGCAGCACTGGGAAACATTCCTGAGTCAATATGACTTCAAAGCACGCACAGCTCTACCCTTACTGAGACACACATACAGCGCCAGACTGACAGGTCAGAGATATTGTCACCAAGGCTAGGATTTTTAAGTCATCACTTTAGCACCTAATAATCAGGCGGAGAATCAGCCTGGGAGGTTATGTACCGTTGGAGTGACTTGAAGTTCAAGAATCTGAGACCGGCAGCTGAGTGTGCCGGAGGAAATGATTGGGCCCAGGATCTCTGTCTGACAGAAATGGCAGCTAATAATAGCCTTGTGTTTGTTGATGATAATAGCAGCACGCATCCCAGGAGTGTCGAGGTGTACGGGTGAGGGGTGAGCGGAGAGCACAGCTGAAAACGGAAACATGATTCTCTTCATCTCTCCATCTCTCTCTCTCTCTCTCTCTCTCTCTCTCTCTCTCTCTCTCTCTCTCTCTCTCTCTCTCTCTCTCTCTCTCTCTCTCTCTCTCTCTCTCTCTCTCTCTCTCCCACTTGCATACACACACCCACACAAACACAAGCCCACTCCAAACACAGAGACTCTCCCTGGTCTTATAAGTTGCTAGTCTACTCGCCTGAAAGGGAGCCTGTGATTGGTTAAGGAGCACACTTGCGTAGTCAGCTCTCTAGTCTCTAACTGTGGCAGGCCATCTACTGCATGGAGAGGCACTCCTAAACTGTGGACAGGGGTATACTTTGTAGTCATGCTCTTCAACCTTCAGCGTTATATCACGATAGAAAGGTATGCTATGTTTCCTACAGCTCTGTTCAAATAATTCTGAAACCCATGAAAGCATGTGATTGTGAGTGTAGGTTTACTTGCATGTCTTGAATTTAAGTTTTACAAATTATAAAATTGTGTCCTGCCTTTTTTTTATCATGCAATAATAGATTGATGACCAGGGCATTTTAATGATTTCTCATGACTTGATTTCTCATGATAAATACTGGGTTTGGAAAATGTGGAACGATGCATGTTTACGAACTGTTTGCCTCTGCAGGCCAATGGAGACGCGGTATCGAAGTTGACAGAGGAAGACGCAGTCTCACAGCTGGGATCTGTGGTCGACAAAGAGGGAGGTGAAAGGAGTTATGGAACGGCCGTGACCCTCTCAGGTTACCCCCGTGGTGAGGGTGCGGCGCCCAAGGTTGAGTGCAGTTTGGGACGCCCGGTGCCTCACCTCCCAAGCACATCCAGCCAGAAGAACATAGACTCGCTGGCACAAACATGGGAGGAGGAGCCGAAGTGGGGTGGACCGCAGTTTATTATGCCGCTGGCTCCTCTTAGTATTGGTCCATCTGCCTTCCGTCGGACTAATCGGGCTTTGGAAGGAGATCAGAACTGTGTTAGGGGCTGGCTCGATGACCAAAAAGCTCAAAGTGGTGCACACATAAAACCTAAGGTACCGTTGGCAACCTTTGGAAGGCTTAGTGCGAGATCTTTGGAAAACCGTCTGGACAAACGGTTCCCAAACACGCTGGTAAATATAAGCGGTGTTGAACACACTTCGTCAAACGACTTGAAAGGGACCTTTTACCCAGCGCAGTCTTTGAATGAATGTTTGTCACCTCCTTCCTCCAATCAGAAGACATCAGGGGTTTTAGGGTTTGGTAATAAACACACAGACACAGTGTCACAAGAGCTGAACGAGGAGCTTTCCAACCTGCTTTTGGTCAGCAGTGACAACGTCACTGTCTGTGAGAAGGAGCACCTCGCATGCGTCACGCTGGACCTGAGGGACCCCATACTTACCAGGACCCCCATCACAACCACCCAATCAGAAAGCAAACCCAACTGTGTTCCTGATCAAAAGAAGGCTGCCAAGATGCCTCACAAGACGGCCAAGGCCAGTTTAGAGGGTAAACCACGCTCCAAGAAGGACAAATCAGCAGGGTGTCACCTTCCTTCTCAGGCCTGTAAGAAGCAGGAAAACATGACTGGAGCACCTCAGCCTCTCACAGCGCAGCAGGTCGCCAAGATACAGGAAAACCACCTTCCTCCTCTCAAAGGTTGCGAGGATGAGGAACCAAGTCTGGTGACTGTAATTGAGAACATAGAGATCACAGAGAAGGCCACTTCAAAACCCCACGGCAAGAAGAAGAAGAAGCACTCCCAGCATGCAGCCATTGTGAAGAGCGAGGCTGAACCTTTGGTTGAGGTGGAGAATGGAGCCAGACAGAAAACAGGAGCTAAAGGGAAGATTGACATCTTTGAGACCAAGCCAGGGGCTAAGGCTGCAAAAGTCAAAGATAAACCGGCAGCTGTTCCCAGTAAAAAGGAAAGCAGTCCTTCAGGGGCTGATACTGCAAATTCTGTGTGTGAGCCTGCTAGCCCTGCTAGCCAACTGAAGGATGATGTCATCAAACGGCGACGTTTGTCCGAGGATAAATTTGGGAAACGATTGCAGAAGTTTGAGAATGTGGGCCAGATCAAAAAAGAGGAAACTATGGCAGGTGCCTGGAAAGCTAATAAAAAGGCCTTCAGTGACGTGGTTAAAACTCCAACACAGAAAGAAGGTAATGCCACCTCCATGAATAAAAATATGATTCAATAGCCTACTGTACTGCTTCGATGTCCACTTTGATCTAATATGATATAATCTATCATCTAACATAACAAATCACACATTGAAATATTCATAAGTCATGATGCAACAAGTTCTTGTTGAGGGAATCAAGAAAACATAACGTATGTGCGCCTTACTGTGATTTCTGGTCTCTTTAGCCCCCAGACAGGTGCAGCCTATCCAGGCAGTGGCAGTCAGTGATGACCCCCAGAGCCTGTGTTTATGGTGCCAGTTCACAGCTGTGTTCACTGACCACACTATCACCTGGACCAAGGAGGGGACTGTCATGTCAGAGGTCAAAAGAAGGTGCTCATTTTGGGTATTAAAGGGCGCTGAGAAAGTCAGTTATTATTCATTGAACATTACATTGTCTTAGGCGGTGTTAAAAAAAATAAATTTAAAAAAGCAACAAGACTACCAAAAACAACACAAAAACAACACAAAAACTGAAGAAAAACAATTGACTATGTGAAGCGGCAACAAATACGTCAGCGTCCTACCTCCACCAGCAGGTCGACCTTTACCCTTAGCAGCCTTTTAATTTTAATGTTGTCATGTTCGGAACATATTTTCAAACCACTAGGGAGAGCTGTTTCTCTAGTTTGTTATTTCATGGTGCAATTTAATGTAAATCCATCTGACAAACATGTTCCCCATCTGCACCAGTAAAATGATGGTTCAGGCATGACTTCTAGTGGGAGGAATAAGCGCCTTTTATGTAATAGTGGGATTCAGTTCTGCAGTGGGATTTTATTTCACAGATGTGTGTCCCTCTGTCAACAAAGATTACTGTGCAATGGGAACAACAATGTATTTGGGCTATTTAGTGCTGTTTTTACTTTACAAAAGGAAACAGGCACAGTAAACAGGTGACCTTGAGTGTCTTTTAAGACGCCCTCAAATATAATGTATTATTATTGTTAAACATTTATTGGTAGGATGTGGATAGGACTATTACACTACAGTTATACTGTCAAAAAGGCATTACCATTAATAAATATGACTTTCATTTAGTCAATAGGTTACGTATTTGCATGTATTTTTGCTCATCTCTACAAAATTCAGATATTCATCTTTTTAACTTTGGAATGCCGCTTGTTGTGTTTCTGACTATTCTTTTTTTCTGTGTGGTCCTTAGTTCTGGGGATGAAAGCAGGGTGTCCATGAACATCTCCAAGGCCTCTAACAAGGACCTGGGCAGATACCAGTGTCGTCTCAGTAGTTCTCATGGATCCCTAGCTCTGGACTACCTGCTCACCTATGAAGGTAAGGAGAGAGCATTGTATCAGAACACCTCTCAAAATGCCCTTCAGTGCATATTACATACTCTCTTGTCCAATCTCATTTTCAGTTCTCAGTGAAATTGTCATCCCTGTAATCACCAAAAATATCCCAAGTGAGTGCCTTTATTTTATTCTTTGAATTTTTTTTAATGAAAATGCATCAGCACTAAAATACAGACTGCATTCTCCCACACATGCTATAGGAGTAAGCATGTTATGAAATGAATAGCCCGCTCATTGAATCTCTCACGTTTCCATTTCTCGGCCAGCTGCCCCTGTGGAGGTGGTGGGCGAGGAGGAGGACGTGAGATGTCGCGCTCTGCTGTTCCGCGAGGACTTCCTGAAGGACCAGTACTTTGGCGAAGACCAGGCCGCCAGTCTCATTACGGAGAGGGTCCACTTTGGCGAGGGCATGCACCGCCGGGCCTTCCGGGCCAAGCTGCAGGCGGGCATGGTGGCCACCTTCACATCCGGCCACCCGTGCGTGCTCAAGGTGCACAACGCCGTCGCCTATGGGACCAAGAACAGCGACGAAATGGTGCAGAAGAACTATAACCTGGCTGTGGAGGTGAGAAAGGTGTCTATAGAATTCCATCTAGACAACTGTATGCCTGCAGTGCAGCTTAATTAATGAGGACTTTTTGAAATACATGTTTTCGTCAATGTCCTGTAGGAGTGCTCTGTCCAGAACACAGCAAGGGAATACATCAATGCCTACAACGTTGTAGCCAGGTCCGCTGAGGCATTCGGAGATGTCCCAGAGTAAGTCATTCCCATGTGTGTCTGGGCCGTTGTTTGTTTACGTGAGTGTGTGTGCATGAGTTTATGCTATATGTATGCTTTGTGCTCGACCGGTCTAAGGTGTATGGTTGTTCTGGTTTGTGAATCCTCCGGCAGGATCATTCCCGTCTATCTGGTCCACCGTCCTTCAAACAATATCCCCTACGCCACTCTGGAGGAGGAGTTGATGGGAGACTTTGTGAAGTATTCTGTCAGGGACGGCAAGGAGATCAACCTGATGAGGCGCGACTCAGAGGCGGGACAGAAGTGTTGTTGCTTCCAGCACTGGATCTACCACAGCACAGAGGGCAACCTGCTGGTCACGGACATGCAAGGTGGGCTATCACCCAGGGTTACGGAGTGATGAAGACAATCAGCAGACACATGCATGAGCGTTAACATACAGGCAAAACTCATAGCACAAATGATCATACTCAAGAGAAGGCTTACTAAATACTGGCTGATTCACAATTTTGCGACTACGTATATTTTTTGATAATATATATTTATTTGTTTATTTGCTTATCTGCCTATTCACATATTTATGTAAAATAGTATTGACTTGACTATTTAAATACCTGTTTGGTTTGCTTATTTACATACTTATTGAATTACTTTTTACATTTTAGGAGTTGGTATGAGGCTAACAGATGTTGGAATAGCAACCAGGGAAAAAGGGTGAGTGTACAAACAGTTTCAGCATCTTACAACAGTGATAGTGAAATTGTTTTCTCCAGTGGAAATCCTTCCCTGGCTCCATAATACTTAGTTCTACAGGCTATGCAACGCAAGATCACTAACGTCTAACAGTAGACCTTATCTTTGTGTCTCTATGCCTGTCTCTCTTCAGGTATAAAGGATTCAAAGGAAACTGTGCTACTTCGTTTATAGACCAGTTCAAGGCCTTGCATTTGTGCAACAAGTACTGTGAGCTATTGGGCCTCAAGTCCCTGCAGCCCAAACCCAAAAAACAGAGTCATGCCCCCAAATCCCAATCCCAGCTTGGAGCCAAGAAAAAGACTGTGGGACAAACAGTAAAGAACAAATCCTGATAGTAGGAGATCTTTGGACTTTGGACATTTTGATTGGTAGAGCCAGATCGGGAATTATGACACTGATTTTAGTACTGTACAGCAGTTCAGTGTCTGTATTGTGATGTCTTCATTTATTTAGTTTTGTCATGTATACAACATGTATACAACACCTGTTTTTTGTTTCAGTGTTTTTGTACTTTGATTAAATGATAAGTGTTTGTGTGTGAAGAAGTGTTAAAGATGCTGTTGTTTGTATGATAAAAGAAATAGGCAGACACTCTAGATATATTTAGTTACTGAATGGTCCTAACAGTTTCCGATTTTATTTTTTTGTTGCGAGGCAACTTGACGTTGTTACCACCTTTGAATTGAC
Source organism: Aplochiton taeniatus (assembly GCA_017639675.1). Classification (NCBI taxonomy): domain Eukaryota; kingdom Metazoa; phylum Chordata; class Actinopteri; order Galaxiiformes; family Galaxiidae; genus Aplochiton; species Aplochiton taeniatus. Next base: position 8,831,517 of record CM030172.1, read on the forward strand.
TTGTCTTGTCTTTAAAATAATATTTGAGATGTATATTTTTCTGATGTAATAGCACGTTGTAAAGCAACAAATTAATGCTGACTGTTTTTTTGTTATCTTATTTAATATTCTTAAAATATTCAAATAAAATTCAGCTAATTTGACATGAATAATGAAATTGGTGAGATATGCAGTATACCTTTGGAAACATAATACGCATTATTAAAATGGTTATAATATTGTACCCTATGAGACCACCAGGCACCTAAGTCCCTCCAGTGTGACATCCGGGGCCAGCTGCCTACAGTATGACCCCTACAACATTTCTGCTATGCTATTGCCTTGGCAGTCGGTCAAGAAAGGATTTACATTGACATCTACATGCCATGAGTAATTTCTCCTGTATTTACACCAGGGCCGCCAAAGTAAATGACCCAAATCAATAGCTCAGGTCTCTATACGATGTGAGTGCCTTATGTAGAAAGAGTCTCAGTGTGCTTTGAAGAGCTCATGTTAAGTGTATTTGCAGTCTGAACTGAATTGAAGTGAATGTTTGTCCTGAAATGAATCCAGTTCTTGTTACTGGCCGCTGCCTTAGAACGTGCTGCACCGCAAGGGTGAGGTTATGTACACCCCTGCCCGGATTCCAATAGGACAGGACAGATATAAAGGGGGTGAAAACGAGACATACTTGTGTGTTTGTGTGAAGGTAGCTAGATTGTATGTGTAAAATATGTGCATAATAGGCAACTATTTAAAAAGTTATGACTTTGAACTGTTTTAACGATTTAAACTGCAAACAAATTATCACAGCCAATTGTGTAATTTCACTACTGTTTTTTTATGAAAAATGTTGGTTTTAATGCTGAAGTAAAAAACTCACACAGAAAACATCTAAATGTGCTTTCTCCATTTTCTTTATTTTGGAAGGATAATCAGTGACACAAAAATATTTAATTCAAATAATAAATAAATAAATAATTCAAACAACACAAAATGACAAATACATATTCCAACCAGACAGACAGGCCCAACAATAAAACTAATGGGTCATGTATTCTTGTCTCTGCATGTCACAATGTGAGGATTACAGGCGCATTATCGGCACATGCAAGGTGGTAAGTGGGTCACCATCTGAGGGCCACATCATGGTAGGTCTATTTGCATCCCTTATACTGCCTGTAGTCAACATACAGTACAGCAGAGCCAATAGTTCTTGTGGCAACAGCAGGCTCAGATTGAAACAAGCACGTCACAGATAAGACCTTCAAAAGGAATTTGCCATTCCTAAATACAACAAGCTTATCTGAAGTATTTGGGGCCATCGCAAAATACGAAAGCATAAACACAGTTGAAAATCATTATGCTATTTTCCAGCTTACTGTTTGAATAGACATAGCTTGTACGTTGTGAAACTACTTTTTCTGGAGTATGGCCACTCTCTCGGATCCTTTATTGTATTTGTTTGCCCATGACCTCTCAGGACAGGGAGGGAGGAGAGTTTTGCTCTTGCCGTAGCTATTTAGTGTGATAATGGCGTTTGATAGCACAGAGGATACAAACACCATTGTCACACTCCATAGCTCAGGAAGAATGGGACGAAGGATACACCTGGGATGGACGGAGAGAGAGGGTGATTATATACAAAGATGTAGCGGGGTTGAACGGGGTGAGACAGAGAAAGACAGGGTAAGGAGATGAGGAAGACTGGGAGGCAGACATGGAAGGACATGAGAGAATGATTAGTCATTTGTGTTGAAATAGTCAAATGCTCTATCTCTTAGGCATCTCACTGAGTTTGCTGTCCGGTATGTCAGGGCCAAACCACCTGTGTCTATTAGTCTATTGTTACAAAACCCTCCAGCTAGTTATTGTTGGACTTTCCTTTCAAGGTAAATACACACTACTTGCTATCCTCTTAAGAGTACAGTTCAGCATGTGTAAATGTGCTGGTGGGTCCTTGTAAGCCATGTATACAACAGAGCCCTTCCTTTTTCAGTAGTTTCAGTAGACATGCTTGGTGTTGACTTAACTGCAGCTGTGTTTGCCGGTTGCAAGGTACCTGGGTAAAGGTGCAGCTGTGTGTGTCTGATGTGTATGTGATTTCGCACACTTACATGCATGTCCATCTTTTTTTTAATTCATTTTTTCACTACCTACGTAGCCGAATATAGCTCTCCAACTAATTTGTGCTGTACACATATTTACCTCCATTTCTGAAAAAAAAAAAAAAAAAAAAAAACGATCTGACCCTTGGTTAGATTATTACTCTTGTACTAAAGGGGACATGGATAAAGGTCCCCAATGCCTTTTCTCTGTTTCGGGAAAATGCTATGTTACATACAACTCATACTCACCAACAGGCCTCTGAGTGTAACACTGGCTTCACCTTTGACTGCTCATTCCACTGAGCACCAAAGAAACACTGTCCTTCTGCATGGTTGCTCTTTCCTTCTTGTCTCTCGGGGTTCCAAGTATTATTCTCAGGTCTGTAACAGCCGAGTACAGTTCCAGTCCAGTCCAGTCCAGTTTGGGGTCTACCCGACAGGTGCAGGTCTGATGATGGTAAGGTGCGTTTGGGACCGGTGCTGACCCGTACTCTGTCTTTATATAGCCTGAGGGGGTTTAGGCAAACAGCCAGTTCCCCTTAGTGATAAGCTGTAGGGGAGCTATCGATCAACCCTGACCAGAAGAGCAGGAGGAGGGTGAAGAGGGCAGCACCAAAAATGTATGGCAAAAGTCAATCCATTATTTCTATTCACCCACTAGGCGGATACAACAAAACATTTTTTTTAATAATAATTGTCATAATGATATATTAACCATAACTTGTGTTCATTGAGGCAATACTGTATGTTACCCTTCCATTTTGTCACAGATTTCAACTACAATACTATTGTAACCTCACTGCACTTAAGCTTTCCCTTTCATGACCAGTCCTTTCAAGTTATGTAAATGTAATGATGCAGGTGACCTTAGCTGGCATCCATGTTCTATAGAAACACATTGATCCCACCATCCTAGTCCCCTTGCCGAAGCCAATCCTCTTGTTGTCTTCTGCATTGTTAGGGTAGTTGGCAAGATGCTGGATACAAGCTCTGTCACAGCATATTATCGGCGCTGACCCTTCTGGGATGTGCACCCTGTGATAATAAGCTATAGTGCATGTTTTAGTTTCTAACTTCATTGTAATCCTGTAAACAGCTATATTTACATTTGAACCCCACCTAAAAGTGTACTGTATGCACAACTGTACAAATGTGATAGTTCGCTTTGTAAAGATCTGCAGCTAAGTTATAATAAGTTTTGTTCTTACATTAAGTTGTTAGTTGCTTACTACCACACAACTCTGGGCCAGTGGTGTACTCAAACAAAACAATTATCCATTTGGTATCAAAAAGCAAAACTCGCAATTAGAATAAGCTTAATATTGCATTGCCAAAATGCCCTATTTGCAACCGTCTCCCCATTAAACAGTGGTTCAAAGGTTTGTCAAGAGGAAGAACAAAAAGTGGTAAATATAGCCTAGTTAACTAGAAATAGAGTCCTCATGTATCTACTACTGTATCTAGGCAAAGGTTTGGGTAAAAACTGTGGTCAGCGGTGGTTCATTTATTGTTAACAAATACTTTGCTTAAAGCAAACCCCCAGAGGAGCCTCAGTCTATGACTCCACATTGATATGGGCTCAAGTCTAGTCCTCTCCAAACCTAGATGCCCTATGTCACAGGCTGTGACATTTAGTAGTCCCTTAGTTTCTGGCTGCTAGTTAACTTTCCACAGCCCGTGGCAAGGCAAAGGAGGCTTGATAGAATGCACCCTGACAGGCAGGACGGCTTTTATTTGCTCGTCCTTGGAGCTGATAACTCCCTGATTGCCTGTGTGAATGAACCGGGGTCCTTTCACCATGCCACGTGTACCATAGAGCTGGGGCACTTGCGGGAAGTTGATAGAGGGACCACTTACTGTTGAGAACCTGTTAAATAATACAATGGCTGATTTTAAAATTTGACTGTTTCTATTACGCTACATAAATTATATTTGTTTTGTAAGACATATTTTCATACAAAAGAAAAACTTGTCAGGCTCATGAAGCTATGGTTAGCTTGTCCATAATGATAGGCCTACAAATGACAGAATATGAATAGACGTGTCGAGACACCGAGTTTTTGGTGACAGTAACAGTAACAAATACGCTCTTTCTTAAAAAGCTATTTGCGTAGTGTCTACAGTACTTTCTGCTCAAACACCAGCAAGAGGGGCAGGCCAAAGCGGGGCTATTTACTCACAAATTCTTACCAAAGTCCTAGTTAAACAACTTTTAATTTAATCTCTATTTCTTCAAAAAAGAATACCTGGAAAAAAAAAGTGATAGTCAGCTTTTGATATCAGTGAATTTAGCAATTCTGTAAATGTTTAACTCAATGCAGTTTAAAGGTTTATACTACAGTGGCTCAATGTATTATGTCCGCTTAGTCTGCAAATCCATGCAGTATTGTTTGTGTGGAGGTGTTCTTTACTATACTTCACTTAACTAGCGTGACCACTAACCTCATTATTTATCTTGATTGTGATCTAACCAGAATCTATATATAATTAAAAAATAAAAAATAAACACAACGGACAGAAAGAGACGGTTCAAGTTCCAAGTATAGTTTTATTTCACCCGAGTTTCAATGAACCACTAGGGTTTGCAGTGTAGAGGAAATGTTAACAAAAGTGACCCCCCCACCCCCTTAATAAAAAAGGATCCTCCCGTATCTATACTAAGCTGGAGTAGGAGGGCAACATGAGAAAGGAAAGGAGGGGTGAAGAAGAAAAAGAGAGAGAAAAGGGGAAAGGGATGAAGATGACTTTTGTGTGAAGTATCACCTTCGCAACTGTCAACTTTGTCTGTTAGCAGCAGCCCAGATTTAAAGACTAGAAATATTGCACAAGTTAAACAAGTGCATTGAATGAAAAGTAATCACATTCAAGTTAATGATAAAAGACTTAGAACAGGCGACATGACCTCCGAATGATCTATAAAGTGCCCTTTAGGTTTAGTGGTGTTAGAAAAAGGAGAGATCACATTAAAAAAGGAACAGATGTTAATAGTAAGAAACGTGCTGCTTATATTCAGTGGCAATCACAGCTTTTTTCTAAAAACACACTGCTTCATTTTAACACGTTCATAATTAATACTTCTATTAGATGTAAAACAATCATATCTATATATAATCAAAGATTTTAGTTTTTTTCTTAGGAAGAAATAAATGTACAGCAATATGAACAGGGATAAGCATAACAATATTGATATAGTCATTGTGACGCAAACCTCTCAACCAACAATTTATATTTTCCTGTTTCTTTGTCCTCCAAGGACTTTAAAACCAAGAAGCGTATTACACTTTCAATTACTACGTAATCAAAGCAAACACAAGATACATCTTCATGCCGTTTTAATAGCACTACAATAACAAACATGTTATTTAAGTTAACCCCATAAACGATATGGATTTGTCATTCCCAAATCAGCCAGATTTACAGTTTACACACAATTTCATACAATTGACAATATAGTAAACAGCATTATTTGTCAGTACAAATACGTCAGAGTATTTTCTGTAAGAATGATAATAATAACAGATAAAAAAAAAAATCTCAATCCTTCTTGGCTTGCAAAATAAGATTATTTTATAAAATCTGTCCCTTCTGGGACCCCCCCCCCCCTCCCATTGCGCTGCCCCAGCGATCACAGAGTAGATCAAACAGCAGTGGATGTGAGGAAAGAGGTGTGGCTAATCTCCTGACCTGTGATCGGATTGCATTCCTAAGGTAATCTGGTGGGGGTGTAAGGATCTGAGAGGTGCAGTGTCCTGTTCTACTAGTGTCAAAACTCTCCGTCATAGTCATCACCCATAATCATCATCATCATCATCATCATCATCGAACGTTAGATACAGAGAGGAAGATAGTGCAGAAATATTAAGGCCATGCTAAGTCTCCTAGTGAGAATACTGAACTGTACTGAGTATTGAAACTGTGCATAAAGGAGCTGTGAAATGCATCAGAGAATTTTTTTTTTTTTTTTCCAGCACTGTAGATGTTTTTCTTATCACACAAGACAGGGCACATAGGGGCTGTTATAATCGTTGACTGTTGCGATAGAATGTTGTGTTGGTAGAGTGCAAAAAACCTCCTCTCTCTCCCCAGCCTTCCTCAGCCTTGCCCGAGCACCTTGAGAAGACATGGGCATTGGCATGTTGGTAAAAGGCTCAGCCCACAATAGTAAGCCATACTGTTCGACATGCTTGCAGAAAAGAGTACACTGCTACGGCCACCGTTAGGGGGAAAAGAAGGGCAGTTGGTTGGCCTCGCCGCGTCGTTGATCCTCTGGATGTGTCCTTTAGTCGACGCCCTCGAAGCCCTGGGCATTTTCCACCGCCATCAGCAGCTTCTCACGCAGGTCCTCAAAGGTGTCGTAGGTTGGCAAGTCCAAGCGGTTGAAGCTACGTAAGGAAGAGTCGGCGGAACAGAGCAGTTCAACAGGCCATTCGTAAACTAAATGAGAAACATGAAATGCACATTGGCTATGTGATGCGATTAGTGACACGTGTGTGTGTGTGTGTGTGTGTGTGTGTGTGTGTGTGTGTGTGTGTGTCTGAGCCTGAGGCCTGGGCTGGACGTACCAGGTGTGAGCTCTGGGCAGCTTGTCAGGTGTCCCCCACTGCTCAATGGTGAAGAGCTGGGGCCCATTAGAACCTGACAGCGGTGCAGAGGAGGACACAGGAAAAACACACTTAATATTATTGGCGAATTTATTCGGGATATTAAATAAGAATCTGACGTCACACCCCGTACCACCGGGAGAACTCAAATAACATTCATCCAGTCATTGGTTTAATCCTCCTCACAGTGCCAGTGGAGGCCGGTAGGCGAGGCTCTCTTACCGTAAAGCTCAGCGAAGCCGTTCATGGGGACCCGGGATGTCCCGGTGACAAACTGGAGCAGGCGGATCCTCTTCTCGGCGTCCATCAGCAGCACAGCCTACGCAAGCACATCCACGGTGTTAGGAACAGCACATAGGCTACCTCAAACATAGGTTCAATATGCTTGATTATAATTCGAATGCAACAAATCATAGCATTCAGTAGATAACACTCGGTCCAGCTAAGTCACAGCAAAAAGTGAGTACAGTAACAGTTGGCTGGCCGCCAGAGGGCAAATGGGAGTGAGCAGACGTGTTTCCGTTAATCCCAATGGAGGATCTAGAACTCAATCTGTGTCCTTCTACGCGGCGGCCCTGAACAGACAAACAGAAGCTGTTTGTGCCAGCCCCTCCAATCAGCCAACATGACCCTGTGGCAAGCACAGCACAGCCAACCCCCCCCCCCCACCCCTACTACTCATTCTGGTGTGTCCCGTTGGGAGTGTGTGCGCACGGCAGCGGGAGGGTGCGTTTGCGCGAGATGAATGATAGCCGGGCTCCTGATAGCTGATAACCAGAGTGACTCTGGCAGGCTCTTTCATCAGAGCAAACACTCGCTTCCCCAAACAGACTTTGATCTTCAAAAGCTGGACCAGCTCCCCTGCCAGTTGCATGATGTTAGGCCCAAAATCAATGGCACTGCACACTGCTGTGGTGCAAACCCGCTGCAGTCTATTTGATGCCATTTAAAATGCCCCAGCAGAGTTTGGCAAAAATGTTTTTTTATTTGACTGTGGGCAGGAAACCGACAGTTGGTAGGTTTCAGAGATGAATCAGTAATCTAGCAAAGTAAAAAAATAATGACTGTGTAACTTTTCGGTTTATTTGTTGAAATGTAACCTAAGAAATGTGTGAATCAACCAGCAAAGTATTGGTAGGACTCAACAAGACATTCCCACCAACACCCCCACACACACGTAGTGGCTCAGGGAGCAGACTTAAATATAGCTAGAGCATTGAGGCCATGCAGCTAGAATTTCATTTGACGGTTACCTTAAATTCACACACACAAACTCATCTACACTTGCCCACACACACACGCGCCCCCGTTTGCACATGCACACATACAAACAGACATCCATCTATGTTTTCAGCCTGCACTAGGTATAGTGTGTGTGTGTCTTACCTTCCAGAACCACTGTATGACAGGGTGGTTTGGGCAGTAGCCGTTCTTGTAGACTGTGTGCTGTCTCCAGTCATTCACATCTACATCCCCAAGACCGCACATCAGTAACTAGAGAGAGGGGGGATAGCAAGGGGAAGAGAGAGAGGTCAAGTTAGATTTTTTATTTTTCTATATCTGATATGACAATATCTTTTCCCAATCTCATGGATTGAATTACAATACATCAAATACAGGAAAAATAGTTACGAGATGAATACAATAGCTTGGCTATATACCTCCAGCTCGTTTTCATCAAATATCTTGATCAGGTCAACAATAATGAGTTCTGTGAATCCCTGTTGGTTTAAAAGAGGGAATTAAAAAAAAAAGGAAAATGTCTGTCATTAGCTTAACTGAACCAACCCATAAACAACAACCCAATAGAAACAAACATTCCTGCAATGAGACCGTTATTGTTTAGAAAAGGAAAAGCATAACATATTTTGTCACACTACTTCTCTCCAGGACTGCCGACATTTAGCTCTAGTGAGCCTACTGCCCTCAAGTGGTGAAAGACTCCAATGCACACTCAAAAACCACACACCTCCAAAAAGGCGTTCATTTGTTTCTGGACCCGGTTAACAAACCGCCACTGGATCACCAGACTGGGGAGCGGAAAGAGAGGAGGATTATTAGAATATAGAATAAACATAAACAGGCACGTTGCAAAATATACATACACAACTAGATGCCTACATATAGTATACAGGCTTACAAAGTTAACAATCTACAGATTTTATAGTAAAAGCTTTGAAACAAATGGACACATACTCTATGTATTCATTCTTGTTGTCATTGGTAACCAGCATGTCTGACCCGCTGGGCTTCAGGTCAACCTGATAAGTCTAGCAGGGAAAGATGTTAAGATTAGGATTCTGCATCAAATATTACTAGGAGCACCACAATGTCAGAATGGTCAACCAGGCTGACTGTTAGTTGGCACTTTGTGTACCTGCCCAAAGTTGTCCTCGTCAATACAGAACCGCAGGTCCAGTTCAGTTGGGTCATTTTCCAGAATCCACTTTAGTGAGTTGTAGTACTCACTGTCCTGCAGAGACAGACAGGTGGAAAAGGCACATTTAAACAGTGCAGGGCCCTGCAGCCGGAGAAGTCTCTCCAATAAATAATGTAATGCTCTGCAGAGTAGTGAGCGATATGCATGAGTAATCTAATATATTTTTAAATGATTTCCTCAGATCAACAACCTAGACCCAATCAGTGTACTTAATGCCCGAGCACCAGAGAGAAAGCGAAGTTAAAAGCAAACGGCCTCAGGGGGTCAGCTCAAAGATGTAGTTCCTCCTCCACAAACACAGTTTGAAAGAAGAGGCAATGCAGTTGTCTTACCACAGACTCCATGTCCTTCAGAGAGATCTGCTTGCCAAGCATCATCTTGTAGAATGGCCTGATGAAGAAACCTGAAAAGAAAAAACGGATTCATATTTATTTGTTCAAACACACATTCCTATCTTCCCCATTAGCAGCCGACTGTTTAGTTTAGTTTACAAAATACTTGCAAAGTGGCGGTTTAAGAGGATACACCCCCATTTTCTTACCGTCCAATAGTTTCCCGTGGAATACCGCCATCCCAGCCACACGGCCAATGAACTTGAAGTAGGAGAGATGGTCCTCGTTGCACAGGCCAGAGTTGGGGTTGATCTGAAGAGTGTAGTTATCGCTATAAAAAGAGAGCGGGGACATAAAGTCGTAAAAAAAAACTAAGATTCAACAAACATAATGAATGCTAAAACAGGGGCGTATTTAAAAGCTGGTGGGACTATTCTAGAAGTTGCCAACCACCATCACAAAACACAACCATTGTTAATGCTCCCTTACTTGATGTAACAAATGTGTAATGATTAAACTTGACACCGCAAGTATCCTGCAAAACTAATTGGATTGAACTCCATTTCTTTGGGGAATGTAAGGTGCATGATTAGCATTTAAGAGAGGAAAGGAAAACTGGATCTTGTCGAGCCTGGAATTACTTTTCCGTTACATGGAGCGAGGACGTCGTGCGAGGCACTTCCGCTGCTTTTTAGGAAGTCAGTGAATGAGAGGAAACGGAAAAGACAATACAATTTTAATGAAGCTATACAAAATGCCTGACAGAAAAGGAAAAGGCACCGCCTAATGCAAAAGCGTGCACTGGTTTAGTGCCAGATGCAAGTGGTGTCCTGGAGCCATTTGTTGTTCTTAAGAGGGCTTATGAAGGCAAACGAAGAGGGTTCTCCACCCAAGTATTCAAAAAAATTTAAACTATGTGCATACCCGCCCTGCTACGTAGGGCCCTGCACGGCCAAAAACTCCAGCCCGAGCCCGGCCCGAGCCCATGGTGTTCAAGCCCTAGCCCTAGCCCGGCCTGAGCCCCTGGTGTCCAAGCCCTAGCCCTAGCCCGGCCTGAGCCCCTGGTGTCCAAGCCCTAGCCCTAGCCCGGCCTGAGCTTGACAACATCTGACATTTCTCAGCACGAGCCCGATCCAATTGCTCTGCAACAGTTACTGTCACGTGCCGCATACGTGCATACTTGCAAAAGCTATGTATAGGCTACTATTAACTATTCATAATCCAATCAATATAACGATGACCTATTTCATACAGTGGCCAATGTGTGCTCTGCGTGTATAACTAAAGGAGAGTAATGAAATGAGCCCGAACCCAACCCAAACCTGTTTTATAAAAAAAAATGTAATGTCCCGAAACGACTTAGCCTGTCGGGATCCGACGGCTTGCAGACCTCTACTGCTACATAGTCATGGCACACTGTGTGCTGCTCAACAAAAGCATCCACAAGTTTTAAAAGTAAACACAAACACTTACGTAGCGGAGTACTCAAACAGGCCGTAGTAAGGGTTGAACATCTCCTTGGAGAGTAAGAAGAACCATTCTCTGGCCACTCCACCGTAGTCCAGTCCCTTCTCCGACTCAAACTCAATCCACAGCCGTGCCTTCAGGATGTCCGGCCTCTTAAGGGACATGATGCGCCGATACGACTCCTCAAAGATGTTGGTTCTGTGCAGCTTCATCTCAAAACGGTTAGGGATGTCCGCCTAGTAAGAGAGAGAAATAATACATGTAAATGAGGTCGCATTTTGACACCAAAGACACGTAATATAGCATATTTATTGAACAGAAACACTTGATTAACAGCTTAAAGAATTTGCGGTCATTAAGAACCTAACTGCTCACGGTCAATCGGCAAGCAATGATGAAGGGGAGTGCATTTTGGCAGTCTGATTTGACCATTAACTGTAGAAATCAGTCCACTTTAATGTTTTAGGAAAATGTGCAAAACATTTACTGTTGCTCAACTTGTAAATCCCCCTGATAGTAAGTATGACAAATTGGAAATAAGCCCAGGACAGTAGTGCAGAGCCAAAAAGCCATTAGATTTGGAAGCCGAGCTCCCAGTGCAGCAGCAGTGTAACACAGGAAGGACTAATAATGTCAAGTCCACAGTACAGCCATGGAAGTCTTACAATTGCATTACCAAAATGAAATCTTTTCTTACCGGTTTCTTCAACTTTTTCCTGAAGTAGTCATATTTCTGTTTGAACTCTCTAGAGTATGGGACAGCCTGCAAAAGAAAAATGGAAAAAGAAAAACGTAACAGTGTCAGATCAAGGAGCCAACAACCCCATTGAGAAAACAGCACCGATAAGTCTTCCACTTGGTTTCATATGTGTTGCGTTGCTGCAGGGTTTGGCTGTACTCCACGAAAGGGAAGGGTGCAAAGGGTATTTGATATCTACTGATATCTACTGCATGAAGTGGTACATGGGCCGACATGGAAGTGTTGCTAGCTTTCCGCTCTTGTGCTCTCACTTAAGATACCAACAGAGCACGGGACAAAGAGTCCAATCTTTGTTGTGTGTCAAAGTAATGTTGTCAGGAGTGTGTGTCATAGATACCTGCTTCACTGGGCTATTATGATAGAGAGATGGTATTGCAGGCAATATGCTAACTTTTAGCCTTAAATACTCACAGGTCCTGTGATGGCTGGACTTTGCAGGCGTGGATCCTCCCACTGAGTGTTCTTGGTGTCTGAAAAATAAATAAAACAACCACCTTACTAGACAACAAATGTTTAGGTCAGATTTAGGGACTGGGAGCAATGAATGGAAGGTTAAACGTTTACATGGATGTTCTTTTGGTGCGTGCTGGGCATACTAGTGCCACGCATTCTTTAACAAGCCGCTTGTGAAGATGGGAACAAGTGGACAAAGCCTGGAGTGTGTCAGGTTTGCATGGATACAGTAAACTGATACCCAACAGCTACATCCCCACAGGGTACAGCTATTGATTGGACCAGAGAACATCTCGTCTGACACAGAGATACAGATAGGCTCTGCTGAGCCATGCTTAAACTGACAGCCAGCGTGGCGGGGCCGGGGGCAGCAGCACAAACCACGCAGAGTGACTCTGATAGCAGAAAGACAGAGAGAGAAGCCGAGAGGTTAAAAGAAAACGGTGGGGGGGGGGGGGGGCTGAGGGTAACTAGGCAGATAACGAGTGAGACTCGGGTGGGAAAGTCAGAGAGAGAGAAAGCAAAGGAGTGGAATGTGTCAGAGAAGAAGAAAGCAGTCTTACTGTGGTCGATGTAGAAGGTCCTTCCGTCAGCATGAACTCTCTCCTCCCAGCCCGGCTAGAAAAAAGAAGACAGGCCAAGAGTGAGCTTAACAGCAACAACACAATTTAACAGCACTAGCGACCAGACCTTTAAAAAATAGCGTTTCTTAAAATCCTTCCCCACAAACTCTCATCGCTGCCAGCCTGGCATTGCAGGCAGGGTAAGTCAAACAGGTATGGTACTGGGAAGGATTTTCTGTTCTATTTGAGCCAGGTCTGGTCCGGTCCAGGCTGGGAACAGCATCGGTACACCAGTCCAGACCAGTACAACGCCACCACCACCACTAATCACAGTAACCAATACAGCCAACACAGTGACGCAGGCCCCACACACACTGGCAGTCAAGCATTTTGGGAGAGTTGGTCGGAAGGCTGAGGCCCGGGTCAATTAAGCCTCAGGGTAAGACAGTGTGTGTGGGGTTGTGTGTAGGCAAGGCAGCCGCCGGTGCTGTGAACGGTGGAGCAGGGGATTCAAGAGAGAAAAGGAGGGCGACAGGGGAGGCCACAGACATGCAGCGTACAGCAAGTCCCTTCTTCAGACCAGCAGCTCCTCTGTTCCCTTCTTTTTTTTTTCCTCCTTCCCTCCGTCCCGTGACTTTTGCCAAGTATATATCTTGTTTTAGTGGCGCGAGCACACCACAATGGGTCCTATCTCAGCTATGTCTCAAAAGGCCAGATAAGGAAACCCGCTGGAGATAAAGAGTGGCCTGGTTGGTTTTGGGGCGGGGCACGAGAACAGAGAACACACGAGAACAGAGAGCAGAATGGGTGGATGGGGGGGGGGGGGGGGCTACGGGAAGACGGTGGGTGGGTGGGTGGGTGGAACAGCGGCATGGCTTGGGGGTCAACACAGTCATCCATGCCAGTTATGAGAGTGCAGCATTGGGTTTGGCTAGACTGGACCCAACCAGGACAGGCAGGCAGGCAGGCAACCAACCTCCTCCGGAAGGTTCTGCCAGAAACAAGCAGGGGCGTACGCATGATGAACCCCACGCCATGGAGAAAGAAAAAAAGAAAAAAAAATACAGAGAAAGAGAGAGAGAGAACAAGCACAACCCCTAGCCTGTGAGAAGGTTGTTAACGCGATGATTTAGTCTTTAGAAACATACAAGAGCACAGCAAATAGCATCAGCAGTGCAACATCTCCCTAGCTGGCCCTTTGCCTGCGGCACTAAGTGAGGGCCTATAGCTCCATTCAACTCTCAGACCTACTTCCCATTCTTAATGTAGCTTCAGTATCAAGCAAGTGTCTTGGATCTTGGCTTATTAAAAGCAAGAAGAGGGGGGTAGGTGTGGGGGGGGGGGGCGAGGCACCAGTATGCAGAATTGATAAATGGCACTGTTCGTGGGAAAGCACTAATTATGGATTAGGCTGGGGAGCGCACAAGAGTTTCTGTCTATTTTTTCTCTCTCCCTTTCCCTCTGCTCTCACACCTCACAGTCTCTCGTGGAGCTAACAAGGACAGCAATTAAAGCACAGAGCCTGACAGCGAGCCACATCCTCACGTTGGCGGCGAGGTTGCTTCATTCCCACACTTCAAAGTTAAAAAGGCAAACGGGGACAAAAGTGTGACCGCACGGTGTGTGTAGGGCTTTACCCTTTAACAAATTCGAAAAAAGGGCTTGTTTGTCTAGCAAATGAGTTAGCATGTTCACAGAGTGTGCACCTCCCTCCTCAAACGTCTGGGTAAACAACCCTATTACTCCAAAAGACTGAATCCCACTGGGGTTTACCATGTATGAATCTAAAAGTCTGCAACGTAAAGGCAACATGAAGGCAACGCAATGTGTGTATGATGCTTTCGTCTTTGGGATCAAAATCAAAATGTAAATTGCGCACATAACATATCGCATAGATATGTTTATAATTGAGGCTGAATGCTTATGTTTAAGCCTGTGATTACACTTTGGTAAAGCAGGAAATAAATCCAGCATCTGGACATAATTGTCTTACAGTGCTGGATAGCAACAAAGATGCTCTGGAAGACTTCAATGCCACTGTAAATGAAAATTCAATCATTTTACAAAGTGACTACCCTCCAAATGATTCTGTTGTCACTGCACCATCCACAGGAACAATGAGACAAAACTAGGCCTTATTTTAATATTTTTCTATTCTGCAGGCATTTTGGCAGTCAGATTATACTTACAGGAAGTGGGCCCAGATCACCAGGGTCCAGTGAGTTCTTAGCCCGCATGTGAACCGGGTACTTCAACCTTGGGTCCTCCTGGATTAATGAAGGGGAGAGGAAAGATGCCAGAAACAAATGAAAAAAATAAAAGACAAGACATTAATGAAGTGAATTGCATTCTTATTGAGACAATCAATATCGCATTCGTATGTTCTGACAAAAGCGGTAATGGAATTTTGTTTGGTCAATAAACCCACTTTGTTTTAAAGAGGCAGCAATCAATAGCATGCCACTGTAATAATAAATGACTCGAGGCATCTCTGGATGGTGTTATTCACGACCACCAGGTGTCCCTGTGGCCCTCTCTGTGCGTGTTCAACAGCGGAGGTGTTTTAGCCGTGATTATGACAAAGAACTCAATGTCAGTGCAAATTGAGGTCAGCCCACACTCTGTTGGTAGACTAGCTCCTAGAACATACGATTCGTGGGACAGCCATGACCGCATACAGCAGCCGCTTGACTGTGTGTTGGCAGCACATCTGCCCATTCGGTATCGTTGCAAATCAAGACACCATGTGTAAGACGTGTGGGTGTGTGTGTGCGTGTGTGTGTGTGTACTTACCCAGGTGGTGACCTTGCTGTTGTGGTCTATGAAGAAGGGCCTTCCGTTGGGGGCTATCCTCATCTCCCAGCCAGGGGGCAGGAAACTCTGCTGGGGTTTGTGCTGTGACTTGGGGGAGCTGTAGGGGGAGGGCTGGGGCGACTGGGGGTTGGACAGGGTATCCTTCACTGCTCTCCGGGCTGCAATGTTGTTTGCCCCCTGAAACCCAAAAGGACGGCATCACGAAAACAAAAAACTCAGTCAATCTGAGGTATAGCCCCTGTATTGTACAAAAAATGGAAAAGAAATCAAGAAATTCCATTTTGAGTAATTATGGGGTCTTCTACTGGACCAGTACCACTGCAATTGAGGAACATCACAATTACTGGAAACACTGTTCAACTTCAAGAATTAAGTATGGCTAATAAGACAGTGTAAGGTAATTCTCTTTTAAAAGAAGTCATCTTGAATGATGTCAGCATTTTAATACAGAGTAGATACTCCCTTAATTACATCCCTCAACCTTTTAAATTAAAATATAGTCAGACAGTAGAGAGGATTTCACCTCCATTTAAACTTTATCATGCACTGCTAAATCACATTCACACCCACACAACACAACACACATACACACTTTGATTAAACTTCCTCCCAGGTTAAGTCTCTTGGCAGTTATTCCTATAAGCTACAGCTTGGCAGAATTCCACCCTCCACAATTACAAACCCCAGGAGGATCCAAGATGACCGCATGGGCCCTTTTTAGAACCACTCTTCACCCTAATTAGCTTAATTTATTATTGAAACCCTGCACATATGCAAACAGCTAAATGAGCGCACACCACACACACACACACACACACACACACACACACACACACACACACACACACACACACACAGAAATGGTACAGCAAATCTTATCGGGGTCACACTTACTAAAACATGGTTACGCAAGGTTTTGAAATAACCTTTGAGGTCTAAAACTTCTGTTGAGCTAAAAAAAACATTTATATTCTCCAGTATTTTCCACCTAACTGACCAACTTTACAAAGAGATTGCAAGAAATTCTAGAAATCATCTCAGAGCCACAGGGATCCAACAAAAACAGTGATATTACGGAGAACTGTGTTTAACTTCCACATCCCTCTGGTCATAGTTGGCATCCTGCCAATAGCACTTACGGGATGAACTGACTAATTATAGCACACCCTATATGTGGGGAGCGTCCTGTTACCGTGGCTAGTGCTAACCAATCAGAAGTAAGCAAACTAAAGCACATTTTTATTACAGGTTAACAGTAGTTTAATGTTTCCTTCACTCCAACCATTACATAAACTGTGCCATAACTACTGCTCGTTGTTGTATAACTTTTTTCTATTTTGGAGATGATAATACTTTTTCAATATTCTGTGAAACAAAACAAAAAACAAAAAGCTGAGGATGGGTTCACAGTGAAATCACAGACTGAAGCAAATTAAAAGGGGCTACCGCTACAGTTCAGATGACTCATTAACTATGTAAAATCACGACCAGCCTTCAATCAGCAACTCATTCACACATCCGTCACATGGCTTAGCACTGGAAGTGCTGAGAAATTCACAGCCAAAATGGAGGGATGTTAGAACAGGACAAGGAGGAGGAAGGAGAAAGGAGAATTGGCTGATGGTTAACCTTGGTCCAACAATAGTGAAAAGAGAGAGATAAGTGTTGGCGAGGCTGTAGCTTAGAGGATGAGCCTGAAAGCGAGAGAGAAGTTATGTAGGGAAAAAAAAAAAATCAAGAATATGAATTAGGATGGAAGATTAAGAAGTGGGAGAAAACAGAAAAACAAAAAAAACAAAAAAGGAGAAGAGTGAAAAGGAGGTAGAAAGAGAGGATAAACGGAGGGAGGTTGGAGATAGAGGAATAGAGGGGACAAATGCAGTCCAACAAATAGAAAAAGGGAAGCTGACAATGACAAGGGCAGTCTGAGGGAGTAGAGAAATAGCCATGATACAGGGCAGATGAGAGGTATGGACACGGTCGGAGGAGAGGACAGATCAGGGGGGCGAGTGCAGTGGGAAAGCAGGACGATAAAAACAGGACGAGCACAGTTAGAGGTGTTGGAGGGGTGGAGATAGGTGTAGGGTAGGCAGGTCTGTTCTCACCTCCAGGGGGGTGGAGAGGGTTACGGTGGGGGAGCTGAGGCTACGGGCGCGGCGGACCTGGGGCTCATGGAGGTGGCTGTTGGAGGTTGAGGAGGTGGAGGGGGAAGGGGAGGCGGCAGCGGCTGCTGCTGCTGCTTCTCCGGAGGTGCTGGGGGCCTCTTCTGTCAACTGGTAGGAAAACAACGTGCGTTAGTCTACACTGGAAAGGCTGGGATGGCTCGCAATGGCACGTCCGTCTGACTGACTGGCACAAACAAGGGTTGAATGGTGCCCCAATCGGCGCAAGGAGTCCCATGGAGAATAGGATAGAGGGATCGGACACTGGAATGGGATAGCTGAGACATTTCTGTGAGGAGAAACAAACAGGCTTAGGAGAGAAACAAGGCCTGCAATGTTCAGATGAAGCACACACAGCCCCAAACCAGACAAGACACAGGACCCAAAGACTGTGAAAGAAAGTGGAATCCGTAGACACTCTCTCTACGCTCCCACAGCGTATATTACACAGAAAAACCTTTCAGTGCGTTAATACATGTACGATGTGAGTGCTTTTTGATTGATGACGAGATTACTCTCTTCCAAGTAAACAAGACAATAGGATGGGGAGAGTTGTGAGGCTAGTCTAATAAAACAAGCATTAGAAGACATAGGAGTGATGGAGAGGCCCCGGAAGAAAAGAGACACCCTGGGCTCTCTCGCTCTCTCCTAGGCAGACACAGGTCGACGTGAGGAGAAACAGAGGGAGGAAACAGACCCAGTCCAATGCCTAGGATTAGTGCTCCCTACCCCCCACCCCATCCCACCCCGCCCTGGGGGCGACAAACGATAGTTAGATTGGAGGAAAGAGACGGAGAGAAAAGGATGAAGCAAGCACCCCCCCCTCCCCTAATCCCCGGGTCAGGTCTGGTCAGGCCCAGGTCCAGACCCCAGAACCAGGTCAGCGGTACCTGGTGGACAGGCCTAGTCCAAGTGGTGGTGCGGGTGTTATGGTTGACGAAGTAGGTGCGTCCCTTGGTGTCCTTCCTCTCCTCCCATCCTGGAGGCAGGCCGGGCGTGGTCAGGGCGTATGCAGGCGACGAGGGGGACTGGCCAAGCAAGAGAGCAAAGCAGAGAGGCTGGTTAGATCAGCTACCGTGACCGTGGGACGGCTGGAGGGGACCTCTTCTAGAATGTACTGCTGTGTGAAGGTGGAAGGATCTGTTATTCGCAGCCCTATAGGTGGTTAAAAAACGACCGTTTTTCCCTTGATTACAAAAATTACGTTTAATTTTTTTTGTATAGCACCATTGCAGTTTCTCAGACAACAGTAGCAGTGTGACAACCCTACAACATTTAGGTTTTATGGCAATACACAATCATTTTCATTGGAAAATAACTCACTTGAACGGGAGTCAAGGTTAATGCACACACTGCACACACACACACACACACACACACACACACACACACACACTCAAATACACACCACACCCAAAACAGAACAACCACAGACCAAATGGAGCCATCACAAATATGCTAGTTGAGAAAACAAACATGTTTCCTGCCCAGCCACTAATAGCATCAAGTAAACAAAGGCATGAGTGGCTTCTCTAACGCATACAGCAAATGTGAATTATCACCAGTGGGAAAGACGTGGAGTAATATAGTATGGGTCAAAAAGGGAGAAGTACACTGAAAGAGGGGATGTAGAGTTATGTAGACTGTACTGTACCATGGGCTCCTCAACTCCTGTCACAGTTTGAGCACGCGTTCTTCTGGTCTGGGAGCTCTGCTGGTAGACAACAGGTTTCTTTAAGTTACAGAGGAGGGGACACAGGGCCGTTGATGGCGGTGGCCGCCACAACCACAGACTGCTCATACTGAGGATGGAGGGGGGGCACGGGGGGGGGGGGGGGGGGGGGGGGGGGGTGAGGTGGCAGGAAGGAGATCATACGGGTAGGGAGTGACAGAGGTGAAGTTCCAATGAGGTCATGTCCCTCAATAAATGCCCCTTGAGCGATTGATTGGCTGATTGATTGAGTAGGAAGGTCGGGGAGTGGATGTTTGGGAGATGGGAGGGATCTTTAAAAATGGAATTTGTTAAATTAATAGTGATTGATACAGAAAAAAAAATCTGTTTGTGAAGTAATTGGTAGGTAAATCCGGCTCATCCTTCTAATCACAGAAGTGTTAGACAAAAAACAATTGCACTATACCAGCTAACCTTCAGTCCAGGTTTTAATAGGACTGGAATGACTACTACTGTATGTGGTGCTCTTATTAAGATCACGGGTCAAACCTAAAGTCAACAGAGTCTGAGAGGGCTCACAAGGAAAATGATTGTTTTTGCCTCTTGGCCAGGCTACACGAGTGTAACAACAACAAACACAGGATGGCAAAGAATCTTCAAAATAGAAGAGTAAAACAGCAGCAAAACAAAAGAGCGGGCACGCGCACACACACACACACACACACACACACACACACACACACACACACACACACACACACACACACACACACACACACACACACACACACACAGAGTGTTGGCACTAGCCACCCACAACACAGATTAAATGAAATACAGTGTGATGGTGACTAACCACTGTGTTCACATCCCACAGCAACTCCCTCCCCTCTGTTCTCACTAAACACAGTCACAGCAAAGACCACTGACGTTACTTCTATCTTCACGTAATCTTGGACATGAGGAACCACACAAAATGCCAACAAGGCCTCCAAAAACGTGATGTTATATAAATAGGCTGTACGGCCGTTTTTTCTTACAGTATGTTGTCATGTTAGCTAATGCTGTTTATGACATTTGAAGTACATGCTTCAGTTTGTTGTGCTTTATCAGTCAGTACCGATATACCTAAGGTTACCTTGGGATATGACTATCTTACTGACATTTATGTCTCTCTATCTCTGTCTCCTATCTCCTATCTCCTGTCTTTCTTCTTTTCAATTTTAAATTCCCTCTGATTTGCTGGATACTTTCTGTAAATAAGTCTCACATTATGTCAACGAAAGCCAGATCAACAGCCTTCAAGGGAGTTTTACAACCAGTCTGTTCCCAGCGTCATGGAACCTACTCTAACAAAGATAAATAGAGTTCATGCTGAGCCCAACGTAACCATTACAATCTTTGTTACTCATCTTAATACCTCATGGTGAAATGGATGTTGAGGCTATGTTTCCCCTGTGTCTACAAGTTTGAGCCCCCTGCTAGCTCCTCACACAAAGAGTGCTGACATCAGCACCTGTAATTTTCCTCTATCGAGCAAGACTGAGCACTGACTCAAGCCTTCCCGGGGCGTGCTTTGATTTGTCATGTGTTGCTGAATCCAGGAATATGCTGGCCTTGCCCTTTCCATCCCACTTAGCTAGCCACTGGGATTCAATCATCTATGTTGGGTGCGTTTGATACGTATACCATTTGGGGTTTTTGGTTCTCGCATACCTTCACAGACACACACTATAACGTGGGTGTATCAAAGGTGCATTTGATTTGTTGACCTCTTACATCCAGAATCTAGTGAAAGCCCTCTTAGGATGGAACCGGGCTATGAGGGAGTGAATCACAAAGGGCTGAGAAGCTGAAAAGGGGGTGGTGGAGCAGGTCTGGTGCTGGTCCAGTTAGGATGGGAAAGGACGGAGAGAGAAGAGGAGGTCAGGAGGCGTTCATTTGATGTCTTAACGTGAAAAGGAAGTGCAGAGAGGGGGGATGAAGGGATGAATGAGGCGCACCCAGCGCCAAGTAGCAAAGGGAAGGGGCGAAGGGAGAGGAAGAGAGAAGGAGGCGGATAGGAGGTGGGGGGAGGGAGGGTGCATACCGCTAGGGGAGGAGGTTGAACTTGGTCACTGACCCCATCAGTCATACTGGAGGAACGCAGTCTGGAGGACAATTGACTCTGCTGAAAGAGAAAGGGAAAAAAAAGAATATGGCGAGAAAGTGAGGGCGAAATAAAGACAAAGGGAGGGAGTGAAAGACAGGGAGATGGTATGGCAGGGAAAGGAAGAAAATAACATGAGACCGGTAAATTGTGATGAATAAGTCTGAGAAAGAAACAAGGAAAAACTCATTTCCACTCCACATCCATCATCATAACTGAGGACACATTCTATAAAGGAAATAATGAGACCTGACACCTAAAATACACTGTCCTTCTCTACGTTGGAATCTGCTTCCTGTCCCAGATCCATGCGGTGTGTTTAGGTAGAAGGTGGGTAGTGACTGTCCAGTGGCAAAGTCTCACCAGAGCCGAGCTGGGTCCGGCCACTTCTCTGTTGGCCTCAGGGGTCAGTGACAGCCTCAGGTTCAAATCTTCAGAGAACTCCTGGGGTGCTGGCGTGAGGGGGAGGGGCGTCATGGCGTGGGAGGGCCCCGGTGGTACCTCCGCAAAGGAGCCGTTGGGATCCTCTTCAGAGATTGTTTCCCATGTCTAAAAACAAGGATATAATAAGCATGCTACTGTTGTAGCAACCAAGGATTAGGGTTTGTTTGTGTGTGTGCGTGCGTGCGAGTGTGTGCGTGCGTGCGAGTGTGTGTGTGTTATCACATACATCATCCATATCTCTGGGCTCCATGTGCTCATTTTCCAGGTCTTCACTGATGTGTCGCCGGGAGCGGAACACGCGGTGGGCGTCCTGGTTGATCTGCCGCTGTTGGTTGTCACTCTCCGTCTCAGAGATCACATGGTCTCTGTGGCAACCGCGTAGGAAAGAAGTGTCACTTGAGAACCAGTAGAACTAGTTTAAACTTTGAGATTTTGATGGATATCCACAAAATACATTTAAAAAGAAAATAATAATAATTAAAAAACTGAGAGATTTCCCCTTTTATAAGCCCTGAGTTGAAGTGTATAGAATAGGAGCTCACGACTTGACCATAAGATCTTTACTGAATTTTTTTATGATATTTACACGCTGGAGGGTCGCTTCCACTGTGTGGAGCGGTTGTTGTGGTTAACGTAGTAGGTACGGCCAAGGTTGTCCACCTTCTCCTCCCAGCCCGGGGGCAGGGGTGGCAGCTGGGGCCGCTGTGAGCTGGGGTCCGCCGAATCGGCTACTTCCCACCCCTGAGAGACATAATACAGCCAGAAGGGGGAGAAAAAGAGAGGGAGTAGGAAAGACTTGTCATCGTTATTGTGAAATGATAAAAGACAACCCGTTTTGCTCTTTCGGACATTTTCTCTCGAATACATGCAGGCACATGGCAGCAGTTCCTATTTTCACAAACGAGGCGAATTGAATAAACGCTTTTTCCAGACTGAGGCCAGACTAGACTAAATGGATTCTCCTGATGCTCTCTTGGCAGGACACAAGCTGACCCAAAAAAAAGCCTCCTTATTTTTCTTTCCTTCCAGTAATCACGAATCTGACATTAATGGATCGGTAGTAATTGCATTGTAGTTTTTTTTGTCGTATTCAATAGGGACAATAAAACCTAAAACGACCCTTGACCAGCCCTTTAAGGATTTATGACTGAAATAGGGAAGGGATGGGCCGTGTCATTTGCACCGCGTTGACAGTACTGACCTCAGCCTCTTCCCTGGTCTCCACAACCTCCTCCTCTGGTCCTCCTTGCTGAGGCAGGTAGGCCATCTTCAAACGCAGGTAGCCCTTCACTCTGGACTTGTGACTTAAAGCACAGCGGCAATTCAATTAAGTCATTCAAAGAAAGAAAAGAAAAAAATACATCGTGCCTCAACCTTCTGTGTGAATGCATAATGTAATGGGGGATCACTCACTGCAACATGTATTTGCTTAAACTTACTCATCCACTGAGAACGAGATATAACAAAACAAAAAGCCCACAATATAAATTAGCCTTTTGGAAACAGAAGGCTTTTCAGCATAATGAAGACATTGGCCAGTGTTGTACATAGGCCTTAGTCATTGCCAGGGAAAAGGGGGGAATTTCCCAAAAGGCCAGGGGTTTCCCGACAACTCCTTAACACCTGATAATCTTTCATGCTGAGCTTCTACAATGACCTTCAGATGGTCTACTGCAGAGCTTTGAATGGATATCTATGGGCGTTATACAGATCAAACACGATCATGTCTTCGGAGACAAACCTTCTCGGCCGCAGTAGGAAGTCTTTAAACGTGTACGGCCGCTCCATCGCAGGGTCCTCCGTCTAAAAAAAAAAGAAAATCAACATGGTCAACTTTTGTTACAAATAAAACAAAATGTGACCACAGAGCGCTCAGTAAGCAAACAGACAAGCACAACGTGAAATGACAGCGCCGTTGGAGCTGAGCAGCCCGCCAACAGACAGACCTTTGGACAGCGTCCTGGGGAGTGATTAAGCAACTCAGAGCATCTCCTGTTACAGATTTGAGGAACGAAGGCGGCATGGCTAGCCTGGTCACCTATTGGTCTACTCTGGCCAGGCGGCTGACACCTGAGGTCAGCCATCTGCGAAGACTCAGCCAATCGGAATCCATAAATCAAATTGTGGATTTTATTCCACTTTATTGGAAAAGTAACACCATTCGTGTTTAACAGAACCCTATTTTAAACCATGAGCAATGGCAAGCAGGAGAACATTCCAGGACTGTGATTTGTCACGGCACAGATGAATTGACAGCACAGATTATTAGTGGGTACAATAAGGCAGAGAGCCCAGAGCTGACAGAAACGCCATAGTAAGTATTCCTCGTCCCCCTCTTCCTCCTCCTCCTCTTCATCATGAATCAGTCTCGCTGACTCATTAACATTTCAACAGAACAGAAGATCTACTGAAAGGAAGCGTGGAGGAGTAGCTCGTAAGTAATTATTAAAGCCCACATTCCATAAGAAATAATACAGTGAGTGATGCATCAGGCACCCTATGGGTTCCACTGTAAAGACCTCAGCCGAGGCACGATATGTTACATCCACATGGGCTTGGCTTTTACTTTAAACGCCTGACAGTGTCTCGAGAGACTTACAAAAAGAAAAGAAAAAAGAAAAGCATTTCCCTTGAATTAATTGGCGTGCATTCCAAACTTTAATGTACCTTTTATCTCCATCAAATTCGATATTCCATAAGGAAGCCTGTAGGTGTAGCGTGCTAGGCCCTAATTAGCCTCCAGCACACCCCTGGGCTTTAAAATGCACATGCTGCCAAGCAATCTGTTCAGAGCTTCCGACTGTTATGAGTATGAATGCCATTCAATAATGTTAGCAACGTTTTAAATTTAAAAAAGCTTACTTAATCACTTAATCGATTTCTTGTAGTTATTTTTTATTTTTATTTTTGCTTCTGAATGTCTATTTCAGAGGTGTTTCATACATCTGCGTTTTTCCATCAGCTCCAGTAGTGGGCCAACCCCCCATCCCCCAGGCTATGTTTACTTTCAGGCCTGTTTACATTCCTAACAGCCTTCTTTCCACTCCTAACAGGGTCTCCACTCTCCAGTGTCTCACTAAAAACAACAACAAGGTGCTCAAGTGACCCCTCCGCCCCCTCCCCACATGCACACACACACGCACGAGTGCGCGCACGCGCACGCACACACACACACACACACACACACACACACACACACACCCACACACACACACACACACCAACACACACACACAAAGGGTTCCTCCTCTCTCTGACCTTCATAGAGTAAATCGAGCACACCTGAAGATAAGAAACGGCTCAACACCCACGTACACCAATTTCTTCATTACAGAAACTGTCGACACACTCACCGGCAAATGATTGAGAGGCACATCGACTTGTCCGAGGAAATCATCTCTGGTCTGCAAAAGACAAAACAGAGGGTATGAGTTTGGTGTGGGTCACCCGTGATTGTGAGGATGCCTGTCCCAATGGTCAGCAGGGCTTGGCAGGGAGAAGAGGAAGCAAGGAGAGACCACATAGATGGAAGTGGGGGAGGTTGACCCTGCGCAGGATACAACCTTGCAGAGTGTAAGAAGCAGACCGCACCCACAAAAGACCGAGGGGAGGAGAGATAGCTTGAACTAAAAGGGGTCTCCTATCCCAAAATAGCACAACCTCAGTTCCTTTCAATGGATAGCAGATCAGACTTGAAAGGATTAGATTGGCAGAGCAAACACAACAGTCATGTGGGGCACTCAACAAAAAATATGAAATGGCACTAGTATTCAACAATTAATGGCATTATTATTCAATCATAAATGGCTTTAATTTTATTAAAGACCTTTGCCTTAATCAATCTAGCCTATACAAGCTTGAACCAACTGCTTTTCTCTAGGCATGAGAGTTGTCTTATTCGGACAGGCCTTTGGCAACATCGGTGAACAGGAGAGGAACTCAGGGACCCGGCAAGGAAACACAGCAACGACGACAACGACACCATCAACTGCCACCGTGAGAGCGATGTGCGAGCAGCAGAATGCGAGACAAGAAGAGGAGAGGGGTGGAAAGTGGGATGAAGGAGAGCCAAAGGTGAAGAGTGTGCCAAATCGAGTGTGCTTCTAGGAATTCAACCGTTGCTCACTAATACGGATTGGAGGAAGATAGTGAGATTGAGTCAAACACCAGCCGCCTTATTGACGTGGAGGGGTGGGGTGGGGGCGGGGTGGGGGAGGGGGAGGAGGGGGGGATTACCTGTTTGTGGTTGAAAAGCCCATTCTTGGTACGGTCGTGGCCAAAGAGAGCCTGTGTGTGATACAACTGGTTTAGACAACAGGGACAAGGACTTCTGTCCCACACTGCAATGCACTCGGCCGCGGCCGGCCTCGACTCGGTACGGTCGATGGGTTCATGGAGTTAGTAGGGCAGGTTAACATCTCAATTGAGATCTGTCATGAAAGTTTTCACATTACATAAGCAAAGCCTTTTTTTCTGAAAAGCACAGGCAGGAAACACAAGCATAAACAGGACAAAGACACACAAATAATATTCTATCTCTTTGCAGGATCTCGTCACCTATCTCCACATGGAAGCAAGCAGGCTAGGCACAGTGACTGCCAGCGGACATTCAGGACCTCGCTGCAGGTCCTGATAAGCATTGCCTCTTTTCGCCAAGACCACTGTAATTCCTCCAGAGCAGTAGCCAGGCAGTGAGAACTGGACTCCAGATCTGCTGTATACTGCTGCCAATGACCGATGAAAGGTTACTAATGGAGAACAGTCATCACTGAAGACACAACACTCGTGTCACACTTGTGAGTCAGAGTTCAAAATGAAACTCCAAAACCAAAAACAATTGAATCCTTGTATAAGGCACACAATGAAAACCCCAGTTCAACAGTTGGCAAAACGAAACAGGAAATGGATAACAAAAGCGACCTTTAGCCTCAAGATCCCCCATATTCCTGGCCTGGGTGCACTGATGCAACTTAAACTTACTCCCTATTACTTTTCCCATTGCACTCCAAAACAAAGTCCAATACTACAAGAAGGTGAATGAACCAGCATATGTTGCTTTTGTATGTTGTATGGTGTAATATGAAGTGTTGTCCCAGGTACTTTGTGTTGCGTTGTCATGGGTACTAACTTTCCCTAAGTTGGTCAGGTGAGCTTCTATGGACATGGGCGTTGCTCTGTGTGCCCTTAAGTAGAATGAGGGTTTTTCCATAACATGGTGTTCCCCATCCGTAACGGCGTTCACGTCGCGGAGGGACATATGTGTCGAGTCATCACAGGGGCTGCAGCTGCCCCTTAGGTCCAAGTTTCACAAGAGGGACGGGGGAGGGAGGGAGGGACGGGGGGGAATAGAGAAATAGAGAGAGTGAAAGGGGAAAACGGTATATGGGAAAGGATCAGAAGCGGTACCTTAATAAATGTACAACCAAGGGGGAGAAGATGAATAGATCCAGATTGAGGTGGAGATAATGGCTGTCGGAGACGTAAAAATGTCTTGTAAGCAACAACAAAGGACAGAGGAGGGGGTTGATTTGATGTAGTAGAACAGGAGCCTAGGGCATATTTGTGAACTTTTTATTTTAAAGACGAGAGACAGTTGTCAATGGCTGTAGGTGGCCAACTACAGGTCAAAGACCAAGGATCTTTCTGGATGGGAGGGCTCCGTTGTTTTTTTTTGGGGGGGGGGGGGGGGGGGGGTTCAGAATTTTCAACCGTAAGCCCATCGACACGCCGCAGTGCTGAGCGGTCATGCTCTGGTTACACACTGGAAAGGGCCATGGTTACACTACAGTTGAGTTACGGGCAGGGAAGCAGGAGTCCTGCCCAACATGCTGCCAGGGCTGTTTGTCAATGGGAACTAGACCTGAGAGGGTGGTCATGGCCTAGTGGCCTAACTGGCACCCGTTTGGCGCACGCGCACACACACACACGCACACGCACACGCACACACAGTGTTATTTAAAGGACAATTACAACAACAGAGCACCCGTGTGGGAAGACCTGTCAGTAAGGTGGAGGATGTCCCTACTGTGTGTTACAGACGCTGAGTATAGGCCTGCAGGCCACTGGGTAACACAACACCATGCATCCTAGTGGAAAATGGAGGGGGAAGTACAACTGATGAGAGACGTGTATTCCAAAAGCAGAGCTGTCACTTGAGATTTTGTTTTGTTATCATACGTCATGATGTTCCATATTTGGATGGAATACCCAAGTATTGTGGTGAGGATGCAATCCATTAACCCCACTGCTGTGATTCCATTCTATTCTTTGAAGAATTTAATTAAGCATGGCTCAGCTTAGTTAGTTCTACAATCAGTCCCCCATCTTGAAGTTAGCTTTACAATGCTGGAGTACAAAAGAATGGTGTGTCACTGAGTCAACAGATATCTCACTGAGCTGATTCCATTCTGCCTTGTCATCCTGACTGCTGCTGGCTTAGCAGAGTGGCAATCAGGGTGAATAGGTAAGCTTTAAAGAAGAAATTAGAATGGCTGTCAAAAATGGACCACACCTTCTCTGAGCTTAAAAAACTGTCAAATCTGGGTGGGTAAAGTAATCATCTATGGCCTGGGATTGAGGTATCAACCACGACATTGCTGTTTTTTTTTTTAATATTAATCCTATAATCATATCCTGACCCGATTTCTATACTTTTGCTTTAACTCTGTTGGTGTCCCTACTAACTCCCACAAAATGCTAGTCCCCACAACCTGATGAAATTGGAAAACTAGTTTTTATTGAAGAATAGCTGAGCAAGAGGCTTGGAATAAGAAAATAGCTAGCAAGTGTATCAGCTATTAAAAAAGCAAAGTTACTAAGTCAGTCAATTGGATATTGCAATTGCATATCACTGCAGTGTAAATCTTCTGGCAAAATCCTTTGCTCCGGCGCTCCGTCAACATGATTCCATGCACTTCACTTACAATAAAATATTTGGATCAGGGTCATTCTTCAGTACTTTGCCATGTCCAAATACAATACTTAAAAATGTACAAAAAGTTGCCATCTCCTTAAACATTTCCTCCTCCTCCTTAAGACTCTTAACTGGCTGGAAATATATTAAGGAGTAGCCAACTTTTTATTAAGTTAAAAGATAATCACACGTAAACTGCTAACTTTGTTCTGTGTTAAGAAACCAGGCTGCCATTAAATAATTGCAATTCCCAGAGAACACAGTACCATGAAACGCAAGCATGACTGTCAGTTTAACAGACTCCTTTAAATATTCAACCAAGTCCTACAGTATGCTCCACATGTATAATGAATCGGACATTATGAGGCATAACAACTTTGACAATTCTGCATAAGACAGGTAAGTGGATGGCAGTGACGTCCGTACACTCCAGGCTTTTGGGAAATATAGATACTGATAGCTTGGTGAAGTCCACGGTTGTCGGCCAGCCAGTAATGCTATCTTAGATCTTAATCACAAGAGGAACAGCTGCAGGCAGGAGACACCCATACCAGCCTAAAGCCAAAGGAGACATTACCTCTCCTTTGCACTCTCAACATCCAACAGCCACGCTCAAAGAAGCCTAAAGATAGACACAACTCTCTGGTCGCAACTGGGCTTCAAGATGCAATTTAGAAAAAGAGTGGGGTACCTTTCCCCAAAATTGGCATCGGTTTCTCTTTAGAGACTGAAAAATCTGTAATGCGTGCAATCGTTCAGATTTCTGTGGTGGCGCTGTGAAAGGAAAGCTTGTGTGGTTAAGACCAGCAAGCCCCGGTCTGCCCACAGGGCTTCCAAAGAACTTCTCATTTCCCAGAATGAAACAACCCTTTTCCTGCTGCTGTAGAATCAATTTCACTGGGTGGGACAGTGAGATTTTTCATTGATAACTACAAAACAAAACATAGTTTATAGGTTCCCTCCCATATAACTTCCTAAATTACATGACCAAAGACACATCTGTTTTGGAGACTTCCCAATACATGTAGGCAAGTAATTGCTGCCATCTAAAAAAATCTTCCATACACTCGGGGTCCTGTCTGGTCAGTTTGAGCAGTAGTCAAACACAATGAATACTAACTACAACACAGCTAACTACTACAGTCAACTTGATACAAGCAAAGCCTAATCTATGACAGCATGAGTTACAGTACAACTAGTATGCACACTACTCACTCAGTTAGCTTTATAATAGCAATTCAGAGCTCATTATTACAGTAATGTACTGCAATTTTCAAAAACCTAATTATTGTACAACTAGTTTGTAGAAACAGACATAGACACCATATATTAATATAAAGCATGTCAATAAATATGACACTTTGGGTTTATAGATTACATTTTGGTATTCCTTACCTGTGAGCCATTCCTAGCTTGGCCATTCCCAAAGCTTGGATCCTGATCCCCCCTCCCTCCCTGACTGAAATAGATCTTGAAGTGCGGCAGTGTTTTGGGATTCTCTCTAGTAAATTTAAAAGTGCAGCCTTTAGGTTCTTCGTCTACTTCCATGCTCTTTTCCTCTACCCCATTTTGGGCCTCCTCTGTAGCCTGTGAGTCCTGGTTCTCTGTTGGCAGTCTCTGCTGGGACGAGCGTCTCTCTAGCCTAATGCGAGGGTAACGCACCACACACCCATCCTTCAAACCGGTGAAGCCCAGATCGGTGCACTGTCCCAGGGCTGAAACATTCTGCTGCCTTCCCTGGCCCTGGTCTTGAAGCTGGAATACAACTCTCTGGGTTCCGCCGCGGGAACCTGGGTCTGAGTTCTGTTGCTGGACAGACCAGCGACGAGGCCCACCCCGAGCTCCAGAACTGCTGATTCTGAATTGCTGGGCCTCAGAACCATCAGGGCAGCTCCTCTGGATACTGAACCTACTAAAGCTGATCCCTGGTGGGCCTCCGTTATCCGTGGAATGGCCATTAAAGCCGACAGCAGAGGCCCCGTTCTGGGGAGTGATGCTGAACACCCTCCGCTTGGGCAGACCGACCTCTGTATTCTGACTATACTGGGAAGCTCCAAAGGAGTTGAATGTAGCCTCTCCACTAGAGTACGGAGGAGGAGGCGGTAGCAGAGATTCTGGAAAGGCTCCTGGTTCTGTGTAGGCCGGAGCGGGCCCCTGGGGGACGTAGCCCGGCGGTGGGGGACACTCGGTGCTGCCCGGTCCGTTGGAGCGCTGCAGGGAGATCTGCATGGAGGTGCTCTTGGTGGGCCGCGGCTCGGTCAAGGGAGTCAGCTGGGGGATGAACATGGAGGAGCTGCGTTTGAGGTTTGAGGACTCACAGCCTGGAGCCAAGGCGCTGGTCTGCTTGGAGGAGAAGAGCTGCTGCGGAGGCTGGCGGGGCTCTGGCTGCACGCGGAACGCCATGGCCACATCCCCGTCGCTGTCCTGCTGCCGAGTCGGCGGGGACCCTTCCAGCTCCGGGGCGGTGTTGCTGCGGCCCGAACCAAAGTACAGACGCAGGCGGTGGGACATATTTTTTTCTTCTTCTTTTTTTTTTTTTTTTTTTTTTTTTAAATCCCCACCCTCAGATACTCCAGCTGTCTCGCTCCCTCGCTCTCTCTTTCTCTGTCTGGGGGATGTCTGACTGGGCTGACTGTTAAAGCTGTTGTCCCCCCCCACTGCTCCAGTCTGTGTATCACCCACTACTCTTCTTCTCTGGCAGGGTGGCTGATCAGCTTTCTTGTCTTCTCTCCCTTCTCCCTTCTCCCTTCTCCCTCCTCCCCTCTCTCTTTCTCTCTCTCTCTCTCATTCTCTGTCCCCCACCCTCCAAGTCTCTCCCCCCACTCCCACAGTCAACTGAGCAAAAGGGGAAAAAAAGAGCGAGGAACTCACACCATAATAACAAATGAGGCACTGCCAGGGACTTGACAACTTCAAGCTCCACACTCGGAGTGGGGCAGTGAGAGAGAGAGGGGAAGATAGAGCGTAAAAGACCAAGAGACCAAAAAAAAAAAACGGGGAGAGAGTAGGATCTTCATCTGCCAAACTGTTAGCGCTGCGGAGTGACAGCGACAGATAGCAGAAATAGCCTGGCAGAGTGATGGCCAGCATTCCAGGCATGATTGGATAAGGGTGTGTGGCACTCCTGGTTACCGATGTGACCGCGGGGTGGTCGTCGGTCACGTGACCATGGATTGCTCCCCTGCCCCTCATTACACTCTGAACCCTCAAAATACCACCAGTGCCAAGTGCCCACCCCTGGTTCCTCACACACACACACACACACACACACACACACACACACACACACACACACACACACACACACACACACACACACATCACCTTTGGTTAAAGGTTAGAGAGGAAGGGAGGGACAACAGAGTCTAAGAAGCACTGAGTAAGAGAACAAGGAGCGGACAGACTGTGTCCCTCTGCCCTTCTGTAGGTGGGGGGCACCCTGGATTCAGAATTATGACACCACAGTACAAGCATGCCCTGCTGTTTCTCTCCCCAGGGCTGAACTCACTGGAACCATCTATGGCTGACGTTTACGATGTTCTGGAGAAAGACCTGGAAGGGTAGCCCTTGCCAATAGAGTTGGAAGTGGCATAGCGAAAGCAAAAAATTAAAGTGCCAATAAGAATGCCAAAAACTGACCAAATCAACTGAAAATGCAGTTTAAAGGCTTCTAAAGCTCTGGCTAAAAATATTGAATCTCTCAAAGGTGGGCAATGGATCGAGTTCTCTTTCGAACTGCACAGACGTAAATTGTCCTCCATTAATACAGTGTCAAACTGTTCCTCTAACCAATGCCAGGTGGCCGTCTGTGCTTCATCCAAAAGGCACTGGACTGGAGAGGCTGTTGTCATTTAACATTTAACACTGGTGTGGTGTCCTAGCCGAAGCTCAGCGGCAACACTGGGAAAATAAAGACACTTGACAAATGCGTGCATATCCAGGAAATGATTGGAGTTGTGTTATGAAGGAGGACCATTGGAGGCTGGTTTTCCGTAACGACGGACAAAGTAAAACCACAATAACAAATGAGCTTCCAACCATTCAGTTGCAGCAAATGGTACGCGTCACACACATCACTGTGGGGTTGTAGGGTACAGGCTATTTCCTTGAAACCTCTGCTTCTGCCATGGCATCCAACCAAACAGAAAGGACAAAGCTCTATGATAATGTGGCATTTGAGGAGCACACGTCACACTCCCCAGAGTAGTGGCTTTGTGTGGGCTGCCATTGCTAGAAACCCCAAGCCCCTGTCGTCTAGTCAGCGTGCTTCAGCCCCTCACTGCTGTCTCCGACAAACAAGATGCTGACATGACAACCAACGCAACAAGGGGTGCGTCAACGAAGGGGGTGGCGAGGCTATAGGCCCAACTAGAGAGCATAAAGAACACCCTGGATCATCTAGAGAAGGGCATCATTGAAAGGGGCCAGTAGCGTTTGGAGCACAGAGGGGGATTGGTGTGCGGACCCAGTCAGAAGAACTCTTGGGACAAAGATGGCGCACCATGGGAGAAAGAGGTTTACCCTATTTCTGTAAGAGGCAGCCGACATTAGCCTTGACTATTCCATCAGAGACATTACCTCTCTCCCTTCCACTCCGTCTGGTTATTAATTACAACAGTAACAAAAGGCCTCTCATAAAAAAAAAAAAAAGAGCTGTAACAAACTAACTAACAAACTACCAGGAGCAGAGCTGTCACAGACTCCTGGTTCCTAAGACTTATAAGGAAAGGACGCGGGCTGCTCGGCTGTGTGTGCCATTTCTTAAGCCTATTCCCACTGGACCGTTGCAACAACGCTGACTTGTGCCAAGGGAGCTCCGGCGACAGAGTCGGATAGCAATAACCTTTTACTGGCAGGTGGATGTCACAATAAGAGCCCCATGTGTACCGCGAACATTACATCAAATATCAGTGCCTGTAGGAGTAGAATAAAGAAATGGGCTCTTGTTGAACCGAGTGTAAACATTATTTAGAGGAACCAAAGCAATAATTATTACCAACTCTAATTACTCCTTTCCAACACCATGCCATTTCAAACCAGTTTCTAAATCTCACTTGCGCTATCCATTGACATTTGTGCACTTCTGCAGAGTCATTCGTGGTTTGGCTTTCCCTCCCTGCGTGATGTCCAAACAACACAGGATAGCACCAACATCAGCAGCCATGACCCAAGGGTGGCCTCAGAAGAAGCTGCCTAACCAAGTCAAAAACACAAGTTCAGCGGTGAGAAACCCCATCTAACCAGACATATAGGCCTAAGTGCACATCCAGTACACTAGGTAGGTTATTGAATAGCCATCGCAGAGAAACGTCCCCACAGGTCCTATCCACAAATCAATAACCCCTGCAGGGAAGTCCTGTTGTTCACTCAGGAAAACGCCGCGTGTACATGTCAATAAGCAGCACTTTGCTTCACTCGCTTTTCTAAGAGCAGAGTGAGCCAGTGAGGTTGGCAAGCTATCAAGAGTAAAAGTCTAATCCAGACATGGCTTATTGATTACACCTACATTGGTTCATCATAACCATGGCTGTACACAAAAAAAAATAAAAAAAATAAAAGAAAAGAGGGGTTGTCATGGCAACTGAAGTATCACAGCGTTCCCACTGTCAAGTGTGAGCGAGAAAAACACCAGGATTACGACACAATGACATGCGAGGAATGTAGGAGTACTGGAGGAGAGCACTACAGTCACAAACAGCCTCTTCATGGTCCAGTCCATGAAGCAAGATGGAACAGAGAGCTATTGTTTCGGACCAGAGAACAACGACATTTCAATTCCCCAACTGACTTACTACCATGAAAAGGCATTGAAAGGCTATCATTACATTCAGAGGTATGCAGTAGGAAACAAAGACAACACAAATCAACCTTATTACACAAAACTCTGGATGTTGGGGAAGTGGCAACATATGGGGCAACATATGGCACATTCAGGCCAAATTTCTAGGTTTTTTAATATCTTAATATCATAAAAGGAAAGCAGAAAACAAACGTCTGCACACATATAAATAACCTAGAGAAGGATGCCCTATAAAATATAAAACAGGTTTTAGTAACAAGAAAAAAAATATCTAATTATGCGTTTATCAACAATGAAACAGTCAAAGTAAAAAAGAGCAAAAACATTTTGGCTAAAGAATAGGAAAAAGAAAGAAACCATTAGTACAACACATGATGCACAGTAGAGTATAATGTAAGGAAAAGAACAGCAGTAAGTTACTCCAAACAATGATTACTTACCAGTCGGTTTTCATCAAACACCTCAAACAGTAGTCTGTGGTTTAGGGGACACACCTGTGATGTCAGGGAAAATTAATGTTAAAAAAGTTGCCACGGCATTGTTCATACTTTAAGATCCAGTAAACTGTGACTTAGGCCTAATCGCTCCACAAACCACCCACAGGCATGCACTAATGTAAAAATATGCGCATTCCTTACACATATTCATTTGATTTAAAATCTAGCCAGTCTGAATTTTGAACTTTTATAAGTGTGATGATAATAATTCATCTAGAATAAAAGGGTGGAGGAATGAAGTATGACGAAACACATTTGTCATAGCCCCTCCTTGTTGTTTAAACATGTTTGTGTTTAGTTGAGTTCAATCTCCACCTCTAATGGTTAACACAGCACTGCATGCACAATCAGTCCTCTATAAATAGTTAGGTGTAATGAGTCACGCATGTGTGTGGCTCAGCTTGTAAACAATTATATGGCCCGGTTGATCACATTGGCCTGGTACTCATTGCTGTGGTTTAATAGCACTGAGATTGGAAAATGGAAGTGAGTCAACACCTGCAACAAACGCTTTAGACAGTAAGTGTAGCATTTACACACCGGCGCTAGAAAAGTTAAAAGCAAGTTGCTGTGAAAGCGTGCTTGAAGGAAGGCACACATTTTATAAGTACATGAATAAGGCCATGGGTTATTATAACAACCCTATTGTGTAATTGGAATATCAAAGTAAGAAAATACATCGTTTTGCAAATGTGCAAACAACAATACGAATGCAACTTTTAATAACACGCACATTACAGTTGTGTCTACCTAATTATTACAGAATCTACAAATTTGTGTTATTTCTTTGAAACAAATATTTCTGGATTTGAATTTGCTTATCTTAAAACTTGTCTCAGGTTTCAAAGCAAATTTAAAATGTAAAAATGTGTGTTTAATTAAGACACTCACTCTGAAATAGAACGCCTCGTTCCATTTGGGATTCAGAGTCTGAAAGAGAACACCATCAGATCAAAAAACGAAGACTGTGACACTTGTTTTAAAGGAACAGAGAGAGCTTCGGGAAACAAGTCAGAAAGAAAAGACTTGAGCTGGTGCTTCTTTGATTTTCTTTAGCAATCAAAAGAAGTTTCCTGGCACGTAAAGAAAGCAAAATCATGACAGTAAGCCAAGCAGGAAAACAATGCCTTACTTTAAAAAGGAATACTTTTAAAGCATATCATCCCCCACACCCTGCGCATACGCATACACACACACACCCACACACACCCAAAGCATACCTACACGCAGCCACACACTCATAACTAGACACTCGTGCTAACACACAGGCTCACATAAACACACGCGCGCACACGCGCACACACACATATTTATGAGTCTTGGAACTATGTGATAGTTTCCAATAAAAATACCTTTAGTTATTGAAATGAGACAAACATCAGAACGTCAATGAAGCTTAAATTTAATGAGCCTGTCCGTTTAGTAAACTTTTTACATCTGTGATAAAATAACACCTCTGTTGAAACAGCTTTGTTGGTAGGCTATATCAGAACACTGAACCCAATACCCCCAAAACCAAAAGTCTTATGACAATATGTTCATCCTGCCTTCAAGTTTACAGTGAATGCAGGTATGGCACCAGGCAGGCACCAGTAATAAAGCTTTGACAGACAGTTGATGATGAGAGAGCACACTTGCCTAAACACACCGTCACATACACACACATAACAGGCGGAAACACACACTCACTCTCACACCAAACCACACTCAGGGGTAAAAAAAAAGCCTAGGAGTGATGGTTCCTTTTCTGCTCCACATAGCAATAGCTGTGTATTGTCAGCTATTTATATCCCAGCAGCCAGGCATGGGTGGCATATGTCTGCCTGCATGAGGTCCTGGCAGACTAAGATCCTATCCAGCATGGAGTAAGCTGGCTGGGACCTGCCTTTTTAGGCAACTCAATCTCAGATTATACTGAATAAAAACATTACTAGGATGAGAAACCAAGATACAAATGATATTCAAATATTACGATATTATGACTATTATAGGGCTCCGCCTACATGTCTATTATGTTAATGGTCGTTTTTTAGTGTAGGCCTATATAAAACAAATATCTGTGCCTGACAAATTGGACATACATGAATAGCAACTAAAGCAATTCTTTTTTTTTAAATAAATTCAGAATGTATAATGAGGTTACTGGAGATTAGACCCCGGTTTACAGTAATATGAGCAGCATGAAACAGCTCCCCCTGGTGTAAAGTAATCTCCCCTAGAAATACTGGGGATAGAAGAGTTGAACACACAATATCATGCTCTAAGATGTGTGTCCAGGGTTTATTATGTGCAGAAAGTTATGCATCTTAAACCATGAATAAAAGTTGTATTTTTGAGCAGTTTCACTCGTTACAGGGCAATGGCACGTTAATCTCACTAGTAATCACACTCATTCTGGTTGTAAAGCAAACGGCAAAGGAAACGCTGATGAAACAAGGTTCTCTGGACAGGACAGGACAGAAGCAATCACAAGGGGGAAAAACATCTCTTTAATAGACAGGAATAAATCTGGCCAAGCATTCTCACCGAACATACCTTTTTGATGGTTTTAGTTTGGACTAAGGCAAGCTCTCTGTTTTCATCCGCCACATAGAGGGACAGTTTGACATAGGGGTCACTGCAGAAACACAGAGCAGAACAAAGCAGAAGTGTTAAGTGACAAATTCCCGTTCATGTCAGTGACTGACATCAATGGTAAACCTTCAGCCTGCCAGCATGATGACGAGCGTTTTGTTTGAGCTCACTCACACACAAAACACACACACACTACCACACACACACACACACACACACACCGTCTTGCCCACACCAAACCTAAAATAGCTCATCAGAACAGACACTTGTACAACAGTACTCTAATCAATGGCATGTCATTATAGAACATTGAACAGGAGCCTGTATAGGTTAATACCTGAAATTGTAACCTAGCAACTATTTGCCTATCTCCAGCTGAAACTGTTTATTTATTTTAGAGTCACAGGGATACTGATAATTAGGCTACACCACGAATCGAGACAAGTGATAGTGAGAATGAATGCTGTTGACTACACAGGGAAAAACGGATGGTGAACTTTGAGTTCTGTTTTATCTAAGAAAATGAACTTTTTGAGCATGAGGGGAATTACTTGGTTGCTTCCTGCATGTCCTACCCAGCTGATACTGCTTTGGATCTACCAGGTTGCTCAACCCTCTGCTAACGCTGCTACACACGTACATATAAATAAGATTATGGTTTTCAAAACTCCTATTGCATTTTGAAACATATCTACTTGCTATTGTATAACTAGGCCTAATAATACATACATTTTCATACACTTTACTGAAGTTCTTGAAATCTCTCAATGTTCTGGTTTGCATCCATGTTTGGAATGGTTTTTAATTGCCGTCTGTTTTTAGTACCGTGGAAGTTATGGAGTTAATTACGTTGAAAGTCAACAGATGGCTTTGCTTTTGCTTAGTTCTTTTTGTTTTGATCATTTTCAAACCCAAAATGAATTCAAACATTTCCTATATAGGCTTGAGGGCCTACTTGCTTACTCAGAAGTTGACACCCACTATAATAGATTGGTCAACAAGTGTTTCCGTCAAGTACAGCAAAAAAAAAAAAACAGCAATGCACTCTATCAACCTCTGCGTTAAGACAAGGGCCAATACAAATAGGCTACTTCAAATCTACACACATTCCCCTCCCAAAAACAACGATTTAAAAAAAGGGAGTTTGAAAGATCTAAAGTATTATCCAAACCAAGGTTGCAACAAAATGGGAAAATCTATGTTCTAGTTTACGCATTAGATTGCATTACATTCCTAGGTTCAGAGGCTACACAGCTAAAACACAAACTAAACATAGAAACAGGAAAACCTTTCAATTAGCAGTCAGTGGTCTTTAAGTTATAGACTTTGTTTTAAAATAGCTGTGTGGTGTGTTGAAGGTGGTGACTTGGCAGAAATTCAAGTGGGGTTTAGATACAGAAACACAGGTTCTAAACCCCATACACAGTCACGTTCAGAGGATGCCTATCTCTGTTTATTTATCTAACTTAGTGAAGGACAGAATTTGAAAGTAGTCAACCTGGGATATGTTGAGGTTACCAACATGATTTCACAACTGAGATCCTCAAACCCATACTGTACAGAATAGAGGATAAGATTCATACACTCAATAATCAATTTAGATTCAAAAAGCTACAGTCTGGTTGCTGTGACATTTGATTCTGGTATACAACATTTATTCAAAGAAAAAGAAAAAAAAAAAAAACACTTTCATGTTACTGCAAGTGCAACAAACAGTCTTGAGTAGGACTTGCAAAGGGATAATTACACTAGTAAGCGTTTGTTTGGGCATGCCTGCCTATGCTTGTTT
This sequence comes from Aplochiton taeniatus, assembly GCA_017639675.1. Classification (NCBI taxonomy): domain Eukaryota; kingdom Metazoa; phylum Chordata; class Actinopteri; order Galaxiiformes; family Galaxiidae; genus Aplochiton; species Aplochiton taeniatus. Next base: position 8,871,034 of record CM030172.1, read on the forward strand.
CTGAATTTGGTTAACCAAATGTCGGCTGGAGTAGCAGTTGTTGATCCTAGGCAACTTCCAAAATGCCATGTTAGTGTCGATAAGGTGGGTGCTACAGGTACCAGGTCTATAAGGCAGGGTGGCGCCTGATCACCTCTGTTGACTAGCAACAGAGACAGATATGGAGGGCATATCTCCATTTCCCATTTCTCAACAGGACCTCCTAAAAACGTCCTCCTACGTTCACTGTAAGCAGGCAGTGATCGAGATGCCCAAGAGAGTACACACATTTCAAGGAGTCCTACTCCTAGCACAGCCTGGTTTGATTCAGAGACCCAAGAAAACAAGCTCCTGGCCACTCTCCAGCTTCAAGGCTTAGAATCTCCAGGATCCATGCTGCGTTAAACAGTGTGTTTATGCAGGCCGCTGATCAGTCTTGACTAAACAAATACAAAGGCCCTACTGTACGTCTGCCTCACAGCCAGTCTGCCTGGCCTATCCTTTTCTTTCAGCAACCTCCAGATTGTCCTCCTTATGGAGACAGATAGGCTACTCCGGGTCACTAACAACACCCCTGGTCAATAATAAAGACAACGAAACAGTTTCCTCTTTCTTCTGGTGGGGCTTTTACAGTGAAGCCTATCTCAGCTTTTAATGATCACAGCAACATGGATCGGGGAGTATGCAACAATCAAGCGACTCAGGAGAGCCAGCCTAAATCCAATCCTGGTTCGCGAGATGACAGACTGCAGAGTCAGAGCTACCTCCCTGTCTCAGTAGGCAGGCTGGTGCAAGCCAGGCATATTGTATTAAGAAATAAAGGTATCAAAACCAGGGAGGGAAAGGACAACGCTCTTCACTGGGGTGGATACTTCAATGAAATAGTTGGTCAAATGAGTTGGCCTTTGGGCATTGAAGTAAAAAATAATAATAATAATAATTCTAGTGGAAAAAGTTATTGTTTAAATTACATTGGTTAAACCATTCACACGGTAACAACAAAGCCTTTTCTATGTTTACACCACATCCTTACATTGAAAACCGACCGTAACACTGTGTCATGGATGAATGTGACGGATTACAATTGAGTTCATAATCTGCCTACTACTCCTTAGAGATAGGTTCCTCTTGAGCCGAGCCAAATGGAAGTGGTTTGAGCTTAGTGGGCTGGGCTGACAGCAGGCAGCTAACACACGCAGCCTTGCAGGAGAGGGCTACTGATACACAGCTCTACTGTGCATGCTAGGTCTCTGGGTGTACAAAACAGTCCTCCACGCTGATCGCAAATAGATGGCTCAGCTCAGACACAGTAAGGTATTAGGAGCAAGGTATAGAAAATATACTGTTTTGGCTAAGAACAACTGAAAGAAAAAAAAAAGTGTTCACTTTGCCCTTGTCTGACACAGCGTGAGGACACAAAGCTATCAGTTTCAAATGGACCTGGATGTCTTCCTCTGGGAGTACCCGCCTCTTTTCCTTCGTCTCATCAGCCCACTAGAGTTCTAAGGATGCAATTAAAGGCCATTCTGGCAACACTAATGGACAACTGACAGAAAGGTGTTCTGTCCATTCTATGGTTATTTCAAAGACTAGGCTATAGGGATGAGAAAAACAGATCTGAGGTTACAGGGGACATAGTTAGGAGTATTTAATATACAGAACAATATGCTGAGGTAACAGACATAAACTTTTAAAGTATATGATTTTTTTTTTTTTTTTAATTCCTATCATTAATTTTAGCATAAATGAATCATTAGGCTTCAAATGCAATCATTGCAAATCCAATATCCCATTGCTGCAGCTTAAAGAATATTTGTAACAGAATGGTAAACGGACACATTTTCAGACAAATTAGGCAAGCTATTTATGAAAATAATAGATCACTTGTAGCTTATGTATGTCTGAAGGTGGCCATTTATAGTGCCCTCTGGCAGGAAAAACCTAGCGGGGTTAACCAGAAATAAGGGATGTTGGCTTTGAATACCACACTGGCAAATACCACTGTGCAATGGCACATAAAGGTTGTGATAACAGCATGGTTGCAATCATACCAGAACGATCATTAGTCTGCAGAGGGAACCAAAAATGTGGAGCGCAGCTGTACATAGGAGCCCTTAAATTACACATAAAAACTAGAACAACTTGTGATCCTGGTATGATTTAAAAGCAACTCTGCAAAGTAAAGGTTCAGCATTCACACGAGGCACAACAAGTCAATGGGTAAAACTTTTCTTAGAAAAAGCATGTTCATTTCTTGGAACAGTCCTTGACAACACTTAAATAATACCTGATCGGATAGCTGTATCAAACCAGCATGAGATGGTGAAAGGTAACTAGTCTGTGGTAATCATTGATAAATGCGTGGTTTTAGGGCCAAGGTCTAGACTTATTAATTCAAAACAATACAGCAGTTTCCTTAATAGTGTTAAAAACACAGTATTCAAAGTTAGGAGGTCACACAAAGGTGAAACAGTTTCCGCTTCAATGATCCTGCTTTCACTTCGGGGCAGAACCTCTTCAGCCCTGAACCATGGTCAAGAGAGTCCCTGCAGGCTAAACCTAGTGAAATGTTACCCCGGATTGGAGTTTGCGTGAAACATTTTCTTGAGCTCACCTGGCTCCAATAATGTCTTTCTTTGCCAGGTCAATTCCTGCAATGACCTTAACCCGGAGAACTCTTGTTTCATTCTGGAAAAAAAAAAGAGAGAAAATATGAGATTAGTATTTCATCAAACTTTTAGGACAAATTATCCGACAGTCAAATACACAGCAAAATACAAACAGTGCTCAGTTCACCAACCCTCCTCCTTCCCTCTGCAGGTGCACTGTCTACACCATAAACAGCATAATAGCTGACATCAAACTATGACACTGCCTCAATTATGCTAAGTACTAGTGGTCAGGTATGGCAGCGTGAGAACGCCATTAACTTGATAACACAGCTAACCTAGATATTAGGCCACACAGGGGTCCTCTTCAAAAACTGAACCACCACAGTCATTAAACTAAAAAGGGATTCGTTGAAGAAATAAAGGCACCAACCACTACTCTAAGCCTACTTTATCTGTGTTCATTATATTTCTGACATCTCAAGATGTGCAGGTTATTACAATGTTGGCTTTGTAGTATTCGAAATTTGTTTACAGCATTACATTAAATTCACCCCTAGCCGTGCAGACTTTCCTGGGCTACACTTTGCCTATTTGGTACCATCTGTGGAATGTGGACGTTATTCTTTCCATCCCTAATCACTGACTGACTGCCTGCCTGTCTGTCTGTCTGTCTGTCTGTATTCACCAGAATTAAGTAAAGGTAACAATTATACTTTATGGTTGTGGCAAATGTTTCATCAAGCTACATAAATGACAGGAAGCTTGTTCAGTTTAACACCTATTCTTGAAAGCATATCTCTTGTAATTGCTTTGGGACGACTTAGTAGTTAAAGCCACACCCTCTTCTCCCATAAGGAAATTTTACATCAGATCCAAAAACCTGTTCTATTTTTAGCAATTTAACTGGGACATCAGAAAGGGGCTATTGTACTTCATGAAAGTTGATTTATCATACTAGAACGATAAAACATATAATATTTCTAATAAAATAATACTTGTACCCCATCTCAATACCAACGCAGGCTTTTGAGTTTGCAAAACAAAGTTGGTAAGCAATTAATTATGACTAGGATTTGATTAATACTTAAATATAACCTGGGCTAAAGCAAAAATCCTTTTGAGACAATGTTTTAGCAAATTAGTGTAGGATATGAGTAATAATTTAGGCTAACAATCATATTATCTCCATGTTCAAAATAGGAAGCATAGCAATTGCCAGTGAGATTATACCAGTTGTGTCTTTTATGACATAGATTAACACAGAGGTGGAGCATTCTTCGGGGCAATTCCTCGAGATGATGTGGCAATTAAAATGGAGACGGTTTCAAATAGGAATGTGCAATTATAAACAAAACGTTTGGGAAACACTGTCGGCCAAGGACACTGTACATTGAGTTTCACCAAGTGAACATACTTTGAACGTGTGCAGAGATGTAACAAATGTCCAAAACTTAAAGGGAATAGGAACTTTTTAGCATGCGACTCAATTAATCGGACCGCAATGTCTCTCTCTCTCTCATCTTCTACCGCTTATCCTGTTTTACAGGGTCGCGGGGGGGCTGGAGCCTATCCCAGCCAACACAGGGCGTAAGGCAGGGTACACCCTGGACAGGACGCCAGTCCATCACAGGGCACCGCAATGTCTTTATTTATTTATTTATTTATTTTAGGTATAACAGAACTCTGCCTGCACTTGACATGGCATGAAGCAAGCCTGACAAAAGTAGCTGCCTCTAGTATAACTAACAATGTAAGGACTTATTTGAGTAAGTAACGTTAGTCCAACTAGTACATTTGAACAGGACTCAGGTGACAAAAACAATAAACCGGCAAATCTTCAATGTATGACTGTGTATTACAACTGACTATGTCAGTTAATAATGAGCGGCGTTTTACATTTTTGGATTGATGGAAATGTAATTAACTGTAACGATTCGAACAATCATTTATTTGGGTAACGTTACTAGAATTGCTCTGATGAGCCAAACTAATTATATAGAGGAAAGTAATTATGCATACCTGGAAAGAAGCAGGCAGTGTTTAATGTTAGAATTTCAAACGGAATTTAGACTTTGTCTAACCCTCTCGTTCATCTACACTCAATAGTGTGAAAAACATGGAACGTGAAAAAGAAAAGGTGACAGCTGACAATCCATGTAATGCACATACGTTAGCCTATCTGTACGCGTTAGCCTGCCTGCCAACTAGCTAGCTGTTAGCTAACGTTACAGAGCTAACATGCAATATTTAATCCCAGTTTCCCTAAGAGCTCAGCCAGGTATTGCATCACGTGTCACAACGTTGAATTTATTTATACTTACTTCATCTTCTGAGAGTCCATAAATTGGCTCAAAATTCGTAGCCATATAGCCTGCTATACGGTCCAGACACAAAGTACAAGCCGCTTAGCAAGCTAGCTAGCTCGCTAGCCTGAACAATGGTAGCAAAGTCCCTCTCCTCTTCTATGCGATGAGTCCACGAATAAAGCGAATCGTGGCACTTTAAATTTGGTTTTAAGACCTATAAAGTGTAACTCTGGCCAGTGAGGTATGACCAGTAAAATTAATAATTTAAACTTGTGTTTAAATTCTTACAATACAGCTTGCCTTTTGCAAACCTAAAAGCTCTTCCAGCCAGGGATCCTGGATCTGCCCAGAAAGAGACGTTTTGACAGTTGACTTCCTCTCAATCTCAGCCAAGCTCTTACTGAACAGTCATGAGTGACGACTAATTGAGCCAACCAAGCCGCATAAAAAAAAACGAAAGCTCCCGTCCGATAACGTCCTTTTCTGGTTGCACAGGTTCCCTTTTTTTTTTTTCCTTTTCTTTTTTTTGGTGTGTGTATATATGTGTGTTTGTGTCTGTGTGAACTTTTTTTTCACAGCCAGATAACAGACAAAGCTCAACTCTAGTCCTGCACTGCCGCCCAGTGTGTGTTCTAGGAAAGATGTCTGGGCAAATCAGTTAGGCCTACTTATGATGGTCTCTGGTGCTTCATAACTTTAGTTTTATGCTGGCATTACACTTACACGTACCGTTGCACTAATTGTAGGCCTGTTATAAGATGTATCCTAATTATTCATGTCTTCTTTGCTTATGTAATGCCGTGTAAAGTTGATCTGATATTTCTCTAATTTGTTTTTACGGAGGTAAAAACAAATTACAAAAAACATCTGGGTGATGTGCGTCTAGACTAGTAGCCTTCACAATATCAGTGGAGAACCGGCTGCAGGTCCGCATGTATTTAACTATATGCTTTCTCAGAGAAAGAAATATCACCATTATTGATCTAGATTTCATTTGCTTTTTAAATTGCCACTAGATGTCCTTAAAGTATTAAAGTAAGTTAGCTCCTCTGCATTGTTGCAAAAACGAGAGGATAATATATGAAAATAGAGAAAAGGATAGGTGAAGAAGATGGAAAATCAAACCTTTCAAACCCATATACATATGTTGCTAGAAATGTATTGGTGACATTATCATGGTTATAGATAAGCCTAAATGAAAACAAATTGACAATAATACACAAGTGTATATTTACAGTCACGTTTATCCTCAAGGCAATGATTATTGAAATATAGTGTACTTTGAAATCAAATGTATGTAATGAATTGCTCCCCCCATTTCCGGAAAAGTTGGTGATGTTTAGACATCTTTTTCTCTGAGAGAATGAGGTAAGCTGAACATTAGAATGTTTTATTACCAGAATCGCACCACTACAAGGCTTTCCACCTTGACAGACCTATAAGACACACCTTGTGTTATCTATACACAGCGGAACTGTTTAAATTCCCATATTTCATCTCTCATGGGCCATGCAATGCGTTCATTGAAAACCCTTAAGAAAAAGGCATGCGTTTTATTATGGAACTAGATCATAGTTTTAATTGACTGGCCATCCATGATTCGCAGCAGAAATATTATAGAATGTTATTTTTGTTCTGGGAAGCAGATGTTTACAGTAATGACATAACTAACTAGTGCTTGCGAGTAGGATAGAGGAGAGAAAGGCAGATTCCATGACACACCCTAGTTTGAAAGTTTTTATCTTTAACACAGATTGTTAACTGTATCGTGATGTGCATGATGTTATTCATAAAGGAATACAATCGATATTACACATTATCTTCAAAAGAGAGGACATTTAGTATTTGGGAGTACATATTTAGAGATAGATAGGGAGAGAAAGGTAATTTTATGCTAAACTTCGAAGAAAAAAATGTAGAATAAAAGCTGCAATGGACTGCGTGATTTGATGCGTTTGTGGCCTTGGACTTGTCTGTCAAACTGAGTACAGGAAATGTAGTGAACCCAGCACTGCACCTTTTGTATAGAACCAAGGTAGAGAGCACAAACAGTAATAGAGCTCCAACAATGTTCTTGTGTGTGTGTGTGTTTGAGAGAGAAAGAGAGAGAGAGAGAGAGAGAGAGAGAGAGAGAGAGAGAGAGAGAGAGAGAGAGAGAGAGAGAGAGAGAGAGAGAGAGAGAGAGAGAGAGAGAGAGAGAGAGAGTGTGTGTGTGTTCCTTTGAGAAGAGGTGGGTTGTCTTTAGTTAATAAGCAGATTACTAATTAACATGAATTGTAGTAGTTGGACATTGTTCAGCATTTTATTACTTTTCAAACCTCAAGGTCAGCAATGTCATTGGCTCATATGGGTAATCTTGCATGACCCGTACAGCTATTACCTATTTATTAAAGCCTTTTAACCTTGTGGGACTACCTACGTATATGTAAGCTATTGACTGCGCTCAGTCTCTTTTAACAGTACTTTGAAAGCTGTTTGTCACACACTATTCCGTACAAGCGTCACCACCAATGGCTTGAAACATTTGCTCTTCCTATTGTATCCTCCAGTGATTCATTTTTAAGTGAAAGTTAAATATGTGTAGCTCGTTGGTCACCTGACTGGAGTAAGTCTCCAAGTTGACCATTATCATACCATTTTGTATTAACTTATCGCATCAAATGAAAACGACATAGACTGCCTTGACGTCTGCATTCCTAATGGAGATAAAGTTCAGCAACTTGTCTTAGGCAAACATTAATTTCACACAAGTCATGGGAGGTGTGTTGTTCTAGCTTGCTTAGAATGAAGTTGTTAAGCAATCTGAGAATTTGGGGGGTGAAAGTCAGAGGATATTTGTTACGAATCCAATTAATTGCAGTTGAAAATGGCATTCAGCCTACTGAAAAGCAAAACACTTAAATTAAGTTGAAAATTGCCTTACACGTTTATTTTGGTTGAAATGTTAACTACACACTCTAAATAGATCTACATAGATACATACAAATGTCGGAGCTCAGAGTCTATAGTCTCACACCGCGCCCTGAGGGGCAAACTCAACACTACAGGCCAGCAGCTTTACTTTTTAATTGATTGATGTTGTGGAATCATTCATGTCTTAAACAAAACATTAACAACATAGATGTAGTTTTGCTTGGAGCTTAATTGTGTTTGAATATTAAGGGAAAACACATAGAAAGTATGTTGATGTTCTGTGTCTTAGAACTAACACACAAGTTGTGTGACATTTCTGAAAATTATCTGCACTTGAGATTACTTGTATTAAATATATAAAGTCAATGGCCGCTTTTATATTGTTTGTGTTATTTGTAATTTGTAATTGTCATTGTGAATCCATCTCACGATCAAAACACTTGACAAAATGATGCCTATGTCAAAATCTGTGTACATATGAATGTCCCAACATAGACAAGTACAAAAGTACAGGACGGTTCCATCTGGTTGGTCGCATTAGGTATCTTTTGACCGGGCTAATTTCATAGGCACACATAGGAACAAGGGTGCGTGCACACACACACACACACACACACACACACACACACACACACACACACACACACACACACACACACAGGGATACAGCGTTTCTTAGAGATCTAACTATGTTGATGGCTGCCAGTGAAAGGGACAGACAGTATGTAAACATTGTTCTAATGACACGGTGCACATTTAACCACCCTGACCGTCACTGTGCGATAAACTCTTTTTGATATGAGGCAGGAAATCTCTCAAGAGCTTCATCTTATGTAGTTACTTGTTGGCCAATTATAGGTAGGCCTAGTTAACTGTACAACAGAAAAAAATATACATAAATAAAGAATAGAACTTATGCTTTGTGTACAGCTTCACACGCATATATTTCTATTTCTTTTTCTTTTTCTAATTGATTCACTCAGACACACACCCACATTTAAGTCATTAACATGTCAATGCATTAGACTACATGCACCTTCAGGTGTTGGAGCGAACATACATGGATACACACACATCCCGAGGCAGCTCACGATGGCCAAGTGATTGAGAGAGATGGGAGGGGTAGTGGGCGGAACTGAACCCTAAGTAAGCACAAACGATCCCCGCCCTCATCAGCACCGGTTAAGGATACAAGGGATGCTACAAATCCCTTTAGAACCCTGTGAACTGCTCATGTATACGTAAGTCCTCCCAAGAAATAAAGTTAAGTTATTATGCAATCTGACTTAATTAACTTCACATTGGTATTTGAGTCGACAGCCTAGGCTACTCCACTGTCAAAGGAATTACCTGGTTTCATCGAATGTAAGGTAAGTAAAAGGTCGCTTCTCGTTGCACCTGCTCCGCTTCGTATCAGTTTTGTAAAACAGTTAGCGGGACAAAATGTAATTTCATATCTGAAGGTGGCTGCTTGGAAAAAATACAATCATAAAAAAGCGGTTTGCATGAAATCAAAGTATTTTGGGTTTTGAATCGCAAAATAAAAAGAGCGTGTCATTTAACTTGCTTCGAATACGTCCATATGTGTTGCTCCCTTCTATTTAGCTTGCGTCGGTGCCACTAGTTTCATAAGCGTTATTTTTGCACTATCAACTAACCTGTGCTGACACTTTTTTTAGAAATCGAAAGTAATCCAAATTATCCCAAGGCTGCAATTTCCCAGTGATATAATCTCATGCCCGGTGTTCACGGCGGCAGAACTAGTTTCGTCCACTGATAACTGCCTACTCGAGTTTTCCATTGATACTAAATGACCTTGTGCTTGACAGATTTAGGCAAGATCTGAAAAAAGTTGTGTGCTGGGTTGGTTATTTAAGCCATGGGCCTACTTAGTATTTTGTAGTTTTTAGTTTTTCTTCAAATTAAATAGGCCGAATGGAGATACTGTCTTGTAACCAAGGAATGACAGTGCCAGTTATTAGTGATATGCTTTTCACAGTCATTTATGTAGGCAAATCATGTATACAGCAAATCTTTATCTCTGGTTTCATTGAGCCATTGACATTGCTTACTCATCTGGGTGAAATGTATCAGCAGTATGTCATTACTATTAGCCCCATACCATATTAAACGCTAACGGCATAATTAGTGTCAATTGGTGCGATGCAACCAATTAATAATTTCTGTCAGTAGTGAGATGTGGCAAATAATCCCACTGAAAACAAGGTTTAAGACCTGAGGGCACAAGATGGAGAGGGCATGGTTGAAGTTACATTCGTTACAAGAAAGTAAACATTGACACTGTGACAGGACACTGAAAAGTGAGAGAGTTTGTGTGAGTAGGTTTGTGTCTATGGTTGTGTTTTTTTGATGGTGTCTTTGTGTAATTGCCCCCTAGCTATCTTTTATTGAAACAATATAATCAGGGACACAGTGGACCTTTCCCTGTTCGCAGTAGGCCTACACTAAAATACATTTTGTTAGTCTGTCCTTTTTGTAGCGATAGGGATTGATCTAATGAATATTAAGGTCATCATGGTGCATACAGACACCTTTTACAAAATATTCTATAAGGTAAAGAAGAAAGGTAAAGGAGTCTTGAATAATTGAAATGGATAATGTACAGCTAAAGTCCACCCTGAGGCAGTGACCGTTGCCTGCAATATTGACTGTAGAAACGCAAAAATCTCCCCCATTATTTTGCATGTAGTGTAGTTGACCTTGGCTCTATGTTTAAAACTGTGTTCTTGTTTTAAGTTGCAGCTAGTGGTTGCCTAAGGTGCCATGTTTCTGAAGTTTATTAAAATGGCATGGCTCGGACAAATAGGTAAACCACGGGCTGTTGTTTAACCAGACCAAAACCTCTTACCTCTTTATGACTTTGCCCTCAATTTTAAGTTTGTTCCCTGCTCTGCCATTGGTCTTTCAAGGAATTGTGTTGAATACAATTCTGAGAGTTGGTGGTCAAACCGGTAGGTTCTCTTCTGGGCCCTGTGGTAGTTCATGTGTGGTTCAACTCTCTGATATGGCATCAGATTGAATGTTTGCTGTGAGCTGGTTTATTTGGTATGGTAGTTTCTTCAATGTCAGAAATGTATACACAACACCTGGTGGATCGAATTACTGGATACCCTCAAACCAGGACTCTGCTGATTTATATTCAATCATTAGGTTAACAATAACAGCTCTGTTGATCATAGGCCATGTTCAGGGGCCGTTCAAAAACAGGCATATTTTTTCCACCCCTTTACTTGTTCATGAATTAGTCTAAAAATAAGTACTTTCGTATTTCCACTACATATGCAGTTAGACTGCTATCTGTAGATTTGTAGATTAAGTACAGAGAGCGTAGTTTGGCTTTTTTTTTTTTGGCCATTATTTACGGTCAACAAGACACAAATGTGTGCACTCATCTGGTACTAAAAATGTAGTCTTTTTACACTATCAGCAATACTTGTGTTGGCTCTAATTAAACCACCTACCAACTGAGCCTCTTGATAATTCCATACTTGTATTATCAGCCTTTGTAAACACAGAAGCAGATGTAAAGGGGAATAGTAACCATACCTACACTATATTACACAGAGCATCAGACACAGAGTAGAGATTAATATTTGATAAATGTATTATGTTCACTTATTCTAGGTCTGTGTCACCGGAGCTCTCTTCGACACCTTCTTAGACTAAACACAGTTTGGGGTGTGAAGAAACACTCAATAATTCAATGAAGGGTTTTGTTTCTCTGTCCCATAGAGACACGGCGATAAGCTTTCTTTGTGTTGTCCCCCTATCTTTAGCTGACGTGTTCCGTTAATAGATCAACATGTCCTCTGTCTTATTTCACTGGTATGTCATTTACTTTTAGAGTTCCCTAGTCCACCCAAGACTGGCCATTTTCTGCATATTTTTTAAAATCTAATAATTTGGGTATTTTTGACCTACTTCGATGTATTTTTTCTCATACTGACAAATTATCTCCACTATACAATAATACATTATTTTATAGTTGTAATATTTGTTGATATATCTGTGCGTTAATCTCAGTATCTACTATTAATAGTAGGCCTTTATGAAGGTTCTAGTTGTTTGACAGCACTTTCCCAGCTTAGTGGCTTAGTCCATTGCGCTGTTTGTTATGTAAGGTGGCTATATGCAGCAGGAGGCCAATCCGTGGCCTCGGCTTTAACGGCAATTATCAGATCATAGTGACGTTGTTGAAATCAAGGCGCCATGGAGAAGAGGACTAGATAAGGGCATCAGCACATCAGCTATACCTGTGACGGCATCACTAGTTAAATCTGTTGTCAAAACAAAACTATTGCTAATTGTCTTTGACAGTACAGTAATAATCTACTTGACGATTATTAGATAGATTGAGTTCTAGTGTCCCATGTGACATCTAATATAGAGGTTGGTAGTTGTCACTCAGTGGAACATCTTAACAATTTATATTGTAGAAAGACATTAATGAATAATACTGCACTTAGACATTCAGCTAGAAAGCGTAATGCTGAAGAATGGCAAAGTATCAGTGTGTTCAAGGTTTCAGGTTTTAGCATGCATTGCTGAATCACCTACTTTATCAGTTATATCCGTTATGGGGAACAATATTACTATCTTTATGAGCCATCAGACCTGGTCTTCTGTTTGTTGCTTATGTTCAAGGCTCTCACACAGAAATGTTATGGACACAACTTTATCTAGGATTTGTCAAGGAAAACATCCATTGCTGAAACTTGGGCTCTACGTTAGTTAGTAAAAGCAATATCAATCAGAATTTTCAATTGAAGTACCTTTCCGTGTAAATTGGGAATGAACATGGATTCATTGCGAACTATGAGTTTATGTGCAAGGCTATATACATGTGTACCTTGTCATACAGCCTTTATTTGACCATCAAAATGCATAGTTTATGACATCTAGTTAAGTATTTATCTTTAATTCTTGTGTCTGTATCCTTTACACCAGGAGTATTCACTGGCATTGTTAGGGGAAATGCCAGTGAAGGGAAATCATTTCTTAAAAGTATTCTCTATTTCTCTATCTCTATTCATAAAAAAATTACTTAGCAGTGTAAGAAACCAGTGCCTCAATTCCCTTGTACATGTATGGTGGAATACATGCCTCCCTTTATTTTTGATGCAGTCATTTTGGCTAACTTAGAAATAGAAATAGCAAGTCCAATATTAAGCTAAAATACATAATACTATAATAAAAAGTATTCGGTTTCAGTTTTTAAAGCTTTCAAACATTTCAACAAATATATTGTGTTATTTCACAATATGTCCGCACACTGTACATGTTGTTTTCTGTATTTCAGATTTGATGTTTACACTCAATTTGCTTAATATCTTAATCGTTGTTATTCACAGAGGTTTTACTTCAAACATCATGGAGAAGTGAACCCGGCACCTCCTTTGCTCTTAGCTCAGCTCGCTTGTTCGTGCTCATGATAGGGCTAAGGTAGTGGGTTAAGAAGCTACGCTCAAGCCGAGCTACTTTCTACTAAATTACTAGATATTTTATCCTAGTGCAGAGAAAGCCTATGCAATAGAGGGAAAGCAAAACCTTTAGAAAGAATGAGAAAATAACCAATAGATGCTTTCTGCCAGCTTGGTTTTAAGCTTTCACTGATACCCCATCATCTTTTCTGTGTGAACTCTGCCCTACCCATGCTACCACAACATCATGGGATCAGAGGTCAATTGGTGTAATAACCCAAACATCTGCACTGGGAGGGGGTAAAGCAAGAGACAAAATGCAGATTCTACAGTTATGTGCCTAGCAGTTCAGCAGGCCGAGACAGCATCCGGAAGTCACGCTAACATCCTCGCATCGTAGCATCCCTATGTGTGTGTCTCTGTTATTATGACATAAGCCCCCTCTCGTTACGCAATCAGATATGCCTTCTGTGCCAGCTGGTAGATGCAAAGAGGGAGAGAGAGAGTTTTTTTTTAATCCTTGGTGTGTGACTGACTGCACACAGTGGGAAAAGAACGATGTTTACTTTCTACTGCCCTATCATGGTTACTGTTCTTTACTGAGCTTCCGTAGCTTTTTCATACACTCATAAAGGAGTCAAGGCCTTAAATGCTCATACTATAGACACAGAAATAACTAAGACTCATAATGAGGTATTGTCATTTAGTAAAGGAGTGGGATTCTATGAAAGGGTTTTAGTAAAATGCCGAGCTTTCTTGCTGACCTGAGCGAACTTCTTATGGTGAGAAATACTATTTGCGATAAAGACTGACTTTCCCAACTGTATCTACTCTAGCTAAAGTGGGCTCACAGGGAGCAGCACATAGGGGATCAGATTAAATCTGTTCTTAATCCTTAATCACTAACCACAGCAACACAGCCTAAGGGATGGAATGGACAACAGGGCATGAGTGTGTACATGTGTGTTTGTGGTGAGTGGTTCTTAATTGACATTCGGCAATTGACAACTTAATACAATTGAAACTCTGTATTTTTGGAAAAATACCATTTCCATTAAAAGACACACATATTTGTTTTTCGGTAAAGTGAAGTAGATTCTTTTCTTAGTTCGCTGTTGCCATGGTTTCCACAAGAGTGAGCATGAGTAACCTTATTTTTTTTGCTATTCTCACAGCAACTGATTGGATGACAATGTGGGATAGCCCACATCTTTTCATTGCAATTTTCCCATATCTACCGCATGTGTGAGTTGTGTGAGTTCTCATTATCAACTTGGTATTTGTGTGTTACTAGAGCTGCACCTACGATTTGAAGCCGAGGGGCACCATGACACGAAGGGACATTGGAGCAGTGTTGTGGATACTGTGCCTGGCCCTGCTTGGGGCTGCCCAGGCGACACGTAAGTCACTGAGCTGAATGTCCTGATTGGATTAGTCTGAACACCTAAACTTGCTGACGTGTCAGGTCCCACCAGGCAAACTCAATACAATGCATGGAGCACCTTAGGCTCTGCTAGGGAACTCTCAACCCACACATCCCATGAGAAATATGATGCAGAGCTACACAGACAGTGTTTTTGTCTCCTTGACAACCTGGCATAGCCCCGACAGTAACTGCTGTATTCTGCTACTATTGTAATCTGTTCAAATGTCTGTTGCTAATCGTAAAACCTTCCTTGGCCATTTGGTATGTGCATAAATTGTACGCCTTCCGAATGTTTGCTGCCCAGGTCGTCCCTACTGAATTTATAATGTGCTGTTTAAACCTACCCACTAGCTTCATTTTTGTGTGAAGTTTGATATTGACTTTATCACATTGAAAGGCAGAAATCATCGCTTAATGTAATAACATTTGGAAAAATTCCAACAAGCCTAAAAGGGAGACAGATTTTTGGGTGAAATAAGCCTCATAGTCTACATTAAGAGACCAAGACCAGTCTATGGATGCAATATGTACCTCTGTGTGTCTAGAATAGGCAGAGCCTTATGGAAATGAATGCTACCAATGCTAACTATGTGGAAGTGAATAGGAGCAACCAGAACACTCATTTCAATTCATTCATTGGTGGGATTTACTGACCTTTAAAAAGTTAAATTGTATATAAAAAAAACAAACATCCCTTCCCTGTTGTTTTCCAGGTCCCTCTCCTCCTGGAAAACCCAAGCTGACCAAATGTCGCTCCCCAGAGAAGGAGACCTTCACATGTTGGTGGGAGGGCGGCTCAGATGGGGGGCTGCCCACCACCTATGCCCTCTTTTACCGCAAGGAAAAGTCAGTTGAGAACCATAAATTCATTATGTGAATTTCCCTTCCCATTTTCAAATTATTACATTTTTCTTTTTTTTACTAATTACACATCAAGTAAAGAATAAATCAAAAATCTGATCGCAGACAGTGATACATTCTGTATGTACGCATAGCTAAGCCGTAGGCTGACTTTAACACACACTCCTGTCTTCTCTCTTTCTCTTCTTACACTCTCTCTTCCCCTCGTTTCCATCCATCGTTCTCTAGTTCTGAAACAGTTTATGAGTGTCCAGACTATCGTACTGCTGGAGAGAACTCTTGTTTCTTCAACAAAAACGACACATCCATCTGGGTGAACTACAACATCACTGTGGTGGCCAGCAACGCCCTGGGCAGCAACTTCTCGGACCCTGTGGATGTAGATGTGGTCTATATTGGTGAGGAGCCTCTTTATGCCCATGCCTTGTGCTTCCTGCCCTTTTGTTGTTTCTTTCAATTAGAAATGGCAAACCTTTTGGCTGTAGCTTTAGTGCATAGTTTAGTAATAGCCCCTTGAATCAGTATGCGCAGTGGAAGCTTCACCTAATAAACCTGTGAGGGCCACTGTTTCATGGACTACGAATAATATAGGGAGCATTCTCTTGGGGCAATGTACGTTCTTTTGTATCCTCTCATTAGATAAATAAATAAATAAACAAACAAACAAACAGCTTGCACTAGAAATCTATTACAAATGATGCAATCCTTTGTGAACATTGAGTGCATTTGATGAATAAATATTTGAACTAAATAAAAAACCTTTCTCTCTCTCTCTCTGTATCTCTCTCCCTGTCTTTAGTCAAGCCTCACATGCCAGAGAATGTGACAGTAAGTGTCGTAGAAGACAAGGATGGGCCTTTTCTCCGAGTGTCTTGGGAGCCGCCCCGCAAAGCCGACACTCGCTCGGGCTGGATAACACTCATCTACGAGCTCCGGGTCAAGCTGGAGGGAGAGGAGGAGTGGGAGGTGTGCTCACCTTTACTTTACTTGATCTTACTGTAGGCTATCCAAAAAAGAAATAAAGGCTCAAAATTCACAATTGTCAGGTGGCTACCCTCAATGGAATAGGTGGCCAATGAGTTGGAATTTGTCACGCGGTAAGGTAACCATGATAGTCACATTAATTATTCAAAACTCACAAAGCACTGTAAATTGTTTCCCCATTTTTTGTGCGTTTATTTCAAAGAATGTACTATTCTCTTATCTATGGTACTATATTCTACTCTACTCCGCTCCACTTCACTATTAGCAAGCGTTGCATTCCCTGATATTTGACCACACAGTGTTGTGACTACCAAAGCCGGAAAGTGCTTGGATTAGAAAGCATGACAGGATTTTGGGCTTCCAGGTCTTGACCTTTTCTTGGAAAGTGACGTTTTGAAAACATCATGTATACAATTATTATCATATTATCAGAAAATAAATGACTGTAATTTTTTATTGTACTTTGCCATTTGTGAATACCTGAGAATTATCCTATTCTTTGAAGTATAGTACTGTACAACATATGCATCTTCCAACCCAAACCCACAGTTAGAAGTATCCTACATGTGCAGCACATGAACCACACAGACACACACACAACCTAATGATTATTGTTATCTGCTTGTGTCTTTCTCTCCAGGAGCACCATGCTGGGCAACAGAAGATGTTCAACATATTCAGCCTGCGTTCAGGAGGGACCTACCTGGTGCAAGTGCGCTGCAAACCTGACCATGGATTCTGGAGTGAATGGAGCTCTACCGCCCATATTAAAGTCCCTGACTGTGAGTTCTCCTTATCAATCCCATTTTGCATTCAAGAGTCATCCTCTCCATCCTGTATTTCAAAACAATATAAATGATTTACATAAATGTAAGGTTACCAGCCACTGATGTAGTGATCTTGATTTTAATCAGTTATTCCTCGAGAGAGGTCCATGTGGATCATGTTGGCTACCTTTGCTGCCTTCATCTTCATCATCTTCACTTGGATCCTCAATTTGAAAAGCCACAGGTAAGGACAGCACCGTAGGTGGATTGCGGTGGTGGTGTTTGTTTATTCAGTTCACAGTTGAATAAGAGCATTAGACCCCATTACTTTATATATATATATATATATATATATATATATATATATATATGTGTGTGTGCGTGTCAGTAACAAGGGTTTGCAAGATCAGCAAACTGGTTTTTAAAGCCTGCATCATGTTTGTTAAAATGTACATTTGGTATTTATGTTGGTTTCATGTATTTTGAAATGACATTTACACCAATTTTTACAAAAGTTACGACTGATCGCGCCTGAAAATGTCAAGTGGTGTAACCACAAAATAATAGGAAATATTAGATATTTTATCCACCTAGAGTTTTTGTAATTGAACTCAAAACATCATAAATAGGTCAAATTATCCATGTATTTATATTTTAAAGACTTATTAGCCTTGGCATGTAGCAGTTTGGGGCATCAGAGGTCCTTTCATATAATTATAATTTCCTGTCACATGGTCTTCTTGAACAATATTAACAAAGTTGCTCCTTGAATAGTGGTTACCCCACCTGGACACTTCAGGAAGTAGACCTGACTTACATGATTCCCCAAATTAATTGTAATATTTAGAACAATGGTGTTCCATTACTTTCATTTACTATTAAATAGATCAGATGTAAGATTATGCCAAAGTAGTTGATAGGGTGTTTTATTGAGAATTTCACCTTTTTTACACAAGTTGAATTATTCAGTTAAAAGTTTTTATGGTTACACCACATAGACATTTTTGCAATCGTAAGCCACATATTCTCTCAAAATTGATTAAAACAAAACATTGTACAGTAGGTTCTCAAAGAATGAATGTATGCAAGTAATTTGTCCGTTCAATTTCAAATTTTAACCCTTTTAAATAAAATAAAACCCTAAGGACACAAAAAAATGTGCGTCACGTCATTGACCCACATAAATATATATATATGTATATATATATATACAGTGGGGCCAAAAAGTATTTAGTCAGACACTGATTGTGCAAGTTCTCCTACTTAGAAAGATGAGAGAGGTCTGTAATTTTCATCATATGTACACTTCAACTATGAGAGACAAAAATGAGAAAAAAAATCCAGGAAATCACATTGTAGGATTTTTAAAGAATTTATTTGGAAATTATGGTGGAAAATAAGTATTTGGTCACCCACAAATAAGCAAGATTTCTGGCTCTCACAGACCTGTAACTTCTTCTTTAAGAAGCTCTTCTGTCCTCCACTCGTTACCTGTATTCATGGAACCTGTTTGACCTCGTCATCTGTATAAAAGACACCTGTCCACAGCTTCAAACAGTCAGACTCCAAACTCAACCATGGCCAAGACCAAAGAGCTGTCGAAGGACACCAGGAAGAAAATTGTAGACCTGCACCAGGCTGGGAAGAGTGAATCTGCAATAGGCAAGCAGGTTGGTGTGAATAGATCAACTGCGGGAGCAATTGTAAGAAAATGGAAGACATACAAGACCATTGATAATCTCCCTCGATCTGGGGCCCCATGCAAGATCTCATCCCGTGGGGTCAAAATGATCATGAGAACGGTGAGCAAAAATCCCAGAACTACACGGAGTGACCTGATGAATGACCTGCAGAGAGCTGGGACCAAAGTAACAAAGGCTACCATCAGTAACACACTACGCCGAGAGGGACTCAAATCCTGCAGTGCCAGGCGTGTCCCCCTGCTTAAGCCAGTACATGTCCAGGCCCTTCTGAAGTTTGCCAGAGAGCATATGGATGATCCAGAAGAGGATTGGGAGAATATCATGTGGTCAGATGAAACCAAAATAGAACTTTTTGGTAAAAACTCAACTCGTCGTGTTTGGAGGAAGAAGAATGCTGAGTTGCATCCCAAGAACACCATACCTACTGTGAAGCATGGGGGTGGAAACATCATGCTTTGGGGCTGTTTTACTGCAAAGGGGACAGGACGACTGATCCGTGTTAAGGGAAGAATGAACGGGGCCATGTATCGTGAGATTTTAAGCCAAAACCTCCTTCCATCAGTGAGAGCATTGAAGATGGAACGTGGCTGGGTCTTCCAGCATGACAATGATCCCAAACACACCGCTCGGGCAACGAAGGAGTGGCTCCGTAAAAAGCATTTCAAGGTCCTGGAGTGGCCTAGCCAGTCTCCAGACCTCAACCCCATAGAAAATTTGTGGAGGGAGTTGAAAGTCCGTGTTGCCCAGCGACAGCCCCAAACCATGACTGCTCTAGAGGAGATCTGCATTGGAGGAATGGGCCAAAATACCAGCTACAGTGTGTGCAAACCTGATGAAGACTTACAGGAAACGTTTGACCTCTGTCATTGCCAACAAAGGTTATGTTACAAAGTATTGAGTTGAACTTTTGTTATTGTCCAAATACTTATTTTCCACCATCATTTACAAATAAATTCTTTAAAAATCCTACAATGTGATTTCCTGGATTTTTTTCTCATTTTTGTCTCACATAGTTGAAGTGTACCTATGATGAAAATTACAGACCTCTCTCATCTTTCTAAGTAGGAGAACTTGCACAATCAGTGGCTGACTAAATACTTTTTGGCCCCACTGTATATATATATAGAATATCTGTTTATGTAATGTGCAGAATATATATCCACACACACAAACTCAGTTAATACAAAGTGGGTGCCTTATTTCTGTATAGACTAATGTGTGTTGCTTTTGTTTTGTCTCTGTAGAGTAAAGCATTACCTCCTGCCACCTGTCCCTGGTCCAAAGATAAAAGGATTTGATAAACATCTTCTTAAGGTAAACTGACGTAGCTGTACAGACGACATATGCTTTGGTGGTCATGAGTTGTTCACTTAGTTGATGAATTATTGTAGATGCATACATATTTTATGTAAGTTTATCAACACCATCATTATTTTAACATGTCTCTATTTTTGTACTTATTAGCAGTCACTTGAAGTTTAAGTAACTTTTTTTATCATCTTTTGTGTTAAGAAGGGACGGTCTGACGAGGTATTCAACGCGCTGGTGATGCCCGGGTTTCCCCCGACCTTTGAGTCTAGCTACGAGGACCTGATGGTGGAGTACCTGGAGGTATACACCCCCGAGGAGCAGGAGCTGATCCTGGAAGGGGGCAAGGACCTCAAGGAAGGCTGTCTCAAGCCCAAGAGCTCCCCATCTGATAGCGACTCTGGCCGGGGCAGCTGCGACAGCCACACCTTACTGATGGAGAAGTGTGGACAGGAGGCCAAGGAAGAAGAGGAGAAGGAAGGACTGGGACTGGAAAAGGGAACCGGTAGCGTAGAGGGAAAGCCTGACCAGGCTGAAGTGGAGGTGGGCAGCCCTGACTCATCTGATGGGAGGGTGAAGACCTGGCCCTCAGTGTTTTCTCCTTTGCCCCTGTACAGCTCAATACCCTCGGAGCAGGGCTCTCTGGAGAGGACCAAGCAGCTTTGCCTTTCCGACAGCCTTTTGCCTTCCTGCTCCCCCTGCTCTTTTGCCACGCGTGCTGTCGAGCACAGCTACAGCAGCGGAGGGGAGCTCGGCGTTGGGAAACTCGGGGAGTTCAACCTGGCAAAGAAACAGCCCCAGCACCACGCCCAGTTCCAGCCTCTCTGGCACCTCCAGGCCCACAATGAGTTCAACATCCCCAGCACGGAGCACAAGAGGGCGGCCCCGGTGCTGCAGCCCACCCCCTCCAGGTCCATGGAATACGTGGAGGTCCAGAGGGTCAACCAAGAAAACATGGTGGTCCTTCAGCCCCTGTCCTCTGCCCAGGTTCCGGAGCAGATACAAGGGGAGGACTACAGCAAGGTGAAGGCCATCGTTGATGACAATGTGCTGCTACTCCAGAGAGAGGTGAGCGGTGAGGAGGCAGAGGGATACGGGTGCCCCTGTAATGACAGGGCGAGAGGAGAGGGGCTGACCGAGAGCTGCTACACTGCCAACAGCACAGCCATCACACAGATGCAGGGGAAGATAGCCACATATGTGCCCTGTGCCACCATAACAATGCAGGGTGCCACTTCCCTGGCGTCGGGTGGCTACGTGGAAACAGTGACTATGATGCCCACTTGTTAGGACTTTAAACTGGTTGGTTTGACACTATAGGTGGATAATAGGGTTGGATTGAAACAAACTCTACATTAAATCCATTTCCCGGAAACCTGCACTTTCAGTCTAAGAGGAGAGAGTCTCAAGTTCCGAAGTTACTGTTATGTACTGTGTTTGTCAGACTACTACCTTCTGTCCAACAGGTCATTTTTACTCTGCAGCTTTTCAGCAATTTGTAATATTTATGATGATTAAGCTAATCATATATTATTAATATTAACTGTGATTATGATATTTTGTGTCAATTGTATAGTCTGCATCTGCAACCTTTTTTGTCTCCTTTTATCTTTGAAGAACGTTTGATGTTTATCTGCACAGGTCTAAGCAAGTGGGTGTGGAACTGTTGAGTTGAATCTAGCCAAGGCATTATGATGGCAAATGAATAACAGAGATTTTGATTAAACATTTTATGATTTTGTATATGAAACAATACAACAAAAGCACTACAGAGAAGTCCTCATTATTTTTTCACAGAGTCTATTTTGATCTATGTACATAGATTATTCACTTGATGTATTTATGCTTTCTAATAAATATTTAGCAACCTTGATTTGGTTGTTCTCTAACAACAGAATCATATTCGTATTAATGTATAATAATTTACTGCATTGCATTATACATTATAACATCATTGAAACTCAAAAACATGAACAAATTATTGTTGTGACTGCATTTCCTATCATTTTCAAAGTCTCAAGACCCCCTCCGTGAAGGAAAGCTAAATTGAAATAGCTTTCGCTTGTTTTGTTCTTAATGGCATTCTCCATGTTATTATTCCTTCTTGGCTGATTAAAGCATATTGAATTGAACAGTAGTATGCCAGGGATAAGAAGGTACCAAAGATCAGTCGCTCGTTCCGTCCCATGAGTTTAACTGCAAGGAGAGTCCAGTAGGTCAGAAACATTTCTTGCATTCTATTGGCTGCGTTCACTCTCCACCCTCCTCCTCGCAGTTTGTCCAAATTAAACAGCACAAAAAAGTGAAGGTTCGTAGACAGTCGTTTGGAGTAGGCAAGCATTGGCAGTTGTTTGTTTATAATTGAGAGGATGTTTCAAATACTATTTCGTTTAAATCGCCCAAGTGTGAGCATCGCTGCGAATCCGTACAATGTATTGGCTGGCGTTGCCAAATTCCACAGGCCCATCGGTAAGTCATGGTGATACCGCGTGGAACACTATTCCATAAAGAGTAAGGCCATCTGGGAATATGTTTGCGTAACACTCATCTACAGATGTTGTTTGTTAGCCTACTACATCATATGGAACTTTAATCGGAATAGGTTCTCTGTGGCACACCGTGCTTTTTGAAAATGCTCGCTTAACAGCGCCTAAAAGCTTTCAACGAGCAGGGTTTAACACCCAAGATATAAAAAGTGTTGACATGTCATAGCAACCCGATTCCGGAATGTTTATCTACAATGTGGACTAGATTTAATCCAATGAGAATCGGTCGGTACAATAAAATCAGGTGTGTGTATACAATGCAGTACAGGGACATTCATTAATTTAATACATTCTTTGCACTGTTACAATACCACATTATTATAACAAATAACTGAATTCTATATAGATTGCAACTGTATAAAGTGCATGTGTCTTATCAATAGCTCTCACTGTCAATTGAGTAGTTATTTAGCCAACAAAAATATTTTTGGAAAATGTTTGATGATATGAACCATTTAAGGGGACTTCAGGACAAGCATGCACCCACACAGTCACATGTAAATAAACCGGTTAAACGTTTTGGCAGGCTAGCCAGTGTCATGACATGGATTGTCCCTATGCTTAACTGCTAAATATAGAAAGTCTGGTATCTAATCTTCACATGCAGTGCATGTGCCTGGACCTAATCTTAATCTTAATCATTGGCAGGTGTCCTTTGTCAAAAGTCAGCCTTTAAGTACCCTCCGCCAGAACTTCCTGAGATGCCTCCCTGTGATTTTAAACCAGAAGACTACACCGTAGGCATAGTTATATTAAATAACATACAATCACAATACATGACATGCTTTTCTTTTTGTTTGGACGTGTATTTGAATGTTGACAGGTACTTAGAAAACGTATTTGCCATACAATAAATTATTTGGAATCTATGTTTATTATTTAGATTTTGTAACATGAGAAAGGCTCTCCAGCCAACAGTAACTTTCCGTTCTACTCCTTATGCAGAATATGTCCAAGGAGCGTATGATGAACATTCGGCAGCTAAACTGCCACCCCATGACCATGAAAGTGACATTCTACAAAAAGCCAGTGTTCCTCCACCAGGGCCACATGCAGTGGCTTTGGGATGTAGACGGCAGGCGCTACCTGGACCTGTTTGCTGGGGTGGCCACTGTCAGTGTGGGTCACTGTCACCCGTAAGCTTCTTTGCCATGTCTGCTCTGATTGGTTGGGCATTGTTCTTTGAACAAGTAATAGGAGCATTTGTGGTGCCCCTTTTTCTCAAATGTTGTTAATTTTGGGTAATCTATTGAACAGGAATCGCCACTGAAATCTTACAGAACATACATCATTGCAGCTATATTATTTATAACAATGCATTACAGAAAGACTTGGCAAAGTGTAATGCAGCTTGTAACAGAATTTTAATGAGCAAATCTGAAATATATAATGTATCAATTATTTCATACTTTAAATCAGGGGATGCCTTTTAGCTTGACATCAAAAGTGCAGAAGACAGACGCACATCCTATAACACTGTCAACTTTATTGCCCTGACAGCTCCAAGAAGTTGCTAATAGGCTTGTAGGCTAGCTGCAGGTTACTTGTACACGGTAGCCTATGTTTATAATTGACTGCGGGGCCACTTGCTAAACCAAAATTGTGTGGCTTTATAAAATTTACACACTGTGGGCTTTCCTGGGACAGTCAGTGTAGTTGGAACACTACAACACAGATAGCGACAAGTTAGCTTACTTCTATTATAAGTTGTGTTTTTAAACAAGAGCCTGTGAAAAGAGGAGAAACGAGGAGAAAACATCTAAAGTCAATATAGAAATGGACTCCACATCCTGTGACAAGTGTGTGGTGGAGCCTGGCACTGGGCAGTGGTGCAAGTTAACACCAATGAATGAGCACAGATGTACCCTCTGCAAGTTTTTTTTTTTTTGGTTGATAATTTATAGAGTTGAACATGCAATTATCTTTAATGACATATACCTGGCTTTTTCAATGTTGTAGCATGTGCATCTTAAACCCCTCCTTTCCATACTGTGTGTCTCCATCAGCAAAGTGACTGCAGCTGCAGAAAAACAGCTGAGGAAACTGTGGCACACAACAAACATCTACGTCTACCCTTCTTTGCATGAGTACTGTGAGAAACTAGCTGCCCATTTACCAGACCCTCTCAAGGTAATGTATTACCTGGCCAGCTCTTCCCTGCCAATGCTGCCTGTTTTTTTCTCCATAATCTTTCTCAAATGAATCCAGCTTAAAAATAAATTAGTGGAATAAAATGTTCCATGTGAAATCTTTATGTCTCTGTGTTTCTGTCTACTTGTTTATTTTTTTCTATGACTATATCCTTGTCCTTGTACGCTGTATTTGTCCTTCCCAACAGGTTGTCTACTTGACCAACAGTGGCTCTGAAGCCAATGATCTGGCCATGCTGATGGCTAGATTACACACCGGCAACTTTGACATCATCACTCTCAGGTGAGGCTATCATTAACACTGTTTCCTGGAAGGTGTAAATAACCTCACAGATCTGAAACCGGTGTGTACAAGAGCAAACTGGTCACAGCATAGTGGCAAGGATTACTCATTGGTTTTTAACTATTTCATATGAGCTCAGTGTTCATTTTGCTCATCATCTGCTGCCACATTTTCACCCCAAACTCTTTTGTAATCTTTGCCAGCATACAAGTGGCTTGAGCACGAAGAACAAGTGTTAAGAAATTACGTATTCTGTCATTAATAAAACACCTTTAGCATTTAGACAGTCAAATTAATAAAATGTGCACACCGACATCGGATACAGTCGATGGGAACAGAAAAGGGAACCATCTCCCTAATAAATGTTCTAATCACGAATGTGGTTCTTTTTCTCAGAGGGTCCTACCATGGTGGAAGTCCACAGACCATGGGACTTACTTCCAATGTAGCATACAAATACCCCATCGCTTCAGGCCTAGGCTGTCACAACGTAAGTGCTAGCACGTCTACTATGTTGCATGGATTCTAAATAAAAGATAATTTCTATTTGGAGTGTTTATTTCCATTCGAAATATCTGAATGTATTATGAT
Source organism: Aplochiton taeniatus (assembly GCA_017639675.1). Classification (NCBI taxonomy): domain Eukaryota; kingdom Metazoa; phylum Chordata; class Actinopteri; order Galaxiiformes; family Galaxiidae; genus Aplochiton; species Aplochiton taeniatus. The sequence goes on from CM030172.1 coordinate 8,896,904, forward strand.
GAGAAAAAATCTAATTAAATAAGGAATACCAATGAGGTATTTTTTTTTTGTCCCTGTGCTTTTATATTGAATACATACATGCAATAAAAATATCTAATCAATAGCAGGCTGTCATGGCAACATAAGGCGCTGGACTGGATTCATAAAACTGGATTCTCGTCACTTTACAGACAATGTGTCCTGATGTGTACAGGGGACCTTGGGGAGGCAGTCACTGCAGAGACTCTCCGGTCCAGACCGACAGACAATGTGGCTGCTCTGAAGGTAAACACACACACACACACACACACACACACACACACACACACACACACACACACACACACACACACACAGTTATTTATCCACTCTCGAGTTAAACATGGACACATCAAAATAAACTACATGCACATGTATACTCATGCATACACACTCACAAACACCTCTCGTCCATTCTGACTTCTCTCGGGCATGAGTGTTATGGGGCTAGTTCAGCTGTGAGATTCATACAGCACATTAACCTTCAGTTAAGGCTCAGCGGCTTAGAGAACGGGTTCATGACCTATTCTTTCCTGCCTCATGAAAGCCGCTAGTGTGCCAGGGCTTTCTCCACTCCAGTGTCGAAGAAAACAGACTATTTTCTGTCAGAGGGACTTGGGATAGTTGATTTTCTTGTGATACTGCGGCACCAATGCATAAATGTTTATGTTCAGAGCTGAACTTTATGTTCAGAGTTGGTTATTCCTGAGCTGGCACTCAGACATGTGTTTTATGGAAACAGATATTGGATAAAGTTATACAGCAGAATCACTGTTTATGTTTTCCATCTCAAATGAGAATGTTCAATTGGCTGTCTTTGAATAATTATTTTAAATGCCAGGCTACAGTTTAAAGTCCTCCTGTTTTAGCAATTATTTACCATTTCTAAGGAAATGCAGTATAGTTCACCTTCATTCCTTTTGAAACAATGAGTCATTCAGTAACCAGTGTTCTACCAAGAAATGGCTAAAAGCTAAACTCCTTGTGACTTATTTTTATGATGTCTGGAACAAGAAAGTACATTAACGTTCCTGTGTGAAGCCATGATAAAACCTACACACTGAGAAAACAAAATAAATCTTAAAAAATCAACTGGTTAAAGATAACCTAATGACGCATTTAATTTAGCTTTTTAATGATCACACAGGCTATTGTCAGGCAAATGACAAATACATTGGGCAGCTAAAAGAGACATTTGCAACCAGTGTTCCCAGTCGAATTGCTGCTTTCTTTGGGGAACCCATCCAGGTATGAGTAGTCCAGCGCTATCTACTATGAATTTCTTCTGCACTTGACACGTTACCCACAGGCAAAATACATAATGTATATTCACCCTGAAATACAATGATTTTGATTTGATGTGAATCATTGATTGTATGTTTCACTTTTTTAACAGGGAGTGGGAGGAGCTGTACAGTACCCCAGAAACTTTCTGAAGGACACCTACAAGCTTGTGAGGGACAGAGGAGGAGTCTGCATTGCCGACGAGGTAGTATATAGTACGCTTGTTTAGTCCTTTTACTGTGACAGTTACGAAATGTAACATGTAATAGCTCTTAAAGGGTTGAAACCAGTGTACCATAGTTTAGGGTTTCCAAAGGTTAACTTTTACAAACCTTTGCAACCACGCATTACACACAAACATTTTTTTATTTTGTTGCCTTTGATCGTTTACAAGCAAGAATCTCCTCCAAAACAATACACATATTCTGTTATTATTGAACAATACCGTATATCAGTAGTAAACCAAATAAAAACAGTTCTAATCTAACCATACACTTCTTTGGCTCGGGTCCGAAGGTCCAAACTGGGTTTGGACGCACCGGAAGTCACTTCTGGGGATTCCAAGGTCATGATGTGATACCTGACATGGTAACAATGGCAAAAGGCATTGCTAATGGATACCCTATGGGAGCAGTTGTCACAACGCCAGGTGAGATATAGGTTCACTGTAATCATCACTTGACGGTAGACTTGTTATGCAACTATCAATGTGTATCGGCCTGCGTCCTCCTCAGGTATGCACGCATGTCACACGTCTGTTTAAATGTATACATACGCCTGGAGTTTACAGAGTAACTAAGCATGGAAAAACCAAGAACAAATAACCTAATATACAACCCTGGTGCAATGTGCAGTCTCATATATTCTTGGAACTAGCGTCATGTTTATTCTATCAATTTGTATTTTAGGTAAAAATAAGAACAACAACAACAACAACAATGGCCTTTATTCACATAGATTTTTTTCTAAAACAAAAACAATATTTTACAAAGATAAGCATTGTAAAATACAAACAATAATTTATGATAAATAATACACATGTATAAATATAAACAAATATAATAAATATATTTAAAACTCATAGCTGTTAAAATAAGAAAAAATACATAAAATACATACATAAAAATATAACTGCTGGGTATAGTGGAAACATGCTCAGCGGTACAAAGGTCATAGTCACTGCATGGTCAAATTAAGTTCCTTATTAAAAAAAAAAATACAGTATAATGTAAACTAATGAAACGCTTGTTTATAGATCAATCTTTACAATAGACATAAAATAATTTGGGAAGTTAACTATCTCTACACTTTCGGACAGACTATAACAAAGTTTACAGCAAAAGCCTTGTAACTGTTTGTTACATAACAAACGTTTGTTTATTTTGCAGTGTGTAGCTACCATAAATAAGGTTGCACCACTATTTGCAGCTAATCTATGCACGGCTTGTAATTAATCAATAATAATTATTTTAATACTTACCAAGGATCATAATTGTATAGCAGTATAATATAGTCAAATAAAACACGCAAACCAACATAACAGTGGTGAAGCATTACACTTTTCTTTGTCCTGTTGAAAGCTTTTCTGCTGCTGTTTGCCTTAGAAATGGCTTAGTCGAAATGAACTAGCTCTGTACAGAGAATAACCTAATACCTTCTCGCCTTATGTCACCCCAGTCCATACTCTAAGTGTATATGTATTTGCAGAACTCCCAACAGATCCCCTGATTAACGCACAACCAAGGCATTATGAGTCAAAGTATCTTCATTAAGTAGAGAACTCTTGATCAGTGGAGCGATTAGGGGACCGGAAGTGTGCAGACTCCAGTAATTGCAATTCGGGGAGAGTGCTGGATTTTCAGCAGCACAACTCTTCAGGGATCAGTGGTGAGGACTAGCCAGTGCAACACTGGAGGTTTTGTTGGCAGCAATCCATTGAGTTTGACTACACTGACAATCTTAGAAAAACCCAGTTTTTCTCAGTTGCTGACCTTCTGGGATTGTGTTTGAGTGGGGGCAATATTGATTAAATGTTACACGTTTTATCATATTCTAAAGGTCTTATACTGTGGAGCCGAAGACATGATCCACAAAATATATTTATGCTTTCAGGGATGCATGCAAAGAGTAAAAGAAGGACAACAACACAAAGGAGTAGTTCCGCCAGACAAACGTATCCATTTTAAAATATTTTATTAAATATAGATACAATTCAAATTGGCTATGTATTTTGAAGCGCCCTGCTGTAACATATCCGTGACAACATTCAAGAGGCAGAGAGCAAACATGCATCAATACCCTTCTGGAACAGATTAGCAGACATAAGGTGGCAGCTGGGATGGAGATGGGAGTGATTTTCATCACCTCATCCAACATTCACAGAACCTAACCTGACCTTAGATTACAGGTCATGTAAATAGCCACCCTCATTGGCATGGACAGCTTGATTGGTGAAAGGGTGTGCATGTGATTGGAAACAATTGTTAATGCCAGATATGCAACTCCCTAAACCAATCGGAAGACGTTTTTTATGATTGATTTGTTAAGACTGTATTTATGTGTCTGTGTTCCAGAGATTGCAAGTTCCTTTGCCAAAGGAGTTCATTTTAACACCTTTGGAGGCAACCCTGTAGCTTGTGCAATTGCCTCATCAGTTTTGGATGTACGTGTTCCTTTTTTTCCCCATCTGCTCAGTTAATTTTAGTTGAACTACAATTCTCTTATTTACTGTGTGTATACTTTATAACATGCAAAATGTATTTTAAGAGATCATAACTACCTACAGTTTCACATTGCTTCATTTTTGTGAAAGGATTCTGTCATCACAGCGTGGCCAGGACTAATTCTTGCCTATTTGCATTTCATCAGACCATTAAAGAGGACGGCACGCAGCAAATCAGTCAAGATGTGGGAACCTATCTGCTCACAGAGCTGGCCAAACTCAGAGACAAGTATGAGATTGTGGGCGATGTCCGCGGCAAAGGCCTCCAGATTGGCGTGGAGATGGTCACAGACAAGGTGAGGAGTAAAGAGGATGCCTTCAGTTGAAATCCTTTGTGCTTACTGTTTTGAAAGGGAATCGGCATAATTTTACCGCTACTAAATAAACCATACATTTGAGACTTCCCATCTATCTAAGGGAGATACTGGAGCTGAAACAAATAAACAAACCACATACAGTATGTATGAGTCCACTTGTAACATTGGCACTTTGTAAAATTTGTTTTGGCTATATAAATAAAGATGTATTATTGTTATTATTATTTGAAATAATCCCCCTAAACTCCAGAACTCAGAAGCCAACTCAACGTGTCTCTCTGTGCTTGTATATCCCAGCCAGAGTATGGTTCAGCAGGCCTCTAGTTAACCATTAACCCACTGAGCAGGAAGATAGACTGTCTGCGACTGTGAACAGATCAGGACATAAAAATCCCACTGTTCCATTTTACTGCATCTGTACTTTATGTTACTATATAATGTTGTGATTTGCCACTGGGCATATATAATTCAGTTTCTTAAAAACGATCCTGTCAGTACTCAGGTACCTAGTTTAAACAGCTTTACAATATACTGACAGCTTATAACAACTGTTTAATGACAAAGCGGGCAGTTTATTATTATTTATTTTTTTATGCCATGCCACTCACATGTACTTTAAATATTAAGGTTGATCAAAAATAATAACTTTTGCATAATATTTTTTTGTAATTTCACAGCATGTAGATAACCAACTAGACTAACTATTTTCCTCTCTCCCATCTTCAGGCTAGTCGAAACCCCCTGCCTGTTGAGGCTATGGCTGCCATTTTTGAAGACACTAAAGACATGGGGGTCCTCATAGGAAAGGGAGGACTGTATGGACAGGTAGGTTACCATATTCCATAACTTAACATCAACAGCTTGCGAGCATACTATTTCTGAGATATCAACTGGTATTGTTTGAAATAATGTGTTTATGAGACAAGATATATCAAACTTGTGGATTTAAGAACAACAATGTTATTTATTGTACACTAAGAAATAAAGGTGATGTCTTTCTGTTAACAAAAAATAGAAAATAATGTTAGGGAAATGGGGAAGAGGAAAGGTGCCAGGCTTGTTGCTGGGGCGGCACCCGTAAATAGTATACCAACGGACCGTGGTCATTCAAACAACAATGGATCTGTTCATTTTCTTGTTTTTTCCTGATTTGGATCCCTAATCTCTAAAGGGTTTTCTACCTCAACGCTGTATGGGAAATATCTTGCTATAACAATTAGGCATTCAGTTTTGTAAAATGGCCTGCCTGCTATGCATTCTTCTCTCTCTATACCCTTTATTCCACTTTACCCCTTTAACACTGTCCTCATTCTGTCAGATATTCCGGATAAAGCCTCCTATGTGCATAACCATGGAGGACGCAGATTTCTTCCTTGCAATATTTGACCGGTCTATCCAGAACTTCATGAACAGCAGATAAAGAAGCTATCATTGACTAGCCTCCACTCGGAGTAAATCAATGTGACTATTTTTGCCCAACTTCACAGAAATGTTTAACACACTAAAACTTGCGGTTAGCAAACCTGGTGATATGTACTCTGTTGTAAAATTGAGTAATTCTTTTTACATTAGTTTTGAGAACTGAAGTCAGTCAATGCTATTCCACATATCTTCTCTACATATGCACTAGTGCAGAGTAGACATGGTAAGATCTTAAATGACTGTAATGAATGCATATTATTCTCACCCGGCAACCGAAAGCATTGTAAATCCTTACCTGGTTAGTATGATTTTAAGGGAATGTGGCGCAAATTAACTTATGTGACATTTAGGGCAACTTGAAAGATTTTAACTTTTTATTTCAAACAACTTACAAATATTATATTAATATTAATGCAATTAGAATATAATGACCAAGGTAAGATATTTGTAAACATGTTACCATGTTTGTGTGAAAAAAACATTGCTAGTGTATAAGGGGAAACATTGCAAATATAAAAATTTGCCATTGTTTCCTATCTGCTCTAGACCTAGAAAATGTACTATTAAAGATTTCCAGCATCTTGTACTAGGTTTATAGATAGGTATATCAAATGTATTTACCTACATTTGTGCAATTTTTCACATTGACTTTCATGTTAAAATGTTCTAGAATACACACCATTTCAATTGTTTATCATTGAGATATTGTCTTTGAAATAAGACAATTGTCTGTGGGGGGTGGTGGGTCATTTAAACTATTTTTTTTTTGCTGTTAAGATTTGAATCTTTGAATACTTACTGTGCCTATTGATTTGTAAAAGTGATTTTTTTCTCACTATATACTATTTCCTATAAAAAGGAAATATACCTCTTGCCTTTAAACATAACCACTACCACCCCCTGCTGGTAAAATCTCACAAATAAAGCCTTTCTGATTGCACTAGCTGAACAAGTAATTCTTCAACAAACACTACCGACTGCCGCTATTTCAGAATGAAATTGTGGTATGCTCATGTGGCACATTCCTCATGCCAAGTACAGTTTCAATACATCTTGTTTCACAAGCTTGGGTCAGGTAGGGCCTACTCTTGGGCATGGCCAAATAACCCAACACATTTTATTATGACTCAACAGCAGGACTGGAGAAAACATTTGAAAAACGAATAGTTGGGTTACTAGAGTTCCTTTACATATCGGACCACAGTGGTAGTAAGGTTTTAATTCTCAAAACAAAAGATCTCAAGTTTGCAGAAGAGTCTTCAACAACTTCCTGGAAGAAATGACAATAAAATCAAATGGCAATGCTGTGTTACTGATGCAGTTATTCAGGATGAGTGGGGGGTTATACATTTCTTACAGCAGCACCCCTGTCACTCAACACACTGATTGTTCTGTTGCCATCTAAGTCCAATCAAAAATCATACAAACAGTCTCTGTCACAGGCGGTCCATGACCTAAAACCCCAGGTGTCCTTTAAGTTAATTGTCTTTCTTCTCTCTGGTAAACAGCCTTATGTGAAGAAAGCTAGTCTTATGCGTTTAAAAGAAAACCATTTGATGACAGACTGGTTTAGTCTTTCTCATTGTCCCAGTTTGGGCAGGAAGGAGGGGTTATCTGTTCTTTTTCTTATCCTTCTTGTTCTTGGCTGTGCCACTGGAGGAGAGGGCCAGTGCATGACCGCTAGTCTTCAGGTGGTCAAAAAGCTTGTTCCTGGTGGGGAACTCATGGTGGCATGTCACACATTGGAGGTTCAACTCCTTCTGTGAGAGTGAGAAGCAGGATGAAAGAGAAAAAAAACACATAATGGCTCAAGAAAAGACAGTGACATGCCACAAACAAAACACACACACATACACACGTGCACACAGATGACTTGCCCTTAGAGGGTCAGATGCTATTCTATTATAATAGGTAAGGGTGCTCTGCGGTTAACTACCTCAGGGGCTTCCTCTTCTCCTGCCTGAGGTTTCACGACTTTCTTTTTGTCTTTTCCTCCTCCCTTATTTCCCTTTGCCTTGGATGAACTGAACGGGCAACAAGATGGGGGAAGAAAAGGGAGGAAGCACGTTCATTTTGACATATTGACAAAGCTCAAGGCTCAAAGAGCACAAGTCTACGGAAAAAAAATAGTAGTTACACAAACTGTGAGGATGGCCAATCAACCCTGGAGAGGTTTGCCGGTGTTTAAAGAGACTACTTCTGGGGTCAAAGCCAGAATGGTACAAGGCTGGCTGGGCGGGAGGAGGGTGCTCACCTCTTTGTCTCTGTGGGCAAGCCGTTATTCAGTAACTCAGCCTCTGTGGGGTCCTCTGACAAAGGTTGGCCGTCCTCCCCACTGCCTGCATGCGTTGGCGGAGGGATGTCCGTATCCTTTTGGAACTCTGGAGGAACAGGTGTCGATTCCGGAGCGGCTGCTTCCTCTTCTGTGGGACTCTTGAGTCAGGAGGTTTGGGAGAAGAGGGGGTATGAGAAAAGCATACAATAGATACGAATGGGATGATGTACACACGGTAAAGTAGGATAAATCAAGTGACTCACGTTTATAACTTTCAGCTTTCTCTTCTTCTTCTTCTGCTTTTTAGACAGCCTGTGTGATCCAAATTACAGGATTAACATGAGTTATGATCCAACCGGTGTAGATTGTTCTACCTGGCTACGAACACAGTCACATTTTATGACCGTCCAATATATTCTGACCAGTGTTACAGTTGGTAGACAAGCTTAACTCAAACTGGGTCACATACTTCTGCGTAGGTTGGTCCTCCTCTTCCACCTCCCCCTCGTCCTCCTCCTTGTTTTGCTCCTGATCCCCTGATTGTACACTGAGCGATTCCTCCTCTTCCTGCAGCTGTTGTCGTAGTAATGCCACCATCTCTCGGTGCTTTTTGGACTTCTCATGATTCTTCAGGCTTTTGAAAGAAGAACAGGTTAATCGTGTACTCTGATTATGTACCCATTATTTGTAAGCCACTTGTGAAATCTATTATAATAGAGTGAATATTAACAATCTCTTCACTTTTTGTAAGTACAAACAAACAAAAAAGCTAGAAATATAGACCTTTTTACACATATAGATAGACCTGCTCACATTAAATGGACCTATTCTTGCACTAAGACTAATAGTGCTATGTTTTAGTCCATGGGTTCCACTGTGCCGAAGAGGCTACATTTAGGCCAGCTGTGAGATTAGAGTGTAACCAAGCCAGGTGGGCTGTCAAGCTAACAGGTAGAACAGGGCCACACTGTCCCAAACCACTCACGCTTTATCTGATTTGAAGGATTTGTCACATGCAGGGCAGTACAGGTCGTCGTAATAGTCCATCAGCTCTTCATCGCCATCTGGCCCTACTGTATCTAAATTACACACACACACACACACACACACACACACACACACACACACACACACACACACACACACACACACACACACACACACACACACACACACACACACACACACACACACACACACACACACACACAGATTAATACCACTCATTTGGAAAGTATGCCCTTGCGTGCAATACCACATGGGATTAATATGACTTACAGATTTGGCAATTAACATAAGACAAGTGTGCTCATGCGCATAAAATAAGAGGATTATGATTGCTAACGTCAGATAATTGTTGTCAAATGAGCATCCTTGGACACACTTTAAATGGCACTGACCACCCTCTACACGGCCCAGTGTGTCTATGTCTTGATCCTCCGCCTCGCTCTCTGAGGCGTCTCCAAACTCCTGCCCATACTGGGCCTCCATCTGCTGCAGTTCCTTCTCCAGCTCAGACATGGCTGCCCAGCTCTGCTCTTTGTAGCCCTCCGCAAGCCTTAACGGACAGAAGGCGTTGGAGAACAAGACGGTGAACGAGGTAGACGGTGTCAACGCAACGTGTTTCTACATTTTCTCTCACTTCTTTCCTTCCTTCCTCAAATGTACTGACACAAGACTTGAGCTCGACTAAATAGAACATTCTAGGTAAATGGCAATTATGCATCTCACAGTGTTACTTCCCATTACAAAACCCCTCCCATTTCCCTTCGTCGCCCCTCTCACTTGGCTTGGTGGAGTTTCTGCTTGCGCCTCTGCTCCTCAACTTTCTTGGCCTTCTCCGCGTTCTGCTCCTCCAAAAGGCGCTTGTGAGCCTGTACCCTGCGGTCGCGCTTGCGAACGTAGGCTACGAGCTGGCGCACAAGCTCGTTGCGTTCCTTGCGGGCCTTGTCGCGAGTCTTTTTGTTGTCCTTCTCCATGGCCCTCTTCTCCCAGCGGTTGGAGGCTTGGCGCGTGTCGTACTCCTCTTTCCAGGCAAAGTTCTTCCTCGTGCAGAAGCTCTGCCAGTAGCCGTAGAACAGGTGCACGACCTGAGAAAAGCAATAGAATAGAACGTCGCTGCAGAATCCCGACGTATACTAAGAGCGCCATCACACAATTTCACAATGTACTTTTGCGCACACACACAAAAAAAGTGTCGCCACAGCATGCTGCTGTTGTTGATACCGCCATGGTGTTTGGAAGCAGAGATGCTTTACCGTATCAAAGTCACTCTGAGAGTCTCCAAACTCTGGAAATGTATCGTCCTCCTCACTGTCACTTTTGCTGTGTTCCATCTCCTCCTTCACAATAGACTCAAAGACCCCTCGGTACACCGTGTAGAAGCTCTGCCGCACAGAACACAGAGAAGAATAGGGACAAAGACAGAACGACAGACGGAATACAAAAGGTTGATATCAAGGAAAGAAACTACTTGACAGGACAGACCGCATAAAAGACCGTATACTGCCCTCTTTAGGCAAAGAATTAAAACTGCAGTTAAACGATTGCATCACATTGAGAGCTGTGTTCAGTTTGGTTCAGTTTAGAATAACAAGCTAACAACTGTTATATTATATATACTGTCAAAAATATTTCAACGTATGGCTTGGATGTTGATAGATTCCTTACAAAACAGACACACCTACACTATAGCCTGGCACATTTCCTCTGCCTACCTTATCATCATCACCATAGCCAGAGTAGCAGGAGACAGTGAAGTACTGGAGCAAGTCAATGCTGTCATCTGCATACTCTCCATTCACTCCTCCCTTCAGAAGAGCTTCTCTGTGGTTGTCATACCTAAGGTAGGACACAATCACATGCTTGTTAGTGGAGCATGGCTAAGGCTTGGTATTGCAGGTATTATAACAATTAATTTACCAAAATAATATTATTTTCATGAATCAATTATTTTGGGCTAGATTGTAACAGATGATATGCGCTTAGTATACTACTATTTTCAGAGTCTGCTGAAATATAAATGTAAAGGGAGCAAAGTTACAGAACGTCTGGCTGAAAATCTTTCATTCCAAAGCTACCTTTTTAAGTTTCAATGAATTAAAACATAAAGCATCTCAACACAATCTATTTACTTATCTACCGAGTCCATTTTGGTAATCCAACAATTCAAAATCCCAAGCCAAACTGAACACAGCTCTCAATGTGATGCTAAAAGGCAGGTATAAGCCTCTGTTTAATCCTTTGGCTGACTCTTCATATACTACAGGTGCAGTAGCCTATACACCTAAAAGCAATAAGCACGGCTCATAGCATACCGACACTAAAGACTATAACACTCTTTTTCAAAGCTTGCATAATGAAGGTTAAGGATTTTTCACATTCCTGCTAGTGGAGTAAATGGCCCTCTGAGACTCACCAGGCTCTCTCCTGTGGGTCACTCAGCACATCAAAAGCAGCCTGGATCAATTTGAAGTGCTCTGCTGCCTCTTCAGCACTATCCAGGTTCTTATCTGTCAATCAAATACAAGATTTAGTATCTCACAGAAGCAGGTCAAAATTGTAGTGACAGCAAAAATGATATGGCACATTGTGACTGTTGAACGTGAATGTGTTTGGCACCTAATCAGATAGAAACATGCTAGTTTTAACATAACGGCACCTGTGTCTCTCCCTTTAGTTTGATAAAGGCTTCATTATGATCACCACTCATCAGACCCAGTATTATTTACGGAGCCTTATTTTATCATGCCACAATATATAATTACCTGGATGCCATTTGAGAGCGAGTTTGCGATAGGCTTTCTTTAGATCCCCGTCATCTGCGTCTCGTTTGACCCCTAATATATCGTAATGACATTTCATTTTAATCTTGAAGATCGTCACTTGTAATGAAGTAAATATTCAAAACAGCACGTTGACTGTTAACAGTTAACGTCGTTAGGCTAACGGCAGGACTGGCTTGCAGGTACAATTTGACCTGGTCTTCGGTCTCGTTGGCTTTTTGGAATATACCAAGAAAACCAGCGACGTAATGACATTTACGTAGGTACCCTGATCAATGTTAATTTTAATTTACTAAGAAAGACCAAATTAATTCTTCATAACCGGTCCACTTCACCATCGTGGACTTTCCTCAAGCAGCTGCGGGTAGATCCAGCCTGGCGACTAAAAATGACGTCACATGGCCCTGCTATCACCCTCCCTAGTGGCTGTTTCGAATAAACAAATAGGATGCGAAGTTAAATTGATTATTTCTCAATCTTTATTGGATTGCCAAAAAATATTCGGTACAGTAAATCAAATAGCTATTACAATTTGTGTGGTGTGGCTAAAATTCCTCCTGTATGTATTGCAATGAGATATTTTCTCTGCCAGAATTATGCTGAATAGTTATATATGGTATACTGGTGTAAAGTGCTTTCATTTCAGCTATATAAAAAGCCTGTAATTACTCTATCTAACTCTGCCGACTATAAACGCACAATTAAAATGCAACTGCATGCCAGCTAAATGCAGTTTACATGTGCTTCCAACAGTACATTTGTGGTGGTATCCTATTGTGATATGGTAGCCTAAAAAGATCATTTTAGGTTAACTTTAAACCTAGGCTAGATTGCTTATGATTAACATGCACACATGCTGTGCCCAAACCCATCTCAACACCTATGACAATTGCACACCGCCAGCTCCTGCCTGTTTCTTTCATATAGCCTGGTGCTGGATTTAACATCATATTATATTATATCACAATAATTCACACAACACAATTTTAGTGGAATCAGAACTTATATCAATCAGCCCTTACATTGGAGACAAAAATCTGATTGACTGCCCCCCTATTTCTGACCATCAAATTAATTTGGTTGAAATGGAAAATGATGTTGCTTGGATCCCAGTGTCAATAATCTGTAAATAGAAGTATGAGCATACAGCGTAGGATTCAACGGGTAAGCAATGCAAATAGGGAAGGTAGCAATGGCTTTTGAGATTCTTCTACGCTTTTTTCCACTAGCATTTCTATTGTTGAGTCTGCTCGTGGAGTTTAAATGGATTTGTTTGAGCATAGCTTTCACACAGGCTCTGTTTTGGTGGCTGACATCGTAACACTGTATTCTCTTTGTTAATACTATCATCGCTTGCTTTCTGAGACACCATTGTGTGTGTTCTTTTCTATTGGTGGTATCCATAGTAAAAGCACACCTTTGTTTGACATGAGTTTTAATTAAGCCATATGAACAGAATGTTCTTTCTAAAGAGTCTAATATCTTCAGAGACATATTCAAGGTAATGGGTTGCATTGAATCAATTGCTGCTACATTATTGGTAAAGCGGTGGCATCTTTTGCCAGGTTGATAGAATCACAGCATATAAAAATATGATAAAGAGAATTGAGGCATCAACGTTTGGTCCTGGGGTTACTATAGATTTCCCAGTTTAAAAAAGTTTTATGTTTCCAGAAAGTTAGAAAGACGTAATGAAATCTAAAGCACTGGTTAAGCATTAAGATTACAGATCAAAAGATAGGGAGAACAGCTGTTTGTTGACAATAGGTTATAGCTCCTTGGATTGCATTTGATATTACAGAAATGTACGTCCATTTAGGTGGTAGGTGGCAGAAGCACAAAAGGTTATTGTGATCAAAAGAGCATAACTGGAAGTGAGATAATTGCACGGTTTTAACAAAATATTTCACTTTTTATTCTTGCACTTTCATATAAACAAGTAGCTCCAAGGTGAGTAAGCCTAAAGGATGAGTGGGTGCAGAAAGACCAATATTTATGGAAAGATTTTGATCAAACGGCTCTTCAACAAAAGAGGCTTAGGGCTGACATATAAGGGCTTAATCCAATTACTCCTTATCCATTGTAACACAATGATCTTCCCTGTAGGTCTGCTTATTTTGTGATTTAACATGCACAAACGCTTGCAGAAATAGCTTATGGAAAATGAAAAGGTTTCCATGGAGCAAAAAAAAAACACACCAAATGACAGCACTGTTTCTTGACTCTAGATCTGTTTTAAATTCCTCAAAGATGATAATACCCAAAGTGTTCACATATGTCCAGCAAAAAACACTTCATATGACCTCCCTCTTAGTGACTGTGAAGTAGTGAAAAGTTTGCCAAATGGTTGGGGTATCAAATGAGGATATAGGAAGATGGTTATTGTGGGTGACAGCCCCCCAGTTTGAAGCCAAATAGAACTTTAAAACAACCGGCCTCCTTGGCTTTTGTTTGCCAGTGCAAGCAGATATTCCTTTGCTCAAAATGTATTGTAGTATTTCTCTTCATTATGTTCTGAGTCAGTGGACAGAATTCTATTCAGATGGAAAAGTAGGAAAGTGTTTCTTGTTTGGACCATTGTAAAAAGTGTATTTGTAACGATGTAACATTTGTAAGAAGCGTATTGTAGACACCAGATAATTTCCCACTATGGGGTAGGAAAGATAGGTTAACCAGGATGCAACACAATTATTTGCTCACCATGAAGCTGATCTAGGACATTCTCAACTTAGCAAACCTATTTTATGTTGGTGTTTGGTCTCTGATTATATAGTTGCAGAAAATTACATAATTAAGTGAAAAATATCCCCCAATTATATCATCAGCAGAAAATGTAGAATTTGCTATATATATATATATATATATATATATATATATATATATATATATATATATATATATATATACTGTATTAATACTGTATATATATAGTTTTTTATTTACTCTTTAAGTCATATTCAGATTATGAGATATGATTCCTTTTATGAGAAACTGAATATGTGTAAGCCTTGCAATACCCTTGCAAATCGAATGTTAATGTTGTGAGAGGTTTTAAAAAATAAAAAAAATCTAATAATTGAGCAGACACTACAGAAAACTTCTTAAAGAGCCAACACATTCTGACACTCATGGAATGTACTTTATCACATGCTACATATTGTAAAGGGGGCCCAATTTGACGAGAGCACTAAATGAGTCCCACTTCAAGTAATTTCTACATTTCTTAATTTGCATGATGACGTGGAAATCTGTATTCATTCCAATGCATTGACAGTGATTGACAGTAATATCTTTCCAAAAGGCTGCAAGGCATTTTCACATGAGTGATGGTTTGTATAATATGTGGGGTATAACGTCATTTTCATTGCAATCAGCCAAACAACTAATCACACAAGCTAAGGTAGTGTTTTTCAAGTTGCTTGGAGGCTCAGTAAAACATAACAACATTACATAACATAATTTGATATTATTCTTTTTCTGGACAAGTAATAAAAAAGTAAATTGCTATTAAGTTTTTCCACAAAGAACACAGTGCCTGGAACACAGCCAATAGCATGACACTGAGGGTGATACCTTGAGACATCAGTAGATGTCAAAACAGGTAATTAGAAGGCAGGCTACAGCAAGGGTAGTCCTAGGGGGAAGGGTATATAAGTGGACTTAAAATCCTGAGATAGAGTGAATCTTCACTGAAGCTACGGCGACTTCATAGGAACGCCTAATGGAGCAGCCTCTAGCCCTCAGAAAGCATCTTTGCTTTAGTCTCATCATTTGTTCACATGTTTTGAGTTTGGTAGCAGAATCAGGTATGAAGCCTAAGAGTGGATGGCGTGGAGATGTTCATTGGACCGATAATCTTAATTTGTCAAATTTAAAAACACAAAGAGGAGGTCAGGTTTTTCCTGCAATTGAGGACAGAAATGAGTACAGATTGCATAGTGAGCCAATAGAGAAAACAAATAGAGAGTTGCACCGGCATGGTTTTGGTGGATTTTCAAGGCAGAGATCTGAAAAGATGATGATGGACAGACAGATGCGATATGGTCGATTCAACTCTGACACGGTGAGTTCTGATTGCAAGATATGACTATGACACATCTTTGTTATTGATCATTTTGTATATGAATATAATTTCCTGACTAATCGTTTCAGCATGGCTGTAATGGCATCCACTCAAGAGACTGCAACACTTCTTCAAACTGTACAGGATGCTTTGGCCTGTACACCTGTAATTTGTCCCTTAGAAAGTGTCAACTGAAGGGATTGTCTAGAAGAACAGGTAAATGCTACTTTACAGGTTTTCTTTTATAAATACAAATTTAAACAATAAACTCTACATACACTTTTAGTTTTGTTTTTCGTAAATGATGAATGATTGGGGCTTTTTCCTTTGTCATTGCAGACAGATTTCTCCAGAGTCTCAGAAATGTGTGACTTTTTGTGGTTCTCTTTTTCAATGTGTTAAACTAAATATTTTCTTAATCTGTATTATTCTTTTAATAAAATTACAATTAGAAATAGATATAAATGAATTTGTGCTACTTATGCATTTTGTCCATTGTGTCCAGCTTTCATTTACCTAATAACACTACTACTAATAATTTGATTCAAGAAAATAAAAATGTCCTCTTTCACTTGTACTTCCTTACAGGACAGTGGTTGAAAACATTAAGATACACACATATTATGATATCTCAGCATGTTCATTATTACTTTGCTGTTATTCAATATTTAATCTTTTTGTAAACTTGTATGTTTTCACAAAAGATACATAACCCAGATAATATTTACCAAAACCTGAAGCCTAAAATTGTGTGCGTCTTAAAGTGCCATTCTGCACACAGTACAGTACAGTATTTGTACTAGGAAAGCATGCATGACTTGTGGTTGTACTTAACTAAAGAACATATTTATGTATTACAGACACTTAAGTCATCTATTTGTCTGACTGTCAATTATCATTTAAGTAAACAAATACTTTCAGCTCAATGCCTGTTTTTTTCTACCCTTTTATTTGGGCTATTTGCAAATGTGGTTCTAAAGGGGGGAACATACGAGAAAAATAAAAAATAAAGGGAAGCATATTTGTCTAAATGCAATAAAAATGAGGAACCAAGAATTCATTTGATTGGTCACTTCCCTGAAGCAATTCTGTAAAAACTTCCCCCCCAAAAAGGAACCAAACATTTGAGCTGGATAAGGTTGATAAAGGATACATGAATTTGAAGCTATGGCATCGCAAAGGTAATTTTGTTAAATTTTCCCAAACAAACTGGACCAAAAGTCCAACTATTTAAGAATAAATGCATGCCCTCATTCAGAACAATATTAAAGGTATCTTAGGCAGAAGTTTGTTAGAAATAGCTGAGATTACAGATACGCACCTCTTTCAACATCTGAAAAGATCAATGAATTTGCTACTACACTAAGGAAATTTAAAGTCACACATATTATTATGCACATGTGATAGGTGGTAGCTAACTACTGGTAATTATGCAGTTTTTGAGTAACAAAACGTTTTGGAGTTGGAACATTATGAAAAATGTTACTTTTGTATGAAGTAATACTATTGGTATTTTTCACTTTTTATTCCCAGCTACAAAATAAAATTTGAGATGGTTTGTAAGGATTACCAAAACAAATCAAGAATAACCTACCAAGCAACCAATATGGTAATTTTAACTCTATAAGGTTACCTTTTATGAAAACATTGCTGGGTCAGATTCAAAAGGTCACTGCTTGGACACAGCTCCACGCCGTACCTAAATCATGATCATGTGCAATTCTCTACATAGTTCCAGTAAGTAAAAGCATTTATTAGAATTTCTGACATAATAATTACTTACTTGATAGAGGAGCAAACAGCTTTATTGCACACTGGTGACACTTATATGATAGGATAGGAGAGACAAACTTTTTTAGTCTCTTATTTAGTTTACAAGGCATGGTTGGGCAAAATGCCTTTTGCCTTACTTCCCTTTTAAAGAACAAATACAGTAATCATAGGACACAGGACACAAGCTGTGCTTCAAAGCCCAAAAGTGAAAAAAGAACTTGCAAAATGTGCTTTAAGTCTCTTTGCTTCAGACAAATTTAATAAGATTCAACAGGTTTTGAAAATGTACCAATTTGTTTCTGTTGAACAATAAAAAAAAATATTGGAGGATATGGGAGTTGAGGAGTGTAGTTGTTTTGGTTGAAACTTTGTATATATCCATTTTTTTTGCTTAAAATATTGTACTGTATTGCAAATATTGTAACACATTATTATTATCTGCTTATTTTTTATTTTATTTATTTATTTTACTTTGTTCATGTTTGTTTAGTCATTGTAACTTATATATTCTGCCTTAAAATGGGCACTGCTGGATAATAGACCTAGTCTCAGTTGGTTACCCCTGTATAAATACATAAAATAATAATAATTCATAATAATAAATTAGCATTGCCATAAAGTCCTATCGAGTATCATGGTTATTCTCTGTATCTTTTAACACATAATATTATGCAATAAAGCAACAGCCTCAAAACAATGTGGTTCAAAAACCAATTGGAATTGGGTACACAGTAATACAAACAAAAAAAGGCAGGTGGGTTATATGCAAATAATTTATTTCCGGTTGTTTGTGGTTGTTTTGTGATAGATTCATTTCTGTCCAAGTAGTTTCTTCAAGTCCCAAACCAAAAATGCTAGATTATTGAGTCTGAAACATCACTACAGGACATTCTAATCTAAATGAACCAAAAAACTGACTCAACCTAGCAACTAGTTACCAATAACCAATGTTTTTTTAGAGTCAATGCAGCCACATCCACTCCCAGTGTTTCTTTTCTGGTCTACAGCCCCCAAGTAGTTTACTCAGACACATTTAAAAAGTTACAGTAAAGGGTAGCTCCAAAACCAGCCAATGGTTATTGATATAATGCAAACATTTGCATCTAATTTCAAACGACTCTTTTTGTTATTCCAGAATACACTCAACCTCACTCTTTTGGACTCTGGCAAGTTGCTTGTGCCTGGCTGCCTTCACCACGTACAGAGAACAAGATAAAGGATTTGAACTGTGCGTCACCTTAAGACGAAGGGTAAAGGACCTATCCAATCAACATCTAGATGCTGTTCCCTCTAATTTGCCAGATGACACACAATATTTAGACATCTCCCACAACAATATAGTTAGACTGAATGAAGCTCCATTTGCAAAACTGGCCTCTGTTGCCTAAAAGTAACTTACTGCGGTCTCCAAGTAATTTCCCCTGGTGTATTTGATCATATACCAGGGATTAAAGTTCTCAATATCTCTCACAACTCTTTATCTACCATCCCTGACCTGTCACTGCCGCAGTTAAAAATCCTTGACTTGACCGGCAATTTGTATAAAAGCTATGAATTACTACAAACGTTTGAAAACCTATTACAGCTTCAGTCCCTGTCTCTAGGTAGCGAATATGCTCTTACTTTAAAGAAATAAGAATGACTTTGCCCCCCTGAAAAACACATCTTTGGAGCATCTTTTTCTGGGATCAGGAGACAAATTGCAGAGATACGACACTGGGACTCTTGCGCTACTAATATTGCTCAAGAGATTTACCCTCAATGCTCCATTTTGTGAGACCTTTGAAATATTTGAGGACATACTTGTGGACTTGAATGAAACCAAAATGATACAATTGACTTTGGTCAAGCTATTGCCTGACCTCTGCAATGTGTCCCAGGACCCCTTCATGAAACTAACAACCATGCAATCCTTAAAGAATCTTATCATAATGGACACATGGGTTAACAGCTCTGTAATGGTCAAGTTCCTGAAGAATGTATGCTTATCCCCCCTTCAAAAACTTGCGTTTGTTAATATAACTTACAATGAAGATACTCCAGATGGGATTCAGTTCCCAAGTATGAACCACACAATCAACATTCGTTCAATTATCTTTGATGGGGTGCTGCATTATCAGTACAGATACCCCATTGTAAATATGAGTGTTGACAATGTTTCCAAAATTACCTCTTGAAATTTTCAGGCACAGGAATGAATATATTACCCTGTAACATTATATCTGCGCTGCCTTCCCTGGAGATACTGGACTTATCAAACAATCTGCTGAAAGAAGCTGGGTTCTGGTGGTTCCCATGTATGCAAACTTCAGTCTTCCCCAAACTGAGACAACTATATTTGGCCCATAACCGCTTTGTGAGCTTGTCTGTTATCTCCAAAAACACCCATCGAATGAAAGCCCTCACCTCTCTGGATTTGAGCTCTAACTCCATCACCATTGACCAAATGTGCTCCTGGCCTACTCACTTAACTGAGCTGAGCCTAAGCAACCTGGGGAATTCTATTTTTGAATACCTGTCTCCTCACTTTAGACACCTCGATTTGTCAAAGACTGGCATCACTAGAATACCCCAAGACGTTTTTCAAAAATTCGCCAAACTGACACACCTCCTCCTGAGCTCAAATGGTATACAGTTTATCGCCGAGAATCTCAATGCCCCAGCTCTTACCAGTCTTTATGTTGACCAAAATGCCATCACCTCTATTTCCATGAATTCATTTAAGGGTCTTCCAAACTTGCAAATACTTATGACTGGAAACAATCCATTCACCTGTACATGTGACTCTTACTGGTTTGTCAATGGTCTAAATAAGGTTTTACTACCAGACTGGCCCTTGGACTATATATGCAGTGCCCCATCATCACTAGCCAATTTGCCACTTTCAGACTTTAAGATGAGTAAACTGTCATGTAATTTGTGGCTTCAAGCAGCCATTGCATTGCCTGTTACCTTGGCCATCACTGTGGCCTTTGGGGTCATTTTCCATGTCTGTGACGGAGTCTGGTACGCTAAGATGATATGGGTGTGGATCAGGGTGAAGAGGAGAGGCCAGAAGAGGGCAGCCAGGTTATTGGATGTATGTTTTCAATATAATGCATTCATCTCTTATAGCGAGCAGGACTCTAGCTGGGTGAGCAGGCAGCTGGTCCCATCTCTTGAAGGAGCTGGGTTGCACCTCTGTATTCATGAGCGGGACTTTGTCCCTGGAGAATGGATCATGGATAACATCATCAACTGCGTAGAGGCCAGCTACAAAACACTGTTTGTGTTCTCCAACAACTTTGTTCGGAGTGAATGGTGCAACTATGAGCTATTTTTTGCCCAGCACAGAGCTGTAAGTATCCAGGACGACTCCTTAGTCTTTATTCTTTTGGAACCTATCCCAACAGACTCTGTGCCCAAGAAGTTCATGATGCTGCAACATTTATTAAAGCAGCAGACTTATCTTGAGTGGCCCATGGATGAGCTCAAGCAGCAACTTTTCTGGAAAAGCCTCAGATCCATGTTGCAGTCTGCAGACAAACATATGGCCCTGAAGGAGGTGGCTTTAGCACTATCAGACACATTGCCCCAACTTTGAGGTCAAGACTAAAGCCTCAGGCATTCATTCCCCAGTGCTATGAAAGGGGTGTGCAGATCTACACTTTTTAAAGGATCTTTTTTATTATTTGATTGTTTTACTGCTGTCAATGATTGTGTTTACTAACAGTTTTTTTTCAAGGGGTACCCTATTAACTTGGATAATGGCGTAATGTAAATAAATACTAAATATTAAAATATTAATATATCACATTCGGATGTTAGACAAATATGTAAAGTGACTTAACAGGCTATAGCTTATTTTAAACTAATTGTATTATAGTCTAACATCAGGATAAATTCCAACTGGGCAACAATTGGCAATAAATCATCAACATATTCCAATTTTGTTCGATCAATAAATTATTGTACAATAAAAGCCCATTGAATCTCCCACTTTTGTTTTGTGGTTTTGTCTTTATTTCAGGATTGTACCACAACAACTGTAAAAAATAGGACATATAAATTGCATGATGCAATTACATTTTTATATAAATTGGCCTGGCTTTAAATGCTGTATGTTGCCTGCTGGACATTTACAAATGTGTAAAATACTGGAAATGTGTCTTGTCTCTTCAGAATTTCTTTCTTTAGGCTTTTTAAAATAGCCTACTAATCACACCAAGCCTAGGCTACAATAGACTCTTATCTATAGTCATAAGGTCTCTTGTTATTTTTAACTGTATGGCGTAGCAATAATGTTCCTCAAATAGACAGAATAGAAATTCTCAATTTCCTCAGAATTTTTTTGTACTTAGGTTTTTTTTTTTGTTTATTTGTTTTACATCTTACAGATCATGGTTTACTTGGTTAATTTAAAAGACTTTCATTTAAAAAAAAAAATGTATTCTATGTCTACGTTTGATTTGATGGAGGCATGATGACTAATACAAACAATGCATCTCTTCTGAGTTGGGTCAAAGTGACCCTTTTAATTCAAGTCACAGTAAATGTCATATGCATTATTTTAAACCTACATTTTTTTTTTTTTTTACAATATTTACAACAGGAAACCTGAAAAAGTGTGTCTCTCTCTGTGTGTGTGTGTGTGTGTGTGTGTGTGTGTGTGTGTGTGTGTGTGTGTGTGTGTGTTTGTGTGTGTGTGTGTTTATGAAGCACATGAGAGGAAGGATGCCACTACTTGTACCAAGCCGCGCCGTCATGCATTTTCCCCAGTCACCTTGTCGACTTGATCAAGATTGCCCATCCTGGATAACTAAAACAAGAGGTCCCTGAGCTCAGGATAAAGAGAAGCAAAATGTGTTTATATTCTTAGTACCACTATAAAACTTTCGTAAATCCTTTAGACTATAAACCCACATTTGTTATGTTCGCTTACCCGGACACAGGGAAATAATATATACGCCTACAACACATTTGACTACAATGCCCGAAGGCGTCAGTATTTGCGCCGACGACGTGTGAGAGTGCGCTCACCACCCCCCCCCCTCCTCATTTCAATGCTAAGATGGTGGTTTCTAGTAGGGCTAGATACCCAGCACCCAAATAAGCTAAAATAAAAGGCAAGGTGTTTTCTTTAGTAAACAATCATTGTATTCTAATGCTAACAGGTGCCTACTCAGTTTTAGTTTGCTTAGAAAGATAGCGACAAATCCCCGCCTATTTGGTGCGATTTGATTATCCCCTGGAATCCCAGCAAGAAATAGGCAGGGTGAGTATCCCACACAAACTATCGCCATAAACCAGCTCTTTGCTAGCTAAAATGACAGGTTTTCGGCCTATGTTTATCGTAACTTGGGAAATAAACGTAAAACAGTATTTCAATCAGTATCAATTGTTTCCCCCCGTATGTGTTTTTTGTAGGGCACTTAATGGTTCACAGTTCGTGTTAGTCTTGGGGAAGTCGTACCGACAAGTAGCAAGCTAGCTCGCTATATAGCTAACTAGTGTATCAGGCTTTTGCCGGGCAGAAAGAATAGGCCGCTCAATCTCGGGTACTGTGTAGTTTGCTGTTCTATGGACCATCAGAACTCAGTTATTGGCCTGCCATAGATATGTTTCATTATAAAGGTCTATGGTAAAGGTAAGATAAGTGGAGACATTTGCCTCTTACGTTAGTTATAAGTAGCTGCCAGGTTAGAAATAGCTAACGTTAATTACCGTGTGGTTAAATTTCGTTTTAAGAGGAAGCAGATTATTTATGTTTGGTTCAATTTCAGGTACCGGGCGAATTGATTGCTTTTGTCAAAGCTATGAACGTGCACATTATTGAACTGTTCTGTACATAACGTTACAGCTGAAGTGTGTCTTGTAAACTACGCTGCTTGCAAACAATCTGACGCTAACGTTAGTTAATCAGGTTGCTAGATTTGTATTTTCTACCTGGCTAACATTAGCCTACTAACTGATATTACAGTACGATCAGCGAGGTAGCTTCGTTGAGTAGCAGTTAGCACTATTTCCACCTACGTTAGCTAACTACTTGTTTTAGTTTAGATTATGGCTGGATTTATTTGCCAGATGACACAACATCTGGCATGTGCAGTTTGCCCACGGAAGTTATAGCTTGCCTCATGCACAACGTTAGCCCTTTATGTTTACTAGTTTTCTTGTCTTGTATTTAAGTAACGTAACCGTCATCTCTAGTCTATTTAAAGTGGGTATGGAATTGCAGGCAAGCATCACGACCGATCATGATTAAATGTCTGCATAACAGATTGGCCTATTGATGGCATATGTTATGAATGTTGCAAGTCCAGAAGGATCCCTCGTGACATCATAAACTGTGTTTAATAAAGTGAATCCATCTATTGTTAAAACGTAAAAACACTATTGTCAATTAGCTTGACTAACTCAAGGCAAGGAAAGTACCAAACCACCAAGCCAATCCAAGTGTTCTGGCCTTCTCTACCTTTTGCAAGGTGCTGTTCCAGTCTGAAACTTTTACTATACCTTAGTGTTTGCCCGATAAATTACTCCAAACATTACCATTCTAAGCTTATCGACCCCCAGAATCTTTGCTCATAAAGCAACCTGTAATGAAAATGTCTTAAATGATTGGGTAAGTTGTTTTCAGACAATCAAATAGAATAGGACATATGCACCCCTCTTTGACTGGTGTAGGTATTTCTACATGGTTCATTCAGTTAAATAAAATATTTTTTTCTAAAATTGCGTATCGTATATTGGAAAACATTGCTTCTTTGTTCAGTGCATTTTCAAGGTATTGGGAGTTTTGTTTGCTACAAAAATCAGAGGCAGATAAATAATGACGTGTGTCATTACTCATCACCAGCAATATGCACCAGTTTACTAATTATGTCATTCATTTTACTAGTTTAAAGGTTTTCTATTAGTAACTTGACTGTCTGACATAGTTGGATGATCTTACTTTAAACACTATATTAATGAACTATTAAATAAATAAATAAATAAACTGCATGCTTACGGATCCCGTCTACTAGCTTTGGGACTTACTGGATTGACCTGTTTGCCTGCCTCTTTTACTTTCCACTTCCTAGATAGTACTGGTGGCTAGTACAAGAGTTTATGCGAGTCAACATGTTTGACTCTTGCCATTAGCTTATCCTTTATCCGGGAAGGTGCTCATCTAGGGAAGTTAGACTAGGTGCTGTGGCTGACCTGTTTGTTCAGGTTTTTATAGACATGACATGTCAGTAAATCTTAAATTGAAAAAGGCCATTTAATGAGGCATTGACCCAATAAGCTAGGTTGATTTACATCTTATTCCGGTAAAAGCTGCTGTTTGGACGACTAGACTGTTAAGGCTACTAAACAGTTATTGGTTTATCATCCAAACATTTTAGCAAAATTAGAGCTTTTAGAAATTGGACGTTTCTGTATTTTTATCTTATTTAACATTTAAATAGTAATGTAACTAGTCTAATGCAAATCGTTATATAAGTGTCTTTGAAAGGCTAGGCCACTTTTATATGTTTAAAGTATTCTACTTATTGCTCAATGAGAATTATTCGGGTAGAGTACCGCATGCTAAGTTTGTTAGGGAAGGTATGTTGGGCAACCATGGGAACTGGCCCATGTAGGGACATTTTAGGCATTTTAGGACTGCATTTCCTCCTGCTTTAACAAACACTACTCAAGGCCTTACACCTGGATCGATAGCATTAGTCAATTTCCTGTGAATGAACATTCCCCTCTTGGTAAGAGCATAGCCTAGACGAGTTGAACAGAACTTGGTAAACTGAGCCTGGAATGGTTTGGATCAGTCAATAAGCTGTGTCTCCCCGCTCTCTATGTGTTTCTAACCCGCTGTCCTCAGTTCACCCGTTCACCCCGTCACTATGCGAGAGGGCTTTAGAGGGTATGCCTCACCCAAGTGTGCCAATGTGGTACTGCCTGTGTGTTACAACGGGTGAGCCTCCATCAGCCTCCTGCATCTGCTTACCCAGCCTCATGTACCTAGCCTTCTTCTGCATGTTAGCTACATTGTGGAGGATTTATATACTTAAACTGTTGTATCATGATGGCCTTAATATCGGTCTTCCTGGATCACTATCATCAATCCTTTTGCTGCAAACGTCTGTTTTTGTGCGATGCTGTTTGACTATATTAAGCTATCCGTTGATTTCTTCACATCAAGCAGCAATTAGAAACGATCAACATAATTTATGTATGAATCGCCACAGGGGTCCTTGTCTCCTGCAGGAGGAAGTGAAGACACTGTGGGGCCTGTGTGTCAAACAGAGTTCTCACGTCAGCTCAAAGTTCAGTGGTTTAATTGCCTCTTGACTGTACTTCATGTTCATCATGGACAGATTGCATTTGTGTGTGTATACTATCGTGTGTTTGACTGTCTGGTTTATGTAACACGGTTGGACCTTAGGACCGCTTGGCCTCGGTGATTTGTGAAAAACAGTCACCTCAAATTGCCTAGTACTCTAGCATTACCTTTTGGACTAAACAAAACCCTATCCTAGCCTTAGCGTTCTAGGCTGCAGAAGGCCCTCCGAGGTTCTCACGAGACCAAGCAGGTGTCTTGGACTAATAATAAGACATTCACTCTCAGCCACACTGGGGATCCCACAGCTAAGCAGACAGAAGCCCCCTCCACACTGTACTCCACAGCTACGTTACTTGGCCTTACTAACAAAACAGCTCCGTTGCTAATTTCATACAGTGTGGCGGTGTCTCCGGCGCTCTCCTCGCTCTACGCCGTCTGGTCTGCCTTCCTGCACTATCTCAGGAAGGACGGACCAATGACCATACATGTAGAGCCAGGCCGGTGACACGAGGAGATGAGTGGGACTGGAGTGGCGGACGCACCTCAGGGTTTCCCTTCCCTGCTTCCCATAAAAGAGAGAAGCGTGGGCTTGCTCCGCCCCCCTTCATACCCAGGACAGGGCAGGGTATTTTTAGCTGTCATAGCCCGTTCGCACTACCTCACTTGGCTACCACCCCCTTTGACTAAGATAGTCCCTTGGGAGGTTTGTCATCGAAAGAGACAGTGTGGAGAATAGACATTTTCTTGCTAAAATGCTGAAGGTATAAATTGTCTTCTTTCATGTCCCTCTTCGACTCGGATGTGTCTGCAGCCCCAGCCTTTGGTGGAACATTTTTTATTGTTGATTTGTTATTCATGTTTGCTTTTATTTGCTTCACAACTGCTGCTGTTATTATTATTGTTTTGAGGCACATACAGGACAATGCTCACAATCCTCACATTGAAAATCACTTGGGTTTTAACTGTTTGTTTTAGTTCTGATCTGCACTTCTCAGCATAGCATTACAAATTGAAGTTAGATGTTATTATTTTTGGCCATAGGCTAAATGCCCCCTGCTTGCATAAAAGTGAACACATTGTATTAGCCTCGCCATTATCTTTCCAGTTATTGGTTAGCGATGAATAGAGTGTATTCAGACCCATGCATGCTTAATTCTCCCATTTAGATTTAAATTCCCGCTCTCTCATCTTAGGTTTAGGCTACTGCTGGAACAATACTTTGAATCATTTTTTCTCTCTTGTTGTATTGTATGCTCCAAGACACTTCGTTGACTGTCATTTAAAAAAAAACTATAACCTTATTATTATTGTATTATTATCATATCCATATAAACTAATGGAAAATAATACTTGGCGTAGCACTTAAGCTCCCCTCTCCATCCCTTTATGCACACATCCTAAGGTGTTTGTGTCCAAACACTAGCGGTTTGCTCACCACTCACCAGCCTTCTGATTCACACCGTCCCTGAATGTGGAAGGGGGGAGATCATAGCATTCGTCACATGCCTGTGATGCCACCCGTGTGTCCTCAGCTCTGTTGAGCTTTCCTAACTAGGTACACTCATCTCGGAAATGTGTCATTCTTTCGCCTGTTGGCACAAAGGCTAGCCCGAAATTGATAACACACTGTGCTTTAAAATGTAAGACTCAAGGCTTAGGGAGTTTGTGTTTTTATCTTTTTCATCGGTCTCTTAGTCCAGTCCTGACCACATATGAAATGTAAGATCTTTCTGGCGATAGACCAAAGCATACCACGCATGACTAAGACTATTTCAGCCAATTTCTCGGTATGTAGCCTATGCTTTGCTGAACCTGCCGGTGTTACAGTTGAATCCTCAGCTTTGATCTAGCTTTGCACCCATTACTCTACAGTTGCAGCTACCGGTCGGTCAATTCCACTTACACTTCCAATCCCTCACGCTTAGAAGATTTACCTGTTGTTGCTCCAGCCGCCATTCCCAGAGAAACAAAAAAATCCCCAGGCCAGCAGTTTATTCTCCCTTTTGGTGTATATAAAATCACACTTGACGTAGGCACATCGAAAGGTCAACAGTAAAGGGTTTGAATAGATGACTGGCCCTACCTTGTAACACGGTAGGTACTATGTTGCAATCTGTAGAGGAGTGCCCTTGCTGATTTCTTAAACTGGTCGTGCTGCTTATCACCGTCCTTCTCCATGCAAAATAAGAATGTGCCATGCACAAGGCACAGCTTCACGTTTGCTGTTCTTTCGGGGGAGGCACATTTGCTGTGTAATGTGTTTTCAAGATGTATGGTGTTTTCTGGGAATAGTATTTTGCAATCAGTGTCAGCTTGAATCCGATTTTTTTTGGCCTCTGAAAAAATAAAAAATAAACGCATTCAAGAGAGACTCAATGTCTTTTGGCCAAAAAATGTCCAGAGGGGCAAAGCTTTCCTCCACATTCGCTCAACTTTGACATTTTTGTGTTTCTCTGTAGCCTCAGCCACATCTCCCCATACCCTGCAAAGCTGCCCCAGGAGAATGTCCAACAGCCCCGAGGTGAACGACTCCATGGAGTGTCCACTGTGTATGGAGCCGCTAGAGATTGACGACGTCAACTTCTTCCCCTGCACCTGCGGCTACCAGATCTGCCGCTTCTGCTGGCACCGCATCCGCACAGACGAGAACGGCCTCTGCCCAGCCTGCAGAAAGGTACAGCCCCCCTCCGAGCCTTCTTTGCCATGGTCCCTTTGAGTGGCATGTGGGACACCCACTCCTCTCCTTTCTCTTGTAGTCGCTCAATTATTCAGATAAGTCATGGATTGGGTAAAGCAAGATCATGACTGCATTATCTTAACCAATGGAGTTGAAGGTAGCGGTCAGTATGGAAGAAGACTATGCTGATAGGAATGATTTAAACAGGGAAGGTCTGTCTGACCTGTGTAATAGTCAACATCATTCTCTAACACTAGCAAGAATGTTATCAAGTGCCATTGGAAATAAAATGTAATTCTAAGATAACCAAAAGATCTTAATGTTGCCCTCTCGATCCTGTGATTCTTCATATTTGCCCTACATAATGTCAATATTTTCACGTCATACAGCATACTGTTGTTATTCCTATAAAATGGTAAGCAGCCACTTAAAATCTATGGGAGGAGCATACAGACTTAACATGCAACATTTTCTCTGGCTTTGTGGTCTGAGGGTTTGGAAACTTGATTTCAGGCGTTAGCTCGAACGACGCTGGACTTTGGTGGTGAGATTTATTTTCTTCTAGCGTGTTATACATCCCAGTGAGCTTTGATGACTAAACACCCAGTCTAACTGTTGCCTGGAGGGGCTGTGAGAGACTTTATCCTCACAACAAGACCTCGAGCCAGTAGGGTGTGACATAAACCTAGATGGAAGAATTTGTGTTTGTTCTACTTTGTTGCCTCCACAGCTGTTTGACCAGGATGTTTCTCCACTGGCGTTTTCATGTGACTTTTCAAGATAGGCTAATTAAATCTTTTTTTTTTATTAGCTCTGCAAAGTAAGAATGGAATGTCAGCCCCCCGTGAGACGTTTGATTGACGGGGCTTGTCAAATAGTTGTAGGCAGTCTTAACGTGATGGTTCTCTGTACCCTGTGTGACACAGCCGTACCCAGAGGACCCCGCAGTGTACAAGCCCCTGTCACAGGAGGAACTCCAGAGGATAAAGAACGAGAAGAAGCAGAAGCAGACCGAGCGCAAACAGAAGATCACAGAGAACCGCAAGCACCTGGCTAGCGTGCGCGTCGTCCAGAGAAACCTGGTGTTTGTTGTGGGGCTTTCACAGAGGCTGGCCGACCCCGAGGTGAAGAATCTGCACGCACGCACACGCACACGCACTGACAATGTCGTCATACCCTGTTATACATTTTTATTTTGTCTCTGAATTCATCATATGGTCACGCCAACTTTAGAAAATTGCAAGGATTAGTATGGAAGTGCAGGAGTGGTCCATCCAAGTAGCTTTCCTCCCAGGGCTTATCCAGCAAGAACTACAGTCCTTTTTAAGGCATCAGAGTTCCGACTGAGCAGAGCCACTTCCATGACTCGGGCCACTGAGGAAAGCAGACGGCCTAGAGAATAAAGCTTCCTAATCTGACCGGGAAATTGAGTGAATATTACTTCACTGGCGGCCTTAAATGCCTCCTGAAGTTTCCAGATGTTACCTCCCTCTTTTTTTTTCTGGACTCTTGTATTTAGGCTGAGCATCAACATGGGGAAATAGACGCCCAGGTAGGCCCTAGGGAGGCAGTGTACAGTAGGGTGTGATGAAGCCATAAGGCTTGCTTCTGGAATAATGCAACGCTGCTATGTGAAGGATTGTCAGCGTGGCTCATCTTCCGTCTTGTGCTCAAGCTACCAAAACCATTAAGCCCCTTTCCTGAGTGCCGTGCATGGAATATGTGGACAGTTATGCACCCAAATTGGGAATCAAGTGAAATCTGTTTTGTAAAATGCGATGAATCCGCGGAGTGTCGTGGAGCATGGTCTGCCAGTAGCAGTTCTGATCGGTCTATTCTGCTTATGCCCCCCACACACACTCACACGTAGGAGCAACAGCACAGTCTATGACGTTTCCGCCAGACGTCACATGCCATTAATAGCTCTAATTATTCATCTCTGGTGCAAAGCCGGGGGAAGGAAAAAGTGTCAGGCAGTGCTTAAGTGGCAATGAAAGAGATTAGAATGTACAAGGCTGTGGAAATATTCGAAACTCCAGGCACATGGGGACCTTTCTCACCCTTTTCAGCTAAAACGTGTACAAAATCCACCACAAATATTCTTACTCTAGTCCTTTCTCAGGTAATACAGTCTGGTTGTGCGGGCCTTATAACCCAGTAAGAAATGTTTGTTGACAACCACAAGGCTAGTATTGTGATTTAAAAAGTAATGTTTCAGTTCTTTTTATTTTTTTTTATTTTGTCATCATGTTGTCTGTGTGTGTTTATTTTGTTGTGTCTCAGAGTCCGTCTTTGTAAGCTGTGTTTTAGTGGAACAGGAGGGAGGATAGAGTGCTATGGTCAATGACAATGGCAGTCCAAGTTAGCAGAATGTCAAAAAGCAATGTCATGCCTACAAAATCTTAAGCCAACAGCTTAAAACTCGCAACAAAACATCCCATTTTGTTATAGCTTGTATCTCAAAAATGAATAATTATATGAGTACATATCCAATTACCAATCATAACCACATTTTTCTTCTTTGT
Organism: Aplochiton taeniatus; assembly: GCA_017639675.1. Lineage (NCBI taxonomy): Eukaryota > Metazoa > Chordata > Actinopteri > Galaxiiformes > Galaxiidae > Aplochiton > Aplochiton taeniatus. The sequence goes on from CM030172.1 coordinate 8,928,070, forward strand.
TCTATCAAAATCTGTTTCTTTTGATTGCCTGCTGTTTGCATTTTCCTCTTGACTGCTGCCCCTTTTATCTGGTATCACCTTTCAAGAGATTCTGTGGGATTTTCAATTCTGTTCGAATGCAATTTGCTATTTGTCCCCTGACAGACATCATTCTCTTTGTATTCATTAGATTTTCTTATTATGCATTTCCCGCTACAGGATCATTTAACTCTGGTGTTGGTTTCCTAAAGGCACAAAGCTGAAACATTAGTATGGGCTGCAGTGTGGTAGATTGCTATGTTCAACCTCTTAGCAATCTGAAGGAGGAAGCCTCCAAACAATTTTCTGTGCTACGTATCACCATGCGGGCTGAACACAGTAATCTGCAGAACCCTCAAATTTTCTTGTCGCCGGTTTTGCTGTCCCCTCAGGTTCTAAAGAGGCCAGAATATTTCGGGAAGTTTGGCAAGATCCACAAAGTGGTCATAAACAACAGCACATCATACGCCGGCTCACAGGTGATGGTCGGACATGTCATATTGGTGATGATGGAATGCTGCTGTCGCGGAATCATATTTAATTCCTTTTCCTCAACCTATCTGTTTCCCACCCCCCAGGGTCCTAGCGCTAGTGCATATGTCACTTACCTTCGATCAGAAGACGCCCTCAGAGCAATACAGTGTGTTAACAATGTTGTAGTGGATGGCAGAACACTAAAGGTAGACCTATAAACAATAGGAATGTTATACAATTACGTGAATGATTCTTCATTTAATACAGTTGTTAAAACTAACCGAGTTTGGCAGTTTGCAATGCAGGTGCTGGCTTGATGCTATGCTATTGAGTTATTCAAATGTGTTCTATATATTAATACAGCAATTTCTATAGAGACTTTCTCTTTTAATTTCTAGATCTAGCAAACCCATTTTTGGTCTCTTTTTTCCCTCAAAGGCTTCTTTAGGGACAACCAAATACTGCAGTTACTTTTTAAAGAGCATGCAGTGTCCAAAACCAGACTGCATGTATCTACATGAGCTGGGGGATGAGGCGGCTAGTTTCACAAAGGAGGAAATGCAGGTATGTCCACCTTGGAAGTCTCAACGATATAAAGGTGGTCGGGTTGGGAGTCCTTTTGCCCTAACCAGACATTTCTTTGTTGCTTCCAGGCAGGGAAACATCAAGAGTATGAACAGAAATTACTACAAGATCTCTTCAAAATGAACCCCACGTTCCTACAAACGTCCACATCGGGAGATAAACCAAAGGGCAAATCAAACTCTTTACAAAGGTAGATGGCTTAAAATCAGTCACTATGACTCCTTCATGCCATACCACTTAAGAAAAATTAAAACTAACAACCTCTATGTCCTCCTCTTCCTCCCTTGTCTTCCCTGTGCAGATCAAACAGTACCAACAAAGATGCATGGCCATCGTTACAACCACCGGGGAAGACGACCAATGGGCTATCGTCTGACCACAGGAGGAGTCCTCCATTGGACGGCAGCTCTGACTCTGAGAACATGAGCCCAGAGGGGGCAGACTGTGACCTGGGTCTGGGCATGGGCCCTGGTGCTGCCCTCTACTCCTTCTCTTCCAGCTGTGACCCCCCCAGGTAGACAATCACAACCCCTCCTCACCATAACACCTTTAACACTCGCAAACTATTTTGTTTATGCTGGCAAATATTAGTATTTTTGGTACTCTTTTAATGCTGAAGGAATTATTTGCAGATTTGACCAGTTAAACTGTCAGTTAGTTAAAACTGTCGATACATTTTTACATGCGATGTTCTGAAAATTGCTGACAACTTTCTATTTCTCACCTTTCAGCCCCAGCGACAAACTGTCAGACATAATCAGTATAGGAAATGGTGAAAACTCACACCTGGTAAGACATGCAGCATAGTCCACTGCTTTGTTTCTGAATATAGCAGGTCAAGTTGTTTGTTTCAATGTGCGCAGTCTAAATGTCATGCATTTTGTCAGCAACAATCTATTTAGATTAGCCGAATAAGTAACTACTGTCATATAAACACTTTCCGTTTTCAACAAATGATTGGCTGAGATTCAGCTGGATGTTCAACCACGCCCTATCTTCCCTCCCAATGTCCCCAGCTCCCGGGTAGTGACTCACCGTCGCCCCCTCCTGGTCTCCCCAAGCCCTCCCTGGTGGTGCCCATCAGCATAGCAGGCCTTACGGCACGCTCCCCCTTCGAGGGGGCGGCTGCAGAGTCCCAGTCACTCTTCTCAGACAACAGCAACTTCAGACACCCCAACCCCATCCCAAGTGGCCTGATCGGCTTCCCCAGTTCCCCACAGAACCACTCGGAGTGGCCCACAGCGCCGGAACCGCACTGCCTCTTCACGTCAGGTGTGTATCTGAGGGCTCCTCATCTAGAGCACCCTTTTTAAATAATGTGGCCCAACAATCTGTATTTGGTTAACCAGTCTGGTTAAATAAGTAAAGCTCTGTTGTGTTTGACTGGATGCCTCTTTTGAATCGGCCTCCTGTTAACGTCCTTCCATCCTTTTCTCCCTCCGTCTTCGGTCCAGATTCCATCCCAGTGTCATCCTCCACAGACTGGCAGGCAGCCTTCGGCTTCGGCTCGTCCACCAAGCAGCAACAGAGCGACGACGACCTCGGCTTCGACCCCTTCGACATCACCCGCAAGGCCCTGGCCGACCTCATCGAGAAGGAGCTCTCGGTGCAGGACAGCTTCCCCTCCGCCTTATCAGACCCAGACCCCTTCCACCACGGCCCCCTCCACAGCCTCCCCCTGCCCTCCCTGCTACCCCCCAACAAAGGCGGCTTCGGCCCCCCCGGGGGCCTCCCGCCCCACAACCACTTCCCCATGAACTCTGGCTACTCCCAGCCACAGCACTCCCAGCGGCCTGTCTACAGCTCCTTTAGTTTCCCCTCATCCTCCTCCTCCTCAGCGACTCATCTCCCCTGGATGGGCTTGGCCACAGCAGCCACCGTTTCTGCCCCCACACGCCATAACTACGGCGTGCACATGAACAACCACACAGCAGCCGCCCCAGCCTCACACAACAACTTCTTGGACTTGAGTATGCTGCCAGGTCACCACAGTACGGGGCTAGGAGGCATACCTATATCAGGTAAGGAGTTCCCCAGGAAGTGGGGGATTCTGGGGGCTTGAGTTCTGGCTTGAATTGCCAGGTTATGTTTAGCAGAAAGAAACTTGTTGACGTTAATTACGACCAAACAATCTTCAACATCTGCGATATCTCCGACGGAAAGGGGGAAAGGGTGTGTAGTACGCAAAGTTGGTTTCTTGGCCATAAAAAGTCCATGATGTCATTGTAGTTCACTGCAATGTGTCCAAACATAAAAAGTAGCTCTGTAATACACTAGGTGGCAGCACATGGTCAACATCATTGCAAAAAAAGATAATGAACTAGACGGACTTGTCTTTCCCCCATGCAGACTCTTTATGAAATAATAATTATATTAATGCAAGATATAGGCAAATGGGGTGGATTTAAATGTTATAACAATAAGGAAGTTGTGGATTTCGTAAACGGAATTCTGTTTATTGGATGCTCATAGCACCCCATTATTGCTTCCTGTCTGATTAATGTGCAGCCGCGACTACTCCCTCTAGAAATGAGCTGCCAAGCCATGCAGACCTGAGGAAAAACGCTGGCATCGCCACAACTTTATCTTTTCAGTAAAAATAATGCTGTCTGCCAGTGACTGAATGAGCTGGAACGGTACTGATAGGCTTCGAGATTACCTAGACAACTTTTTTACCAAAGCTTCAGCTTTTGTCTTCCCTGTAAGAATTGTAGCAAAAAAAGAAAATCTTTGAAGCTTACCAAAATGTTTTAGTATCCACAGAATGTGCATTTACCTAGAATTCCAGAAGTTTTTCGAGCCCGTTGGCAGGTGCACTTACTCGGAGAGAAACCGTATGAATCATTCATCATCTCTCATAGTCTGACTAAAGCGAGGGTGCGTTCTCCTCCTATTTGAAAATGTTCCCGTTTGTAGATTTTAGCGAAACGCTGTGCTTGTACTTGTACTTGTACTTGACACTTGTACTTGACACACACACAGGCGGTTAATTGTGGATTTATTTCTAATTCAAGTTGACTGTAAAGGTGAGACCAGGAACAATGCGAAGCTGTAAAGAGAATAGCTTCATTATTAGTAAGGAAACTGTTCTTCATTTTCCATACTAGAACACAGAGAAGTCACACAAATCACAACTGACTGTTAACTCGGATGATTTTCGTGATTCAAAATCAACAAAGGGCGGCTAAACACCCCAATGTTTTCCCAGGAGACCCCCCCCTCCCCTCCCTACTGTATTCCCAGTTGGCCAGGTGCTCACTGTTTTGCTGTTGCTGCCTTAGCTTGCATTTCTGGTTGGTTGCCCATGGACATGTCCCGATCTTATTGGCCTGTCTCTTCCCCCGGCCCGGATTTTGGGGCAATTTATAACACAAACGATGTGGCAAGGGAGTTAGCGGTCCAGCATCCATTTTTAGACTTCTGTCTACCTCAGCAGTGTCTCTCTAGCGAATGATAATTTAATTTTGCGCCAGTCCAGCACCTTCTCCATCTTTATTCAGGTTTCCTCTCGACCTCTATCTCTCTCAGTCAGGAGTCGGGTATTCCGTCTCGCCCCGCTTTTAATCTTTCTCACCATCCAGATGGCCAGATAAATGAGTTCCAAATGGAAAATTATGTTGTTTTTTTTCTGTCCGACTGGCTCGTCAGCAGGACCAAAAGCACACTGGTTGGCTGCGTTTCTGAAGAGGCTTTGACGGAATTTCAGGCAGAACCAAAATAGACCAGCGGACACATCCAACACCTTGCTCATGCTCTTCTTTGCTCAGTCACACAGACACACATTTCTTTTGTTTCTGGATGCATGCCATATACATGCAGCTGTAAGACAGAGACAGCTAGTGGGTCTGTGACGATGTAGCTGTGTTATTTGTAGGTTCGTTTCCAGAGCAGGTCAATGTTTACAACTACGCCCTTCCATGTGTATGGTATCCCTAGCTCCAATAGCATCATTAACAATTTAGCTTCAATAATGCCAGCAGCAATGTCTACTCCGAATAATTTGAAAATTGGTTGTAAAACCCCAGGCAGCTAAAGAAAACTCAGGCTCATGTTGGCAGGCAAACATTCCCTAACATCCTCATTATAATGTATTAAAAGCCCAGCCTGTCTCACGTTGAATAATAATTACGTCTGCCAGAGAGGACTGTCATTTTATGGTTTTGTTCAAATTGATTTTAAAGCTAGCACTCACCGTCTCGCAAATTAAGCATGGCACCACTTTTTGATTTGCGAATGCAAATGGGAACATAGGTGACGATGTTAATGCCAGCCGCACTTCTTAACAATGGTAATATGGACGACTTCGTTTTTAGGGAGGCTTGGCAAGAGGCGTGGCGATCATTTTTGGCTTTCGGTAAACTTCTATCTTTAGATGTAATGAGCGTTTGACTGAAGGCATCTATGCTATTTGCCCCATTTATTTTGGACTTCACTGCATATTGCGTGGAGCTGTAGACTCATTCAAGTAGCACAACAATGCTTATTAACATTTTCATCACCACTTTACCCCTATGGTTGGTCTGCTGTGCGGGCAAATAAATGAGTCTAAACGATAATCATTCTGCCCGTTAGCATTCATTATTTATAGTTGTGGTATGGGAAGTGTTTTCCTGCTAACACGAGGCCTGATATCGGCAGCCCAAATGAGCCCACCTCCAACAACAACACAGCCATACATAAGACTGCCCTTCAGGAGACTGACTGGAGCCACTCAATAATTAGCCTCCTGCTTCTTCAGCGGCTACTGGTGGCATGCCTTGCCTTATTTAGATGGTATTCGAGAGGTGAGCCCACGGTACTTAACCCCCCCCCCCCCCCCCCCCCCCCCCCCGACGTTCTGTGAGAAATGTGTGCCAACTATTTGGATTAATGACAAAAAGTGTAAGGAGAACGGCTTTCTTATAAAGTATTGTTTGTGTCAGCAAATGAATTCACACAAATAAATAACATCTCTAAAATATCTCCCAAATACCTCATTCAGATTTGCATCACTTCTGTCAGTGTGGTTGTATTAGGTCCAAACAAATATCTGTTGCACGGTTTTGATGGACTATTCTTATACACCGTGGCCCTTAGGGAACTAGACGACGTGGCTGTCCCTTCCATGTGACAAGGTGTGCTTGAAGGAGAGCCACAAGAATAGGGAATAGCCGCATCATTTAGTTACAGGTCGCAGGTTGGGGGGTGGGGGTGGGGGGGACAGGTTGCTTGGCAAAGAATGTATAGTGACCATGGAGCTTTTCCTTCCTCTCCTGGATGCTGTCTACTCCGTTCCACTCTGAGGTGTCCCCACAGTATTGATGTCTGGCAGAGGCTAAAGCATCTTGCAGTTTTCTTGGAAGGGGATTTCTGTATTTTGGGGGGTTCGGACAGAAGAGTCAAGCTAGTTGGTCCAGCGGGAGAAAGCGGGTAGTGACTTTGGGACATTATTTCAGTGTCACCTTTAACACAGCAAAGATTGGAGAGACTGCCTTCAGCCTTCCCTCTTATCCTCCTCTTGTTTGTCCTGTTTCCTCATCCAAAGAAAGCCTAAAAGTTGGCTCCAACCCTAGAGGACAGATACAAATACTGTTCCAGGAGCTTACTGTTAAAGTAAAATAAATAATTGTCTCTATTTTGAACCCGATCCAGAAAATGAGCTACTCTATCATTCAAAAAGCTTGGGCTTTCTGTTGTGAAATAGAAACTTTTACGAAGAACTATGAGAAACATATCATGTTTTCCATGTATTGATTTAATCATAGTGCTGTCATCCTAGCAATTATTATTTTGTTGTATTGCACTGAAATAGATGTGTTTCTCAGCGGTGACTGAGAATATTCTGACGACCATGTAGCCATATTTTTTTGCCAAACGTCTTGGTAGTTTGTTTTGGAGTCGTGCCAGCGGTTGGCCACGTACATTACGATGGTGTGGTTGTAGCTCTTGGGAGTGAGCGGACTTGGCCGTGTGGCCGGTCCACGCGGTAGGTGGGTCGTGTTCTAAGGACTGTGTCTCTCTGTTTCTGTGCAGAAAGCGGCGGTTCTTTAGAGGGTATAAAGGTGAAAGAGTGGCAGGACGGCCTTAGGGCACTCTTGCCCAACATCAACATCAACTTTGGGGGACTGCCCAACTCCGTGTCTTCCTCCTCCTCCTTGTCCTCTTCCTCGTCCAGCGTCAACCACACTGGGGCGGCGCTGGGCGGCAGCTCACATAGCCATAGCTGGGACAGCAAGGCCAGCTGGAGGGATCCAGCCATCATCAAAGGTAAAAATGCCTGCCTGTCCGTCTGTCCAGCCGGCAGCGCCTATAGGCTCATAGGACTAACGGCTGTGTTGTGGTGTGGCGGACTCTTCTGAAGCTGATTGCAGTAGAGGGAATCTGTGGGAATCTAACGGCCTGTGGCGCATGCTTATTTTTTTTTTTTTTTTTTTTAACTAACTTGGCTAACATTGCTTTTAGTAAATTTGATCACGATCAAGACTTTGTGGTGGCGGTGATTCTTGTAGCTGTAATCTTAACTCTTCACAACCCTCGGTCGTGTGTGTACGGTTGTCTGTTTCGGTTGGGCCTGCTGCGGATGGCACGGCTCCCAAAGTCTGTTTTAACAAGGGAAGCAGAGGTCACACAGGTCCAGGGGCAGACACTGAATGGGAGGGGAGGAGAGGAGGGCCGGCTAATTGGGAAGGGGGGAGTGTGTGAGTAATATAAGTCAATGTGGATCATGGTCTAAGGTCTTCGACTGAGCCACATGAGAACATTGAGTGTCTGTTATGGTAGCACATTTTCCCTCTTTATCTGTTATGGTAGCACATTTTCTCTCTTTATCAACTCATGTTGTGCACCGACTAGTGTTATGTGTGTAGCTTAGTGTTTTGTTTTTATTTTGTAAAAACACCAACGAAATAATACAGTAGGCCCTAATCTGTTTAATCTGGGATTAGAGAGCATTCAAATCGTTTTCATACGGGAGTAAATAGATAAGGCATGAACATCTTTTTATTGTTTCATGCCATTGAATTTAAAGTAAAGTAAATGCACGATATAAATTCATTTTTTTTAGCTGGACTACTACTACGACTTTGCAAAAATAACAGTGTACTCTGATAATGGCTAGAGTTGTCTTAACACAACAATCTCCCCATGTAACAGTTTAGTAATTGCCACCTGAAAAGGCCCATATTGAGCCATTTCAATTATTAGTGTAATCGAGTGCAATATGTTCCGAAATTGAGAGAAGGATGTCAGGTACATTTTATTCCTTCGGCATTCTTGCTATCTGTGTCACTGAAAAACAGACGTGGTAGACATGCCTTCTTCTCCGTCTTTGGGTTTTAGAAAAGAACTATATAAATAGAATGCATTATTATTACTACTACTACCTTAATTTGTATAGAAAAAATATCACCAGAAGTAGCGTTGAATAATAGAACCAAATGTAGCTTTTTGTTTACAATAATTCCTTTTTAAAGCAAGTCCTTTTTGGACCTGTGATATGAAGGCAATCTTTCTCCCCAGCATCTGCCATCGCCCCCACTCTCTGACCTGAAGCGTTACACACCCCAGAGGGAAGCAATGATGCTCATAACATCCGCCTCCCGGGCAATTAGGCTTAGAGGAACGGCAAATCTCTTCCCACTGCCTCTGATTCCAAGCTGGTCTGTGTGTGTTTTATGTAATGACGACTTTCAATCTCTAACCCTTCTGCCAAGAGGCTGCCAGCCTCCCTTCATTCCCACCCCAGGCAGACTCCCTGTTGCTCCCAAACATCTCAGTCAGACAGACATGGCTCTATAAAAGGGTGTTGTTGAGGAGGACCATTTGCTTTTGTGGCCCTTAAAATGATGGGCCACAATGATGGTATGCTGCAGTGATGCATGCGGACAACAACTGAAGCTACAACCAGAAGAAAGTTATGTTTTTTTTTTTTTTTTTTGCTTTCAGAAGAAGTATTCCCTATTTTCAGGGCCATAGATTTGAAAGCAGTTGGCTGTAAATCAATGATAATTGATGCTCTTAATTGCACGTTGGTCCATCACATTATTTGGCAGTGGCTAGTCAATACACTTGAGGTGGTTTTCACCGGTCGCTGTACTATTCAGAGTCCGATTTTTCTGGGTTGTTCTTATTTCTCCCAGGTTTTTGCCAAAGACTAATAGGAAACCACTCAAGGTCGTGGACAAGAATAATGACCTGGATTTGGGGACCAGTTCTCCTCACCGGCCAGGGGATCTCCTTGTCCAATGCTATCGAGTTTCTGCCCTGAATCATTGCCCCAGGCTCAGAGGAGAAGAACAGCCCCACAGGGGATGAGCCAGTTCCCTCACTGACTACTTGGTGTAATGGTGGCTAATCAATCCCCCTCTGTCTGAGCCTCGGGGCTCGATACCAGACCCTCTTATCACAGGCCTTGGCCCTGGCCTGCAGCAGTCGATATGTGGCCAGACTCGCCGGTGATGATCCCCGCAGATCACCCACCGTCCTCAAGTCGGCCTGTGATCTTGTCAGGGCTCAAAGTGCTGCTGCTGGTGAAAAGATGTGATCACAGACTAGCCCCTCACCTCTGCGGATATGGTTGTGGAGATAGCGTTTGTGCTCGCTCTCAAAGGGGAAGTCATATATGCATTTATGTATTTATTCGTAACATTTGCCATTCTCTTTTGATTCTTCTTTCTACAGGTATCCCTAGCAACAGTCTGGACTCGTTTCACGACGACAACCCTCCACATTGGCTCAAGTCCCTGCATGCCCTCACAGAGATGGATGCTCCCCCCAGCTCCACCGTGCCCCCACAACCCCCACACAGTGGCCCCTTCGGGAGCCAGGTCCCCCTTCACAGAGGCGATAGGACACCCTACTCAGCCTCCATCAACCCTGGCAGCCAATTCCACTCCCCTCCCCCAGGCTTCCAGACGGCCTTCAGAACCCCAGCACAAACCCAGACAGACCTGCTACAGAGTGCTGCCCTGGACCGCCACTAGGGACTTTGAACACCCCCCCCCCCCCCCCCATATCTTTAATCCCCTTGAACAGAAGAGAGACTCTACAGAATCAGCAGAGACAGAATTCCAAACTATTAACAAAATAATAACGCAATTATATACTATGTTATTTCTTCCTCATCTACTGAGCTCACGTGTTTAGTTCATGGTTTTGATCGGTTGTTCTGTTTGTTGCCCTAAGCGCACTATTATCCCAGCCACACACCATGATCATATGACCACTTGAAAGACCCAAATGCAGCCTAATTGATAGTTGGTTTATAATAATCAGCCCTTTTTAGGTATAGAAGCTTTTAACCTCCAAACTTGGTCCGTGGCCGTAGCATTCTACCGGATTTTGAGAGAGAGATTGGTGTTAGTGTTAAGTCAATACGACTATATATTGAGGTTTTATCGTCAAAGTTCAGTGGTAGACTGCTGTTCTGAGAGTCTCAATGGAAGTGTCTGCCTTCAAAGCTAAGACAAGAATCAAACTCCTCTCCTCTATCTGTCTCTGCACGAGCAGAGCTACTTCCTGCAGAAGCCCTGAGGCGAGGAATCAGGTTTTGTATTACCCAAAAAGGAATCAAAACCTTTCTTCTTCCATCCAGTTAGTATTGCTACGTTTTATACAGAGGATGAAATAAATGATGTTACAAAATGAAAACTAGGAGCCTATCCTGGACATGCCAGAAAAAAAATCTGAAGTGTCCACAGTGGGGTTGTAAACACCCTCCCCTTTTTTAGTTTTACTGCAGATCTATTTCTATAGTACGCCAATGCTAAGGCCAGAAAATCTCGGCGAATCCCTCCCCCAGTCTGAAGCGTCACTGACGGCGAATAGGTTGTAGAGCTCCACAGGCCCTATCGGCTGAACCTCTGTATCAAAGGGGCAACGGCTGCGTTAGAAATGGTGACTTAGAGAGATGAAGGTTGAATCGTCGTGCCACAGAGCGGAGTTGGGACAACTGGCAACTCCATCATGCGGTGCTAATTCTAGCTGCCATCACTCACAGACCCTGCCCGTGGTTCTAGATTTGTTCCCTTAACCTACCACTTCTACTTAGATGTGCTTAAGCACAATTCAAACCTAGCAGGAGTTTGGAGGCAGCGCAGAAAGCCTAAACCCTACCACCCTGCAGTTGAATTTGTGAGCACAGAGAAGAAGAAGCCAAAAACACTTTCCGTTGTGTTCAGTCGTCGAATGTTTGACTGGGCTAAGTTTACATTAGGAAGGAAGGAAGGAAGGGACATTCAAATGTTTGTTTATGTTAAGCTTTAATTATCTGCTTGGTGATTGGTGCTAGATAAACCTGCTGATTTGCAAGGATTTGATAATGCAACTAACTAAAAGATCTGGGACATACCCCATTTTAGAAGTTATATTTTAATTGAGAATGTGGGCTGGGATAGTGGTGCCTCAAGGCAACGCGAGTAATCAGTAACTTAAGGGGTGACAGCGTGTACCTCTTGCATCCTCATCAAAATCCAGCACATTTTAATGGTCTAAGTTTTTGCATTGGGTCCTGACACCTTCTAGTGTTCAACCGTGTCCACAAAGCTCAAAGATTTAAGATTCAAAAACCGAATGCAAACTAACTCATGTTTTTACCATACCTAAAAACCCAGAGTCTAAAATGAAGAGCTGTAGGAACTACCTTTTACCGGTCTGGAAGAAAAAAAAAACGAAATCTTGAATAAAAAGAAAAAACATGATACGTGTTTGTTTGATTTTTTTTCCCATTTCCTTCTCTCTTCAAACAGGTTATTGTACAATTTAAAGATGTATCAAACCTAGCTTTTTTTCGTGCTATATTTTAAAGGCAGAGGAGTGTGCAACCTGTGAGTCTGTGTGGATTGAATGATACACTCGACCACCTCCGTGTGTGTGTAGTAAATATTCATTATAGCATGTTCTCCTATGCCTTGTCGAAACAAACTACTGGGGAGAGAGCTCTCACAGCTGCAGAAGAAGATGAGGCAACGGCCACCTCCATTCCTGTGGAAGCATTTGAAAGGACAGACTTCAAATGCTTTCCGCATAGGCCAATTAACTTTATCTTGCAGAAGAGGCAGCAGCTTGCAGATAGTGTCAAAAGTGAATTAACCGTTCATAATGCTACTTGCTTAGTGTATACTCAGCGGTGACACTGTCACACTTTCATCGTCAGAAATACTTTTGTTCTGTACTAATTTCTCGTGACACAAAGAAAATTATTTTGATACAACACTTCATTTTATTAATTTGGAGAGCTCATTAGTGATCATTTCTTGAGGCAACTACTTTTACTTGTCTATCAGCCTAATGTATTTTCTATATTGAATTCATACATCTATCAACACCTTCCTATTGCTCCATGACAAGGGTTTTTCGTTCAAGAAATGGTAGCATAACTGGATAACCGTCTCCGTGTTGTCTCTTAATTGTAGGCTGTATATCCAACTAACTACGTACATAGTTTGGGTCCTTATTGCTGTGGGTAAAGTTCTTACCCCAATGCACGTATTAAATCTTTGCTTTCATTTACACTCAAATCCATCCAAGGTGGCCACCGTGTATTTGATCTTTTTAGGATGCATTTTTGGAAATAACCAGGGTTTCAATAACAAGCAACCTTATACAGATCTAAAGATATGCACCCGGGGAAGATCATATAAATGATCATGCACATGAAATGTGCCTAGCTCACCGAAGTAATAGAATAACGAGAACAAACCACTTAGCTACCGGCACTCTGGATTTAGAGTGTTAAGATGCAGCAGAGCCTTGACAGTCACTGGTCCACTCTACAGCGTAAGTGCCCCACGTGATACTCTCTCACATTCTGTCTGCGTACGCCTCATAACTGATATCTTGATGATAAAGCGATGGTTCTACACTCTATTTCATGTCCTGAGTGTATCACTACTTGGATCAAAGAACCAACATGTACTCGATTCTTGAATGACTGAGTGCTGTATGTCCCTAGAAAGCTGGTATCAGGATTATTGCTTGCTCACTTTCAGTTTAATCTCCCTGTCGTGTGTATTACCCACAGCAGTCAGCCTGTGTGTTGGGAGATCTCAGACCACAACGACCAAAGGACAGGTAGGTATGTCCACTGAGTGCAGACAGATGAAACCTAATACAAAGTGCATTGATTGTTACAGTACAACAACAAAAAGCGTTCGTAAACACACCAATGAGATTTATTTCATAATGATTTTTACATTCCACAGTTTTAACATTTCCAGGGTTTTCTTTTTTTCTTTTTAAGTTTACTCAACAGACACGTTACTGATGTTAAAGGTTGGATTCATCCTTTATTTTTAATGTCAGTTTCTAAATGAAAGTTGCAGTATCTCTGTTTTGATGTTAGAAACCCGTCAAACCTTAAACCCACATTCTTATTCTTTATAAGATCTTGAAACAGATTTGTTTGTGTACATTTTCTGCAAAAGTTTCAATGGGGGTTATATCTATGGTACTTAAAAGTATTTATTCTACAGTTTGAGTATCATTCCATTGAGCAACAAAATCACAAGTTGGGTTGTCTTTAAAATGCTAAAATATTCTTAAAGTATTTTTTGGGCATAATCCTGGATTCTACTTTTTTTTCTGTGCAAAATGTGCTTTTTGTTCCAAAATCATTCTTTCATTAGAAGATCAGGACTATTTCATGTAAACCCAAAGATGCAATAATGGTTGTTTTTGTTATTGGATGCAATGACTGACCTCTTTTTACATGCCAGCCTGGTTGTGTAATCTTGGCAGAGTAAAACAAATAGTGAGGCTGTAAGTATGTCAAGGAACACACCGTCTTGCAGAACGCAGTGTGTTTACTGCTGGAGCTAATTATTTATTCCCCCAAGTTACAGGGTTCCTCCATATACATTTGATGGCTGTACAGAAGGATGTTGTAATTCGGGTTTTCAGAGTAATTTTGAGCAGGGGGATGAGGAGGTTTTGAATTCCAGATGCTTCGAGGGAAAAGTTAAAATGTTCCTTTTTCAGAGGCGCAGCTCTTGAAGTGTGTCCGGTGGAGTTAATGTAATTTCATGCCCAATTGCATTATCTGCTTGTGTCCCAAGGAAAGTTTCCTATTATGGAAAAGAAATATCCTGGCCACAAAGTACAAATTGATCCCTACCTTTTTGAGATTGTTATTAATCCATCCTCTCATGCCTCTTTTAATGCACACATGGTCACTACTTCAGGCCAAAGTTCAGTAGGAAAATAAATTATTCTTCGAGTTAAAGCTCTGTAGGGATTAAGTGATTGTACATAGCTTAATAAAAAATTACGTATATTTTCCACAGATGTAACGGTTGGGATTCTGTCAAATCAACAAACTGTGGTTGTGTGACAGTCATATCTGATGTTGACTCATCTGTGCTCAACAAAGCTGTGTCACATGCTTACCGCTGGCCTTTACTAAAGCTCTGTGTTCTTTGTGTCATTGTAGGGGGAAATTATCAGAATGTGTTTGGATGGGTTTTCGTCGAATATCGGAAACAGTAGAAGCACTGGGGGGTCAGCTATGTTTTATTTAACCAAATGCTCAGCTACATCATATTGGCACCAAGCTGCACTGCTATGATGACATTTCAATGCTCACACTTGAACAGAAAAGAATGGTGTGTAGAAATGTAGTGGCCTATTGAATATGTGCTTAAACCACAGCCCTTTGACCTACACGTCTGCAAGCCACATCGCCTTTAAAGTTCAGCTTTTGTCCTCCATTTCAGAGGCTTGAAGGTGATAATGGAGCTGTGGGAAACCTTTAAACCATGCTTTGGAGTTTTACTATTTGCCCTTATTCACTCGGCAGAGCCTTGAAGAAACCTTGTCGAACCCAGTTCTTAAAACACATCTCAAGACCTCCAGGAGATATACTGGGGAGATGCAATGAGGAAGCCAGAACGGCTTGTTTCGAAGGTGCACAGATTCCCCAGGAAGAGAGTCAGCAGGAGTCCCTATCAAAAGCAATAAGTGCCAGCTCACAGACATGCTCAAGGCAGCCCACACTACAATGTTGAAGTGTCGTCTCACAAACAGCGTGTCTTTGCGAGTCTCGTCTGCAGGGAAAAACCCCACCAAAAAGATGACAAGCCTGAAGTAGGTTGAGGTTGTTTAAACAGGATACTGCATCTTTCAAATGTTTTGTTCTGTTAATCAAATACCCTGCCTTTATATATCCTCAAGGCAGAGCTTGACTTGTCGTTATAATATTACAACAGATTTATTTTTTCTATAGATTGCAAAACACCCACACACGCATACACACTTACCTCTAATACTACGATGAATTAATAAAAGAACATGGCAGCACACACACTTGCTCAGTACACAGTCAGTCAACAGATCGTCTACTACAGATGGGATTCACTTCGGTAAAAAGGGAAACAAAAAACACTCTGAATGAAAGTGGAATGCATGTATAAAATGTTAGATAATGGAGAATCATCTTGAAGGGATGGGACGAGAATGAAATTGAGTCAACATGAAAATTCCTGGCTGTTGGTTCTCTGGAATAATTCTATACAATACTGTACAATAGTGGAGAGATTCTGGGATGTGCTGAACTCCCTCTCTTTTATCTGCTCAATAACCTAATGAGGAGGCAAACACTGTCAAGTTAACACAGGCCACAAAACAAAATTATTTTGGCAAATCACTTTGATTCGTTTTATAAGTCCATCTCTTCGTTCACCTCTTCCTTGTGTCTCTCCTAATGAGTTTATGGACATCCCACTGGAGTCTTCGAGTGGCCAAGTAGTCCATGTGAGAGGGCCAAGTGGTGGGGCACATTTAAAGCCTTGTCTTTAACACTGTATGTGTGAAGAATCCACTCGATCACAGTCAGCCCAAAAACATATGGTCCGACTAGAGGCTAGCCAGCAAAAGAAATGAGTTTCAGGCAAGGTGTTCAATGGTGGTATTCACCCAGCAATAGTTTGCCGTTGAAGCTGTACATCCACCCTTCAACTCTTTTCTGTGCTTTATCCCTTTCATTGTGTTTCGAGAAGGCCTTGTCCTGGTACATCCATTTTAGCATCTTCTCCCACGGCAACAAAACAAGCACAACTTCAAATTAGTTGATTATATTTCTCAGTTTTTATGTTATTTTCAAGATACTAGATCATGAAGACACCCATTTTTTTGGTACACACTCACACGTGCGCACACACCCACACACAATAAAAAAAGAAACTTTATCTTTAGCCAGGAAAGATTGGAGATGATTTTGAAATGAAAGCATGATTTTAGTTTGTCTGCTTGTTTAATTTCAGGTATGGGGTCTTCTTTTTTTTCTTCTCGCCGTCCTGGATAGCTACTGGAGGACAGCCCAGTAGCTTAGCAGACAGTGCCGTTCTCCTGTCTGGACTTGGGACAGGTGGAGCGAGGCAGGGGCTGGACGGAGGGGGCCAGCGTGCAGAAGAAGCCAGCGATGAGGGTCAAGCCCAGACCGCCCCAGGCGCAGAACATGGACCAACCGTACCCGTGGCCAATGTCATCGGGGAGACCGTACAGGTAGCGAGGGTAACGAGAGAGCTCAAAGTTGATGCCGGCTACACAGGTGCAGAGAGAGATGATACAGAAGGTACCTGAAATAGGACAAAGAGAGAGAGGGTTAAATAGAATCCAGCCATTCTCTCCGGACACTAATTTTGTTTTGCGTCATCAAAAATCATCTAGCTATCTGTTTAGTATAGTACTCTGTACCTTTGTCAATTATACCCCATCATAAAACATTTCAGACTGTTGACATTCAGTGGTTTGTTGACCAGGTATGGTTTTGAGGGTTGAAATTGCCCTCATTTCCCTATCTGGTTGATCCCTGGGCCGGATGGTTTTGATTTGGTCACTGTAATCTATCCTGTACTATTCCATGCCCCTTTCCACTAAACAACTTAATTGACTTTTTAATTGCCTTCTCATTATGCAACTGAAGGGCAAAGAATTAATCTGAGGCCCATCTTAATTGAGTCTCCACTTTCCTGCTGCCAAGCCTGAGCTGTGCAATGCATATCATATCAGTATGCGATGTGTGACGTAACGATCGGTGTCCCTCCACACCCCGACGTTCGGAGCCAAAAAAAAGTGAGAAAGTGTGTGTGTGTGTGTTTGTGTGATTTTCCTCCTGGTCTCATGCATTAATCAAACTCACTAGCAGCGCTAATGAGGGGTCCCGCCGCACCTTGGCAAAGCCCCTCAGCCCCAGACTGGTTGTGGATAAACAGCTACTACATCGATGTGTGCAAAGTGACAATAAAAACAGCAATCTTTGTTGTATTAAAAAAAAAGAAATATTTTTTTTTCTTCCGAAATCCGATTATATTCCTAAGTAGATCTGTGGAGCATTTCCTTACAGTAATACCATTGGAAATTCCTTCTAATCGGTTATTTATTGATTTCAGTATGAGGTTACCCATATGGAAATCCAAACCCCAAAGACTGTTGATGTCCCAGCTGACTCACCGCCCATGAGGAAGAGCAGGCCGGCCACGTACTGCATGAGGCCTCGGTCCCAGCAGCAGCCCAGCACCCCGATGATCCAGCCAAACAGGATGATGGCCACCGCCATGCCCATGAAGCCTGCGGTCATCCGACGCAAATCTGTCCACACAAGGGAGGAGACACACAGATTCAGGGGCAAGACAAAAGAACAAAACACTAATCAGTCTGTGTGCGTGGATCTGTGGAACACTACACCGTAGTGTGTATGTATGTAAAATCTCACATTGTACCAATCAAACTAAGATTACAGGAATACTTGACAAAAAAAGTTTAACACCAGCCCCGGTCTAACACCAGGCCCTGTCTGACGTGTCCACTGCTGTTTCCAAATGACAGAGGGCACACGACCCTTTGGGACCAACACTGGTAGAAAACAAGAGCTGTGGAAAAAGCCCAGCTCTGCCACATGGCCCTGAGACAGGAGCTGTCACTGCGGGAGGCTAATGACAACCACAGTGGCGGTGAAAGTGCCACAAGGCTGGTAGTACACCACGGATAAAAGATCTGTGTGTGTGTGTGTGTGTGTTTGTGTGTGTGTGTGTGGCGGGTGTGGAGGACTCCGAGCGCATCCCCCCATGTTGTTGCTAATGTCATGGGTGAGCTGCTTTGACATCACAAGGGAAGGAGCCAGGGCTGCACTGGTAAGGGAAACCATGCGGGGAGGGGGAAAGGTCACAGCATTGCCCCTGGAGACACAGCGCACCGAAAGCAATCGATGTGAATATGCTTTTTGAGTGTTTTTTTTATTTTTTTTTACAGTCTGATAATTGTTTTATGCTTGGTGAAAGAGAAACATGATTTATACCCAGTTCATTAAAGTTGAGATATTGCATGGAAAGCTAAAGTGCTTAACCCGGGCCCAACAACACTAGGGTGAAACGATAACTGTACATGTACGTGCCACCGTCTGCCGTGTGCTGGTTGAGTGGTTGTGATAATGGTTTTGCACGTGAATCTCGAAGCTCCGTTGTTAAGCGCCGTTGTGTTTCCGCAGGCTAACATGTGTCAGGAAAAAGGGTGGAGGCAGCTAGCTCAGGGGGGTTTGACACAAAATAATGCTGAGGCCTGTCTTCCTCTCCAGGAGAAGTCATGTGGAACAGGCTGTCAGGAGCCTTGTCACTCACCCACCGTAGCCGTGGTAACCCCTGACCCACCGAACATAGATTCAGCGAGCTGTCTCTGGGCAAGAGCAAGAAAACTGTCTCTTTTGTGACGAGGCAGAGCTAATGTCTGGACGGTTAAGGAAATGTTATTGTTAATAAAATGGAAAGTCATAACCATGCTGTGGTCTATCCTTGAAGTTTGCTGTCTAATTTATATTTTTCTTTTACAATAAGCTATTTCTAATTTGTCCCAAGTGTATAGGAAACAGTATGACACCAAATTAATTACTCATCATAAAAGCTAATGCATCAAAGGTTTATTTTCATTTGTGCAAATTAAATTATATATTATCACTCTGTCCATAATGATGTACAATGTTTATTTGCAACAATAAATCAATGAAGAATGAATTAAGGTAAGTGAATCTGTGACCTTTGTGTGTGTGTTTTGAACTATTCCCAGCCTGCCCAGCTAATGCCTCTGTAGGTAAGGGTGTGTGAGGGACAAAAACAGACCGATGCAGCTAACAGTGAAGCACCTTCACAGCCCAGCGGAATGTCCCGTGATCCCACTGGGTGAATAAATACCCTTCACCAATCCCTGCAGCGGACCTGTCCTGTCCTACCCTGCCAACAGCGAACACTAACAGAGAAAACAAAAAGAGGAGGTGGAAATGCTCAGAAAAGGTCACCCTACTGTAAACAAGGATGAACAACACTCAAGGTTGGTAGTGAGAGGGAAAGCAAGAATGAAACAGGGAAAAGATAGCATAGAACACCAGTGTAGAGAGAGAATGTTAAAATAACATGATCGAATTAGAACAGTGTCCGAGAGAAAAAAAAGTAGCTTGTATAGCAAAATGTAAAGGTGCATTTGTACCATCGATCCCAACACTGTTTGGGAATGAAGGTGAAGTATAGCACTTCAATCTCTTTAGAAAATGATTTATCAAAATCTGATCTTGAAGATCAGGGGATTTCTTTGTTTTGTGGTTTCGGAGTTGACATGGGTGGTATCAGCCGTTTCCTGACACACTAACTGACTCCAGATAAACAGAGGAGCAGGAAAGGAAGAAACAGCAAAACCGTTTGTGCTGCCAGTCAAACTCTTGGAGCCTGATCAACGTGAAAAAAAAAATCAACAACAGGTAACAAAACTCATAGCTCGCACTTGCCATGAATAAATATAATGCCATGCCACATATCCACCATACAGAATATCGCTTACCATTTACACTTGAATTCATACAGGTTTGGTCCCCGTCATAGGGTGACAGAGCAGTGTCAGCTTTCCTTTGGATGCCCCTGAAAAGAAGCTGTGGGCCAAAAGCTTGATGTCTGTCTTTGCATATGTCAAGCTGTCTGTTTCTGTCAGAGAATCTTATTTCTGGCTCCAGTTAAAGTCAGTCAGGCCAGCTAAACTAAGGCTTCACTACTGTACATAATGGGAAATGGTTATATTCCTTCACAGTAGATGGATATGACTAGGCTACTTTAAATTTGTGAAAGAAATACAATCTTAAAAAAAGACGTGGATGTACAAGAAAGATTGGGCATTTTGTCTCTTCAAGAAAATCATCACCTGAATGCTGAATATTATAACGCATGATCATTATATAACAAGTTGTGCAAGATATTCAACTACCTCTTTTCAAACTGCGTACAGTGCCACTATTGTGTAAACCGACCAGCCTGTGCCTGTACCTGAAGCGATGCGGTCCACTCAAAATAGATTACGTCTACATTATACAGTGTACGGCTTCATTGAAGTGAACATTAAAGTTAAATTACGTATGCATTTATGCATTTATTATTTTGAACTTCAAGCCCTTTGAACAAAGCCAATATAGGCTACACAAGCCTACATGATGGTTAAATACACAATGCACCCTAATCACACAAACAAATATTCAAACAAAAGCAAATGCAAATGGGAAAGTGCCATACATGGATTTGATTAGTGTGGCACGGAAAATCGTGTTGAACGCTGGCCTGGTATATCTGGGAGAGGCAGAAGGGAAATAATGGACTACATGAGCAATTTCCCCCCTTCCCGATGAGAGAGATGATAGATGCACCTGTTCCAAGTTCATTTGCATGCACAGTTTTCGGACAGACCTTGTAATTTCAGGTATTGCAGACGGGGACAAAAGTCTTGTTTATAAACACTTCCCCACACGTCCACGAGGGAATTCTGTCACACACAGCGGTGCTTTTAACTGAACAGTATTTGCCTAACAGTGAAATCTGTAATATTAATTCCAATATTTACAAATAAGTGGACTTCAAATATAATAAATGCAGTATCAATTATATTCAGAAAAAGTGCAAAGTACAACATTTGTGAAAATTCGACTGTCTACTTCAAGTTCAGGGAAATGGGATAAATCATGTCATGAATCAGGTCTTCCTTGTATCATCTGAACCAAAACGGTTTCTTGGCCATGTTTAGAGAATCAAAACTATAACCCCAAATATTGGTGAAGAATTACTGAGCGTAACGGTGGAATTCTTGTTTTGTATTGCTGTGTAGCGATGTTTTAAGTAATAAAACTGAACATTCTCTCATAGCTGTGTATAAAATAAATTAAGTTTGAGAATGAGTTAAGCACTGACAGGAGCTCAAGAGCTTAGAACAATGGTGAGCAAAATAATGTGAGCACACATTGAGGAACACACACACAGTGTACGCACCCATAAAATAAAATGTCAATCTTCTTTTCTTACTGTGTAGATTAGCAATACTGGCTTGTTTACTGTATCAGCATATAACAGACTACTCTCGTATGGTATTCTCTGTAAGTTATTAGGTTCCATTGTTCAGCTGTGTGCCTCAATTCCCTTTTAATTACATTTCTCCCACTCCAGGACCAATGGCCCAATAAAAAGCTATTTCATAGAAGGGAAATGGCTTTGCTAGCTAAGTAGAACTGCTCTTTCCCCGGGAGATACACAAAGGGAAATGAGGGGGCACTGCACTGTCGTAATCTAGCCCAAGACCGAATACCCGTTGGAGCTTTTAACCTTTCGGGGGGGGGGGGGGGGGGGGGGGGGGGGGGGGGGGGGGGGGGGGGGGGGGGGGGGGGGGGGGGGGGGGGGGGGGGGGGGGGGGGGGGGGGACACCAAGAAAAAGTTACCACAGGCGGTGGAACTGTCACCACATTAAGAAACGGCGCAGCGTGTTGAGGTTGCTCTGTTACGTGGTCACCACGATTGAGCGCCTGAGGCGAGGGGCTGGAGGAAAGGCGGACGGAAAGAATTTAGCTGCTGGTAGAGACCGAGAACCACGGACTCTTGGCTGCCCTCAAGCCTCTCCATGTCCTTTCAAGGAGGCCGGCTGCTGAGGCCACGCGCCAGGGGGGTAATAGAGCCTAATTTCATCAGCCCATGTCAAGCACCACCAGAGAGAAAACAACGGAGAGGGGAAATCAAATTAGAAGAGATAGCAGGAGGGAGGGCTCAAGGGAGGGATGGAGGGATGGAAAAAAGGAGTATTCTGTGCCACTGTGTCAATTGCTCAAACGACCATGTGTTTAACACTCAGTTTGGACTGTGTGGGACTGTGACTTGTGAAACAGCATTTAAATCAATCCAAACATAGCTGGTCTGCTGGTTGTGCCATACTGAGGCGTGATAGTTTCCTCAGGGTTGGGCCATATGGGTGGTTTCCCTATGCCTTAGTCAGCGTGTGTGCTGAAGCAGGGCCGCTAGGATCCCCACGGACCCAAGGGGACGGGGGCGAACTAAAGAGTTAGTGACAGAAGAGGGACTGAGGGGGCCGTCACTCCTAGGACCGCGACACAGGACACATCTGTCCCATGGGGAGTGACCGATTCGGGGGTGGGGGGGGGTGGGGGGGGGTGACACAGAGGGTCTCCGGGTTCACAACAGGGGCCAAGGCAGAGCCATGGGCTGTCAATCACATCCCAGCCAGAAGGCCAGCGGCAAGGGGACACACTGACGGGATGTTTGGCATATGGGGCTGTTACCACGGTGACACACTCTTATCAACTGTCCATCAGTGTCCGTGGTGACAAGGGACATGACAGTGGCGTTTCTCAAATGACGTGACTTCTGCACACAGCACGGAGATCAGAGAGACTTGTGGAAGAATGTGCTACACGACAGCCAAATAAAGAGGCAATTTTATGTTTTCATACTCATAGAAATGCATTAAGTATGAACTAGATGAACATGAAGATGATGATGACAAAACCCAACAATCGTGATTGTCATTGTCTTCATTATTCTAAACTTGAATATTTCCATGGCAAAGGCTTTTCAGTCTGTTTTGTTGACTGCTGCTTTGTTGTCTCCCAAAATGACACGAAGGTCAAGGTGGAGGTTAATAGTGGAAAACCACAACATAACAAAAACAAAAACAGAGTCCACGGTCAGAAATATTTCTTTAAATCCAACAAAGTAGTAATCAAATAATCGCTAAGTTAAGATCACGGAGAAAGAAAGGGAAAAAAAATGGTCTGCAACCCTGCACTTTCCAAGATAAACTTTCCCTTATTCATCAACAAAGGACATATATTTACATACATATACACACATTTCACGTCAACGATTGTTTTGACTTGTTTTATGACGAAGAGTTCGGTGCAGTCGGAAATAGCCTCTGACAGCAAATCCATCAAAGACTTCTGCAGAGCCCGATGTGACATCATGGTCCGTTTAGCTTGATGCCCTCCTAAAGGACGTCACTTTCCTCATGAACCGCGCCCGGCACTGCCGGCACTGGCCAAAGCCGTAAAAAGCTACAGCCGAGTCAGCACTTTTGAAGGGTTTTGTTTTGCTTCGTTTTTTTTTATCTTCATGAGATACACAACGTAATTGTTGTGCAGCATGCAAGGACCAGCACCATCAAAAGCCGGGTGAATTATTCAAGCATGGGTGAGAGTGAGGAATACAAAAATACGTAACCATTAACAACTGCAGAATATATGGAGTGCAAATGAAAGTGTTGCTCATTTAGTGGGAAAGTGGCATGAAGAGAGGCTTAAGATGTTAGAGATGTCTGTGTGTGTGTGTGTGTGTGTGTGTGTGTGTGTGTGTGTGTGTGTATGTGTGTGTGTGTGTGTGTGTGCACATACGGGCAAGACTGTGTTCGAGAGAAAGAGGACGAATGTATGCGAAGCAGAGGCGTAGCAACACTGGAGAGGATGCTTTTGAAATAATACAGGATGAGGTTATGTGACTGAGCACTGCCTGTTTTTTTAACAGCCTTTTCAGGCTTTCTCCTCTGCCTCTTAGCCTACTGCTTAATGGGGCGTCTCTACAACGACAAGCCACAAGGTCTACTATTGCTCCTTCCATCTCCATGCAGAAGACAAAAAATAAACACTTCCACCAATCAGTGCTGAAATAGGATTATTATTATTACAGTGCACATACACCGTCATTGTGTTCAAAACCAAAGTGTCCGGCAGGTCCTAATAAGACTCATATCAGGGATATTTCTCATCCTGAACGTACACGGACACGTTAGACCAGAGCCAGGGGGACCCGGTGGCGTAACTGGAAGTCTCCTCGGGATTCGGGATTCGGGATGTGCCCAGACTCGGTACACAAAGACAGAGCCGGGTGCCTCCCGTTAAATCAGTCTGAGTCACACTATCAGGTTCAGACGAAGGTCGCCCACTGGAAATGAGCCCGGGTTGAATAATTCAGCAGTCAATCTACGTGGCGACGCTCCGACACGCAGATAGGTGGCGTGGGCTGGGGCGGGGGGTGTGATGGATGGCGCCCAGGGCCGCCTGTCATTTTCTCTGCATCACCGCTGCATCGCACTGTCTGTCTCTCTCTCTCTGGTTGTAAGCCGCAAGCTCCAAGAAAAAGGATGGACTCTCCCGCCCACCCCCCCACTCCCACCCTGCTTTCTTTTGATCTTTGTTTTTCTCACGATGTCTCTTTGTACCTTTTCTCTCTGTCCCTCTCGCACTCTCTGTATCTCTCTTTGCTTGATTTTTGGTTCACAGAATTTTTTGGTTCACAGAAACATTTCTACAAGCGAGTTAAAGCATGTGTGCACTCTTCCTCCCCTGCAAGGGTACTAAACTGTCGCGTCTTTTGTTGCTTGGCAGGTGACACTCTGCTGAAGGGAAATTGTTAACATCCTTTTGAAAGGAATGAGTTAAAACATGAATTGACAATGACAGTAAGGTCCAGGGAGCGAGAGACGCAGAGAGGGGAACGGGAGGGGTGGAAGAGACTGGCCAACGGCAACTCCTGAAATATTCATATTCATATTCTCAGTCATTGTCTCATTGTGTGACTTGTGTTTACAGCGTTGTGGTACACACCGTCATTCCCTGCATGCGCTGGCCAGAGCTGGGGAGGGGCTGTCAAGTCTTTGGCAGTCCTTCCCTGGACGTGTCTTAGCTACCGTGATGCCAGGCGACCGCGGGAGAAAACAGGTCACCCAAGGTAGCAGAGAACTGCAGGGAGAAGGAGGACTCTACCACTGCTGCTGCTCTGCAGTCTGTCAGCCTCCTTCATCTCCTGTGTGAGGGGAGTCCATTGCATTGGCCTGCATCCACTGTGATTCAATGGCTCTGTAGTGGGTCAGTCATATTAACAGACATTGACTTCGTAGTGGATTTTAAGCCAACCTGACCCTGGTTCTCCAAAGCTCGGGTGTATGTTTTCCTTGGAACAGGGGGGTTTGGAAAACACCTGGGGTCTGATAGACAATGAGAAACGATAGGGTATAATTTTCTTCTCCCTCGGGGGCCTCTGACCTTCAGTGAAATTTCCTGGTGGTCCGTGGAAATAGATTCACCTTCATCACGGGCGGCCAAAGTCGCTCTGAGATTGGACAACGGCGGGCAACAGTGCTCCACGGCCAGGGCCACATTGCCAGGGGACGGCCGTTACCATGACAACCGACCCCACTTGAACTGCGGTGGTCTGCTGACGTGATGGGGTCAGCCGACTGAGGTGGAGGGGATGTTTGACTAAGAGGCTGTTTGGGAAGTCGGACCAAGCCAGGCGCACAGAACTCATTATCACAGAGACCATTCCCTTCCCCTTGCATTAATCCACCTGAACTCCGTGGCCTAGTGTAGCCCTACGTATGCCAGTCAGCCACCCAAGAGACTGTGAAATATTCAAGTATTTCCTTTTACTACCTGGCTGGTCCCTGCTAATATGGGGAAGCAGGTGGGAGGGACAGAGCAAGAGGAGAGGGAGGAGGAGGAGGGGGGGTGATGGTGACAGAAGAAAAATGGTAAAAGTAATTACTGCTCAGGTTTTCAAATGTAGATCAGGGCGAGGGAGGGTTAGTGATTCACTCCCAACTCTCACGAAGAATAACTTGACATCCGAATGACTAGAGATGGCTGTTGCTGTCGTTTAAGTAAGCAGCACGTATTCAGACGATAACCCCGAGCCCTAAGGAAGGGCTCATTATTGTACTGACAACTTATTCAACAAGTGATTGCACTGTGTTGAGGACCTCATTGAAAGAAAATGAATACTGAGAGATAGGGAGGAAGATAACAATCGGTGAGTGTGGGACAGGCAGACAGGCACTCAGAGTCAGTGAATGAAGGAGCAGCTCATTGTCTTGATCAGAGACAGTACCGCTGTTGTTGGTGTTGGCCCTAGTCTCATGTCCTCCTGTGTACAACTAAGTGAGGTTAGGCCATGTTTGCTTATGGATTTATACCCTGAGACTTTGAGCCTTACTCTATTTCTATTTCTACTCATTGGCCATGAGTGGAGCCTCGTCCGTTTTTTTTCAGAAGGGCTTATTCCGCATAGCAGTTTCCGATAAGCAACATTTTCCCAAAGCAGCGGTAATTCAATTTATGCCACAGTTCCAGTCTCACTTAATAGAGATGCAGCAGTACAACCAGTAACGTTGAGGGTTTGTTTGACTTTTATTTGGATTCAATAGATAAAACAAACAGACCGTTGCTCTGCTGACAACGTACAGGTGGAAAAAACAGAGCCTTTCAGAGTTTCCCGACGTAGAAACTTCTGAAATGTGAAAATACTACAAAACCGCTTCAAGCAGACACAACGTCTCTTTTTTGGGACTCTCTCCTCACCAAATACACTGATGTTGTCAAACCTATACACCCTCACCGTCTGCATCCACCCAGCAGTTGAACTAGACCAATATACGAGTGCAAATAAACGTTAGCGAGTCCAAACGATGTTCATCACATGGCCATAAACACACACAGCCATCCAATTAGAGGCCCAGCATTGTTTTAAGACAATATGTGAGGGCGTTTTTTTTCAATATCTATCAGCAGTGACGTGGCTAACCCTGGCTTAGTCACTCTGAAAGTCCACTGCTGTAAATGGACAGAGCGTCTGGCCCGGACTCCTATCACAAGCCTCCATCTCTCGCTAATTCTCACCCACCCTCCCCTTTCCCACGCTGTGTGCCACCCCCGGGGGCATGTGACCTCGTTGGCTTTGGCTGATTGGATAAACAAGTCCGTGGAGAGCTGAGTCTGTGTGACACCTGCCGGTTGACGCCTTGAGCGGTTTGATGCGATGGGAGGCGGCGGGTGGGAAGCTGACGGATGGGTAGGAGCTGCTGGAGTCATGAGTCGCAGCCAGCCAGAGCGGGAGGCAGAGAACTCTCCCGCTGCTGCCTGAGATTAAAGCGCGTGTGCCTGGCACTCACAGTCTGTAACGTGACGTGAGTTACAGCAGATATGACAGCCCCGTGGTAGCCGTAAAGTGCATTCGCTCGCAAGTGAGCGCTTAATAATTTGTGAAAAGAGGCTGACACATCCTTCGACACGTTTTTCTAAAAATGTAAAGAGCCAGCCTGGGCTAAGTCAACACATGAGTATTTGAGATATTCATTGGGTTGCAATGCTGGCTGGCAATTGAGGGAGAGATAGATAGATAGATATAGATAGAGAGAGATAGAGAGAGAGAGAGAGAGAGAGAGAGAGAGAGAGAGAGAGAGAGAGAGAGAGAGAGACGGAGATTCAGAGAGATTCAGAGAGAGAGGGAGAGAGAGACACAGAGACAGAGAGACAGAGAGAGAGATGACCTTGGGTGTCTCCAGACACTGCTCCGGCAGCTTGGTGCAGCCCAGTTGTCCACGTGCAGCAAACAGATAAGGAGCACTGCTGAGGAGCAGGCCTGTCAAAGCCTGGCAACAAGGAGATTTCAAACTCTGCTTGTGACGGCTTATGACAGGAAACCGGAGCAGCAGCAGACAAGATTTACATAGATTTACAGGCAGGCGCACAAATTTGTATGTATTTGTATGTCTGTGTGAGTGAACACAAGGGAGCAGGTTCCAATCCAATGGGATGCTCCCTCCAACACCTTTCCTCTTTCCCCTCCACTGCCAATCTCTTGTCTATCCCTTAAAGCTGTTTAATTATATGTGCACACGTTTGGCAATCACAGTGGCTCAGTGGTTAGCACGGTTGCCTCACAGCAAGAAGGTCCCTGGCTTTGAAGTCGCAGGTTCTTTGTGTGTGGAGTTTGTATTTTGTCCTCGTGTTTGTGTGGGTTTCTGCCGGGTGCTCCAGTTTCCTCCCACCATCAAAAGACATGTTAGGGTTAATGCTCCTATCAGTGCCCTGACCATGGCATTGGCAAATAACGTGAATTTGTCCCTGAGCGCTGTACGGCGGCTGCCCACTGCTCCAAGTGTGTATTGGATGGGTTAAGTGCAGAGAACACATTTCCCCATGGGCATAAGGGATTGAGATACTTTACCGCATAGCCAAGTTAAAGGGAAATTACAAGGTCAAATTTATTGACATACGTTTAGCCCAAGGAAATCAAATAGTTTGCTTGGCTGTGAAAATTTGCCCCTTGCTAAATATGTTGGCAGAAAGATGAGCAGGCTTCAGGGGGAAATGTTGTTCTTCTTCTGAAAGCATTCAGACTGGCAGCAAACTCTGGCACTACAATGACTCCATTTAAGTTGAAATTTTCATTTGGATGGCTCGGGGACAATCCGACGCCGACGCCGACGCTGATGTCCTTGCCTTTCTTTCTCCTGCAGCTAATCCAAAGCAAACTTAAAGCCGTATGTTCCCTTCTGTTAAGGTTCTTTCATTGCCAACAGAATCTCTGCCACCAACTCCCTAAAAAATCTCAGAACAATATAAGATGGATGAATCGGCTATTGAACAATTTCCTAAATTCAGTGCGCTGTGTGTAATCTCAAATCTCCGAGGCCTAAATCAAGCAATCGTAATCTCTAATCCTTGTTTGCTATCCTGGCGGCTACGCTAAGCAAACAATGCATCATCATAATTCCCATATTTTTTACAATCAGTCAACGTGGTTTCTGAGCTTTGTGGAATGTTTTTGTTCAAGTGTGTGCGTGTGTGTGTGTGTCTATAAGTGCTTTACTGTCTATCATCACACCACCATCAATCTCCCAAGCATTATTCTGGAATAATTTTAGTAGTCCTTTGTCCATTGTCTTCCTGGTCTTTCTTCAGCCAAGCAAACCTGTCTGTCATACCAACACAATAACCTCTCCAAATCCAGCAAGTCTGAGACAAGCTTTTCCCTGCGGGTGTTTGTGTTTTATGTGTGTTTGTGTTTTTTTGGGCAAGTGTGTGTGTGTGTGTGTGTGTGTGTGTGTGTTTGAGTGTTTGAGTGTGTGTGTACATTGCCGGGCTTCTAGCCCACCGGGCTTCTGGCCAAAGATTTTTTTTTTGTAAATCAATGGTCTTCGGCCCCATCGCCTTATCTGTTGTTGTTATCGGGCGCCAACCAAAAACACTCATTACGTGTGAAAAGCGGAGGTGTGCAGAAGGTGAGGGTAGTCAGAATAACCTTGAGCAGAGGTTTGAAAGTGATGAAAGAAAAAATAAATATCCAGATAACAGTGTCCGACACGGCTTGATCTAGTCAAATCTATTCAATCTTTTTGTTTACCTTGCAATATTGTAGCTCTGTTAAAACCTGCTGTATTTTTTAAATGTACAATATCATGCCACCCACCAACCAATCTCTCTAATGTAAGCATGCCACCAATAAATAATTACAACAGGAGGCGAGAGTGTGATTACGCAACATTCTCCACCACATCACAGAAGCTATGAGATCCATCCCTTAAGGCACGTTAGGGCTAATGACTAAGGGAAGTGGTGGGGATATATATTTCACATGGCGTTGCGGTGTGAAATCATATGTGGCAGTCGGTCAAAGTAAGCTAAGCTACTTCTCTCTTCTTCTTTGGGCTCTTACTGACGGCAGGATTTATGAGCTGGTGGATCCAGGGGCTCTATGATGTGACTAACTGGATTAGCGCTTTTGCTAGGACTTCACAAGAAGCAGAAGGCTTCTGGAGCTGGACTCCTCGTTCTGTTCTTGCTGCAAAGGCAGCGGCACATACCCATAAACAAACCCTGCTTTGCTGTGCTCGTGTGTGTGTGTGTGTGTGTGTGTTCACGTACATACTCACAGGCACAGGGACAGCCTGGAGATGAGGATATTTCCAGGAATGAGGAAAAAATATGTGAATTTCTTTTGTGTATGAAGACCGTCCAGGCCTGAGACGGCTCCTGATTTAAAAAAAAAAATCTTTAATCCTCACGGCTGTGAGAGAGTCTGAATGATTGGTTGAGGAAATGAGGAACAATAGCTTATGAGGATGAGTGACTGACCAATCAGTAGTAATGAGAAAGTACTGATAAGACCATGAGAACCAAGTGAGCCCTTGGTGGAGCTATGGTGGACAGCATGTGATCAAATAGGTGACACTGTGATTCTGAAGGATCACGTCAAACACACAGAGTGTTCTATTTGAAACACCACGTTTCATACACTCATACAAAAACAAGCAAGCAAACCAATAACCTACCATTGGACTAGAATGGTCTAAGTCTGTAATATAGATTTCTTTAAAAAACGAAATCCTGTCTCAGGTCCAGTTTACTCATCACAAGAATGTCCATGACAACTGGATATTTAAGCCAAAAATTCCAGTTATAAATCAGCCTGCAAAGTGCAAATTACATCTAGTTCCTTCTCAGTGCTGTCTCTCAGTCTGTTTAAAAAAGAAAATTAGCCCAGCTCCTACTGCTGGATCCCTGTGTTTCAGGGCAAGCACTAGAAACTGAGAAAAAGATGTGCTGACTACACAAACATGTTCGCCTGACTTATATGGGGATGCAGCCATATTGGCACATTAGACTGATTAACTACCAAAACAGGCTAGCGGGACGAGTTCAATTAACAGAATGTGCCTGTGGGATGGGTGGTGCAATGTCCAAAATAGGCAATCGAACAACTGTTCCCACTGAAGGCCACAGAGTCTAACTCATGACAAGAGAAGCAAAACTCCAAGATACATAAACATGAT
This sequence comes from Aplochiton taeniatus, assembly GCA_017639675.1. NCBI lineage: Eukaryota > Metazoa > Chordata > Actinopteri > Galaxiiformes > Galaxiidae > Aplochiton > Aplochiton taeniatus. The sequence goes on from CM030172.1 coordinate 8,959,027, forward strand.
GTTGGACTTGGCAAAGCTACAGTTTGTATTCCTGCTCCTCCAGGCCGATGACGTAACGCAGAGTATTGGGATGCTGCTGAGCCAAGGCTGGTTCCACTCCAAAAACACCCTCTGCACTATTCTGAGGGTTAGAGGGACTACTTATGTAAAACACCAACACACACACACACACACACACACACACACACCCACACACACACACACACACACTCTTACAGCAACACACAAACACAGAGAAGCCCGCCCGCCCGCCCGCCCCCACACACACACACACACACACACACACACACACACACACACACACACACACACACACACTCTCTTACAGCAACACACAAACACAGAGAAGCCCGCCCGCCCGCCCGCCCCCCCCCCCCCCCCCCCCCCCCCCCCCCCACACACACACACACACACACACACACACACACACACACACATTCGCACCACATTTTAGGCAACAATACACAACAATCCTTTCCATTACAATAACACAGATACATCTATAAAGTATCTGATAGTGACTGAAATTGGTTAACTAGCACTTAGAACAATTGGTTTCAATACTTGTTGCTATTTGTAGCTATAATCTGTTAAATATCTGTTAATCTAGATCTATATCTGTAAATCTGTTAATATTTTAACCCCCCACACACAAACCAACACCCGCACAAACACGCCCACACACAAACGTAATGAGCTTCTAAATCAAAGCCTGATTTTAAGTCCAAATTGTAATGCAGACACCCATCTGTCTGCTTGTTGTAACTCCCTGTCTGCCCGCTCTCTTCCTTACTCTGTCTATTCCTCTTAGGTACACAGCCAGGCAGGGCAGGGACGAGAAGGTCCCTGTTAAACTCATTGCCACGGCTTAACCCAATCTCGTTTGTGTCATCCAATGCTGCCATTCCCTGAATGTCAGTGTCACGCCGAGAGATCAAAACAAAGTGTTAAGTCTTGTGATTATAACGGTCACAGTCCTCTTTGTATACAGGCCGCCACTATCCCTCCACCACATCCCCTTCATTAAAACCTGGAGCTGATGCGGAGGGAAATCTCTGTCCAATGAGGAAATGGCAGATATGCCCCATTGATTGGCTCTGATTACAATCCAAATCATCTGAAATGTCTTCCCGTTTTAATTAACATTCCAAACGGCAATCATACCCTCGGATACAAATCTGTTCCAACCCCCGTCATCCGCTGGCTAATACATATGCATAAGTGAATGATGATGTGAGATATGCATGAGTGTTAATACGGCCTAGATGGATACATAATGCATGTAGACACCCCTTCTGGTACACAATGCAGTCATGATATTAAAAACGAAATAATCACAGTAGCGGGGCCAGTCAGCAAGCCACTGATAACTTATTCATGGCCCTTAATGAACACAAAGTTAACAACAACACTTTGGAGAGCTACAACTGTCCCGCGGCTTTAGAGGACAGCCCTGGGCTGCTGCGTTCTGCTTCCTTCGACTGAGCTTACAAAGAAAGGGTTTTCTCGCAGAAAGTTAAGTCATCGCAATGGGGGTGTGAGCTGGCTTGAACAGGCAAATCTTTGAAGTAGGAGCTTTTCCTGGATTGGATTCGGGGGATACCGTGAGTCATACTTTTTGGCTTTATTTGTCTATATGGGCAATCTATTTGGTGCCCTTCATCCACCGCCATCCATTTGGATGGAAACAGGGGAAGCGAAGGAAAATGTTCTGTTTTCACAACTTAGAGCTCAAGTGAAATGGATTATCCAGGACAAATATAGAGCAGCAAAGATTAACAAAACGATTATATTCCAAATGCACTGCGAAAGATATGATGAGAATCCTGTGAAATAACATTTCTCTGTAATTTGTGAATCTCATATTTTTCAATCAAGGCCATTACCATTGCTATTTATATTCTTATTGCACATCGTTCCTTCTCACAATATGGAATCAAACCCTGGCCTATGACATATTAGATAAGGTAGAATTCCGTAAAATTTCCTAAGCTGTTTGACCGACTAACAGCAATGTATACAAGTTGTGTATAATCTTTTTTTCTTCTAAAAACCCTGCACTGGGTCAAACTGTAGTCATTTTGCAAATACTTCACGTTTAAATGTGATAAATTGTATTTGTGATGCGGTTAGCATAAAATCCATAGCGACTTGCTTGAAGGGCATAGCCGGGGATAACAAAAAGGTCATCTATTGATTATGCTCGGAGAAGAGGGAGAAGGATGTCTGAGTGGACCTGCGTGAAGGCTACTGGGTAGAAAGAAACACTGCCAACACACTGCACTGAATGCTATGCCATTTTGCAGTAGCAAGTGCCACAGAATGTATACATCTCAACAACCCACTGTTACTCTATCAAGGGAGTCGGGGCTCTAAAGTCCTACTTAATTGATGGAGGGATAAAATACTTATGAACGTTAATAGATTTATAAAGTATATGAATCAATGTTTGATTCATATAAAAGCAACTGAAATAGACATTTACGACATTGTCATTTTCTAGAGTAAAGCAAATCGAGAAGTTTTTGATATGAAAGAGCATGTTTGAGAAGATCTTTCCAACCACACCCTAGTTCCTTTTATTTTTTCTTGTGCAGCTATCCCTACAGAGCTATTAAGTAGACCCTATTAAAGATCCCCCCCACTGGAGCGCTAAATGAACTTGGAAAGCTACGGTCACACCCCAGCAAGTTCCCTAATCCAGAACCATCTCTCAGACTGTGTGTGTGTGTGTGTGTGTGTGATCGCTTCTAGCAGGAAAACCTTAAACAACCTCTGATATGTCAGAGCAGAGCCCTTTACTCCCTCTCTATCCTCAAGAGGTGAAGACAGCTGAGAAGTGGAGCAGTGCCACTGTGGCGGGGAGTTCAGAAGGCCCGCAGGCAGGTTTTTGGATGACACACTTTTGGGAAAAAGGACAAAAACCTGACTCAACAGTGCGGCAGTCAAATCCTTCCCCAAGTGCACCGATCACACGCCTGCTGTCCGGGTGTGAGGATGATTGCAATTTTAAGGCTTAGGCTGCCCAAAGTTTATTTATTTATTTCAAGTCAGAGTTCCAATGAATATTAATAGGACTCTCCACTCGCTGTCTGCCTTTTGAAAGGACCTCCATCTCTCCCATTTCAACCACGAAACACATTGCTGGCAACATGGACAGCAAAACTTTTCAGTACACTATTTAACTGTCTGAGAAAAGTAGATGATTTGAAGGCAATTTGAAATAGTACATTATTTAAAGTTTGGGTTTTTTAGAAAGAAAATTCACGTTCCAGTCAGTAAAAGGAGTGGGCCTGATTATTTTCTTCTCTAAGGAGAGACATAGGTATAACTGAGTATTTTATGCTGTGCTGATTCAAAAACTATATAATGAAGCTTCAGCAAAAGTTCAGGCAGATAACTTGAAGTCTGTGCGATGCTGACGTACGCCGTTCTACTGCATGTGCTACACACACTAATCGCTTGACACTCCTGTTCAGAATCAAATGTCCAGGTAAATGAAAGAGGGGGAGGTATTTAAGTGACCTGAAGTCAAGGTTAGATTCTGTGCTGTGTTGGATGAGGTGATGGGAAATTGCTCCCACCTCCAAACTGCCACGCTGTCTGCTAATCTGTTCCAAAGGGGGAACAATGTATGCGTGTTTCCTGCCTCTGAACGTTGTCCCGGATAGCTTCAAAATACTTAGCAGACCCAACCATGCAAACGTGAATTGTATTAAAATATAATGAATGCTTAAGATTAATTAGCTTATCTGACTGATATGCAAACAGGACACACAGAGACTAAAACAATAATTATTTTCTAAAGAAACACACAATTCATTGAACTAAGCCAGTACAAAAACCCAAGGTAACGACAGTAAGTATTTGCCACAGTTAGTGGGCCTAGTTATCAAATCTAAACATTTTAAGAATCCCACTTGACTGGGGTCAGTCACAGCCTGCAGTGGACCGTGATGTACACCAGTGAATGAGCGTGTAACCGAAGAGCCAATGGACACCACCATGTGGATTGGGGTCAGGTTGTGTGGCCTAGTTTAAGTCATGTACTCCGCCACAGGCCACTGCTACACGCCATGCGTGCCTGCATAATGTAATCAGCCAATATGAGCACAGCAGAATTGTGCATTGGCAGAGGAGGTTGGCTGAACCACAGGGGGTCCTGCAAACCGTCCCCTCTGAGACGGCCACATGCCAACTGGACAGAGTGAGGCCCAGAGATATTGCTGCATGGTCTGCTTGCAGTTTTGAAACCTATTGATAATTCTATAATCATCACTTTCAGTTTATACTCATAGTCTCATAGGGTACTTCATCCATTTGTGTAGCAAACAACTAGCAAGCACATTTTCTATAAGTGTATAGTCTAGGTTGGCCCCTATCAGGCTCCTCATTTGTAAAGTAAACCCATTGTTTAGCCCTATCCTAACATTAAATCAGCGCTTAAAACCAATGTCTATTTGGACCAGTTAGGCCTCTCCCTCTGTTAGTTGCCTTCATTTTAAAAACAAGGTGGGGCAATTAGGCCTGTGAGCTGGTTAAGACCCTCCCTGTCAACGATAAGTCATGGCTTAATCTGCTCATTAAACTATTTATTTGTGGGGAAAGAGAGTGTGGGGAAATCCATGCTGCAGTGCCCAGGCTTTGAGGATTAAAGAGGAGTTGTCACTCAATAGCAGTGGGTAGCAGTAGCAAAAGGTCCCTCAACCCTTTTCCAGGTGAAAAAAAGAAACAGAAGATGGAGAGAAAAGAACTTGCCGTAGAAGACACAGGCATCGGGGATGGGTGTTGGCTTTTGTGCACATGCAAATGATACACCGTGATCTTGAAGAAAATCGATGCTTGTTTATGTGACCCACCCTGCCCTTCCAAAGAAAGGTTGTTTTTCCTGCATGGCTTCAGCAGCAGAGAGATTACAGAATGCAAACACATCCGCACAAGCAGCCACCCCCCCCCCCCCCCCCCCCCCCCCCACACACACACACACACACACACAGAGAGAGAGAACACTCGCACAAAGACTGAACGCACGCACACACACACACACACACACTCCATCCGTCCCCTGACAAGCTATCAATGACAAGATCTGTAGGTATGTCATTGTTGACGGCGTACCGTTGCCAACCGTAAGCCACTTACCCCTGTTCCAGTTTTTTTAGTGGAGGCTTGGCAATCAAATACATTAGTGATCTAGGCCAACCTGTGCCTGTTCCAGCCAGGCCCCACTGGACTGTCCTTCGAGCCAAACGGGTATGAATCACCGCCCCCCGGTGTCCACTCCGGTCACATGACTGGACCTGACGGATTCCGGCTCACACTTGGAATGTGTGTGTGTAATGAGGTGCATCGATCCAGGACCACAAGCTATGTGTTGTTGCTGAGCTTCTCCCATGCTAATTATGCCCGATAGTACTTGCCATCCATCATTCACCAACAAGAGGATTTCAATCCTTTTGCAAGGTCTGCGGCTCTTTTTGTCCGTCAAGCAGGCGCTGTGTGTGCGGTGCGGCCCTGCTTGCTGTCAGTCAGCGGCTTCCATACCGTGTCGAATTCTCCTGCTAATTAACATCAGCATGATTGTCTTCTATTAAGCATAGGTTTTCAATTTGATTTCTTTTAACGAACAAAACCATGTAAATGGTCTCACTCAAAAACAGATCCTTTTCAGCTAAACGATGAGTTTATTACCAAGGTGAGAAGGCTAGGTTTTCAATGATCTACTAATGTATTCTTCTGAGGTGGTAAAATAAACACGCATAGGAATTAATTACAGAAGACTTGGCAACCTCAAAACCACAGGAACACAGAGTACACCTATAGAGTATAGCTATTATTTGCTGTATAATTGCTCATCCTGTATGGCTTAACCTTTCAAAGCTCCACATTTGAGCATGCATACACGGCTGAAAATGTACGAGTTTTCCATGGGGGCGACCTTGCACAGTAGAGCTGACAAGGTCACCTGTGCAATATTAACGACCTCTGGGTTCTCATTGGCTGGCAGGGTGACGTTCTTTTGACTATAGGTAGCGTCTATACTCAATCGCCTACAGTCCCAAACCTCCATTGAAATGAATCCCCCTTTTCACTTTTATGATGCTAGAAGGAAAAGGAGAGGAAAAAAAGGACAAACATGCTTTCAAGTTGTAAAAGAAATGTTGACGGTTGACAGTGAATCAGAGAAACATTGAGCGAGCGAGCAGGCATGATGTGATGCTAATGACCCTATTGGGTTTGGATTTTCCTCACACGCGTACGTCTCCACAGAGGTAAGGAAGCGGAGCCACTGGGGCACAAAGAGATTGCTCAAAGGGATGTTGAGGCCTCCAATTTACCGTCGCCTTTCACCGGGCTTCTTTTAGGGAGGCAAGCGTCGTGACGATCGTTGATGAGCGGATTCCTTTCTGCCGACAGCTCACTGGGAATATGATGAGTACAAATGCTGAGCTGCCTAGCGACCGATGATGAGCCATTCTATAATGTCCCTCCCGTCGCCACCGCACACAGATGCGTTAGCATGGCAACAGTGCAAATGTCAGCCATGGGAGTCATTGAGCCCACAGCTATTTTCTACATCGGAAATGATGGGACTGGTAATGCACCCTAATCCATGTAATGCGTCCAGTAATCGATACCTTAATGATAATAAATGACACTCCCCAAACTCCCCATTCGCTACAATTCTACAACTTTTCATTGAATTAACTGTACTGATACAATACCTACTGTGTGTAAGAGTTAATTAATCTGGGGATTCAGCATTAGCCCACAGACACCAGTCTTACATGTACAAAAAGTTAGCTATCATGGTTTCATAATACAATATAGGAAATAATTTTGAGACCTATCAAAGCAATGGATTACGTATGCATAATCACTCTCACAACACTGCCCATGCCAGCTGTTTATTTACCTTTGACAGCTTTGGTCGTAAATGTTTGAAGTTGCTGATGCATTCTGTCTGTGTGGCTGGCCACTCGATGGGACCATCAGTGGGGCCCTGAGCAGTGAGCAGCATGAGGGTGAACGCTATTCGTCTGGACAGAGCAATCCTCCACCATGAGAAGGGAGAGGGAAATGCTGTCTCCCGGAAGAATCCATGTACATATTAATGGTTCGTCTGGACTCTCCACGGTGACTGATGCCCTTGGGAAGAGATGGAGAAAAGGGAGCAGCAGGTTCCCCTTCCCAGCTGCCCGGACCTCACACTCGTGGCAGGAGCCTGCTTGCCGCCTATTCAAAGTGCTAAGGACGACCGGGTTCTGTGAACACTGTTCTAAAGCGCTGACAAGTAATGGCACAATGGATGACAGTCAACAATAATCTGACTGCCTGGCCAGTTACCAAAAAGGATTTAGGTGTATCTTAGTAAGTGTGTGTGTTTGTGTCAAATGAAAGTAAAAAAAAGGGAGTGACAAAAAGTGATGAAGAAAAAAAGAAAACAAAACAAAAAAGACAGTCTGTATATTATACCTTTATGTTTGAATAGTGGTGACCCCACAGACCCATTGAAATGGATTTAGTCAAATCCCTGCTATCGGTGAACCTTTTGTTCATAGAGTACATGTTTGTCAAGGTCCACTCAAACCTCCACAGTGCTTGATATCAACGTGAGGAGATTTAAAGGGTGAGGCTGCCCTTACAACCCAGAAACCCAAAGACTGCTACCTCGAATTACGTGCTGTCATGTTCATTGACGGCTTTCCCTGGCGCATGATTTATGACTCCTTTTGATGTTACAATATCCCTAAGCTCCTGTATTTAAATAGCAAGACCTTATCCCCCCTCCAGAAAGCCTACACTAAAAATGTTCAAATGCATTCACATTCACCAAACTCATTGGAGGACGTCGTAGAGGTTGGCGGTGGAGGATATTTTGTATCGGCAACTGTTGCTTTGATGTTCCTATGTAATAGAAAAAATGTTTTTACTCCCGATTGTGTGCTCCCTGTTGGGGTTTTCCGGGCTTTTTGACTGACAGAAACAAATGAGTATCATGTTCATCTCGGAGACTTTAAAGCAGTGCCGATGTCACTCCAGAGCTCCCTCAGATATATGTAATGAAAGCATGAGAAACTGTCACGCCTGCCTGAGCTCAATTTCATGCATTTTATGAAGGTCGAGCCCAGTTTGGCGTTTCAACTGTGTTCATACAAGGCCATGTTAAAGTGGGTGAAGTGGCACCTATCCAGAATGTATCAAAAGACTCCAAACCCAGAGCCGGAGAGGTCGCTTGAACTCAACTCAGCCTAATGAGGTTCATACTGGCCAGTGACTACTGCATGTTCATCGCCTCTAGGGAGCACCACCAGAGGAAGGCCTGCTTGTAATTTCCTATTAGCGGGTCATTCCGTACCTTGATTTAATCTGGGACCCCCCGGCCCCACATCGATTTGTCCGGGAGCGGAGATGCTTCACCAGGCATGCAGAGCTTTTGTTTATTTGCCCTTTTGCTATTTTTATTTTCGTTGTTTTCGAGCCCAGATGGGAATGACAGGCCATCTATCAGGTGGATATACTGTAGTTATCTGTGATATAGATGCCATGTGGATAGGCCGGTAATAAGGACATTAACCATCCCCTCCGACCGGGGAGGGTGACCTTCCCTGCAGAAACGAGGGCTGTTTGTTTTAGCCAGCGGTCTGGGGATGAAACCGATGCTCCAGCAGCAGCACTATCCCATTCATATGCAGGCAGTATCGAAAGCTATAGCAACGAAATTTGAATTTGAAGAAAATGGCAGTAATACAAAAGGGCCTGGCTCTCATTTGGCCCAATAAATGTGATGTCTCTTGTCAGTCCTAGTCCTAGTCTACTTAGGAAAATATACATATACAAGACAGAAAGAATGACAGAAAGAAAGAAAGAAAGAAAGACATAGAGAGAGAGAGAGAGAGAGAGAGAGAGCAAGAGGGGTAGGGAAAGATAAAACCCAGTTAAAAGGTTTTGGGGTCTAAATGATGAGGAATGTTTGCTTCTGCACTACGTGATTGAGCCTGACTCTCTATTTCTGTGGCTCAATGGTGAAGTCCCTCAAACTAGTTTGAGGCCATAGCATGCAGTGTAATGGCCAAATTTGGGCATCCTAACGGATGCTGAAGTCTGAGGTGTTGTTCAGATGTGAGGGAAGGGTCAGAGTGAAGGCCAGAGCACCAAAGACATAACATGTGCCTCTCTGAGACACTGAAGGCGTAGTGTTGTCTGTTCGTAGCCATCACAATACGAGTTGGCATACATGTCCTTTTCAATACTGGGAAGTAACACGTCCCTTGACCAATTAATGATTTGTTTAGTTTAGACCGATATACTCGTTTCCACCTTGTCAACAAATCAGAACTTACTATGTTGTTAGAGTGAACTCACTGTAGTAATTTCTCGGTGTACAGACCAGCATTCTGTATTGATTAATGAAACTGTACTTTGAATATTGAAGGGATCCTCACCTCCTTTAATTGGTTGTATTCTGCATAAACCTGAAAATGTCTATTACAGCAGCCCCTCGACTCCCTGGCTGCGTTTCACTGTCCCTCTCACTGGGATCTGGAGAGCTAAGAGTCCCCCTTAAGGGATCGGGTATAACATAAAAAAAAAAAGAAATCCTAAAAGTGTATGAAACTCTGGAATAGGTCAGCAAGTTGAAGTGAGACAACTGTCAGATTATTAGACAGCTTGCACTGGCAATGTTTAACGTGCACATCTTTGAGGCTAATATGTATGTGGAAATAGTTGATGTTAAAGAATAGCTCTTTTCCCACTAACTCTAGCTTTCTTTCCCCTACGACCTACTTTGTACTATATGAGGTGAACATCCAGAATGAATAGGCTGAGCAGAATCCCCATGAACAAGAGAAATAATAAGATCAACCATGAAGAGTGGCCTACAGGTAAAACCATGGAGCAAATTGATTGCCTTTTTATTACCTGTTTTCTTACTTTGCCGAAGCAGCAGGCGCTGTAATCTCAAGATTGATTAAATATGATTATACAGCAGTGCAAGACTGGATTTCACTTTTAATTGTGTGACCCTTGAGATATTCTGTAACCTAATAATTACTCACACCAGTTTCATCAGCACATATGAAAGTAAAAGTATGTGTTCTCCAATTGTGTTGGAGCTGTCTGACTTACGGAGAGAGTGCCACTCGTCTTGGCGGATAGTCTTGGTGATGTTGTAGGAGAGGTTCTTGGGTATTGTGGCTGAGGAGTAGTGGTACTTGATAAAGGAGCATCTGGCAATGGAACCTGTCAGGACAGAGAAAGCACTTGTTTTAGTATTATTCATACAATAAGAACAGGCCACAGATCAATTGGAAATGTGGTTATTTTATTTGCTCCCTGAAATGAAAAGGTGAAAAAAGCTATGATTTCAATATAACATTGGTACACGACGACAGGATTTAGATCATGACATTGCTTTCGAAGAGGTTTTATTAACTGGACAGCCAGTGGAACAGTCACTAAAGAAAGTCTTGCTCCAATTGTATAGGTTCCTTTATCTCTCTTCTGTTATGTGGAAATTCGCTATTCATTTTCATTTACTTACATCTTTTTGACATATGCGCTGACAGGAAAATGACTTGCTCATCAAAAAGCCATTAACTAATCAGTCAGGGGAGCGATGCAGCGTATAATCAGAGACAATACTGAATGTCACCACCAGAGCGCCTGCGGTTTTGAAAAGAACGTTTCCTGTGACAATGGAATACCTGTGCTTTGTTAAGGTAGAGTAGGAACAGCTAATCATTTCGAACGTTTAATGGTCCTTGGCAATGGTGGCACGACTATAACAGATCATTTTGAAACAGGTTATCATCCTCTGTGCGCGCATTGCAGTGGCGCCGATCCCCGTCGGAAACCCCACCCAAAGGGCACACCCGTCTTGCTGCCATGAGAATCAGCCTATTCATCACTGTCCCTTCTCCCCACTGCAGGACTTTCTTACACACCAAAGGAGAGCAGTCAGTTCCCATAAAGCAACTGAGAACCATAAGCCCCCCTCCAGCAGCAACAGAGGCCTTTGAGCCCCATCATTCAGGCCCGGGTGAGCCCTGTGAGAGAATGACACCTCTGGCTCTCTCTCTCCCCCTGCCGACATGTCGCCCGCCTCTTCTCCCCTTGAGGCGGCATCCTACTAAGCACTTGGGAAACCGCATGAAAAAAAAAAGAAGGAAAAAAAAATGCTAACTCCATTTAACTCCTCTTCTCAACAAAGTTGAGCACTCCCTTCTCTTCTCTCCTTTTCTATTCTCATTAAATTGTTTATCTGTCTCATGCAGAGGTGCCGGGGACGAGTCGCTCCTCTCCAACACTGTGGATTCACATTTCAAATCCAGATGGCAGTTTGCACATACAGTACTGAGACTGCAATGTTTATTTCCAAGGGAGAAAGAGATGCCTCCCTTTTGACACCATTACCGCATGTCCGCTCTAATTATCTCCGGCAAGGCTGTGCTGGGTGCTGTAAAAAAAGAAAAATGGCCTTATGGCGGATTTGAACTGAGCGAACAACGGACAGCATCCTTCTGGTGTCCTGCCGGCACGCACACACAATCCAAGTTACACTCTGAAACACTCATGTGTGTATGGGCACACACACACAGGCAGACACACGCACAACACATCTCACATCAGCGGACGATGGCAAGTTACCCGTGGCCATGTCTCTTTTGGTAAAGGCTGCCCACCTACCCCTCACAGAGAAGGAATATACCTGGGGTAACAATGCTTTGTCTTGGCTGATAGCACAGGGTACATCGCTGATCAACACCCATCTACAATAGGCCCACAAAGGTTTCAAATTCCAAACGGGGGTGACACATCTGGTTCTCTTAAGAGTGCTCATACAATATCCTCTAAACTTTAGAGTCTAAAGGTTCAGGAATGGGTCTCCCTCTCCCTAACAGTAAAAACCATTGAGCGTTAGAAAGTAATATACCAGCACTTGTCTTCCCAGTCTAAATCTCTACAATACTTTATTGATTAATCAATAGGGATCACTATTCATTTAACATCCACTCTTTACAGGTGGCTTGCTTTTAGACTCCCTCAGACATGACCCACGACGATACAGCTCCAGTAGCCTTCGCATTGCATCAAAGCTTCTCTTAGATTGGCTCCATCTTAGCTGAAGCTCAGCTCAGCAGCCTTTGTCGCTTTAAATGAAAAAAAAAAACAGCCCCGCTTTCTCTGTAAACAGCAATGCAGAGAGAAGTGATCACTCTTCCATGGCGAGGCCTGCAGAGAGCGAGGGAGCGGCTATGGATTTGTCCTGATGTCTGAAAAAGCCGTTGAAAGCTGGAAGGATTTCAAATGGGCCAATAAAGCTGAAGACCACAAGCTAGAAGGGGCATCACAGGAAATGGGTGATGGGGCCCCTATTATGTGACTAGGCGTCGTTTGAGCACATCTCTCCACTGTTCGATAAGCTACCACTCCATAGCCTGCTGCCGCCACACCGAACATGGCAACATTAAAAGAGCCCCGTGGGTAGGCCATTAATGCCCTTCAGCACTATTTAAACCCATTGACATTCTGAGCTCACCAGGTTTGAAACGAAACTTCCTGCACTATAACGTCGAAAGCAACACGTGGAATACAGAGCTCTGAGAAGTGAGTTGCTATGATGGGTCCTGGTGTGATGGGTCAATAACAAAACCCATTTCAACAACTTTTTTACATCTGATAAATTTTACTCCGATGCACTGCTTAAACCATCACTCCCACTGCTTTATAAGTATAACTTCTTGACAATTGTGTTCCACTATTGACAGCTGTGTCAGCGAGGAAGGCCTGAGGGAATGGAAAAATCGAATGGACTCATTTAAGGTCAAAATAAACGGCGCAATAGTTTCGCCCCCATGATATTGCCTCCATGTTTTGCACGTTTAGACACGAAGGGAGTTGATTAAAGAACAAGTTTAGAGTGAAACTACGGTATTTTGTCCTACGGCCGACTGGGCCAAAGCTCGTGAGATGAGGCCGTGTGATTCTCCACAAATGGAAAGCGTTTGCTTTGGAAGTATCCCCATGGCAGCTGGGGAACGAAAAATCCCACATCCCACAATCCCACCACTGCTGGTCTAATTTGTCCCCTTGATGTCTGTGTCAGGCTGCAGTTTAATGACTTTCTTGAAGTCCTTTTTTACTTCATTATCTACACATCCTGCTTCCGGCCTTATCCTTCCTGTCTTGCAGCTCTGCTGCACCTGCGTGTGTGTTACTATTTCTCTCTCTAAACTAGACTAACTGTCCAATAGTAATAAACTTAAACGTATGATCTAACACATGAAAAGCACCCCTTTTCAAATCAATACAGATGAAAGAAATGGAGGAGTGTGGTCTTAGAGCTGGTGTTTGCACAATTCTTTGTGGTGTCGAGTAGACAAGGCTGCAGCAAAGCCGTTTCTAGCTTTTGGGGGGCCCTATGCGAAATGTTGTTTGGGGGGCCCTATGCAAAATGTTGTTGGGGGAGCCCCTACTTTGTGAAACTATTGTAGGGGGATTTCACTCAACACACAAAGGTGGTTGGTTACCAATACAGACCGGTCAAATTAATTTCTAGAGAAATAAAAAGACGAAAATGACAGCTTGGGGGGGGCCCTGGTTCTTTTGGGGCCCCTTCGCAACAGCATAGTTTGCATATAGCAAGAAATGGCTCTGGGCTCCAGTCTATGCTGGATGTTAAGAAAACCCTATATGTAAATCTAGAGTTACAGGTTTTTGCGTCCTTTTCTAGAGGTTAACCTTTACGGCCTCTGCCCTGGCCAGACATGAGCTAGCCCATTTCATATCACCAGCTAAGGTTCTGATTTCCACCTGCGTTTGAACACAAGGTCATGTTCTCCTCCCTATATTTCCCTGGGATTAAATACCGCAGCAATTCTCCACGGCCTGCAAGACAAATAACCTTGCTATTTGGAACACTGCCGTGTGGAAGCCACAAAAGACAACAGTGGCCCATCATCCCCAAATAAAAATGCTGTGGGGCAGATGTGTTAACATGTCGACGCCCGTTTTTGGCGTAATTCCGTGGCAACTTGTGCTTAAAAACACGACACGGTATGTACAAATAACCCGCACATGGCTAAAACCAGAATGACAAATTGTGCTTCTCTAGCATAGGCATCCTTGGGAGGGAGGATCGAGGGAAAAGTGGAAGTTTAGCTCCAAAACGTGAAGAAATGCAAAAGGAGAGACTGATTATGCATTCTGTTGTATGTATTTAAACTGTGGGAGAAAGCACACCTCTATTTTGCGGTGATATTTTCGAACTCTTAAAGGCAGGAATAATCTAGGTAGAGCGTTTGCTTGCATAGGGAAAACTTCCAGATAGAATGGCAGCAGTTATCAGGGCAAGATGAAGACAGGCCAAGGAGAAGTGCTGAAGAAGTACTATTTTTCAATTGAGTCATAAAGTCATCAAGCGTTACAGCAAGTAAACATATTAAAAATTAAACACCAACAGACAAAATGTACTTAATAGCATCAATAATAACTAATGTATCACTGGTTACTTTAAATATGAGTAAAAGAGAGCGAAGGAAAAGTGCCTCAATATAGACAAGTATATCTTTTTCGGGATCACCAAACTTTTGTTATCTTTTTCTGAGAGTCAATGGTCCCATGATAGATAAGGGAGGACCGTTCCCTTGGTTTCTTAAACCGGGCACCGCAAATGTCTGTTCAAGGGTGGTGACATGCACTGATTACATGATCAGCCGCTGGTTTGGTACATCGGACACAAAACGAATAGGCACAGCTTGCGCTTTCTGCGGCCTGGCCATGTCGCTATTTGCGCTGCGCTCCGTACGTATATCTGCCCCTAAGTGTCCATTTTGCCAGGATCGACTGAGACGGTCTGCTCTGGTGATTTATTGTTTCCCTTGAGACAATTTTCAATTCAAACAAAGCCACTGCTAAACCAAACAAGTGGAAATCACTACAGTGTGTAGCTACTCTCTCTCTCTCTCTCTCTCTCTCTCTCTCTCTCTCTCTCTCTCTCTCTCTCTCTCTCTCTCTCTCTCTCTCTCTCTCTCTCTCTTTCTCTCTCTCTCGCTCTCTCTCATTTGGAAACAGACAGGTCATGCTAGACTGCTGCTTGTCAATCTCTTCTCCTTCCCTTTCCTTCAAAAAAATAATCAAGTTGTCAGATAGCCAAGCTAAATGTGTTCTAAACTTATAGGAACAGATGTCAATAGGTTACCTGGGGCAATAACATCTCCTGTAGGCTCGGGAGTGAAAGTACTTGCCATTGATTGGATTTAATGTGCTGAGTGGTCACATAACAAGCATGACCAATCGTCTGCAACTAATTGACATTGGTTGGCAACTAAACTCCACGTAAAATTGTCAGGCTTTTTGGGAATATGTGTGAAATGTTAAATTGATAGGGAGATATGCATAGTAGATTCTTATCATCCCCTCTTCAGTATTGCTTACAGAATACTACATAACAGTCCCGTGCCGCTATGTACGTATATAGCTAACTCAATATTTGGCAGTTTTGCAATACAATACATATTGACCTTGGGAAATTACATCAGCATTTTGTCAGTCACAAGTAATCTTATAATGACTTTTGAGACAAATCAACTGAACTGGTTAAAACTACTTCAGAGGGCATTTTCTGAAATGTATTCACGCCTCGGGTAATCCAGTCTTGTAATTTAAATATTTATAGAGGGATAAGTCACTTTACAATGCAGCCATTACTTAAAATACCTACCCATTTTCAAACGAAGCTATCAGCAGCTCAGGCCCAGCCATTTCTAAATGTTTATCTGCAAAAAAGCTATTGGGGAGTCATTGCAAAACAATGACTTTTTCAGGGTCACAGCAAACAGCACAGCCGCGGAGCAAAGCCTCTTCTGCTGTTGACAATAAAGGAAATATTGCCGCTCTCTCAGCCCGGCTAAAAACGTGTAGGTGAATGGTAAATGAATGTCAGTACACACACACACACACACACACACACACACACACACACACACACACACACACACACACACACACACACACACTCAGTTAATTGTTAGCTCCACTGCCTTCCCTTATTTTACAATGATTACTTTTAAGCGAGACCTGATTACTCGGAAATACTGTATCTATTTAGGCAAACAAAAGGCAATAATGCTGCTTTATACATATAAAACTGCTGAGCTGCACATGCAAAATGGACAGGGAATGATGCAGTTGTCTGAGAGGCAGGAGGGGAGAATGCGAATGAGGAGTAATCTGAAGCTAGGTCTCGGTTATACATTCAATATCTTTCTCCATCAATCACCATCCCCTCCTTGCGGCCTGGTGATGTGCCATAGCTGTATCGCACTTTAGCTGTTTTATTCCACCGCTTGGGAGGGCCACATTAGTCACCATTACCTCTCTAGTCGCTTGTCTTTCAGCTGCAACACAAGTGGAAGTCTAATCCAAAGCTGGGGTGTTTTGTAGCACCATGAGACCCATTATTTTACATGACATTGTACCCTCTCTAGCTGAAAGGATGTTGCACCGTGGATATTGCACCTGTTCTCAAATGGATTTCCAAGCCCAATCATTTTAACCAAATTGCCCCTCAGCATTCTCCAAACATCTCAGAATCTATTTCCCTGCATTACTGGCTGAATGAGTGTGGTTGAATTATAGTAGAGCTGTCTCTTTTGTCTCTGTGAGCGTGTTCAAAAGCGTGCGCGTGTATAATTTGACACAATATATACTGTATCAAGCTCCTGTATGTTTTGTGACTGTAAGTGTATTTGCAGGTGATGTGTTGGGTTTTTCTAGTCATGCATTCAAATGTGTGTGTGTGTGTGTGTGTGTGTGTGTGTGTGTGTGTGCGTGCACGTGCGCCTGGGTCTGTGTACTTAACCTCCCTCGGATCTTCAGGGTGTGTCCGACCTACAGAGACCAGTCTAATTTGATCTTATCCCTGAGTGGCAGTGTTTGACCCTGGCCCTGCTGGCTAATTGCTGCTGCTAGGTGTCCTTCTGACAAAGATAAACAGTCCTGACAGCGACCAAAAGGGCTCCTCCAAGATGCCTTTGAACTTCATGAACAATCTGCTCCAGGCCCATCTGGAATGCCACCAAGGATTCTTGGTTCACCAGAGGGAGGTTCTTGCCATTTAACCCTCCCTCACTAAGATGAAAATAGGATAAAGTTGTGCCTCCAACTAGTTCTATACTGAAAAGGAAAAAAACGACAAAATCCTTAAAAAAAAAAGGTTTTATATTATTCAGTGTGCTATCAGGTAAAAACGCAGGCGGTAAAGTATTACGGAGAAACAACCCAACTGCGTTGTTTGCTCTTCTATCCAGTGAGCCACACAATCTATTTCCTCATTTAAAAACACAACGTCTGCAAAATGACAAAGCAAAACAAAGGAGCTTTGCTTTGGACACAGCCAATCGACTGTTTGGTGATACAGGGTTTGCTTTCAAAAACACCTTTTAAAAAACAAATCTTAGTCAAAATGCACTCTGTTAAATTGTTTATTGATCTCTCAAATCAGTGTGCGGGAGTGAGGTAGAAAATACAATTGTGGAAGTAATAGTAGGATTCTAGCTGTGGCTCTGCCGTCTCTTATCCGGAAACCATTTCCTGAGAGGAATTCAACGTGCTCAGTTTTGCGACGTGACTGAAGATCCACCAGTGCTACCGCCATACATATATATTTGATTCTCTCAATAGACATTGGCACCTAGTTTTAGTCTGTTACCTGCGGCCTGATAACAAGCTCCAGTAAACTGCTGGCACCCCATGGCCTCCTTGCAATCTGTAATGTCCACGTCTGCGGCATACCCGGGAAATCCTACCGTACAAAGTCATTGTCTGTGGTGGTGAAATACCTACGGTAGCCGGCTGCCTAGCCACGGCCTGTTTCATTTGTGCCCACGGCACAGAGAGGGAGGGTCTGGCCAACTTGCTGCCAGATGGAAGGTCCAGGTTCATACCCTGCCCTCATTATGCACTGACCCCATTCAGTGCTACCCTCCCACCGACACGTGCACAAACCCTCCCACACCGCACGTTGTGCACACACCGACATGGGCTGGTCCCTTCAGGACTAAGAGCACCCGTCCTGACGCCTGCGTCTTCCCAGCAGGAGGTCGGCGCGGCGCGGCCACAGGGCTCGGAGGGGCGAGAAGAGTACATCCTTTCTGACATCCCACCCAAAACTCAAACTCCAAATCTAGGCTGCGTTTATAGTAGAACATGGTCCCAACGCTGCTTTTGCTGAAAAGGAGAGTGACCGCTCCCCAGGAGTGGGAGCTGCAGGTTGGCCTGGCGGCTGTGACTAGAGGCAGGGTGCGCTGGCTAATTACCACTGTTCCAGACGGCTTCACAGGGCCTTGCCAAAGTGATCTACGCCACATGAAGAACGGCACTGCACCACATCGTCGTTCAGGAAAGTTGCTTGTTCGTTGATCTTGGAAGACAAATGGAAGGGATTATGTGATGGCATATTGATGGCGGGGTGGGGGGTGGGGGGGGGACTTAGTAGAAACAGCCGCCAAGACATAATTTCTACAAATAGATAGAGCTGTCGGTAAGCCTATCGGTAAACAGACAGAAGATATATGGGGCAGTGGTTGCATGGTCAATCTTGAGCTCATGCCAGGCCACACCAGAGAGAAAGTTATACATGTGTTGTAACTTATTCTGTTGTTTGGAAAAAATGGCAACGTGCTAGTCAAATTAGCATTGTCTCTCTATCCACCTTTCCTGCTCCTTCAGAGCAATTTTTAAATACATCTATTTAAAAACCTACGTCTTTGTGGTATATTGCGTTATTGTTAGGTAAGTATATTTTATTGACAAAAAGTATACCCATCACCACTAAAAATATAGCAAGTACTTGATTATGAGACTGAAAGCGTTGCAATGGAAGAAAAGAAAAAGTAGATGAATGAATCCCTGCTTGGACAGAGTTCATTATTTAAAGTTTGTCTACCCTATTGGGGACTGAATGTCCCTTAATGACCAATTAAAGTGCGAGGAGACGGGGGATCAGCTCCTGTAAAGCACAGTGGGGGCTCATCAGACCTACTTGGACTCCTGCTACTACACCAGCTCTTCAAGACATCAGACGCTGCTAAATCCTTCCACTTTGAACAATGAATCAATGCATGAAGAAACCCCTTTAGCTAGCACACAACTTGCAACTTGGCTTCTGTCCGTTTGGTGGAAAGAGTAGAGAGCAATGAGAAAATAGAGGGAATATTAAAACAGTAACTGTAGTATTGAGCAAACATCTTAACGTCATCAATGTACACATGCAGTGTCTAAATAATAAAAGGTTTTAGTATTCATTTGAATCAAGGGAAACATCTATACATTGACAGGACACATACTTTATGACCCCCCCCCCCCCCCCACACACACACTCCTAAACCTTTTTAAGATCTCTAAATAAAATAGGTTTGCATAAAATATAAGTCAAACACACAGTGAAGTTGGTGAATGAGCTTAACATTTTTACCTCTTTACAGTATGTCTAATGCCATATAAAAACCACCACAAGCGATTTGATAATGGTTATTTTCGTGACCAGCGAAAGGTGGCTGTGAACACCTGTTTGTCAAAGGTCCCTTTCATTCAGCTTGGCACAAAGGCCGAAAAGGTACTGAGCAGAATGGATTTCATTCCCAGTAAGACATGAAAAAGGAAGTCCAGCTTGTTCCTCCATGGGGAGCAGCAATTCTGTTGACCACAGAGGGGAAGATACTGAAGGCAGTCTGGACAAAATGGCATGAGGCTACTTTGGAGAAGGATCGGATAACCTCTGGTGGCTCCTCTAAAAAGGAGTGTAGTAGCAATCCCACAGCAAGTCCAGTGGAAACAAGTGCTTTGGATAAGCCCTTGAGGGCTGCGACACCATTTATTCTACCGCTGTGTTTAACAACTTAAACCCAAACAGGTAATTAAAGATTATTAATGTGTTCAATTAATCATGAATTGCGTGACTAATCTAGATACAGCCGAATGTAAACACAGGTAAATACATTATAATAAAGCAGATGAGGCAAAATGGTTCTTTGTTTTTACCGTAGGTTTCCTCTTAGACATCAAGGCCGACTAAACCGTTTTTTGCTAAAACAATATTCTAATCGTTCTAATCTAAAATGTTATCTGGGGGAATCTCAACATAATTTAAGCTTCGAAATTGACCTTCAAAGCATCATTATTTCTATCATATTATATAGCTCAAACAATTGCACGCTTTTTTTCTCAGCACTATTTCACCTTCAGTGTTTGTGAGGCGTGACACTTCCGTCAACACATTGAGACAACAGATCAAATTGACCTGATCTTAATCTTAACATATGAAGATGACAATAGCATATTATATCCAGCCAAGGACAATGTGTGATCCATTGCTAAGCTTTACACCAGCGGTCAGTATAATGGCTTCATGGCACAATAAGATTTTGACACAAAATGGCAGACTTCCTCTCATCATTTCTCAGAGTTTTCTAGTTGAAAGGGGTAAGGGGCTTGGCAGGCGGCCATAGCTTGCCTTTGCTTGTCAACAGGAAGCCCTCTGTAATTGGTACTAAATCTCCCATGGGTTGGGGCAAGTCAAGGGAGGTCGGACTGATTATGGTTATGATTCCCTCCCCCCAACTATGATGGATATCTGCCATGTTTTTGTTTGTTGCTTTTTCAATAGAGGTCAAACTGGTTGGAGGAAATAGCAACATCGTGAGAAGCAATTTATTTCTGTAAAATATTCTAGTACTGCAAAAAATTGAATCTAAGCAAGACCAAATATCTTGTATCAAGCCAATATATCTAATATTTCTTAATATAAGATAAATTATCCTCCTAAAACATGTGGATGTTGGATTCTTTTACTTATTTCAAGACATGCTTATGCAAATAGTTTTCTTGTTCCGTTGGCAGATAATTTTGCTTGTTTGTTAGCGTTTATCTCTTAAATTATATACTTTATTTTGTATTTCTTGTGAGGCATTTTTTTTGCAGTAAGGACAGAAGCGTTTAAAAATATTCCGTTTAAAATGCCTTTACTGCTTCTATTGTAGATACTGAGCCTTATACATACCGGGAGGTTAGTGGTAGCAATTTAGTTTTTTATTACAGTTTTAAAACCAGTTATGAATAAAATGAATACGCAACAAAAATCTAGAACAGCTATGATCATTACTCTTCATTACATATGAAAAAATATTTCAGAATTTTCTTATCTCATCATATTTGGCTGGCGGAACACGTATATGTATATTTTACCGCACATATTATGATTCCTGTCATAGAACAGAGTTGATTGCCTACATTGTGTCTGACCAGAGCAATCACAGCCCCGCAAAAATATATCCCAGAAAGTCAGATAA
>CM030172.1:8985379-9060946 GCA_017639675.1 Aplochiton taeniatus
TAGACACAGTTGCTACTGTGTGCTTACGCTCTTAGTGCTTATGCTCATATTTTTACTTTTGAAGAGAGCTGGAAGGCTTTGTTTTCAGGGCATTGCTAATGAGGTGAATAACATAACATCTCAAAACAAGCTGCATTCCATATTTATATGAATATTTTTTTTATGAGAATGTATTGTCCGTAGTGGCTTTGATGTTTTTATTGCATTCATGCTTTGCGTATAACTTGTATACTCTGATTCTGTATTGGATTGATCAGTAAACAGATCTCTCATGAAAAAGGGAAAATATCGTAGTCGATCCTGTTTACTTGGCTAAGCTTTCTATTACTTTAAATCTCTAAGGTCCATGGAATTAGAAAACAAAGAAGTATATGAGGTTCTGCTTAGTACACCCATGTACCTCTGCTGCACCATTGTATGTTGCATACATATGACATCTGATAGTTCCCTCATTTCACTCTTTCCTGCGTGTATTCCCCAAGCCATTATGAATTAAATCTTTTACCACAAACAGGAAATGGATTTCCCCTAAAGGTGCGCTGGCGTTGCACAGCCAGGGAGTTTTTTACTGACACCATCGCTTCAGGGGGAACCAAATTAATCATACATCCACTCGAGGGCCAGGGCACCTGGGAAAGAGAGTCTAGGACCTTCAAATGACAAAGTCAGGAGAGGTAGCGTTAAAAGGAGGGGCAGTGTGGCAGAGTGCTGCACAGAAACTAACTTAATGTACAGTATGACGGCCTTGTGTCCCACAGTGAGTGATAAAGGGTTTGATCAATATCTTTTCAACAAGATAAATCCTTCTACTGCTTCTAAATAATCCATTATAAAGAACACATAAACTAAAGAAGCGTAGAATGGTAAAGGTTATTAAACCTTTCAATAATGACTGGGCAAAATGGGCCACACTGGCTATAGCCCCAGAGTGACTCTGAATGAGACTTAGCGATTGTGTGTATGTGTGTGTGTGTCTCTCTCTCCCTCTCTCCCTCTCTCCCTCTCCCTCCCTCTCTCTCTCTCTCTCTCTCTCTCTCTCTCTCTCTCTCTCTCTCTCTCTCTCTCTCTCTCTCTCTCTCTCTCTCTCTCTCTCTCTCTCTCTCTCTCTCTCTCTCTCTCTCTCTCTTTCTTCTTCTTCTTCTTTATCTTCCCTCTCTTTCTTTTCTGTGTTTAGAATACATAAACCCAGGGCCATGCATATGTAATGTGAGGGGCAATGGGTTAAAACAGGATTCAACTCCATTAACCAGGACTGTGTAAGGAGCACTCATCCCAATCACAGCACCACGGATGAAAACATGAATAATCTCTCTCTCTCTCTCTCTCTCTCTCTCTCTCTCTCTCTCTCTCTCTCTCTTTTTTTCTCTCTCTCTTTCTCTCTCTGTGTGTGTGTGTGTGTGTGTGTGTGTGTGTGTGTGTGTGTTTGTTACGTGCATGGAGGTCCGTTTGTGTGTGTGCCACCGCAACGGAGACATAAGAGCCCTGCAGAGGATGGCAAGAGAAGTTAGGTAGAAGGTGTTTGTAACAACAGCCAGCCACCTGACACTACTACAGTGCACTGCACCACTTGGCACAAGCCAATACCCTAGGCCTGTCCAACTGCAGTTGATATGTAGGAATGAATGCCAACGCAATGTGAGTATGGTGGTTGTGTGTGTGTGTGTGTGTGTGTGTGTGTGTGTGTGTGTGTGAGTGTGTGTGTGTGTGTGTGTGTGTGTGTACATGTGAAACTTGAAGTTGTGTACGAGTTACGATGGCAGCAGATGTAGTGGTAGTACAAGCAGGATCAGTATGAGTAGAAAAGAGACAGAGGAAGAGGAGCGGAGTAAAAAACATAAAAAATATGAACAGACAATTAGAGAGAGAGAGAGAGAGAGAGAGAGAGGGAGAGAGAGAGAGAGAGAGTAGCATACGCAGCCCTGAGACGACCAGTGACCTACATGCTGGGCACCACACAACAATGTCTCCAAACCAGACGCGGGAAGGCCTGGATACCATGGGGGAAATGGGGTGGGAGCTAATGCAAGGGCTGCCGCTGCAAGGCCAAATCCAGATCAACCTTGTGCTAAGTCTGATGCAGCGCGCTGTGCATGTGCATAAACACACACACACACACACACACACACACACACACACACACACACACACACACACACACACACACACACACACACACAAATGCATAGGCACACAAAGAGACAATGATGTTCCCCCTCCCAGCTGGCCCCTGGGGTCAAGTCTATAGATTGCGGGTTCCTAATCAGCTCTATAATCTGTCATCAGCCATTGGAACCCTGTCTGATTCAGTGGCCCAATGCTGATGCCCAATGTTGATCAAGTGTCTGGCAAATGAGTTGTTGCTGTAACCACAGAAAAGCCCCGGCCCCTTTTCGGGGCGAGAGATTTGCTGCTTATCAATAATTATTTGCAGTTGTAAAAATTGTGTGTAAATAAGTTGGTGAATTGAAATAAAGGCTGATGACTTTACAGTATCACATCAGATATCATCGGAATTAACTTCCTTTCGATGTTTACAATTGCAATTAGGCATCCATTTATCATCAATGTTTCATTCGAAATTTCAATAATTCCATAAACAGTATTTTAACTGATTAATTTTGCTTCTAGGGTCCGTTAACAAGAATGTCGAATTAAGAGGAACAAGCACTCAGACCAACATAATTAATTGTGGCTTCTTTTCATTTAAGCTGTTTAATCCATTGACAAAGATGTACAATGTGGTGTTAACTGAAGATGTCGGTTCACATTGCCTTTGGAAGCACTTGAAAGCACTTCCTGGCCTTGCTTGGCTCTTTTGACCTCTTGTCGATTTCCCTTAGAGGAGGACAGCAGTAGACAGATATTATCTTATTCTTTTAAAGTTAGACCGCTGCCCTGCATGCTGTGAATGCAAATCTAAAGAAGACATTGTATTAATGAGCTTCTGTTTGTGAGCGCACTTGCATGTGCATGTCAGACAGAGGCATGGAACCAATGGGTTGGTAAAGAGAGAGACACACAAATGTGTGTGAGAGAGCGAGAGAGAGAGATAGTTTGGGAGAGAACGAGAGGGAAGAGCAACAATAACCCCTGGAGGAACTCAATTACCCAGAGGGCGGTGGTCTGTTGCCCATATCAGGAGCAGCAGAGTTTTATTAGCCTCTTCTTCATCAAGCTCACAGAAAGAGAGAGAAAGAGCTGCCTCTGGCAATCGTCCAGAAAAGACTTTCCTAACCCTCCCTCCACTTTCCCTTTTTTATTCTCTCTCCTTCCCTCTCTTTTTTTCTGTCCTTGAGCCTATTTGTTTGTCACTTTATGACATGTTGTCTGGTTCACTAACTCAAGCTGGCCCTTGCCTACGCTCTGGTCACCACTTTGACCATCTCCAAGTTTGTCTCTTTCATTCCCTTTTTATACTTCTTCTCATCTCTCTTTCCCTTGCACGGGTGTCCTGTGGTTGTGTTTGTGTGTGCGTGTGCGTGTGCGTGTGTGTGTGATTTAGGTGAGATTTATAGCTGAGTTTCATCAATCTTAAGGCAGTTGCTCCTAAATTAACCTGCAATAATGGCAGCTGAATGATCAATGCTTTTTGATTCATCAGAAACCCTTCAAACAGAGGGAGGATGGACTGGATACCTACAACTGGCTGTTGTGTTCAACTGCTTTTGTATTATGCTGGTTCCAGTTTCAACGAATGAAATACTGAAGAAATTAAAAAAAACGCTTCACCAAATCAGAGCTGCGTCCAATTCCCTGTTTGTGAAGACATCTTAACTGTAAATGAAGATTCCTTATGGATCTGCGGTTCCTTATTTGCTGTCATCCTGTGGGCTCACCCTTGGACTAGAGTAGGTCTTTGGGGGAATCTTAAAGTTAACACTGTGTGTCAAGTCAGGGCAAGGTATGACTGAAGAAAAATTGTCAAGTAAAGTCTTTGTTAAGATTCTCAGAAAACTGACTAGCATGTTATAAAAGCAAAGTAAAAAAAAATGCCTGTGCTTTTCACATATTATAGAGCCAAGCTTTGGGTGCTAGTATCAAGGTGACTCACATACAATACACAGTCATTTTGCTTGAATAAAGCAGAATCCTTTTCCCGTTATGAGACCGTCTTCACGGTCGGAATCTTGCATTGCCTTTGTCTCCACTACCTTCTACAGACCAAAAGAACACCACAAGAAAAACCACTGAGCAAGCGTTTTTGTGATAATATTTCTACTCAGGCCAACTTAACTAAAAGACAAAGCCATCTTTTTTTTATAATTACCTTGTTCATTTTTTCCCCACCCCTCATTTTTTTGTTTACGTGGATAACCTTGATATTTATAATCCATTTGCAGAAAGGATGGGGTAGCAATTTTTTCCTTTCTTTATCTTGCTCTGCACAGCCGACTGCACAGCTCCAAGCTATTGACGTCTTTAGTGATAGAAAAAATAAACCGGGGGCCGGGTTGTGAATGTTGACTAAATGCTGGTTCCCAGCTCCTGGTACCTTCATGCTGTACCTAATCTGCATCAAATCAGATCTGACTGCAAAGGTCTCTTTCAAAAGGAAATACAAATAACATTTATTGCAACAGGTGATGCATGAACATTCCAGTGTTTGTAACAATATTATATTATGTCAAATATTATTGTGTGGAAAAAAAACGTCAAATAAAGCTATGAAGCCTCCCAAATGTTTTTAGCAGCTGACTTGAAGGTTTTACATCCCAGCACTCGAAGAAAAGCCAGTACTTCAGTACTTTCAGAGGCAAAAGAATCAACAAGAGCTTCAAAAACAAGCACTGCAAGCAACGATTGAAAATGCACTTAGATCCTCATATTTAATAGCTAATCCATTTCCTGCTATGAGTGTCATTCACATTCTCTCCGTTCTCTCACCATTCTGTTGGGCCAGCGTGCAGCAGGAAAGAAAGCCAAGTAATATCCAAGGCAATGCGTATGCAGTAACCTGGCATGTGAGAGAGTTTATAATAGATCAATATATTATCATAGCTTAAATCCACCAAAAATATGTATAGGCTTTATTTTGTCTAGATACCAAATAATAATAATAATAATAATAATTGACTATATTAATAACAAATGTACCTTCCATGTCTAATGAATGCCCCCCTATCTAAACTCCCCAGACCCTCCCACAGCAAGGCTGGAAATGTATTGTAAACTTCAAACTGGGCGACGGTGGAGAAAAGGCTTGAGAAGTGTCAGAACCATAGCGTTCTATCTCTATGGTCAGAACAGTGCATCCCATCCATGTCCAGCACTTGGCGGACACAATAGACGCGGCTCACGGACATCCCCTCCAGAGTAGTGGCAGGTTCGATCTTTTAGACTTGACTCTATTGCTTCATATTTTCATAGGCAAACACATGCATGAAAAAAATTGATTTTGAATAAACGATTCACCCAAATTTTCATCGGTTGTTTGTTTGCTTCGGTTCTCTGCTGCAGAGCTTGCAACCTTTAGCTCCGGCATATGCAGGAACCAGTGATACATTCCTTGGTTAGATATAACCATTTCCGACCCGTCTTACTGACAAACACCACAGTAAAATACATGCAGGCGAGCACAGAGAAAGTGGTGCTGGCGTCTAAGATTAGTCTTTAAACGGCACTTAGTGCCAAAGAGGGAAATGGATGTGTCTTCATAAATGCTGTTACAGGAGACAGACTGTGGAATGGGAAAAAAACAAAGACCACTCTAGCAATGCTTAAGGGGCACAAAATGAGACAAGAGACTGTGATGTGTGTACAGAGGGTTGGGGAAGTCTGAAAGAGCAAAAACGGTTGAAGAAAGGGAGAAACACAAGATCTAAGCACAGCTTGGGATCTCAGCTCTGAGTATACACGTCCAACCATTTGTCTCAGAGGCATGCCAGAAACAAAGGAAAACAGAGTCGTGTGACCCCAGGGGTAGGATCATGCAATGTGGAGCGATCCTACAAATGTGTTAAGGTCATAATATTTAGCTTGCCATAAAATGATTTAACTGTGTTATCAGGATTAAAGGGGATATATTTCTTACTTATGAAAATTACAGACAGCTATATAAAAAAAATTCTAAAACCTCCAAATATTTCCGCAAGTCATTTTTTTTTTAACTTCAGTCTGCTAAAGACTTCACAATATTGTTGTAAATCTGGCTGTATAAAAATGCACATATTACACAACTATGCTGTTTTGTAAAGCAGAACATTGGTACAGAATCAAATAACGGACCTACACAGGACTAAAATGAAAACTCAGAAATAGAATACTCCTCTATATTATCTCTATGTGTATGTTTATGTGTGTGTGTGTGTGTGTGTGTGTGTGTGTGTGTGTGTGTGTGTGTGTGTGTGTGTGTGTGTGTGTGTGTGTGTATGTATGTGTGCGTGCGTGTACAGTGGCAGTGGCAGGGGCAGATTTTGGGGGGAAAGAGAAAGTTCGACACCCATTTCAGGCTGTCAACAGCACAGAGCTTATCCAATTAATGGGAGAGAAATGCATGCCATTCAAATGTCAAAGCCATTCTAGTGACCTGCTCGGGTCTCAACCTCACGCCATGCTCCCTAATTAAACGTTCTCCCAGTGTGCGTGAATCAACCAACCGTGTTATGTGTGTACTGTACGACTCCATGGGGAAGCATGATGGAGCACCGTACATGTCATAAATATTTCAGAAATGTACTTTGTGTGTTTAATAGTGTGCACTACGAATGTGCCACTGCATGCACAGTGAACAAATGTATGAGGGTGGGCCTTCGCTTCTATGAAGTCGAGCGTCTGGGTATTTTGTTTCTAAACAGTTGCGTGCGCATAGAGTATGCGTATGCCTGCTCTGTGTGTGTGAATAGGTTTGTACTGCAAAAGAGCAGCGATTTGTTTGTGTATGTGTGTGTGTGTGTGTGTGTGTGTGTGTGTGTGTGTGTGTGTGTGTGTGTGTGTGTGTGTGTGTGTGTGTGCGCGCAGGTGTGCACCTGAGTGCGTGGGTTAGGAGAGGTGGGGCCTGCTGAGCGTTAGCGAGGAGGACTGTGGCTTCGTCCACTTACCGGCTCGTCTCCTCACATCCTCATCACGGCATGCCTGCCTCTCCTTCCTCTCTCATCTCGCTCTACCTGCTAATTTACCAGGAACACACGCAATCACGACAGAGTGGCGGTGCTGACATTATCTGAATAGGCAAGCGAGAGGAGGTAGGAGAGTGTCAGGTTCTACGTCTAATTGCCCGTATGCACCTAAAGAAAGCTGCCGTGGGATAAGGCTTTTCAGCTGAACGCCAAAACCATAGATACAACATAATCTGTTTCTGTCTGGACTCTTGTGAAATTGACGCCAAGGCGCAATACATTGTTTTTAGAACCGTGCTCCCCTTTAGAGAAGGAGGGGCAAAGGCTTGTCCCGGAACGAGAGGGAAGGTTCGGCGGCACCGTGGGAAAAGGGACCGTGTTTGTGTTTGCGGGCCCGCCTCCCACTCAGGGAGGAACCTTTGCCTCCCATCAATTCCCATCCATCCCATCACTTGGAGAAAACACACATGCCAGAATCCCCCCGCCGCCTGTCTCTGTGATGCCCCGCTCTGCCCCGCTGCCGACACAATCCTTCTCCCAAATAACATCTGTCAAACAGTCAAACGGCGTTGCTATGATGACGCGGACCAGGGATGAGCTGCTCTCTACTCCAGCAGCCCCCCCCCCCCAACCCCCCGCCCCCCCCACAACCCCCCGCCACCCCCACCCCCACACCCCCTCCTAACTCCATCCGTTTCCTTCCCTGTCGATCCAGATTACCACGACGTCACTCCGCCTCTCACTCACAGCTACTAATTTATATTTGCGAGCTGCAGATGGGCGACCGCCCCGCTCTGTGAGAGAGCACGAGCGTAACGCAGAGCGATGGTTGAACTCTCTAATCGCCGGGGCCAGGTCTGCAACACGAACCATAATGGCCCTTCTATTGCACATAGCTCCGACACTGTCCACCCTCCTCAAAGCCCTATCTATCCCGGGGTAGGCACCTGCAGCCCTGGACGTGCCTTTATGGAAAAGAAAAAAACAAAACAGCCTTCTCTTTCTCCCCATCCTGACGAGTGGCCAGTTTTTGGGGCAGGGTGAATAAGAGTCTGATTGATGTCATCTCTCGCTAGAGGCCTGCCAGTGCTCTCTGATGAGCCCCTTGATTAAACAGCAGGAAGAGGAGGAGGAGATCGCGGGGGAAAAGGGCTGGCAGGGATACAGCCACCCTCTCTATAGCATCAAGGTGGCCATTCATAGGAAATCAAAGATGCGCCTTATTCCAGCCAGCTCAATAACGGGATGGGTGGATTGGGCCCATGAGCCTGTTGAGGCCCGACTTGGGGGCCGGAGTCGCAGACAACATGACAATCAGGTTGTATTGATCTGAGTCACGTGGCGCTGGATATGCTCCGAATTCACAGAGAGCAGCTGGAGAGAGAATGCCTTTTCATTCAGCAACGACGAAGACTTAGGGTACACAGCGTTTTAAAACAGCAAAAGGTGGGACCTGCCTGACTGGGGAATACTTCATTTGGCTAAAGTGTGTGTGTGTGTGTGTGTGTGTGTGTGTGTGTGTGTGTGTGTGTGTGTGTGTGTGTGTGTGATAGAGTGGACAGGATAGAGGGGCAGTGACTGAGAACCTATTTCCTCCAACCCACGCTCGTTTCTGTTGAATGCCATTGGCCATGGCCACCAATGAAAAGCTCCGAATACCTTTGTCACCATGGAGATATCACGTTCCTATGACATCGCCTTGGAGTGGGTGCACGGCATACTCAAGGAGTGGTTGAAATCCCTCTGTGCAATGTGCGGTTTGTGATGTGTTTACATCTGTCATGATCTGCTGCTTTTGGCAAAAAATTGCGGTTTTCTGCCAGTAATCGCTGGCTGTTTCACTTCTTGAGATGGAGAGAGGTTAAAAAGAAGGATGTCCGCTCTACTGGCCAGCAAAAGGCTTGATGCCTGGCAATCTCTGCTCTCTCCAACCTGTCTCTACCTCCGTGCGCGACCAATCGCAGCCCTAGCCAGATAAAAAAAAAATCAAGCCTGGCACTGCTGACTTGCGTGGGCATGAAAAATGGGCCTTGGTGTATTTGTTTGTGTGTGTGTGTGTGTGTGTGTGTGTGTGTGTGTGTGTGTGTGTGTGTGTGTGTGTGTGTGTGTGAGTGTGTGTGTGTGTGTGTGTGTGTGTGTGTGTGTGTGTGTGAGTGTGTGTGTGTGTGTGTGTGTGTGTGTGTGTGTGTGTGTGTGTGTGTGTGTATGTGTGTGCATGTGTGTGAGTGTGTGCATTTGTGTGTGCTTACCAGGATGAGTCACAGTGTTGTATGATCAAAAAAGGCACACTTTACTAATGGATGTGCATGTATACGTAAGCATAACTACAAATGTTGAAATTGGGCTCTTGGAATATAAGACGGACATTTAGCAATATGTATTGTTAGTCTGTTTTAGTTTTTGTTAGATAACTAGAAACAATAAATGGAAAGTGTATGTGTCTCCGTGCATGTGTGTGTGTGTGTGTGTGTGTGTGTGTGTGTGTGTGTGTGTGTGTGTGTAAACAACATGTGTGTGTGCGCACGCTTACTAAATTCAGTATCTCCTCAGGGCTTGCGTACTCTCTGTAAATGTGTCCACCCCCACTTGTCTCTTTACCTCTCTTGATTCCTTTCTCTCCTAACCCAAGCGCTTTCCTACTTACAATATTTGTTGAAAAATGAAAAGAGATAGAGAGACAGATCAAAATTAATATATAGATTTAGAGAAAGAGAGAGAGAGAGAGAGAGAGAGAGAGAGAGAGAGAGAGAGAGAGAGAGAGAGAGAGAGAGAGAGAGAGAGAGAGAGAGAGAGAGAGAGTCAAAAACAAGGAAGGAAGGAACTGCTCCTCCAGGGAATAGAAAGTACAGCGTGAGGTCATGAAACATTGATGGCTGCTGCGAAGCTTTGGGGAAACAAACCACATGATCTCTCTCTCTCTCTGATCTCCCTCCCCCTCGTTTCTCTGGACACTCCATTCCTCCACTCTTTTGCCCGTGGTAATGCCAGTCAGTCAGGCTGACTTCATGTGGTGAGTAAGTCTAGGCCAGGCTATTCCTTTGTTCTGGCCTTTTGAGATGGCCGCTGAATAATTGCAATGTCTATAACTGGCTGGAGATAATCAAACTAAGCTAACAAAGTAGTTCATTACAAAATAATGTATTACTTTGTCAACTTATTTCATAGAAATCCATTGGCACAATTATCAATGCAAATTGATTGTAAATTGTCAATTTTCCCTGACTGAATGGACATTGGCCAGTCAATACTGTTCACAGTCAGTGGAGAAGTTATGGGTACGTAGCATAGCATAATTTCAGCTGGCTGGGATGCCGATCTGACAGCATGGAGAATCAATCAGGGAGGCTTGATCTACCAGTGTCATATGGGAACACCATAGCAGTACATCCAAACAGATGAAGTCTCATGATCAGTGCAGAATATCCGAACATGCAATAGATTCTTTTGGAAGGTCCTTATGTTTATGCTGGATTTGAGAAAAAGACGACGTGGAAAGGGTGCAGGGATGCCAACCTGACTGGCTGTGGCCTAGCTGTATATTGGAAAGAGTACCCTCTGTGGACAGCAAATACATTAAGGAGATAGAGGCAAGAGGCTAAATGTGGGAGGAATATGGGGAATGGAGGGGGTTGCTCAATTATTCAGCTAGTTTCCTTGGCTAGTCCAGAGGATCACAGACTGCTATGTTCAAACAATATACAGAAGTTAGTTTTATGTTCCTATCACAATTAGACAATATCAGTAGACCTACTGTGACATATACATTGCAATGCACTAGTAGCCAATGGCCTCAAATATGCTTCATACGCAAGAAAATGGGGAGAGCAACGAAAACAGTTTACCTAGCTAGCCTACAAGATGCAAACTTGTAAAGGTCTTGTTGAGTATATTACATCAATCGTCGGTGTCCTAGAGGGAGCAGACCTGTGAGCCACCTATGTTATGGTTCAACCTCCCAGGGACTCCAATTGACCCTTCCCCAGTGTTAACACGAGATCCCAGGGGAGTGTGGCAATCCAACCCCAGGCTCAGCTGAGCCCTTGGCCTCCAGTGGGCCCCTGGGCCTTTGGGGTGAGGATGTAGCCTCTTGTTTTGGCTGATTAGACTGTTGTGTATGCCTTGATCATGATCTGATAGGCCTCCCCTGGGAGATCAACGACAGATGGCCTACAATGAAGGGGGTCTTGCCCCCGCGCACTTTGCACTACCCAACTAATCCTCTCCTCCGATGTACTCCTCTATTTCCTGCTCTATGCTTTTTTTCTTCCCTCCTCCTCCTCTAGCTCTCACTTTCTTTCTGCCAGTTATCTCTATTGGTCAACTGTTCCTATAACCGTTCCCTTCTTTTGTTGTTGTTGTTGTTCTCTGCTCCTTATTACCCTCTCCAAAGGATGTGCTTGTGTGCAGAGAGGAAAGAGCCTCTGCCGCTCTTACGTGGGAGCCAAGAGAGCGTATCCAGTCACATCAGCAAAAGCTACGCATGTGCCAGCTGTTTGGGTGATAACACACCCCCACCCCCACCCCTCACAAACACACACACACGCACACGCACACGCACACGCACGCACGCACACACACACACACACACACACACACACACACACACACACACACACACACACACACAAAATAAGCAAAATCGAGCATAATCAAGACAGCAAACACAAGTAATGACCTACAAAGAAATAGTGCACATACTAATCTGGCCACGCACACGACTTCGGGGCAGCATGTGGATAAAGGGCAAATTGGCATTTTGGCAGCTTGTCCATTGAAACTACCCTTCCCTGTAGAATCACTGTAGAATGACAGGGCTTCTCTGAGGCGTCTGCTTCCACAAATCTGAATAATTACACAGCTCATGGTTATGGAAGATGCCTCCGAGACATTAGAAGAGTGTGTGCTGCTGATCTGGCTGAACAGAAGCAGCTGGAGCGTCATTACATACACTGCAAACCGCTGGGGTAAGGGCATGGTTCTCACATTGCCACGCATGTCATGGTTTGGGTGGAGCTAGCTCCCAGCCTGTGTGTGATTCCAAACAGAATGCTGTCGTCGACGACTCCTTGGGCTCAGACCAGAGTTCAGGCAGCATGGGCTGGCCAACATGTACACTCTCTAAAGGTACTAAAATGAAGAAATAACGTACAATGCTGGTTAATGGGTGGGATATGTGTGTGTGTGTGTGTGTGTGTGTGTGTGTGTGGTGGGGTGGGGGGGGGGGGGGGGGGGGGGGGGGTTGTCAATGGTACACTCAATTTACCCCCATCATCTGTACATTTTCAGACCACAAAAAGCCTAACCTATTGCTCTACCTCTATTTTCTTATTTCAGTCTTTATGAAAGGCAGGCTTTTTGTACCTTTACACATTAAAGCATTAGTCTTAACTGTTAGATATAAAAGTTTTAGCTTTGGTTCTTTGTTAAGGACAGGAGTAAAGACTTTACTTGTAATATATATATATATATATATATGAAATATCAAAACTCAAGTAATATACTTTTTTCAATTAAATTCTTATATTTGCAAGACCTCGTTTATGTCCACAATAACTTTTTTTTTTTTCTACAGATCTAAAGACAGAAAAAACGGTGTTGTCCTCACACGCATACAGCATGAAGTACAACACATGCAAGTAGGTTTGGTGAAGAGGATGCTTTGTAAAACTAGGATTTAGGCGTAAGACAAGGTGCAAGCTTTGGCAATCTGGAAGATAATGCTTGCTCAGGACACGTGTGCTTGATTCTGGCAAACATTTGAATGTAAACTACTTGGGAAGCTTGACATGGCAATTTTTTAAGATCTTCAAAAAATATGTTTTTCTTTGACTCCCAAGACTTAGCTAACCATCCATCCTTTCTGTAGAAACATGTTACAAGTTAAGATCGAACTTGTTTGCCAAGGCAGTCGTTTGTTCTTGTTGGATGTTTGCGCCTTTAAGGTATTACAACATAGCAACGTACTTTTCACCATGGACAATTTAGACAATTATGACTGATTATACAGAGCCCTAGAAATGGATAGACTAGATCAGACTTTCCAGTGAATTCTTTGATTTGATTGCTAAGCTAAGAGCTGCAATTCATGCAGATGGCAGGCTATCAAGGCCATTGAATTAGCCTCAAAGGGAGGCACAGCTGCACACTTTCAATTCTGCACATACTCTCCCTACATCTCCCAGCCTGGACACAGCCCAATGCTCCATAGTACCTCTTTGTCAGCCCATAGACCTCAGCTTCTAGGATTGTTGCCAAGTATGGTGGATGGAACATCGGCTCTACGGTTTGGTAATTGCGTGGACGTTTGGAAATGTAAAGCAAATAGTATTAAGTCAGTATTATGCGGATGGTTATTGAATTGAACTACACTGATGAGAAAGGTCAGAATAAAGGGATAGAAGGCTGCTCCCACCTCCATTCTCGATTATGTGGGAGAGTTGTCTAGCCCACAAAACAAGTCAGGTTACGTCATTACCACAGTTGAGGGAGGGTGAGAGATCAGGGTAACAACACCACAGGACTCACAGGAAGGTAGAGCTGGAATATAGCCGTGTTCATGCATTGTCATAGATGATCAGCTTCAAAAAGCCGCTTCCTTCAGCAGACATACCATAATAAATAATAGCTAACTCAATGTAAAGGCCATTGAAATAGCCTAGGACCACACTGAGAATCACATATACTTGGGGTAACCTATAGTACACCATGGGATTTTCTTTTCATGTAAAATAAAATACAGGTGTTGACAAGAAAGACGTGTATGTACAGACAAGCTGGGTGTTCACAATGTTGCTGCATACGTACCTTTCCGAATGAAATTCTCAATGTCTTGGTCAAAGCCCAGCCGATGACATTTGCTCCACAGTCCCATATTAGTAGAATTGTACTGCCTGCTGCATTCATCCGCGGCGCTCATTGCGAACAGCTGCCGCCGATTCCGGGCCAGCAGCAGCTTCTCTTCCCAGCGATCGAGGTTGGTTCGGCTCGCGCGCAAAGGGAGACTGTTGTTGGGAATGTATATGAAACCCGGGTCCTTCCGGCGGCTGGAGAAACTTCGGCACCGCTCCCTATACCTTCTGGCGTCTGTTTCGTACCAATGGTCGGAGCAGATTGCCACGGCCAACATACCCAGGGAACAAAGAGAAAGGGAGAGACCGGCATACAGCAGTAACTTTCCGGCAGCCATGCTCGCTTCTCTCAGAGCCGCATCAGCACCTCAACAGATGGACAGCTCCTCTGCGTGCTCCCGCATCCAATTACTCAGCTTACATCACCCCTTGAGACCGACATCAATACCATTCTGAGGATGGTGGCATACAATTGAAGATAGCTTCTGTTGCAATAGTAAATTGGATGTTCAAGTCACAGAGTGAGCTCCCGAAGCCAATCCTTGTGTGCGCGATAGAGGTGGCTGCAGCAGCTGCTCTGGTCTCGACGACTGAAATGATGCTTATCTCATTCCCCGCTCAACGTCCATCCGTTGCTTTCCCTGAGCTGATTGTCTGAATGGGGAGAAAATAAAAGCCACAAAGATGATGGTAAAGTTTGTGAGCTCTAGGAATAGACAATTGCTATTAAAACAGAAAATGAGCATATTGCTTCAACCAAATGCCTTGCCTTTAGCCAGTATAGGTTAGGCTACTCTCAACTGGTAACGTAATGCCCCAAGCAATCCTTCGATTGAATCATGCCATGTTCTACTGATCAAGCCTTATTATTAGTTTTTTCGACCACGTGCCATATCCTAGATGGCTTGACAAGTGGAACAATTATAATATTTAGCAGTGTAAAAACAATGGTTGGTTGCTACTACTCACCGCCCTAAAAATGATGATGCGACTCTGGTGTAATTCAGAAGGGTATAAGACTTGGCTATATCCTATAGCCTAGCCACCTCACGTAAGCACCTTAGAATGGGGCTATCTCTCATTTCAAAAAAGCATCCAACCTTGAGCTACCGTCGGCTATCAGTCTGGCATTTATTCAAATGTATGCACGCCAATGACTCAATTCACCTATCAGTGTTTGGCGCCAGGTTTAAAGACAGTATGTAATCTGTCGCTGTCCATGGTCCTGGGTTTACGCAGTAGAAACTTTAGCTGAAAATATATTTGTTTTTAAAGCGGGGGCGTTTTGGCTAGTAGAATCTGATGGAGTAAAATTCAAGATCTGTTGTTCTTATTTTAAATATATACATATTTTTAAAATAACCCTGCATACATGATAGTCTATTTGCAGGACCATGGTCAAGACAAAACAACATCATGCGTTTGTCAACAATCTGCCGACCTTTGTTTGGATCAATGCATTCAGCGAACAATGATACTGGTGACCAGCTCTGAGCCACAGCACATTTACATTATTGATGTAAGTGCTAATACCATCTGCCAAGGACACCAGCTTATGGGGAGTCAATCTATCCATGACTGCAATTCAGCTGTAAATACAAGAGCCTGCATGATGCTGGTACTTCCCCTGTGTCTAAACCTATAATCTCCATCACAATTTAAATAATAATGATGAACTACATTTGTGTGTGTGTGTGTGTCTGTGTGTGTGTGTGTGTGTGTGTGTGTGTGTGTGTGTGTGTGTGTGTGTGTGTGTGTGGGTGTGTGTGTGTGTGTGTGTGCGCATATATGTATGTTTGGCCTATATTTTCCAAAAAATATGTATGGTTTACATGTTTTTGTATTTAAAGTCTAACAGAGTCAGTGACACTGATGAATTTCCAACACATTTAGTTTGAAGCATAGGCTATTATACATTTGTTGTCAAGTCTCTTTATGGTAATGAAACATCAATTTAGTTTGTACAATACACTCAATTTGTCGAAAACTGTTTTGCTCATGTGTTATCTTGTTTCATTTTTACCCAGTGCATTTCGTTAATGGATGTATTATCTGCTGGAACAATGAGAATGTGATCATGATGATGATAATATTTGTTAAATGCAAACATTTCTCTGCAGCAGACCACCACCTGGTGGATACAGTTCTACACAGGACAAATGAAACATATTACAGAGGTCATACTTTGTCTAACTTTGGCAAAATTCACTATTATTAAAGTGTTGAATAGCCAAATTTTCACTGCAAAGTGATAGATTTATCTTTTTAGTGTTCCCTGGAGTTAAGGATGAAAATGTAATGAGTACCCCACTTGTGGAAAGTAACATCGATGTGGTTTGACCACTCTTTCGTTTTACTCTTGCCGTATGTTAATATCCTCAGCTCAGAAGTTGTGGGTGTATGAACAATTGTTGAGACTGTTAAATTTGCTACCGTAATCGACCTTGTTACCTTGAATTTAGCGCCCTCTTCTGGTATAAAATTATATTTAAGCAATTATCGTATCCGACCTGCATGTATACACCTACAGCAAATCGGCTGCATACGGCTACCGACCTTTGGACCCCACTGCACCCACTGATATATATATATATATATATATATATATATATATATATATATATATATATATATATATATATATATATATATATATATATATATATATCTATATATATATATATATATATATATATATATATGTATATACCCTATAATATGTGTATATACCCTATAATGTATCATATACCTTCCTATACAGGCATATCAGTATTTACTGCCAAACATATATCTGGTTAGATGCCAAACTGCAGTTTGTTACCTCAGTACTGTACTCTGTGCAATGACAATAAAGCTGAATCTAATCCAATCTTTTTCTTTTTTTTTATCACTGGGGTCTAATGATCGGTTTAATTCCTTCCATATGGCTTAGTTAAAAATGTATTGAATATGTTGATTGTAATGTAAATAGCCTAGATGAGTGACTCAATTTAACCCAACATTAAATTACATATCTCAGGGCAAATCGATGGGTTGTTTAGACAGAACATGGCAAAAATACTCAATTATAAACCATTTTCCAAAATGTGTTAATCCCCCCCTTCGAAGAATTCATTTTCAGTCTATCTCTGACATTTTAAATTTAAAATAATGTGCTGTTGTAATTATGTTAATAATATGGGCCTATTTCATTATTCAAAATGTTTTGAGAAATCACATTTTCTCCTTTGTTCAATATGATGAAAAAAAAGATGAGAAAGATGAAACATTGTTAGAACAGCGGGGACAGAGAACCACAGACATAGAGGGCTGACATGTATATATGGCTGGATCAACATTTCAATAGCGTTATTCCAGATGGAACGGTATGTTAAACTTGCTGAGTTGTACGGATGGAAGACTGAGGTGGACTGGCTTTCGACGCAAGATCCGACATGTTGAAGGTATAGCAACAAA
Organism: Aplochiton taeniatus; assembly: GCA_017639675.1. Lineage (NCBI taxonomy): Eukaryota > Metazoa > Chordata > Actinopteri > Galaxiiformes > Galaxiidae > Aplochiton > Aplochiton taeniatus. The sequence continues at coordinate 9,002,739 of CM030172.1, forward strand.
AAAGCAGACTATAGGAATTGCTCTTCAACATATACTGTCAATGATTGCATTGTATAATACTGATAGTGATATGCTACTGAGTGGCTATTGAAATGTATGAAATTTGCGTCTGCTCATCAACTTGATAAGGCTAACCTTTTCTTTTGCGTGTGAATTTTACCAGTGCTCGGTGTTGGTTTGTTTGAAGGTTAATAACGTTAGCTAGCGTTAGGTGTCGAGGAAAGCAACCTATGATTCACGAATCCTTTGTAAAAGACGCCTCGCTCGCATGATAGTTCAGCTTTTAAAGTCTACGAGGTAACGTAATAGCTAGTGGTATAGATATTTTTGTGAACCCCAACTGTAAACTATTACTAATAACACGCGTTGTTGACTCTCGACTTAGCACAACGCTTCTTAACATTATGAAACGAGTGTATTGCCATTATATCTGGAAGAGCCTGCCAGTGTGGAGCTGAGGGCATCACAATCTGTAACAATTTTTAAAATACATCTTGAGACATAGGCCTACCTCTTCAGTTTAAAAATGATCCTAATCCTTTTTCTTTTGTTTTCTTTTATTTTTTGAGTCTCGCTCTATACCTTTTTTATTTTTACTTTTTAGTTGTATTTTATAGTATTGTATGCTTGATCTTCATTATATTCTATTTAAATTGTATTATTAAACAATTGAAATTTTGCGAGAAATGCACTATGCAAATAAAGTTTTGATTGATTGATTACATTATGACTCTTTTCATTTCAGTGATGGCCAACCTGTCCAATTACGCTGTGCGTATGGCGCGTCTCAGTGCGCGCATCTTTGGGGATGTGGTGCGCCCTACAGATTCCAAATCTTTGAAGGTTGTTCAACTGTTTAAGGAACCCCCAATGGCACACAAAAAAGAGGTGTATGACTGGTATCCCCAGCATAAGATATATTATGCCCTTACCCAAAAGTTGAGGTTCATGGGACTTTTCAGGTTTGTTAGTGCAGTGCACACTTTTATAAAAACAAACAAAACACACTGTCTACCTTCAAAGATAATTTTTGTTAAAACTGATTGTAAATTGCATCGCCATTGCTGTTACCCTCTGTATTCCCAGAGATGAGCACGAAGACTTTAAAGAGGAGATGCGCCGCCTGAGAAAGCTTCGAGGGAAAGGGAAACCAAAGAAAGGAGAAGGAAAGAGAGCCATGAGGAAAAAATAATAAAGAGGATGTTCCACTGGATTTCTTTTTCCTTGAGTGATAAAAGCATTTCCTTTGCTAAGTTCTCAATGGCCATAGCCACCCACTTGTGAAGATAGGACATTCCTCTGAATGCTCATTGTCACATGGAACCAAAACCTAAAACAATCCATCTTCAACTGTACAAGGCGTGAATAATGTGTAAAAGATCATTGGATTTTTCATATGGTTGTTGTTAATATATTCAAATGGTGGTATTTGTTTTGCCATGCAATGATCAAAGAACTTGATACAGACAAGTTGTCACAACATAAAGAATAAAGTGGCCTGCAGTTTTTAAATGTTGTAAAGGAATGTTCAATGTGTCTTATAAGTCTCCCACTTTCTGTAGGATACTTCAAACATGATTGTTATGGGAATTCTGTACCCAAGTTGCTGTAATTTAAAAGTAAAGCTTCTGTTTTAATAATATTAGACAAACGTGCAGGAGTGTATAGGCCTACAGTAAAACAAAATATTAGTTGAATATGCTTAGTTACTGAAAAGGTGTCTCTGTGCCCACAATGTCATTGTTGATCAGTAAAATGGTTAAGCAGGCAATTGGTTTTTAATGGAACTCAATTCAGATTAGCATTTGGATCTATTCACAAAGTTGGAAGTAAAATGTGTTCGGTTTGCTAATTAAGTTCTATAAACATTCTTATTCTTATGATAAAAAGTAATGTGGTATTTTTAATTAGCCTTTTATAGTAAGTAATCAGATAACGATTTCTGTTAACAAAGATTATTTAAAGGCTGCTAAAATACTTTAATCTTATTATAGACATAAGCATAATTGATGGCTAGATAGCCCCACAACCGTTTAGTTTATTGCGTACTACACGGATACTTTGCAGGACCAAGACCCTTTAGTTGCTACTGTATCCCTGCCCTCCATCAAGCTGCAGTGTTTCTGTCTCCCCCTCCGGTACACAGCCTTGTTTCTTTCCTCTATTATTTTCCACTCAGTTTCTCGCAGTTTAAAATGGCGGCGTTGAGCAGCGCCGAGTCCCCACCGCCCGTCTTCAACGGAGACACCATGGACCGTGATCCGGACCGGGAGCGGGGACTGGATGAGCTAGGCGCCGGGCTTGACTCCACCTGTTCCGTGGGGATACCCGCGTGTCCTCAGGATGAGGAGGTAGGCGCATTGGGGTACCGGGGTACAGCAAATCGTGGAAAGACGGGCTGTGAGAGGAGGTAGTTGGATGCAAATCTTCAGGAAACACCGGCTGTAACATGGATCGTGGGGATGCATTGCAGGGGGCGAGACGATGCACAAAAATGGAAATTATTTAATAAAAAATCGTGCATTTACTCAAATGGACGTATATTTCTGAAGGTGCATGTGCGGTAAACAATTGTGAACAAAACATTCGTTTTTAGGTCGCGGAGCCAATGTTTATTTCAGGCCTGCCTTATTTCATACGCTTTTCGCTTCATTTTTTCTAGGGCTCACTGCAGCTGCAGCCAAGGACTGTAGCAAGCTTGTCGTGCGCTAGCCAGATCGCTGGCACTGGCTTGCTTCAACAAAGCTGCCGTGCCGCGCGGATGTCTATTGTTATATGTTGACAGAACAAAGCCTCCTAATTACATGGGTTTCTAAATAATTTATCAGAATTTGATTATATATTTTTTTTTTTATAGAAATCACTATAACAAGTCATCTCAATCAAATTGGGAGGATAGCCAGTCTAGGTAACCGAAATCTGGTGCTTCTGATACCCAGTTTACCTTTCTGATAACCTATGTATCTGTATCATTTACCTTTCATTGGCTCGATTAGAGGTGGTTAAAAAGGTTGCAGAAGAGTAAGGTCATTTAATGTATTATTGCATCGTGCACTTAACCATAGGCCCATGGTCCCTTCATTATATTATTCATAATTCGTTTTAAATTGGAATATTTCGGCCTGCTATTGGCTATCGTCAAAATATTGACTTATACAGCCAATTGAACAACAGTCGTTTTAAGTAACGGTGTTCTTACTAAGATATTCACCGGGACTAATCATGATCAAAGATTGATTCACTGTATGACCATTAACTTTATTGCTAACATTTTAATTGGAACAATTAGTAGTTGATAAAAGTGGATAGGCAATTGAATGGACACCAAGCTTGGTAATAGTAGACTGAAGTTTAAAATCCGATGGCCCAGATGATGTTTGGTTCAACATCTAACATACGATTTTACTGGCCAAGTGTTTTACTGACCAAAAGCATACTTCTAAGATTATCAGATGATGAAATACTGATTTAAAAGGTATACAGTAGCATTGACCTACACAAACCCTACAGGGAAATCCCTTACTCCACTGAAGCTGCCATAGTATTGGATTTATAAGGACATATTTGCTGGTCCTGGCCTTTGCAGAGTGATGAATGTCTACTGCTGTCTTACCAATAAAGGCTAAATGGCCGTGGGTACAGTGCATTTGTGTTTGTTTGCCATGTATTTCTCCTATCACTGTCAGAGTTCAAACTTCAGTCGCACGAAACTCAGTCCAAACATATTCCCAATAATCTATTTCAGTATGCCTATATCTTTGCTCTCACAGTGTTTTATGAAACAGTGCTGGAAATGTTAGTATGGTATTTTTTATTTTGCCTTAACAAAGGACTGAGAAGCCCCAACATTGATATGTTGGTAAAATGACAGGGTAGCTGGCTTGATATTTATTTTGTCTGTTTCCAGGGCATTTTCCAGACTATCCCTCACCTTGCGTGTGGAGAGCATGCTAAATTACTGTTGCCTCAGACACCTATATGCACTTGAGTTTAGATGGGAGAGAGAGCAGATTAGGAGAATATTAAGGCAGACTGTTTACATTCTTAATTTGCTGTTATTGTCTCATCAAACTTGAACCCTTTTTCTCACTCACCACCCCCATAGATATGGAATATTAAGCAGATGATAAAGTTGACTCAAGAGCACTTAGAGGCACTACTGGACAAGTTTGGGGGAGAACACAACCCCCCATCCATATATCTGGAGGTGAGTCAAATCAGGCCAGTGCACAACGCACAGTGTGTAGACCTATATGAATGCTTCTGTACATTTCAATTTAGTCATCTGTCATTCACCGGTTATGCATTTACCTTAGCAATCGCTGTGCACCATTGCATTTGATAGTTTAATACTCATTGCCTCAAGCTTTAATACGTCTAATGACAAGCAAGGATAACATTTTTTTGTTTTTTGTTTCTACTTTTGTCTCAGGCCTATGAGGAGTACACCAGTAAGCTGGATGCCCTACAGCAGAGGGAGCAGCAACTTTTGGAGGCCATGGGCAATGGCACAGACTTTTCCTGTTCCTCAGAGATACCCACCCTCCTGGAAACCAAGATAGGCTTTGGAAGTGGTGGCGCCCAGGCCTTCCCTTCCGCCCCCAACACCCTGGCTGTTCTGCAGACCCCCACTGATGCCGCCCGTGCCAACCCTCGCTCGCCCCAGAAGCCCATCGTCAGAGTCTTCCTACCCAACAAACAGAGGACTGTGGTACGTCTGGGGAAGGGGCTGGCACTCCGAGAGTGGGGCAGTACTTGCTGTTTACTTCAAAGGGACAAATTGGTCATTTGAAGTACGTTGTGTGGGAAGTATTTAAATCGTTCGTAAACTACTAAGGCTGTCCTGTAAACAGCAGTTCCAGATATCCATACCTGTTGTTTTATATCAAGATTGGTATCCTGTTCCCCAGTTAGGATCAGGTATAGGCTATGTTTAAAACAAATAATGTGAGGGCTAATGACACACAAGTATTGTATGCTTACAAATGGATGATGTATTTGAATATGACACTTGAAAGACATTTATTGAAAGGTTTGTCCTCCAACCAACCAGTAATTAGGTAGTAAGCACGAGGCCATGGAAGAAGAGTTAATGTAGGTGACCCCGTTTTCTTTGATTAGCTGCTAAGTGGGAAGCTGCCAGCTTTCAGACAGAAGCATTGATACACAGTGGGAGCATAAACACAAAACACACTTTTTCTCAGATGAAAGCGCAGAATTAAGATTGTCTGCTCTTCTTTGCGGTTATTACTTAAATTTGGTGTTGGGTCTGGTGAGGTTTTATGTAGGTTATGTAACTGGTGTGTGTGTGTGTGTGTGTGAGTGTGTGTGTGTCTGTGTGTGTGTGTGTGTGTGTGTGTGTGTGTGTGCGTGCGTGCGTGCGTGCGTGCGTGCGCGCGCGCGCGCGTGCGCGCATGTTTGTGTCTATCTGGTTCTCAGGTCCCTGCTCGGTGTGGGATGACCGTCAGGGATTCTCTGAAGAAAGCTCTTATGATGCGTGGCCTCATCCCAGAATGCTGTGCGGTCTACCGGATACAAGATGGGTAAGGGCTAGAAATGTGTCAGTTAAAACCATCACAAAACAGGCATTTTAATAGTATATTTTTGTGGGCTTTGCAAAAGGGTTGCAAAAGCACGTCTTTCTTTGCTTACAAGGAATGACTCAGTACTTCTTTGCTTGAGTTGCGCTTGATTCCAATATGAGGTGAAAGCCAGATGCATAATTTTTACTTCACCACAAGCCTACCACAAACGGTCCTTCCCTGAAACCTGCACTTCCTGTTTCAGAGAGAAGAAGCCCATTGGCTGGGATACGGACATCTCCTGGCTAACAGGGGAGGAGCTACACGTGGAAGTTCTGGAGAATGTGCCGCTGACAACGCACAACTTTGTGAGTAGTGTTGAAATGGTGTGGCCCTGTACAGCAGTGGAAGTACTGTTGACATATGGAAGCCTGTTAGCTCTGTAAAGGTCAGGCCCGTCTTGTATGTGAGCTACACTGTGTGGTGTTCCTCTTCAGCGTAAATCAATAATCTATGAGGGTTGTTAATCCAATCATTTGTTGGCAAACTTTTTTCAAACTCAAACTTATTAGGTGGTAAAATAAAAAGAATAAATGTCATCCAAACCCTGATGGAGCTAAAATGTACTATGGGTATTGATACCAAAAGCATGTAAGCCCATGAAAACTGAATCTGGTGTGGCAGCTGTCATTATTGAGTTGATCCCTCACCATTATGATGATGTATTGGAATCGATTAATAACGCTACATACATGTTCCTGTTGGGCAAATCCCTATATCAAACGAGCTTGTGTGTGTGTGGGGGGAATTTCAAAGGTACGAAAGACTTTCTTCACCCTGGCCTTCTGTGACTTCTGCCGGAAGCTGCTGTTCCAGGGCTTCCGCTGTCAGACGTGTGGATACAAGTTCCACCAGCGCTGCAGCACCGAAGTGCCCCTCATGTGTGTCAACTATGACCAGCTGGAGTAAGTCGCCACAAGGGGGTAGCAGACTCAGGGGTTGGGAGGGCCCTGGGTTTCAGAGACTGTATGTTCACAATGTCTTCCTCATTCAGACAGTGGGTTGAAGATCCCGTAAGTGTTCACTAAGCACCGCTTGGATTCGATCTGACTGAACGTGGATCGACTCTCACTTTTTCAGCTTATTGCTGGTGTCCAAGTTCTTTGAGCACCACCCCATCACGCAGGAGGAGGTATCCTCCGAGGGCACCACGCCCGTGTCTGAGGTCTGCCCTTCAATGCCCCCGTCAGACTCCACTGGGTAAACAGCTCCGCTATCTACTCCTAATGTTCCCACACGTCACAGCCGAAAAGGAACGTGCCAACCGTGGCTGCGCCCACCACGTGACTCATGATTGTGTGCTTGATGGGTGTACAGCCATTGGGACTTTTGTAGCTTCAGAATATTTAGGAGTTGTGGAATACCCTGAACCATTGACCTCTGACCTTATTCTCCGGCATACGCGTGCTCCCTCAGGTCCCTGTGCCATGCGTCCGTGTCGCCGTCCAAGTCGATCCCCATCCCGCAAGGCTTCCGGCCCGGAGAGGAGGACCACCGCAACCAGTTTGGGCAGAGGGACCGCTCTTCTTCGGCTCCTAATGTCCATATCAACACGATTGAGCCGGTCAACATTGATGTGAGTCTGCACCCCATCTCTCTCCTTCTCTCTCTAACACACACACACACACACCCGCAACGTATCATAAACAAATTATTTCATACCGACACACAGATTCTGCTTTAGCTGAGAAGTAGAAGTGATGCTTTCGGATAAATAGGACAGCTGTTTCTGACTCACATACTCACAAGGCCCACATCCACGCTGTCGTTGCCTGCATGGCCAAGCAAGAAAGCCAGATTGAATGGTTCCAGCCTTGTGGATGCCATTTTTAGTCCTATCTCATGATTTCCATTCCTTCCCTTCAGGACTTGATTCGAGATCAAGGTTTACAGAGGTCTGAAGGAGGTAAGAAATGAAACCACTCCACGGTTCACTCAGCAGTTCTCTTCTCCCACCATCCTGCGTCTGCGTGCTCTGTGTCCTCAGCGACCCTAGACGTTTGGGTCTGTTCTGCTCTGTTTCGACCGTCCACTCCACCCTGCTAGCCTAATCTCTATTGATTCAGTAGAGTTTCATTCTGTGTGACCCCCCTGTGTCTTAACGAATGACACTTAACCTTTTAACAGCCTTTTTCTTTAGTAGGTCTTTCCTTCTATCTACCAATCCGTTGGCCCTCTTGGGGCCGCGTATTGCTATATTGAGTAGTTAGAGAGTGGGGGTCGGTTGAGTAGTTGGGCTTCAGGGCCGGTGATCCTCTGTGTGTCTCTCTCCCCCCTGCAGCCCCCCCGACCCACCCCGCCCGCTGCTTGAGGAAGCACCGAACACGGATCTCAAGCCCCCTCCTATACTCCTACCCCAATGACATAGTGTTTGATTTTGAGCCCGAGCCTGTGTACCGAGGTAGCTAGGCCTCTGTGTGTGCGTGTTTGTGTGTTGTCCTCACTCACGCTCCCCTGCCCACCCTCCGTTTCACATTCACTCCGTGTGTGTGTGTGTGTGTGTGTGTGTGTGTGTGTGTGTTACACACTTTATTCTCACGTTCTGTATCACTCTCTCCCACACACTTAACACTGGCTCACTCCGCTAGCTCCACATAGACTTCATTATGGAGTTTGATGTGGGGAGAATTAGACCAAAAATGTATTTAGGCATTTTATTTCCATAGGAAACTCTTTCTTGCCCTAAATGTTAACACCCCAAATTTGTTCCATCTCCCTACTAATCAATCATTGGACCACTCATTTCTACTGTAAATGGCTATGTTACTTTAAGCCAGTTAATTAGACTGCTACTGTCTTTTGCACAGTAATAGGATGTTGGTCATTGAGCCTTTTGTGTGGAAATTGCTAAGTTAAGTCCAGTCTGTTTGGCCTCTTGGCTAGCCATCTTGAACTGAGGATCTCCATCAACAACTGATCGGAGGGATTGTTGCTCAGACCAGTGGCACCCTCTCCTCACTGCATGTGGCATCCGGCCTCACTTTCCCTACCCCACAGAGCACCAAAACACACAGATGCCCCGACCCCCTCCCCCCCTTTTTTTTTTTTATGGCTTTCTCTCCCTTGCTTCTTTGGCCCTCCTTTTCCAATCATCCTCATCTCTCTTTATTTTGTTTCTCTCCCTACCCCTGCCCTCCTTTAAACCCCGTCCCTGTTCCCCCCTCTCCTGCTCCCTGCTTCTCCTAGGCTCCACAACAGGCCTGTCAGCCACTCCTCCAGCCTCCCTGCCCGGTTCCCTGACCAGCGTGAAGCCGCAGAAGTCGCCGTGCCCACAGAGGGAACGCAAGTCGTCGTCCTCGTCCGAGGACCGCAATAAAATGGTCAGGCCGGCCGTTCAGGAGCTGTTCTAAACCTATGGTTGTTGACTGTGAGCTGTGTTATCCTTTTAAAGGGGACGTCATTGTCTGCCTCGATTTAAAAGTTACAGAAGATTCACCGTTTGTTTGAAGGAAGTGCGTTTTAAATCGGTGCGTCTCCCGGTAGCGTAGAGTCTGACTTGATGCTTTCGTTGTTTAGAAAACCCTGGGCCGACGGGACTCCAGTGATGACTGGGAGATCCCTGAGGGTCAGATCACTCTGGGTCAGAGGATAGGCTCTGGCTCCTTTGGAACAGTCTACAAAGGAAAGTGGCATGGTACGTCAGACCCCTTCCACGGTTCACTCGCTGAACCTTTATAGTATTCCTTTTTATTACTAGGTATTTTTTTGTGATGTATGTTTAGTTTGCCTGATTTGAAAGAGGGTGCCATGGTGACGGTTGTTTAAATGTTGTAGGGGATGTAGCGGTCAAGATGTTGAACGTCACCGCCCCCACCCCACAGCAGCTACAGGCCTTCAAGAACGAAGTGGGAGTCCTCAGGTAAAAAATCACAGATAAGCTCAGGTTTACTTTCCAGTGGAACCACTGACCCCAAGTCACTTTGATGTGCACAGAGTGAATATTCAGCTTCGATAAGTCAATGATTGACCGTTTGATACGGAACAGGACACTACAACAAGTAAGAGTCCTTGGAAAAACTCAGTTGCTCAGACTAACTTTGAGTCTCACCCGTGACTAAACCCGAATCTCGTGTGGTTGTCGGTGGTGCTGTATGTGGTGTAAAATAGAGCTATTGATCAACTCTGCACCTTCCCTTGACCCCCTGGGTGACCTTCATAGGAAAACGCGCCATGTGAACATCCTGCTGTTCATGGGCTACACCACCAAGCCACAGCTGGCTATCGTGACCCAGTGGTGCGAGGGCTCCAGCCTCTACCACCACCTGCACATCATCGAGACCAAGTTTGAGATGATCAAGCTCATCGATATTGCTCGGCAGACCGCCCAGGGCATGGAGTAAGTGACCCGCATCCTCTACCTACAAAAACAAACGCGTACACACATTTGGTAAAAAACAAAATAAAAGAATTGTAAGTGGTCAGCACCCTGTGGTTATCCTTGAGCTAGGGGTTGATGTTTACACCTGGTTTATGCTTTACGTATGGCATGACTATGTGTGGCCTTGTGGTGTTTAAAATGTTCTAGACAGTGACAACACTTTGTGTTAGTCAATTGTTAACAAGCAACAATTATTATCCCGATAATTGTCAATTATTTGTACATATGCTGCTCCAGTGAAAACTGCTAATAGTTTGTGAATGTTTTTTTCCCCCTCATTTCTTTTCGTTTCTAATGTTCCCCCACAGTTATCTGCACGCCAAATCAATCATTCACAGAGACCTGAAGAGTAACAGTATCCTTTCCAACTTGCTTTTTAACCAGTCCCATTGAAAGAAATCTCTGTATGTTTAACTTTTCTTGCCACTTGATCAATTACGCGTTATTTCTTTGTAGTTGATTGGATGAAAGATCTACCTTAACCTAGACCCCTCTTCCAGATATTTTCCTACACGAGGACCTAACAGTGAAGATCGGAGACTTTGGCCTGGCAACAGTAAAGTCTCGCTGGAGCGGTTCACACCAGTTTGAACAGCTCTCTGGCTCAATCCTGTGGATGGTAAGTCAACCTGCCATCTGTAAATGTATGGCAACAATATCAATAATTGGTTAAGGATCTTTGCTGTCTATCTTATCTTTTATCTAATTTAAGTGACCCCTGTATCCATTAGCCCTGTAGCCTGTCACCTACGAATATCAATAAAGATTTAAGAAATGAGTTTCCATCAAAAACTGTTAGTGTATAACGTTTAGATATTATTTGGGACCCTGACTCTGTGTCTCCCTGCAGGCGCCAGAGGTGATCCGGCTGCAGGATAAGAACCCCTACAGCTTCCAGTCAGACGTGTACGCTTTTGGCATCGTGCTCTACGAGCTCATGTCGGGGGCACTACCCTACTCCAACATCAACAACAGAGATCAGGTCAGAACCATGGACGCAAACCGTCCAGGTTTAGTTCCCTCACTGGAGATGGAAATAAAGCCACGCGTCAGGAGTTTTGATGCAAAGTACTCCATGGCATTGCGGTGGCAAAACAGTGCTGTTGTAATACCTGCCTTGGTTTAAACTCTGACAAAACATCCTACACCAAATAATAGACGGGTGCCCAACTCTTTCGATGCAACATTTGACCTCTTGGTTTGATCTGCCCCACTTGTGTAGATAATCTTCATGGTGGGCCGAGGTTACCTGTCTCCAGACCTTAGCAAGGTGCGCAGTAACTGTCCCAAGGCCATGAAGAGGCTGATGGCGGACTGCCTTAAGAAGAAAAGAGAGGAGCGACCTCTCTTTCCTCAGGTGAGCAGGCAGTAATTTGGTAGGAGAAACATCACTTCATTTTTCTTTTATAAGCACTGTTTGTACTTGTTTCCACACTAGGGGGCGCAAGAGTACAATATTCTTTACTGTTGGAAACAGTTACCATGTCGTTTTTTTATGTAATGTTTGAAGTTCTGATCATCCTTTAGTGACAACGCTGTTGACCGTGTTGATAATATTTCCCGTTTCACACACAGACCCTGGCGTCCATCGAGCTGCTGGCTCGCTCCTTACCCAAGATCCACCGCAGCGCCTCAGAGCCTTCGTTGAACCGTGCCGGGTTTCAGACCGAGGACTTCAGCCTGTACGCCTGCGCCTCCCCCAAAACCCCCATCCAGGCTGGGGGCTATGGTAGGCTCAGAATGTGCACACTCAGCTCAGGGCTTTCAACTGCACACTGGCACTCATTGTCGGTCTGTGAATAAAATATCTATATGCAAACAGGGATATTGAAAAGGATATGGGTGAAGTGTGTCTTGAGATATTTCAATTACCCCATGTCAACATCATACAGCTGTATCTAATCTCAAGGCGGTGCATACTGATTGGTTCATCTCTTCTTTTGCTTTCAGGGGAGTTTTCGGCATTCAAATAAATGCCGTCAATTCCACCAGTCCATCCCTCGTCACTTCTCAACAAAGTCTTGTGTTCCTACGGTGGATTCATTCATTATCGAAAAAAGAAATATATATATATATAGTCTCAAAGAATGTGCTGTTTTCTTCCTTTCTCAATCTGAAGAATATGGCCACAGCCGAGAGAGTCTTTTGACAAAGCTCTCCGGTGGGAAACTGCCACACTTGACAACATAAACAAAAAAGAGAATTAAAAAAATAAATAAAATTGAATTACAACAAAGGGAAAAACAAAGAAGACAAGCATAACAAAAACAAATCAAAGATCCAAACCTGTTTGAGTACACCGAGGAGAAGATGAAGAACTCCATAGAGAGAGCTGTCAGCCTTCCCTACTGGTTGGACAGGGCGATACGAGACATGAGGGCAACAGAGGGGACAGCAGATGGAGGTCAAAGGTCAAGGGGTTTGGGCTGCACGCGCCCCGTCGTCTGCCCTCCCTGGTGAAAAGGCAGAGGTGACAACACTGGTTGGCCCGGCTACAGGAACCGCACTTTGGCCGATGGCAGCAGAGCTGTGAGTGGAGTGCCCTCCTTTTCTAGCTGATCATTGATTCCATACGGTGATAGGCCAGGTATAAGTCAATCCCTGAGAAGAGCTGGAGGTTACAGGGGTCAATGCAGATGGATGATGACTTCAGTTTCTTTTTTTTTTCTTTTTCTAATATTTGGATTTTAGAGTAGGGGGGAAAGCTGGTGTTTTGTCCTTTTTTTTTGTCTTCTTTGAAAAGAAGTTTCTATTTTTATGATGGTAGGAGAGGACAAAGCATTCTTCCTTGTTACCTGTGGGCTGCTCACAAATTCCCCCTGGCCACAAGCAGCACACGATGGAATCCGGTTATGTGGTTTGGTTTTCGTTTTCATTTTCTCATATTATTTGATTGGATAAGTTTCACACTGACCAAACTTTTCAGAATCTTGCCTTCTCATTTGCCTCTGCAAAATATCCACAGTTGTGATAGGAACCCCTCAATATTTGCTGAGAGTGGCCGCTTGAATGTTGCCACTTTTTTTTTTTTTTTTTTTTTTTTTTTTTTTTAAATGAACGATCATTTGAAAAAGAGTTAATAAGAGATGTTTGACAGTGCCTCTCTTTTTTTGGGACTTGAAGACAGAAGGATTTATCTTAGAGGAAGGTTTGTTCAGCACACACCCTCCCATTTTAGGGTTGGAATGAATCCGAGTGCACTTGTATTTGAAGGTTACACAAGTAAATCCCACTCCCTTCAAAGACCTTGACACAAATGATGTCTGTAGGGATATTGATGTTCAACTGCGAGCTGCTACATTGAGGTTTACATAGCTTATTCCCTAGGTATTGCAGTTTCTCTAAGCTTGGCTGAGTTGTTACACCGTGGCTTTGCTAATATCACTGAAACAAAGCTCACTGCTAACTGTTTTTAGATTATTATAATTTTTTTGCCACATACCCTAACGTCAGATTTTACTCTAGGTGATAGCAAGTGCATGTTGTCTCACTGGTAGTTTTCTCTTCTTGTTGTGGCTTTAATATTGCACTCAGCTTCAGAAGTCCATTGTTGCACCTGTTGAGTAAAAGGCTTCAAATCTACCTGCTGAAAAGACTTGTGATCCTCTAGAGTGAATATTTGGCTTGAAGGGTTGAAGATACCCTTTAGTCTTTTTTATATACTGTAGCTTAAACACACACCTGTTATTTTACATTCCAGTGTGTGTCAAAGGTCATGGGAATTAGATGTATTTTTTTTTTTTTTTGCCTTTCTTCTGATCACAGGCAGGCCTGCAGGTATTGACTTATTTATGTGAATATTTTATTGTTTCTCCTCCTTTGTCGCGTTTGTTTTAAGCAACCTGTCTTTCTTTATCTGCTTATTTGGTCTTTTTGACTTGTGTACTTGCACTTTTTTGAGATGGATAGCAGCATATTTGTGACTTGCCTTTTTATTGAAGAATAAATGATCACGACATAAAGCCAAGTTGATGACTACCCTAATCGAGTTTAGAAGGCATGTTTAATCTTTTGTTGGCGCAGAACTGTGAATAATGTGCTGGATAGGCCAAATGTATGTGTGAGAAAATATGACAAGCATCGAAGTCTCACTACACGGCCCAACCTTTTCTTCAGTTATGGATAAACTGGTGATTTTAGTGTGTCGTTGAATAATTGAAGTCACAACTAGTTGATAGACATCACACACTATTGAAAAGTTGAATCTGTTTACCAAACTCTGACAAGCTGATTCTTGGATACATCAAGACTCATATTTTGTTCAGAACCAATGTCAAATTTGTCAGTTTTTACCCTGTCGGTCCGTCTACCAAATGCCATTACTTGTCATGTGTTTTGAACTTATGTATATTAGATCCATTCCATTAATGTTGTCTATATCCATTTACATTGAATTCTTGTGTTCAGACAATTCCCCCATGCTCCAATGTACACTAAAGCTAGTGATGGTTATTTTTCTATTGTGAATTATGGCCCCTGTCAGAAGTTCATATTAAAATATATGGTCAGTTCAATTACAACAGTTACCAATTGTAATTAAACAACTATTTGAGCTATGTCTGCCTGCCAGTATGTGAAAACATCAGCATTTGCTTTAACCAAGTTCTTGATGGCTATACAGTTACCACATAGGGAAGTATTTGACCACTGCCTTGAATATAAATGTACATTTGTTTTTGCTTTTCTAAGGGACATGTTAATATATTATTTCTATGATTCCCTCCTATGAGATCTCATTGTTCTGTTTAAATTCCCAAGCCTAATATATGGATTGGAGGACTTAAACAGTAGAGTATTTTAAGCGAGTGCTGTAATTATTTCCTTTGAAGATACTGTTCTTTTCGGTGAGAATGCTGTTACAGAAGTATATTGCTGTCAGAGCATAGCTCTGGTAAGTCGATGCACTCACTGAAAGGACATTTTGAGGTTTTCTTTTTCATTCTCCACCCTCCACTATCACTCATCCTTTGTGACACCTGGCTTATTTCCTATACAATTCTGATCGTTAGACCCTTCTATACTTTTGGTGTCCCACCTTTTATGGTCCCCCCCCTCAATAAACATTCTACTTTACTTCCCTGCCTGCTCCTTAAGGCCATTGATTTCCCACACAGTCCCTTTCCACTGAGCACTACCGTTCACATTTGTTGGGAAACTATTTTCACCTGTAAATAGCTGTACAAATAAAATCCTGTGCATTTGCTAGGGGGCATGGAGACTAAACAAGAATTAAGATATAACATGTTTAAAATGAAGAAATGAAGGATTAAAAGAGATTTTGATAGATGAACTGAAAAATGTTTCTGTGTAAAAATATTTAAGACTGTATTATAAAAAAAGGAGAAAGAGCTAAATGTATTTGTTGTGAATATGAAAAACTGATATATTAAAGAAGTGCATGAAAACTGAAGTTAATCGTGTGGGTGTTAATTTATTTTGCATTTTAAACTTTGAATATCACATTCATGTGAAACATGATCAGAGCTTGGATGTGTTCATAATGACATGCTCAATAATACCAAATACATCACTCTTATTCTAATAACAGCTGACTGAGTCATTGAGTATGTTATGATATTCTGTGAAAGCACAAATAATAAGTTATACAAAATATGTTCCACATGGTGGCAGTATCCCCTAATATAGATCGGATACTCTAACATCATGTGTCATGTCAAGAAAAGGTAATGGCATATTTTTTTTACACCTGCCAAGCCATGACTGATTGAAAAAGAACCAGGACCTTAGGAAAGCTTTCCAACCTCAGAAAAGACTTGTACGTGTAAAACAAGTGTTTTAGAGTGATTCTGAGAGTATCCTTTTTGGCTTGTCTGGCTCCAAAAATAAGCCAGGGCCTTGAGTCCGTAGAGAAAGGCAGCTGCGATAGAAATGGACTCTGATGAAAGGAAGCAGTTCAGATTGACAGGTTCATCTCAGCTCGCATCATGCTCGGCTCAGTTCTTCTCGGGAAGCCGGGCGAACATGAGGAAAAATATCAGTTATGTTATCTGCAGGTGTAATGCTTAGAAACAGCCCCATGATTATGATTGCGATGTAAAGCAGTTTCTTCTGCGAAGCACTGCAACAACTGTGCTTTAGGTTATGTACGTTTCTGATCGTAAATTAAACCTTGAGAGAAAACAGAATTTGCACGTACATATACGGCATTATGTTTTTCTCATCAAAACCCGTTGATTGTTTATGGTAACCTCAATGAACAGTCTCTTGCTCGATCACGCATGCAATACTCTCACACAGGCACACATTTGTTGACTAAATGAAGGCGGCGGCTTATAATTTCTCTGCATCCAAAAACCCCAGCCATGAGAAATAAATGTCACACCATGTCAAGTCAAATGTATTAGTCCATACTAAAATACTGAGGCAATGGAGGTTATTGCTTATTGTAAAATGCATGAATGAACGAGTGGGAGGTTGTCTGGCAACGAGAGCTTATTTCATCACAGGCAATCACAAACGACTGCCATCACACGCACACACAGAGACACACACACAAAATGGCCCTGCCTCTCAAAGTGCTCGACATCTGGGAATATGCCCCATTTGCAGTACAGTTTGTCCAATAATCAATGACCGATATCATCCCAGATCAGTAATTAACTAATTCTGAGATATCTAAAACTGACCAGACTTCGTTCAATTAGGATGTTTTTCCCACTGCATAGTTCCTCAATTTAGTTTCCAAGATCAAATGTCAACCCAGAGGCACAATTGGCCTGCAACAAAACCACAACAAACCTCCATAATCACAAGTATTGACCTTCATCATCCACGTAAGCTGGCAAAGAAGCAAGACCCCTCAATCTCAATTTAACTGCAGCTTTCACTCTATCTGTTAAACCGCTTAAAAAATTGTAATACACACCGTTAAACACGTTTACAACCACTTTATCAAATTCACAGAGTTCGTTGGAGTCTTATGACCCCTGTTTCTTTTTTTTATCCCCCCCCCCCCCCTGTTATACGACCCTCCTGCTGTATTTATAAAATGGCTTCCCTTCCCGTGTTCTCAGGTGTAAGGGATGGCCTTAAATCTGTCAACGCTTGCTGCAAATCCACTCCGGACGGATGTGATTTCATGAGTGGATGTACACACAGTGAGGTGTAAACCAGGGAAACGTATCACCCTCACTCCTCCAGGCAAGTGTTGCGATCTTCTCATCATCAGTTCAAATGGTCCAGAACTGTTGGGTTTGATGATCAGGTGCCATTTATTTCTGTGAGGTCTCAGCGTCACTAGTTCCAAATCTGCGAATTCCCAAAATGCCCAACAAACTAAACACAAGTGATAAGTAGAATTATCCTAAACAGAACAAGATTGTATTCATTATGAATGCATGCCTCGCTATGTCCAACCCATAATTGTGTGATCTTATTAGTTTAATGAAAATCATGACATATAGTTCTCTGTTGCAACACAAACCTGACATAGATCCCGTCGCACTGGGGACTGGGGTTTTAATTGAATGTCTGCTTCTGTGAGCCAGACCTGTCAACAGCACCCTAATGGATTGCAGCTTTCTTTACATTAAGGAGCCATGAGACGCAGGCTCATGCCTTTGACTGACTGGCGGCATCATCAATAATGGACAACCGGCATGCAGGAAATAACCCAAGAGCCACAATGTCTTCTGATTATCTCAACAGAGCAGGAAGGGTGTGCTGTATCTCTCAAGGTTTGTTTTACAAACACACATACGCACACATGCATGCATGCATGCACGCGCGCGTGCACGCACGCACGCACGCACACACACACACACACACACACACATTTAACACTAATGAATAAAACTATGTGTTAAAAGGGAAGTGTAGGTAGAATGCAGACAGCATCCAGGCAATTTTTAATAACAATGGAAAATGTCACATTTGGCAGTGACACGAAACCAACCTAATGCCCTGAGATACACCAGAATTAGTAATAAACACATCTATAAATATGAGCTAATGTATGCATTTTTGGCGACCTAATATAGAGAAAGCGAAAGACATAAGGGAAATTATGAAGATGACATTTCTGGGCAATGAAGTTAGACAGCAACAGAAGAGATGACTAAAAAGTGAATGCTTTTTACAGGTAAAACCACACACTAATCATTTATGTATTTATTTATTTATTTATTTATTCACAAGCTGCAAATCCCTTTTCAGAATGTTTGTCAAGTTAGATGTCAAGATAGATGATATAAAGTTCACTGATTTTAAAACATGTCTTAAAGCAAATTATTGCTGCCAAGTTGCATCACATCTTACTTCGACAAGATGTCACTTGCAAGGACCTAGAAAGTCTAATTGACACTTTGGGGGTTCAATTTTCCTTCACCACGTCGGGGAAAGTGCAAGTGTCACAAAATACTCCCTCTAATTGGGTTGCTAGTGAAGAGAAGAAAAGAGTTAAGTTAGTTATCACAAGCAATGTGGAGGATAATTAATCTAGAAAAAAAGAAAAACTACCTTCATTTCCTACCAACCCACCACCCCTTTTTTGGTTTTATTTGAATCTCATACTGTATATTGCATTTAAAACCCCAACCAACCAGAGCCTACAGAGTAAGAGCACATTGTTGTGTTGTCCTAACAAACAGAGAAGACTTCTTGAAGCTTCTTCTCCACCTCAGCAAACTACACAGAGCTGTCCCAGGCGGGGGCGTGTGCCGTTATCTCAGTCTTTCATCAGAAAGGGGTAAGGAGGGTGCTGGAGGAATTGGGACTGAAGTGAAGAGAGATCAGGAACAGCCTCAAAAGACTATAAATCACCCAGGAGAGGCACCGCCTGAGGGGCAGTGCCAGCAAACTCAGTTGTGTGAACCGAATGGATGATGAGGGGGATAGGGAGCAGGGACTGACAGGTAAAGGTGGGGTAAAAGGTTCTATACAATAGAATAATCCAGGGGAAAAAAACACAAAGTGAAATACAGCATAATAATACAGCTGGGATATCTTCTGGGAACAGAGAATGAGATCAAAATGAGATCAAAAGAGAAGTCAGATTGAAGACTGAGAAGCCTGGGGTATGTTTAGTCAGAGAAAGGATTCCTCTCAGCAGAACGGCTGTCAGTTGCTGGGACACCTCTGAACTGCATAGGGCTGAAATCCAAGAAACTCTGGATACAGCAACTGTCCTACTGACAGTTAGGACTGGGAGAGAGAGAGAGAGAGAGAGAGAGAGAGAGAGAGAGAGAGAGAGAGAGAGAGGAGGGACATGGGATCCACTTCCTACTGCACCCCAGCACATTGTCCAAAAATGATAAAGTGGGGCGGGGGACCATCGTAAGTGACCTCAATAACATTATTTTCTTCCTCCATCTTTTTTTCCCTTTAAGATATTAGAATGTAATCCCAACCATAGGAAAAGCAAACGTACTGACCCAAAAAGAAACCACTTTGTGGTTAGAAGTGAGGTTGCTAGCCGCTGATTTCACTGCAACTGATGGTTCTTTGATCAGAGTAGCCCATGGAGACATACATAGCACCCCTGTAGTGGCACAAGACCCCCCAGTGTGTCCCAGACTACCCTGATCTAGTCCCCCATGACTTCATTAGCCAGACCACCTTAGTGGCTAAAATCCCTTGCTCATGTAAACGGTGCAAGAAAAAATGGTGTGATCCAGTTTTAAATCAGTGGTTGCATAAGGATCTGACAATTTCAGAGGCTATTACAGGTGGATCTCTTCAGTGGCTTTGAGGGGATGTCCAACCTGGATATACCTCAAATTATTCAAAACATCCACCAAACGTTAAATTGAATGGCAATGATCAAATGCCAATGTGGGCTGTGCAATAGTCCAGTTAGAATCCTTCTCAATATCCGCTTGTAATTAATGCAAATTACAGATATGTACATGTAATGTATTTTGATTCTAGACATATAAAAAGAAAACTCAAGACGTGCTTAACACTGCAGCATGCATATATATTAATGGATAACTTGGCTGGTCCGGCATTGAGCAAACTACAAATGATGTATGATGAATGCTGCATTTTCAATGCCTGCTTCTTGGCTATGTGCATTAATGTACTTAATTATGTCAATTCATGCCGTGCAAAGTGCTTCATAATGGTGTATGGCCCTCTATGTTCCCCAAAATGACACAATTCATAATTTATTTTGATCAGTCCACATGAAGATTACATTTATGTTACTACATGAGTGCCAGTGGCAATGGCAAAAAATGCAAACATGATTCATAACCTCTTTTGATACCAATAAAATCCCTCATCTTCTTTGCAATATACCATTTTGCTCAATTTCTGTTGCTAGCTAGTAACTACTGTATTTTATTATAGAGTCTATAAAAAAGATAGCTCCATAGCGCACAGCTCGCAGAAGCAGCTTTGTTTTTCAAGGCCCATAAGTTTGCCGGATTTGATGAGGGCCATAAAAAGATATAGGCTTTAAGTTAGACTGGAACAAAATCAATTTCCTTATCAGCTCCTTGCAGCTTTCCTGCTCAATGTTTATTTGTCTTAATTTTAAGATCTTGTCATAATTACTTGTTATGCCTATGGAAATCCCCACGCACATTCACAATTACAGCACATCCTTTTAATTTCCTATGAGTTGTTGTTGAGCATTTTGCAGCTTGCATGTGACTTTGTGTTGGAATTCCAATCAATATTCCTGTGATATTGTAGTAGCGAGAGTAAGTGCTGGGGCTGATTCAAGTGTCAAGACTTTAAGTTTAATAAACAATGGCATTTTGAGGATTGGGGAAGGGGATTGGTTAAGAGGGATCCTTAGCTGAATAATAAGCTATAACAGACCAGGTACTGTACATATTTGGGGAATATACTGAACATTTCCATAGAGGGCAAAGAGTGTCCGACACGACCACTCTTAACAAAGACATCTGTAGAAAATTGTATTATTCATTCATTCAATGAAAATCAATTTTTATTCTTCAATGGTTTTGTTACGGTGGATGAGAGAGGATGCAAAATCTTCTGTGGTCGAGAGGAACTTCAAGTTCAATAGCGGGCACTATGGATAGCCCACATCCAAATGTTGTCTACCAGACAAATCCTCAAGGCAACCACCAAGCCTGTCTCTCTCCACTCGAAAATCAATAGAGGCATTTGTTCTCAACGTCTTCATTGTGACACCTCTTTGCATGCTTAATGAACTTTCTCTGTTCACTGTCCCTGGCTATTGATTCACCAACTGGGATGTATTCACTGGAGGTCTCCATTCTCCCTGGGAAGGCAGGGCTGAGGCTCCATGTGGTCCTCCATAGATCAGTCAGACAAACAGAATGCATTAGAACATTTTTTTTCTTCTTCTTCTGTGGTCTTTTCAAGACACCTTAGCTGCAGGGGATTTGTCCACTATCTCTCACAGACAGCCAGTCAATAGGGGTGAAAGGGGAACCACACTGAATCTTAATCTAATTAAATGCAGAGAACCAGAGAGATCTCTATCGGTCTGAGGGGTCTCTGCATGTCCACTGTGGCTCATCTCCAGATGAATGAAAGACCCCCAAGGTCACCAGAGACCAACAGAGTCAGAGAATAACTCCCGCCGTGTCCACACTTCCCACTCGCTTCAACCCAGGCTGGACACACACCTTCCTCTCCATGGTAATACAGTCAAACGCTCGGCTCTTGCTGTCCAGACTACTACGTTGTTGTTTGTACAGCACTACGTTGCTCATGTTTAATACGGATCACACAGCATATGACACATGGTATCCCAATCCTAGTCTCTTTATACATAATTAATGCAACATATGCACATGAATGCATGCCTAACAAGGCCTAAGCATAGACATTTGAAAGATAATGAGGGCATTTTCATGAACTTATAAATAGAAGCATGAAATAAAGTATACTCATATATTTACACTGATGTTTCAATTTTGGCCATTGATACTGTTTTTGCAATTAGGTTATCAAAAACATTTGTCAGTTATTTCTTGACTGTTTGGAGATGACTTATTAGATGTAAAAGGCTTTCCCTTCAGCCTATTCTGATGAATATGTCAAGCATGTCCTTTGGGCTTATCAAGTAAGAAATGGAAATCCTTATTCACTTGATCAAGTATTCCCATAACTCTCTATTCCCTCTGCTCTAGTAGAGCACAGTTCCCCATGGAAACAGACAGGCTTTGGTTATTGGCCATGTGTGCTAAGGGATGAACCAAGGCAATGATTTTTTTTCACTGGTTCAAGGTTTCTTTTATATACAAGGGAGAGTGCTTAAAAGAATCTAAATCCCCAAATGCCACTCCTTGCTGAGATCGCACAAGAACATCCTTAGTCATATTCCCAATGTGCTGTACATCATTACATTTCTGTGTGATTGCAGTGATGGGGTAAATGTACTGCAATAGTTGAAATGAGCAACCAGGCAAACAGTTGAATTTCCTTAAGTTAGGTTTGAAACCAACATATTAAAGATGGTAGCGCTCACATTCTAATTGTGTATTTGATAGATTTTATCATGAATTTAGCGTTGGTTTTTATGCATACACCAGTTGAGAGTGTGGCTCTGCCGGCAGAAAAACAGCCCCTGAAGATGAACTTTTTAATAAATTAAGATTTGACCCAGGCCTCATCTGACCTGCACTTTGGGGAGGCAAACATTGTAAAACGAAATAATTAGCTTTCATCCTGTAATGGGAAATAACACTGTGAGACACATAATTATCATTTATTTAGAATGTTCTATTTAGTTGAGCTCGAGTAAGTTCCCGGGAAACGTCTCACCTCATGATAAACTTCGTAATGGTTGATCAATGTGGTCCCAAATGGGGGTGTATGCATCTTGAAGATCAATTAGCACCCTGTGGTGACCATGTGGTTTCAGTTTTTTCACAGTAGGTCAACATAAGGTAACCAGGGAAGGGATGGTAAAGTTCTCATGGACCTCATTCCAAAGATGCTATCTTACTGGTTGACCAATGAGAGTTCGACCACTCATTCCTTTCTTTATAAACTGTATGCACTAGGCAGCTCCCCACGCATTACTTTTTAAACTTAGGAAATTGTGTTTTTGTTTAAGTCCTTCTTTTTCACTACAGAGGTGGATTCCCACCACACTCCCCCATTCTGTGCCTGTCCCCTGAGTAATTATCTTCTCACTACTCCAAGGGAGGCACCAATTGCAGCCGTTGTTCTTTTTTAGATTTCATATATTTTAGGCATACATACATGTCTCATAATCTATCTTACACTATAGCCTACCCTGTAGGTTTACTGAAACAGACCCAATACTGTGCTCTGCAATTATTTATACATCTATACCATACACAACCTTCCTTATATAGTCATTGATAAAGTTTAAATTATTTCGATATTTGATATGAATGAACAATGATTGTGTGCAAGGTTTATGATTGCGCCATCTGAAAGGAAGTACACAGCCAAAGCAGAAGCATTGCCTTGTTGCCTTAATTAGATTGTAAGATAAAGTTGACTGTTAAGTCTACTAATTTGAAGATACAGTATTAATTCATACTTCTGCGTAACATGATAACTAAATATTGTTCAATATGTAGATTTGATTTGATTTATTTTATGAGTACATATAATGATAAGTATTTACATACATGTCAGCTGTTAAATCTTGTGGTATGACATTTTACTACACATAATCTTCCTCTCATTTTCATCAATCTTCTTCTCAAATGCATTGTAACTGCATGGTGGTTAGCGGTAACAAAGATTTCTATTCCACATTTCAAACACTTCTTTGGGTTCACAGTCCAACAGTGCTGCTGAGTGGCACTTTGCAGACTTGCTGAGGTTGCCCATGCGTTCATGTAGGTTTTATTGGCCGCCCACTGTCCTGCGGAGGCTGGTCATGGATTTATGGGCAGGCCAGGGGCGTTTAGTACTTCTGCAGCCACAGAAGGTGTCAGGACAATTCACTGGCAATTTTACCGAGCGTTTAAGCACCCTGGCCACCTCGCGGCAAAACTGTGGGGGCTTAGAGGTTGGTTGTTAACAGGGCCAGTGGGCTATCACCTACCAGAGGATACCTCCCTGGTGTTAAACCAGCTACAGACACCAGCCACGTGTAAAGGATTTTAGAGTTTCACATGCAAAAATACAGACTTATACGGAACACTACATAAAATGTGTCATGACTGTCCACAACTTATTTTTTCGTTGAAATGGCTGAATACTTTACCACAATTGTGTATTTTATGGGGACAAAATACAGGTTTAATCCATGTATATAATGAAACAAGATAGGCACAAGGAAGGGTGGTACATTTTTTTACTTAAACTTAAAAGTAAATTTCTGTTCATTTGAGCAAACAACTGGAACACAATAGGGAAAACAGAAAGGACAAAGGGAGAAAGGGTCAAAACTCACACTGACATTTGATGTGAATGAGAAACTGATAGTTTTTACATTTTAAGAAAAACGCTATGTGAAAGACAGCCTCATAGATAATTAAATGGTGAGTTAAGAAAATATTGGAATTCACCCCTACTGACCATGGCCCAATGGAAGTCTTCCAGTTTATGTAAGAGCTGCTTCTGAACTTCATCTTATATCAGAATCTTCTGATTCAAATTCAACGAAATGTGATACAGTAATTAGTCATATTTTCCAGCTCATTTTAGAGCAAAAGGGCCCACTTAACTGTCTGCATCAACAAAGCTGTCTTTGAAAATACGTAACCTTTGATGTGTGTCGAAATAAATAGCTCTTTTGAGAGTGATGGACTAAATGTCATGTTACCGGGGAGACCATGGAACACATTTAAAGGAAATCAGGAGTGGGTAAGAGCCCTTTTGCACTTCATTTCAACTCTCTGGTTCCAATGCTGCTGCTAATTATTAGATTGTAATAAAAGCCCAGCAGGTCAGTTGAATGTAAGGAAAGGGAAAGTGAGGAGACTTTAACAGGCTCAGACACATATGCTTGGGAGGAAAAAAAAAGAACATAAGAACAAAGAAGAAAATGATGATAAGAAGAAGAACAACAAGAAGACTCTTTCAGGGCACATGACATAAATCACATAGGGAGAGTGGACCTGCTGGGGTTTCCATCATAGAACAGAGATGGGGTGATAGTAATGGCTTGATTTACAGCCCTGGCCAAACAACAAGCCACTTCTGCAATGATTTACTTAAGGGAGTTGCTTGATTGAAAGATTGGTAGTTGTTTTTTTTTGCACTTACACGTCCAGAAGCTTAATAAGATTCTTCAAAGTGGGTGAAATGTATTTGGGAATAATGCAATATCTGCAGTAGAGGTCAAGTTCATATTGAGAGGATAATTGTTTTTTATGCAATTTCTCAGGACCTTAATACTGCTTCATCGTAGAAGTGAGCTGGAATACAGTATGTCAGTCTTTCGAAATTAATTATGTTCAAATCCACTGTAACACCAGAGTCCTCAGAGTTTCTAATAGACAGTTACATTACCTTCCAGTCTACACCCTGAGAAGAATAGCTTTTCAGATGACAGCTGCTGCCCCGTTCTTGCTCCCACTGGACGTTCATCATTTATGCTACATTACATTACATTATGCACATAATCAATTTGCCTTGTGCTCCTAAAACTGCGTCCTGGGAGGCTGCCATTAATTGCCTTTCTAACCACTCAAACAGATAGAGAGCGAACTCAAGGCTTCCAGAACGGAGCAACACCACCCTCACCATTTCCACGACACTTTGAACGCAGAAAACACACTCAGGCACAAACCTTATCCCACAGCGACAGCCATCATCTGTTCTGCGACCTATAGTATCTCGTTACTCTGGCAGTCCATGCCAGCATACAGACAGGAATAGTGGCCAGTACAATTTAAAAGCTGGCAGATACATCCCATTGGTAGACTGATTTGAGTTGTTGGGCAGAGGCCCTGCTTAGAAGAATAACTGTCAGGCTGGTGAATAGGCTCGGTGAAACCGTATTGATAAAAATATAAAGCAAATTAGACTGACAAACACTTGATCGTAGGCAATTGGGCCTTTTCTGGTCGGTGTTTATGCAGAATATTGATCACCCTGCAAACAAATAAACAAAGTGTCTTTAAGTTTCCCAGTCAACGTTAGCTAAAAACAAAGCCTTATTTGATTTGCATTAGTACTTTGTTAGGATCATTCTAGCTTAGCCGGTTGTTCAATGTATTGACTAGACAATTTGAACCACGGCCCCAGCCTGAGTCTGCATAATGTCTGTGTGTGACCAGTAGAGGGAGCCATCATATCACACCCCCTTACATGAATTGTTGAGTGTTTCCATAGACTGTATGTCTATGAGTGTATCCTGTATATTGGAACATACACTCAAGTGAGCTGTAAAGATACAATTGTCTTCAGAAAGCATTATTACATACAGTACCTTTGTTTACCTACAGGATGTGTATGTATACTGCTGAACGTTTTACAAAGTATTTTGTGTATACTAAATAAACAAATACAGTTAAAAACATAGTTATTGCATTGATCTGTGAAATGTGCATTGTGTTCGGTGTGAAACCAAAAATGAGCAACTATAGTTGTGCAAACATTGGAGTGGATTATTGTGAGGGAAGCATTTGTGCTAGCCCAGTTAATTTCATCCTCTTAAGGCACCTCACTTCACACTTGAAAGGCTTAACACATTTCTCCACAGAGATGGAAAGAGTCAAATTAAATGTCTGTTATTCTGCTCAGATGGGGAACGCGAGGAGAGCATGGATTTGTAGGTGCTCTTATTTGCGGGTATGAGAGCCTGGGTGCATTCCACTCCAAAGGTACCACAGGGAAGTGGGTAAATGAGTTTAAGATTGATCTGTCATTTAATTGCTCATCAGTTTCTCTATTCATGCGGTGCTTTGAGATGAACAAATCGGCCCGTGACTTACACACTAACTCGATTAGGAAAGGAGAACACCCAAGTTAACAGTGCAGACGGAGGATAGACATAGGAGAATAAAGCTAGCCACGACTTAAGAAACCATAACCGTTGATGTCATAACAGGAATGCTCATTGATTGCAGGAACATACATTGACAGCTCAAAGCTCATCCTCCGGTTGCTGCCAAGTTTCTCCCGACTCACCAGAGAGGCCAGGATAATCCCTGGAATTGCATCCGCACATCTGACCGGCTCTCTATCCTCCTTGGTCTCATCCTATTTCCCAGTAGCCTTAGCCTTCACTAAGCAGCTTCTCTCTCCATGGTTGGATCCCAAACACTACCTGGTTTTTAACCCGATGATCTGGTATTTTTAACCCCTACAATTCGCTTTCCACCGATCCGGTTCAGCTTTTACATTAGGATATTTCATATCATGTTCCACAGCACCAGCAAATAAAAATGCAACATTTTTTTTTTTGTGATTCTTGAATATCTGTTAATTTGCACTTTCTTTCCCACTTTAGTAAAGCTAACACATGTCAATGCAAGAAAGCTCAGGCATTGGGAATGCAATTCATGTCGTACACTCGTAGTATCATGATTAATAATTATATTATTATCTTTTACTTTGCATAATAAATACTGTGCTTGAGGTTTATAATTATTTTACCAAACTCTTTGTATGTTAGTTAGTTACACAATTTAGCAGACTTCCGTCTTATCTAACATTCATAATAGTGGATGCTGGGAGAAGATGGGACTATTACTGTTTCAGGAGCACTCAAAGGAACTTATCACTTGAGCTAAACAATGACCTCAAAAGTTAATAGTAAATGTTATTCAAATTGCTATGTCTATTTGCTATTTGCTAACAGCAAATGTTATACCAGGAATCGAACAGCTGCAATGAAAGGGGCTGCCCATTATAGTGTGTTAAAATGCTATTCGTCTAGACAGAACTGTTATCTCTTCTCATCTGTCACCTAACAGATGGCTAAACCTGAGTAAAGCACACAAAATAAAGCTAAATTCCTTCCACTTTGTAACTTTTCTGGTCACGCCGTTTCAAAAGGAAACAACAACGCGGTAAAGCATTTTTTTTGCTCTCGAAATCATTTGAGAGTAACTAGGCAACGAAAGTGAGATGAGTGCCATTCACAAAGAATCTCACAAATGATGGGGTCTTTTCAACTAAATAAACAGGCAAAGCCACGTAACATTAGAGCCCACTAAAAGAATGCAGGCGATTATCTCATCCAAAAGCACTCTAAGGCTAGTGTGAAGTGCCAGGGTGATTAGTTGAGTGGGCCTCTTCCATGTCACAGGGCAACACTGAAGTGACAGAACGTTAGCTGTGACACACCAATCGTTTTGAAGATTATTAAGAAGCACATTGCTTGTATAGGCCAGATAATTGATCAGTTTGCCAGGTGTGGAGAGTAGAGAGAAACATTCTACGACAAGAAGTACCTTGAAGTACCAAGAAGTACACATTATGGCACCAGAAAAGCGTTAAGGAGCATGTAAATCCAAAGGTGACATGTAGGTTGAGCCCGTGTGTTTAAGCAGGACACCATCCTTCTGTCGCAGGCAGTAATAATGCAAATGCTAATTCTAGTGTATTTAAATTGATTAAATTACCCTGCTACGACCTGCCAGGGCTTCCTTTTTGTGAATGACACCCCACCCCAGTTTACCCCGACACCCCACTCCCTGCCTTCAAATCCAATTTCAGGACACCCCTCCAGGAAAGGGAGCACGGTTATTTACAGCTTCCGTGATGGGAGACCCTTTCCTGGGGTATATATTTCTCATGAAAGGTGCTTCCACCTTAAAAAGCGATGCAGTAACTCAATGCCGTTAAATCACACCTACCTCTGTGCTGGTAGGCTGGAAGGTATGTTCAGGCATGCACAACTGTGTGCAGACCAACATACATGGGGGGATAAACTGTCTATTTACAAATAAATGTGAAGCAATTTGCCAGACGTCTTTTACCATAGGGGATAAACGGCATGGAGAGAGTTGTCAAGCCGTGAAACATAAACTTTTCATAGACTTATTTGTTGAGTTTACTCTACCTTTTTAGTTTCCTTTCATATTTCCAAAGGATGTAACTGAGTTGATTTAGGGGTCTGCACAGCGATGTCTCAATGGGAAAGTATCAGCCTGGGCCCTGCCACGTTTTTTTATGGAATAGGCTCATGAATACTACAGCTCCGGGTTTATCATCAGGAGATCATTCTATAAACCAGTCATACTTGTAATCCCACTCAAACTTTTCCATAGCAGTAATACAGGCCATATATTTCAAAGACCATTTCAGACAGACTGTTATAAATCACACTAGGTAGCAAATCACAGATACATTCTTTTTATTATATTCGCATGACAAATGGCTTAGCCTTCTAATACACATGGTCCCAAAATGACGAAACACTTTATGTCCAACGTTTAAGTACCCTAAAGGGACATAGTTTATCAATGTGGACTACCCAGAAGTTCAATGTACGGAATAGGAGGGGAAATAATTTAAATATATATTTCTAGCGACCCTTATCTGTTTTCATGGTTCACCACAGATTTCCCAGGCAGTATCTTGCACCCATTTCTCATGTCTCTGATATAGTTGGATGCTTTTACAGGTAACAGCCATCCACTAATTTGTACTAATCATTTCAATCAGTCGACCATCTGCTTACTTCTATACCTTGTGGGCTTCAGCACATTATGTCTCTCCATTCTACTTTTAGAGCCTAAACAAATTTACACCACAAGCCTGCAGTTTACAGACTAAATATATGTTGTGACCATGGGTTTTTAATATTTCTAAAAGACGTTGAGGGACTAAAGGAAGTCCATTGGTAAAGAGAAAAAGAAAAAGAAAAAAGTGTCTGCAGTGCTTTTCAATCTTGAGAAAACCTCTTAGGACATAAGTCAGGGGAAGACTGGGAAGCATGCAGTGCAACTGAGAGAGGGGAGAAGTGGATGCTCTAAATCTCTCAGTTCATGGCTACGCTCTAAATCCTTTTGAAGAGAAGAACGCTGGTGAAGTTGAGGTGGAATGACAGTTCTTTAATCATCCTGTAGTGTGGACTAAAGGAGGCGGAGGGTCCCTAGAAGCAAAGCACACCTATCCCCATACGCATGTATACCTTTCCCATTTGGTGATTTTTATAGAAGGAGATCATGCATGATGCAAAATAATATATGGGCTACAGTAGGCTGGGCTTCATGAAAATTCAATACAAACATGTTATGTTTATTTATTTATCAGATCATTTTTTTTCCACCTATCCTTCTTGTCCTTGCTTTTCCTTCTCTTGGATCCAGTGATCAGCGGTTACCGGGGTGAACACGTTCTCTCTGGTTCCATGTGTACCTGGCAGGCCCATGTACCTGGCAGGCCCAGGCACCTGTCCTCGTTAATGTTATTGTTTCCACCTGGTTTGATTTATGTTGATTGGTTCCCCTGTGTTTTAGATTGCATATTTAAGCCTTGCTTTTTGTGATGTCCTTTGTCCAGTTATTGTGTGTTTGTGCCTTCGTGTGGTTATGATCCAATACAGCAATTTCAAAAATGTGTCAAGATGTCTGCGTTTGGGTCCTTCTCTCACATGGCTTCCTGTGACAAGTCCACCCATTTAGTGTTTAGACAGCAGCATGGGTTCAGCCTGACATTTGCTCAGAGATGGTCATTAACATGCAAAATGGAATTTTAATTTAGAAAATCATGTGTAGCCTTACAAAGTAGGGATGTAAAAATACATTGAACAGTGAGCGAATGCTGTGTGCATGCATGCAATAATTCCTTTAGATCTATGTCTAGAACTACATTTGATTTTGCTGGCATACTTTTTTTTTATTTGGAGATCAATGTTTCTCTGTCTAATCTATGATACCTAGGGCTACCAAATTTTTTCAATCCAAACACTTTGTCTTGCGAAGAGAGACAAAAAATCCACCTGATACACTTCTTACAAAATAACAGCCTAATTTACAAATATATATATACTCTGTGTGTGTGTGTGTGTGTGTATATATATATATATATATATATATATATATAGTAACCCACAGTAGGTGATTTTACCACTAAATGAAAATGAGCATATGGGCTTAGTTGTAGTGAAGTGTGAAGCAACTGCATGGCGTCATGTTTAATAAAACCATAGCCTCTCTGCATCATTACATGCAAGTCGTGGTTCCACCAGGGTTTATAATCTGACACAGACTTCAGAGCCAATGACCCTGTTCTGATTTAAATACTTGCCAAAATGCCAAGGTTCAAATAAAACCATTCAATACAGTCAGGGATACTCACTGTAACACTGTTGGTCCTTGCTTTAAAGATTTCATCCAAAACATATTTTAGTGAGCCATAACTGAATTATGCTAGGACTGCAATCCCGGACAGAGGAATGAGAGTTTTCATCAACAATGTTTATATGGTTAAATCTCTCTTAACCATACACCTTGTTGGCTAATCTGAATGAAGGGTAACTGCATCTGGAAAACAGAAAAGGAACACAAAGTTGAATGGGAGGCAGTGCAACCTGTAAGCATTCAGAATGAAAGGGATTTCTGTTCCAGTTCAAAGGTGCATTGATTTCATTACACACACATTGTTTGATTATGCAAATGTAATGGTTGGGTAAAACTGCACATCCGCAGTGTTCACATTAAATGCATGTAGCGAGATACAATGTGGAATAAACGAATGCATGAAAACTAACATTTTGCCTGACAAAGTATGGGAACCTTTAATCACTGATCTTAACCTATGTAATGTAATCACAATGATTATATGATGCACACCCTGGATCACAATTTAGCACTGGATATGCATAATAATTATAATCAAACTACGATATACCCCAAAATTATACTCAATATGTATTCTCAATAACTGTAATTTGAGATTTGAGAGTTTGATGTTTTTGACCATTGTAAGAATATCTCGCAGTTTTTATTTTTCAAAATGATCAAGGACAACCCGGAGGACAACAGATTCTCCAATGTTGAAGCCTCACATGTGTCCAAATAATGAAGAGCTTATAATGGAAAATCCAACTGTGATCATGACACGGAATGAAGAGAAATGAAGTGGAAAAAACCCAAAGAAATATCGATCTTCGGTATATATATATATATATATGTATATATATATATATATATATATATATATATATATATATATATAAACAGATTTAACGATTTTTTGTTCATTTCACACCTGATGTACTTACCAGACGTGGTTGGAAATTCACTCTGAACAAATTATGTTCTGACTGACAGGATCATAGGGATTTTCCTTTGCTTGGACCGTAACTACAGTATGATGTGTTCTAAGATGTTATCTAGGACAAGGGCTCTGATGTGAAGAAACAATTTAGCACAACAAAGTCACCTTGTCACTGTTAGCTGTAAAAGGCAACAAAAAAAATAAAGCCAATTCAATTTTCATCCTTTTGTTTTGTGTAACAAGAAAAACACTTTTTGCCACAGCTATGGTATCTGATCTGGTTCATCTAAGACCTGACATTCAATAATTCCCTTAAAAAAAACGAACACTATTAATGGACTTATTAGAAACCTGTTAAATTTGGAACAGAGACAAAAAGGCTCTAGCTCATCTCATCGAAAAGGGAATTTCAAATCAATAACTCATTGAGTCGTAGTTGATGTTTTTTTTTAAGATTATGCCACTGTGTGACAACAAGGCTCAGCCTCGCCCAAAGGTCTATACATGATATACCAGAATGCACTGAGGCGTGAACCAAATCAATCTTATAACCCCATTCTCTTTCTGCCACTATTAAGCCTCTAGATTTCCACATTCAATTGCAACACAAAATGAATCTGAACAGAGGTTTTGGGTGCCTGGAGGACCAAATATCATGGAATGCTATAATGTTGATATAACTTACTTTTGTGAGTTACTTTTGTTTACCTTTGTACAGCACATTCAGAAAGTATTTAGACCCCCTTCACCTTTTCCCATTTTTTTTACGTTACAGCCTTATTCTAAAATGGACAAAATTCTTTTTTTCTCATCAATCTACAACATTTGGAAAAAAACAAAAACAGGTTTGTGGAAATGTCTGCAAATCTCTTAAAAATAAAAACACTGAAATATCGCTTTTACATAAGTTGAGTTTGGGTGTATGCTGTTTCCATTGATTATCCTTGAGATATTCCTGCAACTTGATTGGACTTCACCTGTACTAAATTCAATTGATTGGGCATGATTGTGAAAGGCACACACCTGTCTATATAAAGTTCCACAGTTGACAGGTCACGTCAGAGCAAAAACCAATTAATGAAGTCGGAGCAAATTTCAGTAGAGATCAGAGATACGGTTGTGTCCCGACACAGAAATGGGCAAGGGTACAATTTCAGAATTTCAGAACCACAAGGACTCTTACAAGAACTGGTCGCCCAGCAAAACTGAGCAATCGGGGAGAAGGGCCTTGGTCAGGCAGGAGACCAACAACCCAACAGTCACTTTGAGAGAGTTACTTTGTGGAGATGGGAGAGCCTTCCAGAAGGACAACCATCTCTGCTGCACTCCACCAACCAGGCCATTATTGTAGTGTGCCCAGATGGAAGCCACTCCTCAGTAAAAAGCACATGGCGCTCAAGGACTCTCAGACCATGAGAAACAATAATCTCTGGTCTGATGAAACCAAGATTGATCTCTGTGGCCTGAATGCCAAGCATCACGTCTGAAGGAAATCGCTCCTCACCTAGCTAATACCATCCCTACTGTGAAGCATGGTGGTGGCAAAGTCATGCTGAGGGGATATGTTTCAGCTGCAGGAAATAGAAGACCCATTGAGATCGAGGGAAAGATGAGCGAAGCAAGGTACAAAGAGATCCTTGATGAATCCCTGCTTCAGATCGCTCTGGACCTCAGGCTGGGACGAAGGTTCACCTAACAGGATAACAACCATAATCACACAGCCAAGAATACACAACAGTGGCTTTTGGATGAGTCTAAATGTCCTTTAGTGGCTCAGCCAGAGCCCGGACTTGAACCCAATCGATCATCTCTAGAAAGACCTGAAAATAGCTGTACATCAACCTGACACAGCTTGAGAGAATCTGCATGGTAGAATGGGAGAAATGTGTTGCCTACAGGTGTTCCAAGCTTGTAGTGTCATACCCAAGAATACTTCTTTTAAAAAAACGAATCACTGCAAAATGCACCTCAAAGTATTGAGGAAAGGGTCTGAACATTTATGTAAATGTGATTTCATTTTCTTATTTATTAAATATGCAAACATTTGTACAATACTGTTCGCATTGTCAATTAGGGTATTGTGCATGGTTGAGAATACATTAATTTGATCCATTTTAGAAAAAGGCTGTAACGTAACAAAGTGACTAGGCTGGGCACTTGATCAAATCCATATATCTGCATATTTCTGATTTAAATAGTTTTTAGTTTGTTTTACAACTGACCTGTTTTTAAAGGGTTGAAATGCAAAGACAGCGATATAATGTTTAAATTAGCAGCATTAAAAAGATCAATTCTCCACTCAGCTTGAAGTTTTTTATAGTGGAAAACAATTAATTTGCTGCCAAAACAGTGGAACCCTGGTATGGCAAAAAAGGAATTTCTGCAAGCTAAGTGGGAGGCGTGCATCGAGATACC
The DNA here is from genome assembly GCA_017639675.1 of Aplochiton taeniatus. Lineage (NCBI taxonomy): Eukaryota > Metazoa > Chordata > Actinopteri > Galaxiiformes > Galaxiidae > Aplochiton > Aplochiton taeniatus. The sequence goes on from CM030172.1 coordinate 9,037,185, forward strand.
AGAATACCTTTCTTTGAAGAATATCCTTGAGCTGCACCGTAAAAAGTGCACTAATGGTGTTCAGAGGGCTACTGTCAGGTAGATTTTTATTTTTTTTCATGCTCTGAATAAAAGACTGAGAACAACTTCATAACTCCCATTGTGGGTAGTTGTGTATGTGTGTGTTTTTGTATATTTTATTATGAATGCTCTGTAAAGGTTAGTGTAACTGGCCGTGGTTTACAGGCAAGTATCAAAGTTGCAGTTCATAAATATTTGTCTATGTCCTGTGCGATCAATATCTTTTTTTCAAGTAGATCCAATAGGAGCTTGCTGTGAACTTATCTAGGTCAGAGAGACATTGAGGTATTTGATGCATTGAGATATTGTCAGATAATCATCGGAGTGAGTGGTGTGAATGCCTGTGCGTGTTTCTTTGTTACCTTTCCCTGGCCGCAATGTTGATTGATGGAAGGTGATGACTATGTCCAAGAGAAACGATACACTGGCTGCTTTTTCGATGCTGGAATTTTGTGAAAGCTATCAGAGTAATGAGGTGACTCTGAACTTCCCCCATCTGTCTCCATTTGTTTGTATCCTCACTTCAGACAAAGGTCCCTGCCTTTCATTTCATATTTTCTGAACATTCTCTTTTCTAAGAGTTATTTTCAACCTTGAATAAGAGCTACTGGTGGACAAAGAAAACGTTTTCCTCTATTGTAATTCTTGAAGGAGTTGCAGTGAAAATATTTGCTTTGGTTTGAGACAGAAAACACAATATAAATCCTGTTATATTTTCATGAAAACCGATGAATGGAATGAGGTGCAAAATGAAAGTTCGGCTGAACTTCAAATGATTTTAAACGTCTACGCTTTATCAATGTTATGAAAAGGATTCATGCTTGAGGCAATGTCAAGAAAAGTTTACGTTGTTTATCCTCCACCACTTGAAATGACAAGGTTTTCCCCATGGATCCACTAGCTGTTTACTTGAACAATAACATCCTCGCCTTTGCTGCCAATTTTGCCGTTAGCAGCATAATTTTTAACTATCTGGCGATAAAAACTAGGATAAAAGCCAGCATCCAGGAACACACAGGAGGCTGGTTACCAAGACAATACAAGGCCTACCAGCATCTGACATTGTGGAGCTGTTTATTCTTTTTGCTATTTTACCAGAAACACAATTGATGCAAATCCTTCTCATCTTGTGGTTGCTTTGGCCAAAAGCTGGAAAATGCTGTCAGCAACAATTCCAATCATGTTTAAAACATGATTCCCGGTTACCAGTATTTCCGGCCTAGTTTATTCATTTTTTCCTCGCACCAGCATCTTTTTAACGTAGATGATAAAAATAGATTTTGGGGGGGATTAGGGAGAAAATAACATGGGAAGAAAAATAACTCGGCTCTAATGTGTTGATGCCAATTCTGGGTCGTTACCAGCCCACAGCCTCGTTAAGGAAGTTTGGGTCATCTGTCTTTGAGCAAAAGAGGAAAGTGATTGCTCACCCCAAGTTTGTGAACTGTTTGCAAACTCTATTACGCCCAAACACACACACATAGACACACACACACTGCCTCAGCACACACAAATGCACAGTAGGAGGTGGAGTTTCGTTTCCACGGCTTCAGCAGAAGGCACACCTGACACCAGTGTTCTTATTGGCCCGTTCTCGTCTTGCATCCATAACGAGGCACCATGCTGTTCGGAGGGAGCCATGGTTTTGGGACGTGTTTTCCTGCCAGACAGAACGAGAGGCTCTGCCAAGTTTCCTTCCCCCATAGCTAGCGTCCCACACTATGAATCAGCACAGCAGTGCACCAGTAACAAAGGGAGATAGGCTGTCAATCTCACCGTGGAACACGGGTGTAAAGGATGCGAGTCGCTCCGCCAAGAAAGGGACACTTCATCAGCACAATGTGATCAATTTTGATTGGATTATAATTGAGCTGCAATCAATGGTGACGATAATATGCATTCAATGTATGAAATGTATCACATTTGATTGCATTATATCAAGGCTAAATTGTATTCCATGTGGGACAACATTTCATATTTCATTTCTTTTTATATTATTATTATTATTTCGAAAATGATATTTTTAATACTATATGACTGACAGTTAATTGCATTCCATAACTAGTGGCTATGGATTAATGTGTGACCCTCTTGGCAATCCAATCAGTGGGAAATACATATTCTCCCCAAAACATGAAAATGTCAGATGCAAATGAAGTCTCTCCAGTGTTGAAATCCTCTCCTCTGTTTTATTACAGGACTGTTTAAACCCCATTGTGACTTCAAGACCTTCTTCCATCTCATTTACAGCCCTGGTGACATTTTATAATGTGGACCTGGTGGCGGTGGCTGCCTCCTATCCTCTCTTATTCCCCCCCTCCCTTCATCCAGAACAGACAGTTGGCACCACATGCCCCTGGAGCAGTGTGCCGCCTCTTAATCAAAATGCAACAAGGAGACCCGGGAGAATGTTTACCTGCTGCATTCACTTTAATGAAGATGGTGTCGACGACTTGGGGGCTATGTGATCTGTTCAGTGGGGAATGTGACAGCAACAGTTTACTGTTTGGGGAGTGTGTACTGACTTATGAAAACCATTACACAAAATAACAATATTGGGAAACTTTTTTTCTTTTTCTTTTAACTATTACTATACCTGTTATAGATCTGCACTGGGTGAAGACTTCAGTGTATTGTGGTGTGAAAACTTGCTACTACTTTTCAAGGCAGAGATGAGATGTATGGCTCTGATGATGCTCCCAGCTGTGCTGAAATCTTATTCCAGGTCAATTTCACACCGTGATCTTTTGAGGGCTATTCTGGCTACAATCACACCAATCCTCTGTTCAGCTTTAGTGGTGATCCTTGGAAGAATATGAAAAGGCGTCGTGATCGGTAAAGCTTACAAAACGTGCTTTGGCACTTTTCACCTGAATCGATCCCCTTTTGCAACATAGTCCTACCTCTAATTATTCCAGCAGCTTTGGCCTTTGTTTGCTGTAGTCCAATAAGCGCATGTTCTGGGTTTCAATAACCAGCAAACTTATTATGATTGAGAGTGTATCTCTGGGGCTGGGGGATAGATATATTTTGGATAGGACAGCTCCAGGTTAGAGATGAGCCCACAGATTCAGGCATTATTCCCGAGATTCAGGTATTATTCCCGAAACCAAACTGGGAATGTTGGAAAATCAGTTGTACACATTCAGGTTCACTTTATATGACATCATACCTTTGTGGGTCATCATGACGATGCCCTATGCAATGTAATACACTCACAACGTCAAGTAATCGCTATTAAAATATATGGCTCATAGAATTCACTTCATATCTTCAATTAAGTTAAAATAAGAACATTTCATCGCATATTCCATATTCCATGTAGATTGGCTGCTTTGATATTTAGCCTAACAGGCCCATTTTCCCTGCTTGTGATTCAAAATGACATCTTTACCTGTCTGGCATTCACCTCAGTATAACTTCATCCTCATCATCTTACGAGACATGAGAAGGACAGCAGATGCACTGTTAGTATTCCGTGTCACTCCCTCATTAACTCGACCTCCATCCCATAATCTCATGGTTGATGATATGCCTCGACCGAGCCCTCTGAGAAATGAGACTGAGGGATTTTTCTTTCCACGTTGTCTTTTATCTGAGTCGGATTTATCCAGTCTTTCTCACGTTGGGTTGTGACCTGGCCATCACCTGTACAGGCATGGAATTAAAAAAATTATGTTCTGCTTCTAGAAAGAACCACTGTGCTTATTGTAATGTGTACCATGTTGGCTAATATTCGCGATTCAGGATACTTGAGCCGGTTCTGAAAAAATTGACTTCAGACATTGAAGTTATATATGATTTAAGCACTTTCGAAAATTTCAAGCTACGTTTTGCTTTCTGATACACACCTCATCCTTTCACCTTTGGGCATGCTGTATTGTTTCTTGTCGCGATATAATGTTCTTACCCTCTGAAACCACTTTTCCCTTTTCCAGCACCCAACCTGGTCTGGGTCATGCCATTTTACTGCCACCCTAAACAGGTTCTCTGTCCTTTTATTGTGTACAAAAAATAAGGCATTCCTCTGTACAGGCGGGAGTAGCCGTTCTGACTGTATGAAATGAAATGAAATGGGGCTGGCCATGTAATTGCTCCCCTAGGGAATGCTACCCTTCAATAACATGCTTTCTGACTGGGTTTGGGCCTGGCCCCGCTGTCAGACAAGGGAGGAAGATTCTATTCTCGGTGGCAGTTGGCGGCTGCAGCGGCGGAGGCCTCGTGTGCGACAACAGGACCGCCCTCCAGGGAGACATCCTGGTGACCAGATGTTCCCCCCCCCCGTCCTTAGCCACGTGTGCTGCATAGCAGGGATAATTGTTTGGACGTTATAGGATGTGACAGGTACTGCTGGGTCAATTCAGGGGCGCATGCCATGGGTCCTCAACAGTCTTGCTGGAAACGGAAACACGAGGAATGTTTCCTTGTTTCCATGTTCCCTTCTTTCTCTTTTTGTTTTTTTCTCTCGCTTTCTCTCGTTTTCTCTGTCTCTCTCTATCTCTCTGTACCTCTCTCAAACTCAAGTGGGACAGAAACTGTGATCTTTAGTTGCTTCTGACTCTTACCCGACATAGCTGTGACAAGCAATGGATGTCAGGCAAAAACATATAATGTGTCAACAATTTTATTTATACAACTTTCTTTGCATGACTTCGCTCTGATCATAACCTTCTCTCTGCACAAGAAAAAATTGAAATAAATAACATCAGCATCAACACGTCTGAGCTGCCTCGGAACACCTGTTAGGTCACACGTTCAAAGGGGAAGTGTGATGTGCTTCAAGATGGTGCTGCTTCTGGGGTCGGTTGAGGGCTTCAGCAGCCCTCACTGTCTCTGTCACTGGCACTTTTCAGCTTCAACGCTCTTCCGTCGCTGCCTAGGCTTTAGCTCTCGTTTCGACCAACCAGACAGACTCTTTTTTTCTACAATGCAGCCCTGTTTTTAAAGTTAGGTTGACTGACATTCTATATCCCAGGGTTGCCAAGCGGTCACCAGAGCCCATTTAATTGTTCTCCATCCTAACTTTGCGGCCTGATAATTGACAGGCGGTAAATTAGTGGGGAATTAGCAGTCACCTTTGAATATATTCATTAAGCAGAGATTACGTCCCTCAGGCACGTTGTTCGATCGATCCGTGTTGTTATTTGAATAAATTAGAGATGGAACAGAGGAAGCCCACCTTGAATAAGAGCTTTAAGTCAAATATCCGATTTTTTTACCTATGCGCTTGATAGTAGACCTTATGTTGAATGGGCATTCCAATTCCCCTTTCTTTTTGTTCCTGGGCTTTGTAGAATATATACCTATATCCCCACTCCTGCTTCAACAAATCCAGCAATTATAGAGATGGCGTCTGAGCCAACAGGGAGACTTTCATTGTACATCCTGATCATGATCCTACACATGCACATGCATACATGACGGACTTTACCGTGTGTCCATCACGCTACCACTCTCTCAGTTCTCTGGTGGGATTCTTTGTCACTTCTATTGTGTGCTCGTTGTGGTCCCATTCCTAGTCTACAGGAACACCCATGGTGTAAATTAAAAGGGTCTTAGTGGGTGGGCTGGTTCAATGACCTACAGATGTCAACGGCCTCCATTACTAGTTAGGAGGTCTCCAATTATTGCTTTCCTAGGGTGGAATGACACTCTAACTGAGAGATAATATGAATGCCGGGAGGGTTTAGGACAAAGAGGGAGAGAGGGAAAACAGAGAGGAGAGAGGCATACAAACAGATAAGGATATATAGACAAAAAGGAGCAAGTGAGTGACTTAGTGAGAGAGAGAGAGAGAGAGAGTGAGAATATATAGTGCAAAAAAACGCATTACCCCCCAAAATACCCAAAACTACAGATGATGAAATCTTCCTTGCAAATATTTTCCATCTGAATTTGAAACAATAACTTTGATGGTATGGTATACACCTTAACATCTTTGCAGTCCAATCATGCATTTTAATTTAAAAATCCGGATTTGAATGATAAAAAAAACATAGCATAGGGGTTATTGGCTTGAAAAAGTGTGGACCTGAAGATCTGAATCCAAATGAAAATTATAAAAATTAAATATTCTCAAATACATGAAAACAACAATATTCGTTCAAAACGTTATTATTTCTTATTTTAAAAGAAGCTTATAGAAGCAAAAAAGTTGCGCGAACAGGTTGGTGGTGGGGGAGGGGTGTGTGTGTGTGTGTGTGTGTGTGTGTGTGTGTGGGTGTGTGTGTGGGGGGGGGGGTTCTAAGAAATCTTCTTGAGTAACTGGGGTCATTTATCACAGCTTGCTGCTGAGAACGGGCATCTCGACAAGCATCAAAGCAATGGGAACAAGCCACTTCATACTAACGGGAGGCGACGGCAGCTGAAAATTGATAACCCGATATGGTTGATGGATGATGCCTCACTACCTTGAGATCGTATCTGTGCCCGTTTCACCATACGTTTCTAAACGCTTTTTCAGGGAAAACCCTATTATTATTATTTCATCAAAATATGCTTCAATGCATCTCAATGATCTATTGTGCCTAGGTAGCAAAATGATATGCTCTCTTTGGTAACCACTATGGTATACTTAGGCATCCCACGACACTACCAATAAATGTTCTAATTCATTCCAAAATAATTAAGTAAAACGTTTTGAGCCTTACGTGATTGCAAAAAATCATCAATAGTAACGGTTCCAACATTGTTAATTGTGACACCATTCAGAGACATACAATAATATGTAGAACTGAGAATACAACACAGTTGCTCGGCATACTTTCCCAATCCATTCCATGTGAGTTCAATAAGCCAGGTTTTCTCGTTGACACAGAGAGTCAGAGAGGAGGGGGTTTGAGAGGTGCATGTGGATTGGACGCTTCTTGGTTGTTGGGAGCAAGGGAGAGTGGGAAGAAAGCTATTCTCAATATTTTGGGGTACCTTTGGAAGTGAAGAACATAGTCTATTTCACCACCGTTAAAAAAATATCTGTTGATAATTATGATCACATGAACCTGAAAATATGGAACAATTTGATTAGATATTAGTTATTTAATGTGTACATAGTTATTTTTTTTTACTTTTTACTAGGCTTGCAATTTGCTTTCACAGCTGGACTGCCTCCCTTTAAATCAGCACTAACTAAACCTGTATTCACTTGCTCATTGACTGGTCCGACTTTCCGAGTTGGGAAGTCGGTCTTCCGATATCATGGTGTTGATGTGCTTTTAATGTGGAAACAAAATCGACGCTATAAAGAGGATGTCATTGTTGTCATTGTTCAGAGGGTTTAAACAACAGGGTGATAGCCGTTTCCAGTTTTTACCTGAAAAATTACATGAAATATGAAAAAATATATATATATTATATGCAATATGTGAATTAGTAAAAAGTCTCTTACCGTTAACCATTCATTTAATTTCGTTCACCATGTTTATGCGTATGACGTCTCAAGTCAGCAAGTCATGTACCAAAATCGAACCCAACTTTCCGAGTTGTCGTTCACATGATAATTCCGATAATTCCAACACCACGTGAATGCAACATTAGTTAATTATATTAGGTGTGTAATTTGTGAGTTATGTTAATTAGAAGCACACAGTTACTTTATATTTGGTCAGATATCCTTTCCAGATCTTCGTTTTTGGATAAAAAGTCATGTGAAATCCTGCTGTGGAACAGAGATGATTAGATGTGCTTTATTTCCACTAATTCAACATCTTTTCCTTTTCTTTATACCAAGGTACTTTGTACCTGTTAATACCCTCTGTCATCCCCCACTTGTTTTAGATTTGAGTTCCATCAAGTGAAGATTAGACGCAGAAGTGGTTGACAAATATGAGGCCGGGGTTGGGCCCACGTCTCTGCCCCGTGGGTCGCTCTCAGTCTCCTCTCTGTATAGCGGCTTATTGATAAAGAAGTGTCAACAGTCTCTCTGCTCTGGGAGCTTCTTTCTGTGTGTTCAGGTCTCAAGAGGAGCACTCCTGACCTACTAACTAAAATGTGTTAAGGCATTATCACAAAGTAGATAATAGAGACTATTCCTTAATCCCCTATGGATAAAATTGGACCCCCTATGAACAGCATATTTTTTTCTATCAATATAGTCCACCATGATAGTGAAAAGGGTAACTAAGGTAACCCTGTATACTTTCTTCACTACCACACCAACACTGAGCTTGATATCCAGTACTTACAGTCTGGTGACATAGTTGATTAGTCAACCTCATCGTTCCCAAATGCTAACTAAGCTTGTCCTACTCACCTGTTAAAGCAGTTGTAAGATGATGTTTTTACCTTGACGTGTCCGCAGACAACAACAAATTCACCATGAAGACTGGAGTTGAAAAAAAGAAGTGATTTATCGTCTTGCACTATCACTATCTGCAGAGAAGCTCACAGTACATGATCGTTCTAACCTTGAATGTTTTCCGTATTATTATTCACGATCATATATCATTTCCACATCTGATGGTGTGCCACAGTGGTCGTAGCTTGAACCCAAGTCAAATAGGACGGGCTTTATTTACCTGTGGAGGCAGATATGGCTGCTCCTCTCCCTGCTTTATTATGCAGTCAGGGAGATATAGTGTATGTGTCACTCCTAGGTATACAATTTCGCTGAGTGGAATGAGCTGTACTGCTCCATTATGTTGGCCCACTGTACTTATCATGCTATAGCCCGTGGCTGTCCTCTACGAACCGGCTCAAGAGAATTTATTATTTTTCTGTTTCTGTCATTTCGACAGGCCTCCTGTGTTTTGTCATCCATGTCATTTTGGTAAGCCGCAGTGATTGAAATGAAAGGGCAGGATTTAAACCCATGAGAGGTGCCTGTGTGTGTGTGTGTGTGTGTGTGTGTGTGTGTGTGTGTGTGTGTGTGTGTGTGTGTGTGTGTGTGTGTGTGTGAGTGTGTGTGTGTGTGTGTGTGTGTGTGTGTGTGTGTGTGTGTGTGGCTGTGACGGCTGTGTGTGGTCACAGTTGGCCAGCTGTGGAAGGGGGTTTGTTGACAACTTCACCTGATGATTGGCAGCCCAGCATTAGCTAAAGGGGAGCATGGCGTAATGTTCGTGTGAATGTATGTGTTTTTTTCTTTGCCAACTTTATGTTACGGGAAATAAATCATTTTCTTTTTCCAGTTCAGTGAACTAACTGAAAGGTACTAAAATTTACATGTACAATGTTTTTTGGGAGGGTGTGCTTTCTGTTGGTCCTCAAAGCACACTTTAAACAAGACAGATGCAAACTACGTAGTGACGTATCATCTTCAAGCTCTTTTGAGCCGTTTAAAATTCTTTCCTTATCCAACTTTGCCACATAAACATATACACACACAATCACACTCACCTAAAATTACACATACAAGCAAACACACGTGCACACGCACATACACACACGATAGCTCTAGACTGTCCACACATCTCTCTCTCTCTTTCTCTCTCTCTCTCTCTCTACCTCTCTTTGTCCCTGTCTCTCTGAACCACTCTCTTTCACTCTGGCCCAGTGACAATAATATGCTCAATTCACAATGGGGAGGGTACTCGGTTATCATATCCTCGCTCCCCCGCCTCGCCAACTGAAATGTGTTTGGAGGCTCACACCACCCCTATCCTAGCGTCCCCTGCCAGTGTCCCCTGCCAGAGTTGACACAAAGGTTGATATGAGGAGGCAGAGCACGCCTTCTACGCCTTACCTTTGAAGGCTATATCAATGTTGTGTTCTGATGTCTGGAGGTAGGGGAGGTCCTCAGATTAAACAAGAGGTGACAGGCTTAACAGTACACGGACCATTTTAAGTCCTGGCTGCTGCCCCCGTATTTCCAACACAGTGAGCTCTCCACTACCTCTGCTTTTGCACAGTCCTACCTCATTACTGGGCTTGGAATTCCAATACCACAAAGTGTCAACTGTCACATTAGATTGCCTCGAGGCTGACTACTAAATTTAGAAGATTCCATCCTGTTAAATGAGGTGACAGATAGCTTTTTAAAGTTTCTACTGGGTATTTCTCTTCAATGTATTGTGCCAGTGGTGTAGATATGTTGTGTTACTGGTGCATATGTGCATCATTAAAACATAATCAGATAATGTTTAGTGTGCATACTTTTCATGGCATAGTTATAAATCTTGCAAACGAGCTATTACATAACATTATCTATGAATTACATTTTTTGAAATGTTCTACTTCTAACTCAGAAACTCTTGCAAATGATCATGCATCATATTGTATGAGCCAGGGTATCTGTTTATGCGGGATAGATACAATCCACACAAATTCAAAGACAACATCCTGGCACCTGCTGCGAGCCGCCATCATCAGGGAAACATTCAATGAGCTGGCTAGAATATCTCACACTGACATAGTGGTATATCCCTGTAGTGCATGTTTTTTTCTCTGAAAATAAATAAATAATATGAAATCATTATTGCATTTGAAGGGATTAGAACAGCATGGGTGTTGATTGTCGATAAACCAGTTATTCTGTTTTGTGCAGTTGTGATTACATGTTTTGCTGACCTCTGACATGTTTATGAGTTTCTCAACATTCAATATATAAACTTTCAGTTATCTCTATGGTGATTTCTGTCGTTTTTAGAATGATGTGATTATCAGTTTGCATCTCTGAATATATTGATATCATTAAACAAATGAAACACAAATAAAAATAGGAAACAAATGCAATTTGATACAGGTAAAATATTGGTTTCTGTTCAAAATGCTCCCTCTTATTGCATATTGTGCTCTGTGCATAGGCAACTCTGCTAAAGCTCCATCTTACTGCTCCATTTTTTTCAACACAGCCAGCCAGGTGGATTGGTTTGGTACAACAGCTGTGATTTAGCATTTTTCCTTTCATCAAAGATCTCTGCATGTCAGAGCTTGCCCACTAATAATAATAATTATTATTATAAGTCTCATCCGTAGTTTGAGAGTTGTGTTCAGACATGCACTATGTCTCTGCCTGAATACCTGTCAAAATCAACAACAGTTGTTAGACAGTCTAAGCTTTGTTGCCCTGTAATTACTAATTCATGTTGACTGCCCAGTTTAATGCCCCTATTTTTAAATTAATGCTTTAGTTGAATGAGACATTAATGGACAATATATGAGTGACCATTTTAACATTTTGTTAAGTTGCTATATACGCTATATACGTTAAGTGAATATTTTTGATTGCATAGTATAGTTTATTGGAGCTGGGAGGGCTGTCGTTTGAGTTTCCCAGTCAATACATCACTTTTCTTATCTCTTTTTCAGGTGCACAGTCATCAAACAGCATTGAATTATTAAAATACCTCTTTCATGTGGAAATAGATAGAAAAATCTCACTTTCTCCCTGTATTGAAAGTTGTGCAGCCTTTTTAAGAAAGCGTTATCCAGTGATGCTAATGCAACTTACTTTACATGGGCTTAGGCTTATATAGCTTAGGCTATCTATTTCCTTTACTTCTACTACGGAGAACCTCTGTACCATGGCTTGTCAGTGCTGCAACAGAAAATGCAAAATTGTTTTAGTCGATACTGGAAGTTTTAACATACAGAGACAAAAAAAAAATCATTACGATTTCGACATGGCTGTGGGTTCATGAATGTTTTCACACTCTGCTGCAGATGGTCTGTTTCTCATCAATGTTGCACCACTGGTTGCACGTTAATGGCTAGATTCTGACACCATTTCCCAGATGCTGGGATGAAAGAAATCTTTAGTTGTGATGAAATATGGACAAGGGGTCAAGCGGCTAATTAGGCAAATGCTTTTGTAATTGGAAAGGAGTTTTAATATTATCCCATTTAATGAGGCTTTTGTTGCATGTGCTCAGAATAGCAATGGACACATCTCAGATGTACATCCATTTGTGGTAAGTTCAAAGTAGGATGCTTCTTAGTCTCTGTCCACAACCCTTGTACCCCAACCATACAGACAGAACAAAAGAAGTCAACAGTTCTGGGGTGATGAAACATAAGCTATGATTCAATGCATGTGTACAATTTGCCCATCAGTTTTGTTTGCTGAACAAGTCCCCTATTTCCACACACACAAACATGCAACATTGTATGACAACTTTATGTGTAACTTGTACATGTTTATTCTCAACCACAGACATAATTCAAGTAATATTTGATATTAAACACATACATTACTGCTGCTTTGTGCTACAGTCAATACATTATTTTGTGTACATTAAAGTCAGACTCAATGGGTCATTTATCTATTGCTACATGCCTGAGCAAAATGACAACACCTCTTCTCATTGCTTTGGGTCTTGGAGGTCTTCAATGTGGGTTACACCTAAAGTTGTTGCTATTTAGCTTCTCTAAATGTCTGTCTATCATGGGCATGTATAATGAGTTGCTGAGGTATGTCTGAGGTTGATTGCGCATTCTAGCAGATTTGATCCTAGAGTGTGTTTTTAAGATCTCTTTCAATTACTTGGTGTTAGGCGTACAAATGCCATCTTAAGTTCGAAATAAAGCATCCACATTTATGTGTGATGGGGGTCACTATAGAAACACTACATTTCAAAAGAGTGCCCTGCTATTTGCCTGGGTGTAATTACTTGACTAGGTTGTTTGTTACTCTGTTGTTCAATATGAAAGGTCTGAGACATGTCAGGTTTTGAGAGCAAGCTGCCATCACAGTGCCAATGTTCAATTGGTATTGAGTCAGCAAAGGGCATTAATGCATTAGTGGTCGACTTTCAACATGGATCTCTCTCTCTTTCTCGCTCTCTATCTCTTCTCTCTTTTCTCTCTCTTCTCTCTCTTCACTGTCTGTTTGTCTTTCTGAGTTTAATTCAATTAAAAATTAAACTCTAAAGGTTTTATTGGCATTATGAAACATACATTTATATTACCAAGACATAACAAAATGAATCACAAAATGACTTTCTCTCTCTTACTCACTCTCTCTCTCCTTTTCAATCTCACTCTTTCTTTATCTCATTGTCTATTTCATTTCTTTCCTTCTTTTTCTGACATGGTCAACAGACATTTAGAAGCAAGGTGATGCAAGCTACATTATGAAGGTTGAAGAGAGCTGTTGGCTTAGCCAGTGTGAGACCCTATTTGTAAATGAAATCAGAGTTGTTTTTGCTTTGTTTCATAGAAATGACAGCAGTTATAACATGTTAAGAGGGCATTACTTACACTGTGTGGCAGAAAGTCAAAATGAATCCTGGTCATCAGCTGGAGAGTTTGAATCAGAGAGCTCATATTACATTTAAGTGTTAAGGCTAGTAGTAGTCATACCCATGTCAGAAGAATTTAACACTTATTCCCTGACATGCCTGTACAGTAAATATATACACAGAAGTCTGTGCCAGTACACTATAATGTCGGTTGGTCTTTCAGGCCTGTTGATTTGTGTGCATGTCTCTTGCTCACCATGGGGAGGTTTATGTTGAGGTTTATGTGTGTGTGTGTGTGTGTGTGTGTGTGTGTGTGTGTGTGTGTGTGTGTGTGTGTGTGAGTGAGAGAGAGGGTACTCTACAGTATTAGCTAGCAAGGATTCAGTAAGTACAGTATGAGGCCTGAAGCCCATTAATGGAGGCAGGTGGGAAACTTTATAGAAGGTCATCCTACATTATGTTATCTGTGTTTGAAAGTAGCGCATGCCTGTTCAAGCATATTATATGGAGTGTTTTGGTACCCAAAAAATTCTGCTGTTACGTATTGTACCCACTGATGCAAGGATGTCCCCTACCATCGTGACTGGATTATAATAATGTATTCTGTCCTTTGAAGATGTTCCTCATATGACCCGCGGAGCAGCTATAAGAAGGGACTAATGGTGCGTAGCTTCGGCCATTTTCGGTCTCTGACTCAGGTCAAAGCTAAAAAGGGTAAATTTTTTGGTGTGGTTGTCAAGCTGAAAGGACAGCATGGCTGCTTTGCCATAACCTTACCTTCTGTGTTTTGACAGATAACTCAATTTATATATGGATTTAGTCAGTTTATCCTCTGGACCAGCTCCAACTCTGTATAAAGAATAATAATGTTAAGGCGTTCAAGGGCTTTTTGGATTCTGGCTGAAGCCCAAGCTCCAATAGTGTTCACTGTCAAGAACCATTCAGAACCGTCTGTAACAATCAATAGACAGCTGAACCTTGAACACATGCAGAAATAACCATTTCATTTCAGATGAATTACTCAATGCCTGTGAGTAAAAGGGACATTTTCATCTTACTGGGTTATGACAGCATTAGATTTAGTAAAAGACATATTTTATTACATCAAGCTGGGTTTATTATTTTTCCGTCATACGGTTGAAATAACAAGACAAACACATTACACTGAGGTTTGATATTTGTCCCTGTAGACCAATGACTTTTGTAATAATATTTGAATGATGCGCTAGCACCAACTTTTGCACAGGTCAGCAAAAAAGTTTACTGCTGTGTAGTACTATGTTTAAAATAGTGACTGTATTGGGCAGATGCTGCTATATCCCCTACAATATCCTCACTTCGACCCCCAATGAATATGCAGGCAGTTTTCCCAGTTACAAAGCTAAAGAGCCGGACTTCAATATCATATGGAACTTCTTAATTTACAGAGAGAAAATGTGAGGCAGAGTTTTCGGTTCTGAACCAATTTACAGTCTTTTTCTCAGCAGGAGAGGTTTCCTGTTTCTTTTCAAAATGTGTGTCCTGTTCTATGCTTATTTAAAGAAAATATTGGTAAACCCTTCACATAGTAGGTTTAAAATGCATGGGTGGCATTCAGGCTGCATACACATAAGTTGGATGTTATGAGAGTTCGTTTAATCCCCAATTAAGGCCTTAAACATTGCATTTCAGGGGGAAATCAATGACTAAGTAATGGTCTAGGACATGCTACTACAAGATCATTGCTGTTGTTTTTTTTGTCAGAGTGGCTTTTGCAAACTGACTGTTCTAAGCCATTTAACTGAGGTGCCTAATTTGATCAGATCACATGACTGTGGTTACACAACTTTCAGTGCGACGTGAAATTAATGGTGCAGATCATAACAAACAAATAGCAATTACTTTTTAATTGAAACAGGGACTCGGAGGCCTCAGGGCTGCTGTGGTTCAGAATGAATTGTCATTCGCCGTCGCAAGGGAAATTGGGTATTAAATAAGGATCATTCGTGTTACCTGACTCATTTTGGAGTCACTCAGTTTGAGAGTGGATTTGTTAAACTCTATTTCCCAAGACCTTTTGTTATTGAAGTTTACCACTTGACCGCTGGCAACATTTTATGCATTTTGGCAAACGACAATGCATTGTCTAGTAGCTTTACTTTAGCTGATTTGATTAATTGATTGTGTGCGGCCAGCTTAAATCAAATACAAGCTCAGACTGTATCAAGTAACACTCTTGGTTTGCTAGGACAGACGATTCTAATCCCTTGCCCAGGCAACTCTCGTATCACACTGTAGACCGTAACTGTTTCTTTAATAACAGCTAGTGTAATTCAATAGGTGTCAGATTTGTACACTCTCGTACCAACACTATCACATTTTATTGAACCATGGCTACTACAATCACTTTCAGGCAGGGTTATTTCCACTGTGTGTGTATGTTCAGTGGAAACCCCATTGTTCATTTTACTGGTTTTCATCCAAAACCCTCCAAGACCCTTGGGGAGGTGATTGTGATCTAGAAAAATGATAGTATTGAAAAATGATAGCATTTTTCTATGCCATTAAAATTTCTAGGGTTTTCCTCCCATATCCAATTACATTGAAGGCTTAAAAAGACAAACTGTAAGTTGTTGGCTAAATCCTACACTGTCTGGATTTAAGTGTCATAGACAGTGACTGAGGAGTATCTACTGCACATCCTCCCGAGAAATTCAACAAAGTCATGTTCATGATTGATATGATAAGACTGTCATATATGGCTGTTTTGAAGTATAAAACTGCATCTGAATACTGCCTGAACTACGCTCTTCTACTTCACAACAGCACCACTAACTCACTCCGGGAGATGGCTGCCCACCTGCTTCAGCCTTCTTTTATATTCCAGAGAATGTGACATTTTGTTGCTTGTGGCATAAACATGAAACATACTGTTGTTTAGTTTGACCCTCTATTACAAAACGTATTTCACAAGAGGACAACTAGAGTACACAGAGACACACACCAGGCATGCAAAGTGTAGAGACATTAAATTTGGAGTGCAATTAGCCATTGGCCATTAGTAGGAAAGCCATTGGCATCCCAAAACCCCTCACGCAGAGTCCTGAAATGCATTTTATTCAAGATGTTCTGCTCCAGTGGGAATAGATCACTCCCTGACTCTAACATGATTTCAGTGACACGCTCAAACCACACTAGCCAAATATAGCTCAGACGAAACCAGCAACAACTTACAAAATACTATTCATCGTTAATGTTTACACAGTGGGAAAACAATTTAAAGTTAGTTAAAATAAAAATGGATAATAACTCTCTATTTTAATTACGTTTCACTTTGTCTTCGATATAAATACATTCGAGAATAGAACTCTCCTCATGGCTATTAAGAAGAGTGCCATGTTGCATCATTCAGTCCTTTCGTCAAATGCAAACAATTACCCTCACAGTGTTTATGTGTTTACCCCTACACACTTTTCAAGGAATTTAAAGCGATCGCTGACAGATAAATCCATCTTGGCCCTCCCAAATCTCACAAGAATAAATGATAGATGAGCTTTGTTACAACTGCTGAAATAGAGTTGATTTACTCTTTAAGTGACTTGATTTCTGTGCCACACGTTGCAGATTTTCCGTCATGCTCTATTTTTCATGGTGGACTCGTAATTTTCTTCACATCTGCGTTGTCTTTGTTTCTGTACGATCACATGGATGGCCAACAGGGAGAGGGGACCGTCTGTAGCCTGTGACTCTTTGAAGAGGCAGCGTGTGGCTGAGGCTTGTCATTTCAGTGTCGAACACACGCTTTAGAGTTATAACTCGACAGACAGAGAAGGGGCGACCCTTTTACTGCATGCTTCAGCCGCAGAGTCTTGTCACCTTTAACTAATCCCAGGTAATTTCAGATAACTTATGAGCCATACAGCTGACTAATTTACTTAATTTGTCACTGCCGACATAGAAGGGCATCAGAAGATCACACGAAAAGTCAGCGCTTATTCAATCATCACCCAGGGATCAGCGACTGAACGGTAGCCTGATTGCCTCAGGTTGAGTTAAGGCTGAATTAGAGCGGCATCCCAAGTCAAAGCGCGGGTTTTGGCCTGTCTGAATGTGTCACAGACATTTTGTTCAGTAGCCAGCTAGAACAACACTGAGTTGTACCATCACAGATAATGAGAACATCAAGGTTGCATGTCATTAACACTCACACTTTTTCTAAGATCCTCAGAGCGAAACTCGGCACCCTGAGCTTAAATCACAGATTTTTGTCTCAACCACTTCGTTTCGAAAAGCATGATTATTAATAGGGCATGAGGGAGACAGTTGCTAATTACCATGCAACAGAAATAGAATGGAGCAAGATACCTGAGAAAGATGATAATGAGGCATGATGTTTTCACAGCTGGATGCTGAGAGTCTGCTAGGAAAAGAGTAAAAGCAACTGTTACTGTTAATCTCTTCATAGGCAAACAATAAGCATATATTAAGTCTTTAACCGGTGTTACACATCCTGCAGATAAATCCTCTGAGATGTTGGCTTGCTGAAGGCTTTTGCAATAAAAACCACATGTAGTCTATTTCCAGCTCCATGCTAGGGGCCATGTAGAGAGAGAGATTCAGGGAGACTGAGACAGAGAGATGGATGCAGCGAAAGAGAGAGAGAGAGACAGAGAGAGAGAGCGACAGAGAGAGAGAGAGACTAGGCCTTGTGGACCTTGTGGACAGGGTTGCAGAGGTAAGAAAATGACGTGAAGGGGTTAAAATACAAGATTAACCTTTATATACTTATAGTTGATATACTCTGCATAATTATACTGTAATATAATTTTGGCTTTTTCGCAATAGTTCAGTTACTGCAATAAAACATTTAATGGACTAAAAACTTTTCGTTTTCACTCCTTCTTCAACCTTCCAGTACAGAGGCTACTCTGCAACACTCAGCTGCCAGACAGATCAGAGTGGTCCATTCACACATAGTTAGCATTCATGACATATCCTTCCCCCTTTCTTTCGTCCAATTCCCCAGGCCGCTCAAGGCCGTATGGAACCTTGTAATGTGGATTATGCGAGGCTGTACTGTACGTGAGCATTAAGAGTAACCTCAGTTCTTCCTCACCGAGCTCCAGCATCATCTGGCTCAGTTGCTGTTAAACAGCTGCGGTGGAGCCAGTGGGCATGAAGCTATAGGTTACTTCATCCAAAGCCAATGGACATTACTGAGGTCTGGGGTTCTCTTGGATCCCAGCCAGGAGGCATTAGGATGGGCCTTTCTTGGCCCAGTGCCGGTGGCACCAAGGTCCAAAGAGAATACAGCTTCTTTTAGATCGTGGCACTGCCTGGAATGTAAAAAGAGATTGCCTGGTTAGATGCAATTAACCAAAGCACATTGTTGTTTTTAACTGAATTTTTTTCTGCTTGTAATTCATACCAACCCATAATTGTGTAACTTTAAGTGAAACAATTGTATTTTTAGGATATTTTACGCAATAGAAAAATGGCAGCCAATTACATTTTAAAATTATATGATTTTGTATCTATCCAATGTCACATTTTCATAAGCAAGCTTCTCTCATTGGTGCAGGTATTCATCGTCACAAAGTCAATAATTTGGTAGGTCAGTAGAGTCCGTTTTAAGCAATAGAAGGTAATATATCCACAATATAAGAATCCCTTTATTCTGCTCTGTCTTGAAGTAAAATACAATTAAAATATAAATGTGAGTTTTCCAGGCCTTGCATTGTGAGCAAAAAAGCTTCCAAGCAAAAAAGTTAAATATGGCATACGTCATGCAAATGCAGTAACAGCAGAAGGTATGTGCTAATAAGCTACGAAGGGCTTAGGCCTTCTTGCCAAAGCGTCACAATAGGGAACACTGGAGTGAAGGACGGAGAGGAGGGAAGATGATCAAAGGGAATCCCAGTACTAGTACTCAATGTGTTTTGGCCCTTGTGCCATAAAGAAGATGCATCCAGCATCTCACAAGGTTGAGATGCCATTTGGTGAACAGTTCTCAGTTGCCATGGCCATGGGACACTGTCCCCTCCGTGTGGCTGGCTGGCACAGCTTCAGTCATGTCCCTGAAGCCAATGCCATCAATCTATCGCCGGCTGGCAGATGTTTGCCAGTGTGCACACATCATGTGGGATGTGTGAGGCGTTTCAGATTCTTCTGGTGAGGACCTTTAAGATCGCATAGGAAACTGTCACGGGTGTAGGAAATGAGAGACACAAACCGCGTATGCATGGAGCTAATTAACACCAAGCGTACTTTAAATCTGTGTTCTCGAGCACACACACTTGCCTCCCACTTGACAAACCCATCAAGAGTTCCATGTTGAGAAGAATAGAGAGATGAGTCATTTTTTGGGCAAACAATCCGAAATTGCATCACGGCTCAGAATAAGATTCTTGCACATTTTCAGTGTGCGTGTGCAAATGTTAACGTTGTGTTGTGTTTTATGGTGGCTTTGGGCTCCAAGCAGCCGCTATATCCACTGGCATCTGTGAGTGGAGGCCCCTGATGAAAACATTCCTGATCTGAAGATCAATACCCACAAAATACCTCAACACAAGTAAATTAGGCGTCCAGAGAGAGCAGCAAAGTAACAGGTTGAAATGGACTTTTCGTAGAATTAATTACACTTTCCATTAGAATGGCTGTTTAATAGTGCAAGATCAGTGCATTTTGTGACTTTTTTCATTTGCTGTGGTAGCGAAGGGAGCGGGAGAGCCGTATCGATTTGATTGTGTGTTTTCCTTCCACATCCAGCATAAACGGTCATGGTCTGCTAACTTTAGAGCAGAGGATTAGCAGGGAAATGTCTGCAGAGCTTCCCAGGGGTTAAGAGCTAACCGTCTTACCGTGGAATCAACAAATGCTTCATGGGATACCTTGTATGCCCTTATTAGGGTTTGGAAACTTTCTAGAGGTTCAAAGTTTTCTCTTTGTAATTGTCTTGTCAAGCCGGAAGGAGGACCGAGAGTGTGTCTGTCTCTGCTGTTTTAATTACTAATAAAATGTCAAACACCCCTTTCCAAAAAATGTATTATCGTTCCCCTGTAACTCCCTGGATTCACTAGCCAATCGCTCCTCTATCTTCATTACAAAGCTGTCCATGTTTCAATCACCATAATTCTACGCCATGTATATTGTGTTGGGTTTAATTATGCAGCTGCAGCTGCTTGTGTTTCTATTCTTCACCCCTTGATTATGTACTATTTTCTCATCACGTCAATGTATATGTATGAGCTGGCATGTGGAACGTGCATGAGGGAAGGCACCAAGGGTGATTTTTTCCCCTTCTCTTGCTTCTTTCTGGGATTTTATCATTGTCATTAGACAGCGCTGTCAGCTGGACACCAAGGAGATTTGGGAGAAGAATGGTTCACAGTAATCCTCTCCACAGCCGGAACAGCTCAGAGTATCCAGGACAAATGACCCAAAGTACATCAACAAATTCGATGAATGGAGAGCAAGCATGTTTGGCCTGTTGGCCCTGGCTGGCTACTGATGTAATCTAAGGCAAGGCCTGTTTTGTGTGTCTGCAGGACGTCTTCAATGCTGTGATCAAACAGAACCCCCTTCTTGTTGCACCAGATGCCCTGCTAGGATCAGCATATTAATTATCTAGATACATGTTACCAGAGATGTACCAGAAATCTGTCTGTCTTTTTATCATAACTTTATTTTTACTTTCCTATTCCGTTCTTTTCCACATACATACACACAGGCGCACACCCACACATTGGCACCAGCACACACACACACACACACACACACACACACACACACACACACACACACACACACACACACACACACACACACACACACACACACACACACACACACACACACACACACACACACAGTTTCAGCCCACCTGGGCTGTGGTGTGTTAGCAGCTATTTCCAGAAGGCGTGCTGCCCTTCAGGTCTGTGTACGGAACGTCTAAGACTGACAGACAGCAGAGGAATTGCAGCATTGAGCCCCCTGCTCCTTCCATCTGCTGCTTCTCTCTGGTGTTGGAGTGGCACTAACCTTCCGCCCTCCACTCAGTGTTAACACACCTGTTATGTAGGCTGCCAAATCACACACTTTGTTTTCTGAAGGTAATGGTTCTTTTAGTTCTCTCCTCAATCTAGTTCTTGTTGGTGTTTTAGTAGATACACCCTTTCTATTCCGTTAGTTTTTTCAGTCGATGGTTCTATCTCAATTTCTTTGCCGATCTCTTTCGACATTTAGCTATTACAAAGCAACGAAGCGATGATCAGCCCTAATGAAGTCAGCCCAACAATTGCAAGATACCGTAGTTTAGTCACTTTGTACAACAATCCAGCTTTCCAAGTTGAATGCAGAATACTCTCTTGTAGCAAGTAGATGTCCTAATCTAAACATTTTGAAGGGCCATGTCTCTTACGATTTATAGACCCAAAAAGCAGTCGAGGAGGGATGATACTGTGTCTACATGATTACATTTTCTCATGCAGGGATGTCATAGACACTGAAAGTCAGAGTGTTGTACTATATTATTTTTATGTCACTGTGACCTTTTTGTTTATTCTATTCATTATTACAATACACTACACAGAATAACTTGAACTTGAACTGTGCCCTGTATGCATCATTACTTGGGTTTATCCTATTCTATCACAATCGACTCAATGTGTCTATATTTGTACAATCCAGACATTATTTAAATAGTAACATTTACAAATGTTGTCTGGTAAATAATGGATCATAAAAGTATGTAACAGATTTCTATTGTTTTCTTGCTGCTGCTGTTGTTTATCATGCATTGTATGTGCAAATGAATGTATTCCTTGTCATTGATCATGACCAAGATCAAATATTATGTCCCTGATTTGAAAGACAAAACATCCTCTAATTTTAAGCAGGTTTCACTCCTGTGCTTCATAATATGACTTCCCAATAACCAAAGACAACATAAATAGTAAGCTACTTTGATAACTGCTTATTTATTTGGCCAAATCATCTTAAATGAGTTATATTGTGCCAGTTAATTAGCAGGATAAGCGCATTTTCCATTAAATAAGCCAGAGACTGGGATGATGAGGGAGCTCTCTGCGTTTAATCAGATGCAACGATATTCAAGCCTTGGGCCAAACTCAATTATAACCGAGCCAGCATACTCATCATGAATTACAAACTTTAGTTTGCGGGTGATATCATGTTTGTAGGTTGCTAGTGACAATAAATCAATCACACTCCCCCACCCTTCCTTAAACTGTGTGTATTTAGTGTGTGGATGGGTAGTGTGTCTACATGCACTTATATGCACGCTTGGATGTGTGTATGTGTATTTCTATGCAAGTATATTATATTATATATTTTACCCATCAATATACATGATTTTCCTTAGTAGACACTTCTGGTCAGAAATTATTTATGAGACTGCTTGTCTGCAAGTAGCCTGAAGGTGTTTTTTTTAATGTTTTTAAGGTTAAAAGTATCTCTCTGCATTAGAAATTACCACACAAAAAAAGTTAATGTGTGAGAAGTACCCTGTTTATTTATTAACATGATAAACCACATTATACATGTTTCAGAGGAATTAAGGCTACTGTTCTCTTGTGGTCAGATCTTATCATCTCTAACAGAGATTGGTGAAGTCTGTTCATAAGAACACAGTACATTTCTTTCCACCATTTTGGATGTTGTACTTGTTTTCATTTGGATATTCAGAGCAATTTGAGAGCTTTTAAAATGTTTGGTTGATTTTAAAGTCTCAAACCAAGAGTCATCGAGACAACAAATCCCGGTATGACTCCAGCCTGCAGAGACCACCTCTTGTTCTATTATCACTAATAAGAACTGAACCGCTCACTGCTTCTAAAATGTCATCGCAGAGGTGGGAACAGCAGCAGCAGTGATGGGATTGATTTCACATTTTAAATGTCAATTTCAAACCAAGCAATTGGCAGACAAATATCTCATATCTAGCACATCTGGATCACTGTGTCAGAGACTCGATAAAGGAAAATGAATTTCAGATCAACACAAGGGTAAAATCCATGTACCATACAATTGTATGGCTTGTTTATGGAACTTTTTGGGTATTCATGGCAAAGTTCTGGATCACATGGTAAAGATGGTATCATGCTCTTTTAGGAATGTCTTCATAAGATTTGGTTGACTGATGTTAAAATGGTGCAGGAAATTGAATATGGAGGGTAATTAAATGCAATATGGCATGGCAGAGCAGAGACTTTGTTTAATTTTGTACTGACATGTTGAAGAGGCTCTTAATTGGTGCTTCTAAAATTATGTTCCTTGTAAAAAAAAAACAAACACACACACACACACACACACACACACACACACACACACACACACACACACACACACACACCTTCACAGCTCAATGTGGATCAGAAATATAATTATTCAGTCTGAATTATTTTTAGTTTGTCCTTTTGCTTAGATGATCTTGTATTAAAATGTTCTTCAGATTTAGTTAATGCCTCATTATATATGTTTTGCTGGCAGGGAGATTTCAATAAAGTGAAACCCAACTTCCCCCCAATTAAGATACATTTTCATTTTGATCAATAGACATTGTTTGAAAATTGACAATTGTTTTTACTGAAA
>CM030172.1:9061046-9143546 GCA_017639675.1 Aplochiton taeniatus
AACATTTTCCTTTTTGTGCATACTGTGAGCAGGGACTTTTGTCTCCATGGTGGTTGAATGTGGCTCTTTATATCTCAAGTTAATGAGTTGCTATGCCAGATTGCGTGGAGAAAATACTGGTTGTGGTGGGCTAGATTAATTGGTTGAAAATTATGTTGGATCTGTGAAATGAAAATGCATATTGATGATTACCAACAGCATGGTCTAGGTCTTGTGTTAGACTGCTCGTTAATCACACAGTGTTACCACAGTACATTGAGTGTCACCTCTTAAGATTAATGTTTTCTTTCTAGGTATAAAGTTAATTTGCTTGAGATGTACTGGGAGCTGTTGCAATCTAGACACAGTGTGAACATTACTACCAAGGGTTTGATTGAATTTCAGCCTCTAAATGGCTAAGGTGATCACAGCTCCCCACATTCCATTTAGCCCCTCCTACGCACGGCACAGCAAGTCATCCCCGTTCCCTACCAGAATGGTAATGAGGACTCAGCATAGGTACTATAATGAAGATGGAAGGTGGCTCCCCCTCCACAATCGATATGTTACTTTTATGGCTAAAGAACGGACCCATTTAGTCCCCACAACATTCTGTGGATCTGTCAGGGTAATTGCCTACAGATTTGACCTGTTGTCATGTCTGGTTATCATGTAGAATGTGACACACTTCTCCACTCTTTCTGCTTCTGGAGATATGGCAGCCTCCTGCCACTCACGTAGGTGCCTCGGCTTTCACTTTCTCTATCTCTGCACAATCTCTGCGGTGAGTGTGTGCCTATCTGTTTTTCGGGGTGCCGAAAGTAGGCTAAAAGTTCCTCCTCTTTTGTCCTTTCCAGCCACCTTTCCAGCTATCGGGACACTGCCTGTCTTTCATGTCCCCACTTCAAAAGCTCGTTCTCAGCCTCTCCCATAGCTCAAAGCAAAGGGCAGTCGGGAATCAAACTAGAAGTGACAAGCTTAATATTCCGTTTCACGGCCAAGCGTCACCTTCGTTCTGCCCGCCACGAATGAGCTCTTACACTAGAGGATCCTCCAATCCACTTCTTTAGGGCACATTATGCACTCATTACCTGGCTTCACATTCAAATCCTTTAAAGTGTCAGCTGTCACATAGAATTGCCACAGGCGAATAGCTAATTTGAGAGGGGCCTTCTATGGCTCTTTTAAGGCACCCGATCTTGACCTCTCCAAGTGCTGACTAATGAACAGTGTCACGGCCTTATGAAGTCATTTTGAGAATCTTGATTGGTTACCAAGACGTCTACTTTATCTTGTTACCCATCAGTTGTTTGGGTATTAAATACTCATTTTAAGAAGAAACAAAATCTCATTGATTTTAACCCAGTCTATTAGCTCATCAGTTAATCAACGAAAAACAGTTAGGAGTAAAAGGTTAGTTAGAAACTTTTTTTTATTTTTTATTTTTACAGTTGGACATATTATATCTTAACAGAACATATAACACAGTAGATTCAATACAGCTAGACGAAGAAGGAAAATATTTTTACCCTCTTGTTTTATTTTAATAAAATGGCGTTTTGCCATTCCAATAGGCTGCGTCATAAATCTGAGATGTATAACCTCCTCAAATTAAGGATTGCCATGTGTTAGCCTACTGCTTTATCAGAGTCAAACACGCATGTGCAGTATGGATCTTCTATATAATAGGTTTGCACACCTTCCTATCAAATACTCCTCTCAGAAAATCCAGTAAAATGTTGTTACACATATGTGTTCGCTATGAAAGGAGCCAACCTTGCCATCACCATCAGCAGAGCGCTATTTGGGAATGCTAGATGGGTTGTCTCATGCTCACATTAAAATGCATCACTCAATCATTTTAGTGGAACTTTGAGTCTCTCAGGGAATTGTTGGGGAAAATCAAAGTCTTATTTGTATATTTGTTCCCTTGGGATACAGTTGATGGTGTTTTTTCTGGCAGTTCTTGTATTCTGGGTGCCATTATTCCCCAGTGATCGTTGTACAGCAAACAGGCACCTCAGAATGACACATTCTGGTAAAATATGGGGAAATGAGTGAATTTGATTAGAAGTTCTGACAGATGAGCCACCCACTGATATGCCAGATGAATAAGACACTATTGAGATGAGCTTTGTGTTTTGCTCTGTCAGGATATGGGAGGCCTCCAATTCTTTAGACTTATGAGTATTTTAATTCTCAATGGTATTTTATATTTTTGGGACGGGTGTTACACTATTGTTTCTTATAGTTTGGAATTGTAGGATAATCGGAATATTTTGTAACTATTTTACAAGAAAATTACATATTTACATTGTTTTAAATTGCATTGTGAATATTTTTTTTACAGCACTATATAATACTCTCTTGTTAAAACAATTTTTTCTTGTTAAGTATATGCCACGCCAGTGTGCCCTTTGCCACAGAAGATGCCCACTCAGCTTTTCAGCTTGGCGCTCTAATGTGGGCATATGGTGCCAGGGCTGGCGAGTGCTTTCATATTTCTGCAACGAGTCCCCAAACTGAGGCCCTGTCCACTCTATTGTGCAGACAAAGCAGCTCTTGAAAGGACGTTCAATGCATCCATCTCCTCTTTGTGCCATTCTTCCTTGTGTCATGAATATACAGGCGCTAATTTCACCTCTAAAGATACACGATTTTGTCGCTCGAAGAACATTCATTATCCTCTCGGTTAATTTTACTGAACAATTAAAGGCCATGCCCACCTTCCCCGACTATTTCCTTAATGGCTATTTAAAGGTGAAAGTGTAATCCTTATGCACTACCTCATGCACACGAAATGGGATAATCATTTGTGGCTGGCCAACTGTATCTTGCTGTAGCTACAGGAAACATGGGGGTAGCTTGTGCACATGCTTTGTCTTGAGTACAATTGAATTTTCTTGCTGGAAGTGCTTTATTGTTTGCAAAATGGGCCCTTGTAAAAGAAAAAAGAAAAAAGAAAAAACTAGAGGGAGACAATGCTTTGAGGAGTATTGAAGATAATGGCTTGTGAAGAGGTCCAGATAGTGGGGTTTCTAACTGAATGGCAAGATATCTTTTGAAGTGCCTGTGAGTCATCTATGGCCCTAAGGCTGTCCAGTGATATGAATGGCATAGACAACAGTTGCCTGAATTCCAGGGACATACGGCTTGAATTGGTTTCATTATTTGCCATCTGTGGCAAATAATAAAGGGCATCTGAGGCAAGTTGTCAGGACGTGACATTAAGGGTTAGGGTTAGGCATGTGTACCAGTGTTCAAATGTGCAGGTGACACATTGACTTCCACAGGAATCAAACTGGCAGCCTAGGTGCATGCTGGGCTTTGCTCGAAATCCCCTATCTAGTAAGCTAGCCATTTTGATACGGTTAGTCAACATCCTCAGCCTACTGCCGGCGTCGGTGCAGGGAGGTGTTGAGCCAGTTCAGGATCTGTCAAGAGGAAAGCAGCAGCCCTTTCACGCTGTCACATGGACCTCTTTCATTCCAGAGATCTTTGTCACCTTGCCGGCCCAGAGGGTGCCACACATCCTCATTACCCAAGCCACATGCCCTGGAGACGGGCATGGATGCAGAGACACCCCTCTCTGAAAGGCGCCCTGCTCCCCTTCTCTACCCTTGGCCTCAGCTGTGACAGTGGACTGGGCCAATGCCCTCCCCCTGTTGGCTGCCTGGTTCCCAGACATTGCAGGCTGGAATGGTCACCTCACCTGTCCGCTGTGACAATGTTCTGCAGGCTAAATCGTTTATGCTTAATTTAAATAAATGCCTTATTTTATTTTTCTAGATCTAGCTAGTAGCCTGAAATATAACTAAAATGGTAAAAGCCCTGTTATTTGAGGGATTACTCTATAAATGATGAGTACTCTACCTTATTGGGCATGCCTTTCTATAATGCCTACAATCTGCAATCAATACTTTTCAAATCCAGCCAACTTGAACAACTTAGCCAGTGTAACACTGCCATTAACATTGAACGTTGAGTGAACAGATTACTGAATTATTGGTCATCCCAATTGCAATTTCCAATTTTGGTAGAAGTAAGTAAAGGGTCATGGTGCTCAACAAAAACAAATGGCTGTCCTTAGTCTGTTGAGGTGAACCCCTCCATTGTGGGCTTGGACTAGTACCAGGCAAAATGATTGTATCTCCAACTCCTAAAACTGAGTGTAGACATCAAACATAATTTGAGTTGTACGGGAAGACATTCAAAGACGTTATTTATAAGAATTTGGTAGTTAGGAAAACAGCTGCCTATGACTAGTGGCTTATTCCAGTGGGGTACATTATCCCTGCCATGCACAAGCTGTCTCCGCGTTTTACCAGGTCTTCCAGCATGCCTATATGAGCAGTGAGATCAATTCATTCCAACTCCCCAGCATGTCTCCCCATGGCCTCTTTCCACCAATAGAGCATGGCTCCGGTAATAATCGCTCATCACTTTTAGTGTCAACACATAGCAATTTACTATTGAGCTCTGGATATTAAATTCCATTTTCTATTAACCTACTGACGGCCTTGTGAGGGAAGCCTTGCCATTGATATCTATAGCGATGACTATAAACTTTGATGCGCTGTATGAAATGAATATCACAGTACTTATAGCATTTGATTAGAGAGCAAGATTATAGAATATTTAATGTGATTCATAGTCTATATACCCCACACCAATTCTCGCTCAAGTGTAAGGGGGAATTAAGTAGTATGGAGAATGTATGGGGATAGGTTGCCATTATGCTCCCACTGTCAGCATCTGCTGAAGCTGAATGTGGCCGTGGGTTGAAAAGGGCGGACAGAAAAAGGCTGCAATCTTTTTGCGCGCATCAATTTACTCAAGAGTTCATGGCCTGTATTCCATTTAGCAAAGTAAGACCCTCAATCAGGGTGACCTGGCATCTCGACCTATGCCCTTTATCTTTGTTGGGTACACCCATTCATGTCTTTCCTGCCCTGATTGGCTCTCGCTCTCTCTCTCCCCCCCTCCCCCAGTCTTCCTTGACACTGCACTTCCATACAGTAATAATTGCGTCCAGTGTGTAAAAATCACAGTATTCATAGCAAGCATCAAATCAGAGGGTGGTCAGAGGTTAAGGAATTACTGGAATCATTCTAGAAGACCTGGTATAAAATGGTGGGGGTTGTTATTCAGAGCCGCCTCTAATCTCCCCTAGCCTCATTTAACCCAGTACAACTACTCACCACTCACTGACATGCCGGCAACACAATCCCTACATTCAACAAGCATTGAGAGAAGCCTTTAAAAAAAAAAGAATACCTCTTCTTTCCTAACATCCTTCCTAATAGAACCCCTGTCCCGCATTGTTCTGGGTGACACTGTGATAATTGGCCTCCCAGGCTTGTATGTTTGCCAGCTTTTGCCCTGCCAGGCTGCAAGGGGGCTTGTGCCTTTAGCCTTCATTGGCATCTTGTGGGGATTAAAAATCAGCTGGGGTCAACTGGCTAATTGGACAAATGCGGATGTAATGGAAAGATGATTTATTATAATATCATATAATAAGGCTTTCAGTGCTGTCTGCTCTACGTTGCACAGAAAACGGACTAAAATAAGAACCGGTAGGTCAACAAAACCAGATCTGAGGTTTATGCAAATGGTAAAAGTCTTTTAAGCCCTAATTTATGCAGTATTTATCAAATTGCAGGTTACTTTGGGTCCAACTTTTATACTCACTGCTGGTCAAAAGCTATTTTCTGTATTTGAGATTCATATTTTTTTATGAATTATTTATGATATTACATTTGTTTGCTCCCTGGAGACTTTAAAATCTATTCAACATTGTCAAACAAAAAATGCTTTCCACCCATCTATTCCCTTCGGAATTTTAACTCAGTGAAAAAACAAACAAACCAACATTTATTCATAAGAAATAATACTAAATAATTTAAAAATGCTCGGCTTTTTGATCCTATTTTCAGATTTTTTTCTCTTTGAAAATAATAAAGATGTTCTTTCTGTTCATTGGTCTCTAACCTTGGTCCACAATTCTCTCTCATCCTCAGATAGTATCATGCACTGCCCTGGACAACAGCTCCTGCCCACATAGAGGTCACTCTGCCTCTTATTCCTCTAGCTTTGCCCCAGAGGATGCTGGGAATGTGTCGTGGACGCAGGAAGTTCCTGGCGGCCTCCCTCGCCCTCCTCTTCATACCAGCACTGACCTGGCTCTACCTCTCGGCCGGTAACTTTCAAGGTAAAAAAAAAAAAAATAAAAAATAAGGTCTATTCCAAATATTCAATATTCATTCACGTTATTAATTATCCTATTTTTAACACACACACACACACACACACACACACACACACAGTGATCAGCTGTTAGCATGATGTAATGTGCAAAATAATAACTTTTCTTCAGGCAAACCTATATTGATTGCACTTACCTAGAAGTTTTAAAAAATTGGTTTTCAGTACACAGTCACCCTTTTTCAGACTTCTTTTCTTGGGGTGGTATATTAATGAATTACTGAGGCCTGCCTAACGTTGATTACTTCCTCAAGACGATTTAGTCCAGGGGTTTTTGTGGAACCAATTTAATGACTTTGTGTTAAGGATTGAAATTCTGAAGCTGTACCATTATTAATTATGATTAAATTGACAATTTTGACTTGGGGTCACAGTCACTGGAGGCTGAACACGTGAATGAGTTTCCACAATGCCATACCACATGAAAGTAATTATTTGACTGCAATAGACTTCTGTCCGTAAAAAGTTGTTGCAGGTCGGTATGATAAGGTGTAAAAAGGCCTGGCTGCTGTAGACAGCAGCTGAATGTGTGAGACAGACACTGTTTTGTTCTATTCTTTGTGGGTCTTACTATGTTTGCTCTTTCAAGCTTTATATTCCAACTTCCACAACTTCTTCTTCCTCTTCATTGCTTTCACTTTTCTCTTCTGTATCACAAATCCTTTCTTTATCTATCTCCTAAGTTTAAGTTTATCTTTGGCAGTTGCACTGTTGGAAATAAAGGTCAAGAGTTGTGCCCTGAAGACTAAAACTTAGAGATTACAGTGGCTTTTGCCATGGGTCCTTATTTGGATGATTCTCTTAGCTCATCATGCAATGAATGGAAGGTTTGTTTGGAAGATGATGTTAGTGTGATTTGACAAATATTGACATAACTGTTAAAATATGAGACTTCCCAGTTTCCCTCTTGAGAGATAGGCTCACTCACTCACACACACTTGAACCCACATCATAGTAACTTTATTACAAATCAAAGTAACATGGCTGACACTAATTCCAGAATAAAGCATTTCCTTTGTGAGTGTTTAAAATTATGTATTCCTCATTCACTGCATTTCTTGCTCATTACTTTGCAAGTGAAATCTTTGTGCAGAAATTTCATTGAAATGTGTTTCAAAGCCATGTGTTGAACCCTTTGAGTCCATAACTTTGAGAAATTGATGAGAGGCTTTCCACGTCTGCACAAACCCCCCCCCAACAAAAAGATGGCCACTCTAGAGACATGAATCGAAGGAAAACACTCCCTCTGGTATGTTAGAAGTGGAAATGAATTGTCTGTGGCCTCAACATGACTCCTCCTGGCAATTACATACACTGAATACGAAACCTTACAGGAGTAGTTTTGTCAGTGTTTGTTCACACTGAGAAACATACATGAATAACTTAGACGTTTCCGTGGTTTTGTAATGTAAAACAGACAAAAGTCGTCCTCGAAAATGCTGTGCCCTGGAAAGTGTACATTGGCACCTCAGGATCGATGGCCAGGGGACTGCAGAGCTAATCCTAACACCCTGTGTCAACAAGCCAAGAGTAGAGATACAGAATATGGTTTGATGGATGCCTCTTGACCTCTGGTGGTTTGGCTGTTTGCATTGTCGAGTGGTTGGGGAGTGTATATGTTGCTGATGTGGCAGCTTTTGTGGTCATCATTGTGGCAGTATAAAAAGGGGGAGTGAGACGCAGGCAAGGAACAGTGGGAGTGTGTTTGCTGTCATGCCCTTAGAATGCAGCAGACACATCCTGGGATTTGTAGTTCCCAAATTGCCCTGCAATGACTCAGCGGTGTGAGTGAGTTTAAGCTTGCCAAGCTAAACAAACGTTGCTGCATTGAGTTTTAACTCATTTAAGGTATCGCAGGATTTGCTTTTTACCTTGATGTGACGCCAACTTTGCAATTATTGAGTAGTTTTCAAACATTTACTTCAGTTTTCCCCAGCCAACAGCATTAAGCATTTTATTGGACACAAATAGCACAAACTGCCCACTTTATTACCTTATTTAAGTGGGGTCATTTACATAAATCTTTCAAATACCTTTTTAGCTTACAGAGGACCTTGAACTCCTTGCCAGATCCCCAGTGAATTAATCACTCTCTTCAAAGAACCAGGGCTGCTTTACAGCATTGGAATCCCCTGCCATTTAAGTCAGGCTGTACACGACAGATTCTGGGCTTTATAACTTGATTTAGCTCCATGCTACTAGAATAAAAGACAAAAGGAGTTTTGCGTCAACCACTAATAATTAGGTTTTACTTCACAATAAGACATACTTACTCTGTATAACTCTGATCACTGTTTGGATGGGATAGCGTTGTAGATTTCGCACACAGATGTTACACAGAATGTTTTTTGCATGGGAAGGTTTATCAAGGCTTACCAGCTAAGACCTTGATTTCAGTCAAGCTATTTTGTGGAGCCCAAAGACCTCCTTGACCATGAGTCAGCTTTAAAAACAGACAATTGAGTGGGGCCAGACTGGGTGACCATGGCGACTGCATGCTCCCTTCATGACTTATTAGCATACTCCTCATAAATATTCAGCATGTTTATGCCTAAAGCTAAACAAAACATCCCCTCTTTTCCATTAATTGGGACTTTCATGTTTATGGAAACTTAATTATAACAATATGGCAAATCCCCCCACCACAAGTGAATCTCAACAGAAATTTGCCCCCCGTCGGCCCAGTTTGTGTCCAAGAGTGGCAGAGCTCTGAATAATTGAAGAGCATGATGTTTTTAGCTGATTCACTCAAATACATATTCTCATAAGTGTGAGGGAATGTTAAAGTATCATTGTTTCTTGATAACCCATTAACAACAGCATGATACTCACTCTGCCCAGAACTTTTTGATTTGCTCACCATTTATTGTTTTTCATTCTTGCCTTCTCTTCTTTCCTAAAGTATTGTGCTGGGGAGTTCATTTGAAATGCAATATGCTATTAAATCACCACTGTGATATAGGCATTCACTTAAAAACCTTGTAAGTTTCTATCCCTTTGTCTACCATTTTTGGGGGGTGAGACTGCTGTGGGATACATTTTCCGGCAACGACATTCTCACAATTCTCACAACTGTAAATCTAACATCAACCCATACATTGGATATATGTGGTTATATCAGTTAAGAGACTGAACTGCCAGATCATATTTTAACCCCTCTAGAGAAGAACAATGAGTATCGCTGGCTGTCATCAAAATCTCTCTTAGAGAACCGTTGACGAAAGCACACACATCTCGACTGACCGAACGGCTTGGAAAGCTGAATGATAGTGTACATAATCCATTGTAATGTAATGCAATGTGTTGTGAATGATGGAGTGCCCCGAGGGACTTCCAAGGGGTTTGCGTCTGTCACCCGATATGCCATTTATCTATGTTCAAGGTCACAGACCAAGTGGGTCCTGTTGCTGCTGTGTTGCGGTATGTATTAGACTCATTTGGTCACCGACAGGCTTTGACTGAGCATCAGGCTGTTAGGGAGGCTCATCTGTCCTCCCACACGCTCCCACACTGTGTTGGTTACACAGGCAGCTCTACTCTGCACCGCTGCCAGTCATTTTGGATGCTCCCAGAGCGGCACCCACCCCTCACCAGGACACCCAGGAGAAGCTGCGGAGGCACACCTTGCATTTTAATGTCATACACATTTGCTTGGCCTGACACAATAATGGCTCTTCCATTTTCCCTTCACTCCATTTTGAAATTGGGGGGGTATTTTACTATCACCCTTGTTAGCCAAATGATTAGACAAACTGGCCTTCCCGCGGTGCGCGCCTCTCCATCAGGTCGTTTATGTGACCGCCAGGTAAACAGATGTTGTCACATGACGAATGTCTCGCCACTGCCCCGCAGATGTTCTCATGGAAACTCACGCAGACGTGTGGACAGAGCATGAAAGCCGATGATAATTAAATCTGCCATAGGCGGATGCACACGGAGCCTAACGTCAAAACAGTCAATGAGTCACCCTATCCAAAACGAGCAGAGCACCTCTTGCTTTTGACGAAACGGACAAGCTAGGTCTGCTGAGGACCGGGGCCGTCACTTGAATTATCTAGAGGAGGTGATGCGTTCTGTGCCCGTTCCAATATGCTAGTTGTCGCAATCATGTTTATGCATTGTGGGTATTTGCAAATGGCCTCCTTACATGTCATTAAGTCCATATGGCAGGTTCTTGTCACCCAGGATTGATACAGCTTGCGCGTAACTTCCCAGGTACCAATGAGCTGCACCTGAATTATGGCCTATCTATTCACATTTGCATACCATTACAAACATGCATGCATACCGTTGACTTTCCATTGAAAACGTTGAAATAATATTGCCAAATAAAAACACATTTTCTCTCCTGTCTGTTGTTACTCCCGACACCATAGAGGAATCAGTGTGTTGCTGAGGCATTTGTTTACACAGCCCCACGACAAACATTCTGAAACCAAATGAATTGGCCTGTCGATGCTGAAGACCAGGTGCATCTGCTGTCCTGCAAGGACCATATGCAATCTCTGAGCACCACAAACAAAATAGCCATTCAGCGCAGTTCAGTGGGATTAGACCCAGCAAATCCACTCAGCAAATTAATTACAGCTTGGATGAAATGGAGTCCAGAAGGTGCTTTGGTTCTCTGGGTGGGGGTTTAGTGGGTTTGTGTGTGTCCGTGCTGCCTTCAAATCCTATGGCTAGGGGGCCTATAAATCTGAATGGAAACAAACCAGTGACACTTCATTTAGAGGGCCAGGGGTCCCCTTGGCTAGTGAGAAACTCAAGCTCATGCCGACGAGAGCATAGGAATTGGCTAGTCTTCTTGTTTACAGTTCGTTTCATGCTCTCCAGCTCCCAAAGTCAATGTTCTTTTTGTTTTATTGCAAAACACCCTCAGTCTAGACTATCCTAGGTGGACAAACTAAATGTGATGAGTCCTTTGACATGACAACCTAGTGCCAACATCTCCCACCCACTGAATGAGTGCCAGGGTTTGCGGGTTAAAACAGGCCCTCTGTTTATTGGGGAGGTTTGTCAGCACACACACATTTGTCTTGCTGCATGTCTCCTGTTTTCTTGGGAAGAATTCAGTGTTATGAATTGCCAAAGGCCTGGTTAGTGCTAGGATGCCTCTTTGCCCCTTCGTTTCTGAGGCACCTCGCATCTCTCTTGCACCCACGGGGAGTGAGGACATCTCCCTGTGGGAAACTCCTCTGGAATGACGGATGGTGTCATATAGGATGTAGGAAAGCTATCTGTCTCCACCAAATGATCAATACACTTAATACGATCCTCAATCCCCAGTTTCCGTCTAGAATAACACTCGTAGTTCTCTCGCAGACTGAATGCTGTTCTCATTTTCCCAGTGAGCACCTGCATGGGGAACCCATTGTATTTTTTTTTACTGGCCTCCATCCAAGACCTTCCGTTTCCCATAGGGAACTGATGGTGCTCCTAAGATGTACTCACGGAGGGGAAAAAAACAACGTTCTTTTAGAGACTCGCTTCTCCATGCCTCTCGAAAAGATCCCTGGCTTTCTTTCTTATATCTGAGGCATTTGTAAGGAGCAGGGAATGTAGGGGGTTGTG
This sequence comes from Aplochiton taeniatus, assembly GCA_017639675.1. Classification (NCBI taxonomy): domain Eukaryota; kingdom Metazoa; phylum Chordata; class Actinopteri; order Galaxiiformes; family Galaxiidae; genus Aplochiton; species Aplochiton taeniatus. The sequence goes on from CM030172.1 coordinate 9,072,861, forward strand.
GGCATTACAACTGACTAAAATTAGGGAGACCGAGCACGTACAGGCTTGCTTTAGGTGTCAAGGGTATTGATTGAATAGTATCTGTGTACTCTCAGGCTTGAAATTCATCAACTCTTGGAGCAGACTGCTAATTGCTCATAGTACTTCACTGGAAAGCGTAATATGCAGTGCTGTAGTAACATGCAAGATGGATGCTAGGCCACTTAATGTCTTATCTCTCGTTAGGAGCTGTGGTGCCCTGTGTGCATCATTTTTCCCCCTCCTGTCCCTTGACATAATTGATTGAATGTTATATACTGCTAACTAGGTGGGTTCAGTTGAAAGTTGGCCTGAAAGTTCCAATGAATGGTAAAGCGTACTTTCTCAACCCGCTGATTCTGACCCCCTTTTCCCTCTTCTTCGCCCCTGCAGTCAAGCCCCTCCCCCTGTCGCCCTTGGAGCCCCAGGCGTCCACGCCGGTGGGCGGGGCTGGGGAGCGGCAGTCGCTGGAGCTGCGCGTGCGGGAGGTGGAGGAGGAGAACCGAGCACTGCGCAGGGAGCTCAGCAAACCTCCACGGAGCCCTCCGGCACCGCATCGCCATGCCAGTCACCGCGGCAACCAATCCCGAACCCACTCGGAGGAGGGCACGGGAGACAACGAGGGCCAGAAAGGCGCGGCGCCAGGCAACAGCTCTGACTGTGTGCAGCAGCCGCCGGTGGAGAAGTGTGAGGTGGGGGAATGTTCTGTTTAACACCGCACGCTTGCGGTGAGACACGTTTTGGCGTTTCAAAGATGAAAGCACAACAACTACGATATGTCTACATAACCAATAATGGCAAACAAGTAAACGAACACATCTTGTCATTTGAAAGGGGGGGGAATACGGCTGTGGGGCCTGGATATTGGAGGCTAACACGACCCTCATTATTAGCAGGAAGGTCCAGGTCAGGACATGTTACAGCTTGGCCATGCCTCCTCTTAGTTTGATCCTCACCCAATTATGATATTGGTTTCCTGTGTAGATGGCTCTAGGTCCGCAGCTTGACCGATATGATAGCAAGGTTGCAATATGTCATGTGCTATGCACAGACTCCATCTTCATTACAGTGTCTAAATGATGTCTCTATAATGCCCCCCCCCAACCATTAAAACCCGCCATGTGGTGTTAACTAAAGCCAGGCTGGCAGACTGGGAGATTAGACACAAAGAGGCAAACAATTCGAGTTGGCCTCCTTTAGGCTGGACAAGGCTGTCTGCAGCCTATATCCTTCTGGAATCCGAGTGGGCTCTGACTGGATGAGCCAGGTTAACCTGACCCTGCAAGCACAGAGCAGAGGAGAGGTTCTGTGAAAGGAGAGAAACTGGCCATGGATTCATGACATGACAAGCTGCATCCAGGGAAGAAACTGAGAGCTCAAGCAAAACTCTCGTGAATCTATTCTTCTGTCAGCTGAACAATATGACTGGCTGGAATGGATTCTTATAAATTCTACAGTATTCTGCCAGTAGACAGTAGCCTTGTATTAGGGATTGGTACACTTAGTTTCATTTCAAAGTATGCCATACTTATAGCACTACTTGATACTGATTGGCTCAGTGAGAACAATAGACCGCAAACAGTTAGCTTGATATGTTATGGGTCATTTCAGATTCTTCCCTTGCGGCTGATACGCAAGGTTAATGAATGTTTCAAGACGTGATTGGGTCTTCAATGCGGTCTAAACGCTGTTCCCTTTGAAAGAATTACAGAAACAAAGCGCTGCTTTGTGCTTTGAGTCCCGCAATAAGTGTTTTTTGTTCATTCCACGAGCGGAGTTCAAAGCCACGCGTCGTAGTCCCAAAATAGTTTTATGTCGGGAAAGAATAATGTGTCTCTCTCTTCTGCTCTCACTATCTTAATTTAATTTTTCTCTTCCCTCACTGCGTCTCTCCATATCTTCCTTGGCCTGCTGCTTCCTTCTTCTTTATCTCTGCAGACCATTCACGTGGCCATCGTGTGTGCCGGCTACAACGCCAGTCGTGATGTGGTGACATTGGTCAAGTCGGTCCTCTTTCACAGGTACGGCACTCTCCCATCTATTTTTTTTTTTTATTTATTATTATTTTTTTTCTCCTTCATATCTCTCTTAAACACATACACACAGCTGGGCCTCGACAGCGCCCCTCCCCCTCCCTCTTTTTCACACCAATCTGAATATGTTACTCTGCCTCCCGCCGCCTACTCACTGTTGCCTGGCGACGCCACCTCGATGAACTCTGTGGGGAGAATGGCCCCGGGCTCTCCTTCTCTCGCCACACTTCTCATCCCCTTTTGCCTCCTTACAAAGCAGCACACTGTGGTGGGCGCTGGAGGGACGGGGCAGCTCCATTCAAATTCTCCTGTCTGTCCGTACTGGTTACTCGTTACTGAAAGACAGGAAAAGCTTGAACTTCAAGACGGAAGTTGGTCAATATTGAGTGTACGGCTCTGCACTTCTGCAAACACGGCTAATGGGTGATGCATCATTGTATTCACAATGGCATAGACGACTGAAGGTGGCGTCATAAGCCATGATTAGTAATCAGTCAGTGAGAGCTGAGTGTGGCTGGATCCACAGTTAGCTACCACACTTCTTAATTAGCCACGGAGCGGCAGGTGAATTCATCACAGCGGCGATGATGATTCTGCTTTAACAATTATGAAGTCGACTGGAACTCCTGCTGACGGGAATACTTGAGAGCACCCGATATTTATTTTACTTCAAAATGCAAAACCCTTTTTTGAGCCGGTCACATTTTATGAACGATGAACAGAAGATTCCCCGTCTATGAATTGATATCCCTATTTCTGCAGCTATTAGTGAAAGGGTTGTGCTTAATTGATCAGACATTTTCTTTATGATGTCCTCTCCTAGTGCATGTCTGTTCATGTCAAATTGAGGGATTGCCAAAGTAAGGCGACAAATCGGCACTGCTTTGGCAATTAAAGGTATAACAAGATCAGTTAAGACAGATTAAGTAGACTAACTTTGCCCAATAGTTGAAAGAAGTACGACTGTTTCTTTCTCTAGTCTCTTCACTTTTCCTTATTTAACAAAAAAGACCTTCCCAAAATGGTTAACCCCCCCTGTAAAGCCTCCTATAAAACCAAATAATACTAAGCATATATGGTAGTAAATTATTTAAGAGCCAGTCAGTCTCTCCCTTCCCATAATTGAGTATTTGCTAAAAGATGATTTAGACAGGGGTGACCTTTTCCCCTGGTGACAGTTTCCCAGCGGGGTGGGTTATATTGTATCCCCTCCCAGCTCTGTTTAATCAGTCGGCCATGTTTAAATGTTTACTCTTGTTTCCTGCCAAGCTCTGACAGAGACAGGGGTGGACAGGGCCCCTGAGGATGAGGCCGAAATACCATCTGCTAGCTAGCATGAAGGAGAGGCAGCCGAGTACAGGAGACATATAGCATCTGAACACCTGACCTTCCCCAAATGCGGCCTCCGTTTTTTTTTATTTTTTTTTATATGAAGTAGTTTCTTAAGCAATATGTTTCTGCTTCGATTTACAGTGGATTTGTGATGAGATATCGAATATCCCATTAAATGGTTTTGAAGCCCGATATATGTGATGTATATATGTAGTGCTCTTCAGTTACAATCCAACATTAGTCAAGTGCCTGGGAGAAGCGCTGTGTTTGACCACTGCTGCAAATCAAGCCTTTGCTGTCAGCTCAACCATGATGGAAGTCCCAGCCGTTCAACTATCCCTGGTTGACTGATGGCGCTCGTTCGGAAAGATGACATCTCTTCTTCTGCCTCTGCTTCTCTCTTCGCTGGACAGCAGTCTGACTGTCTGTCTGTTGGCACCTGTGTTTCCCATCAGTCTGATCCTGTTTAGCCTCCAGCAGCAGCCGCAACCCTCGCCAAACGCGCGCGCACACACACACACACACACACACACACACACACACACACACACAAACACACACACACAACTTGCAACCACACACCACAAAATACACACTACTTACTGCCTTCCACCAGCCTGCCAGCCTCCATTACAATAAAACAATTAGCTACATTAGGTGCTAGAGTGCTGCAGCTAAAAGTGTGGTGAGCATAGGTGGGATCCTGCCAGAATCCCTGGTGAAAGCAAACCTTCTGCTTGTCGGAAATAACATGTGGATTTGAAGTATTTCAACTATTGAATATGTTACTGGGGTGTTAAATCTAATCCCCTTGTTTTTTAAAGTAAAACAAAAGCTCTCAGACTGTGCTTTTGTGTCCCATCAGTAAATGTAAACAGATTTTGGGTTGTATCTTAATTAATGGTACGAACTGTCTTTGTCTTGTCCGAAGTGAGAGATAATGGTACTGTACTTGAAAAAGAGTCCTCCACACTGTACCTTTGCAGACAAAGTGTGTTTATATTAGGAACTTTGGTACGATTAACCAATGAGTATTTTCCTTCTTCACCAAAGGCAGCGTTAATATTAATAACTATTGACTGCGTGACATTATGTAACTTTGTAGCACAGTGCCACTGACACCCAGGCGAGTCCCCTGTACATGATGATGTACTTGTTCTGATTCTGTCTGTCATTGTTTCGTTTGGAGGATATGAGCTCCCTCTCTCCATCTGCCATCCTGTTTCAGATCCCAGCCGGCATTGAACCCCACGTCTCAGATTCCCTGCGTCCTCTAGTCCTTTATTGAGCGAATGCAGCTGATGCATTCATTCCAACGCATTCAATGCTCCTCCATAACAACCCAACACAAGATATCCTGGGGCGCTCGCATCCTCTAAAAACTCAACCGGCGCTTGCTAGCTACCTCAGCTGTTTTGGCTAAATCGGATGTTTTTTTTTACATCATTGTTACTGTGTGTTATCTGCACATATTCAGCCTCCTTTCGATCTGCGTTTCCTCTAACCCTTATCTGATGTTAGAACTCTGGTTGGGGCCCTGCCACTCGTTAGAAACGGCGAGAGACTCGGCACAGGGACAGGGACAGGCCGTTCTGTCAGTCTGATGAGTCATTTCCCTCAGCTGCGCTGCCGCTTGTCTCTCAGCCCTGTCTGTACCCTCAGGGCTGACTGCACACACACACACAAACACACACACACACACACACTGATGCTCATTCACAAGCGGACAGAAGAAATGAATCCTTATAATGGTATGTTTGGCTAACATCCATGTATTAATAAGTGGCTGCTATGTGTGTACGCCCTGTGAACAGAATGCTGATGAGCACAGCGTCAAAGGTAACACACGCGGACTACTTCTGCTGTTCAATGGGGCTCTGTATGTCATTTACATTATTTGTTGGAAATTAGCTTTTGGAACAGCGCTAATACCAGAATATTCATTTCATTTTCACATCAAAGCACTGACTGAATTGCTTTGTCGGCGTCTTTCCTGCCCCTTTTATATGTATGTTTGTTCCGTGTATAAATGTGTGTGTGTGTGTGTGTGTGTGTGTGTGTGTGTGTGCGCGTGCGCGTGTGTGTGTGCGCGTGTGCGTGCGGGTGCACGTGCGGGTGCATGTGCGCATGTGCATGTTTACCCTGCAGGCGGAACCCACTGCACTTCCACTTCATCACTGACTCCATCGCTCAGCAGATCCTGGCTTCGCTGTTCCACACGTGGATGGTCCCTGCCGTCCGTGTTGACTTCTACGATGCCGATGAACTCAAGGTGAGAGAGCACTCTCTCTTCAGAATCCCTTTACGTCAACCTCACCCCGGGGTTTGTTCGGATATATCTACAAACGGGTTTGTGACAATGTCGAGCGAGTTGAACATGACAGTTGGAAAATAAAGGCTTGCATTTCGTAAGTTCTCTGCACGCTAAATTGATGCTGTCAATTCCCTGTATTGTCTCTTCCAGTCGGAGGTGTCGTGGATCCCCAACAAACACTACTCCGGGATCTATGGCCTGATGAAACTGGTCCTGACCAAGACCCTGCCCTCTGACCTACAGCGTGTCATCGTCCTCGACACTGACATCACTTTTGCCACTGACATTGCCGAGCTCTGGGCCGTTTTCCACAAGTTCAAAGGTCAGTCGCCTCTTGTATTCTGCTTTTTGTTTTTGTTTGGGGTCACACATACAGACACGCACAGACGTACACCGTAACATCTGCCCTAAACACACATTCAAACACGTGGGGGCAGATTTGAACGCTCAAACACCTTCACCCTAGGCAATTTCAGAAAGCCATAGTCATTGTCAGGCATGTCTTTATCACTCTGAATGGCCAACAGCCTAGACAAGAGAGTGAGAGGAAAGCCGGATATCTCCTCTACATTGTTAGCGATAACAAAGCTGAGCTGCTACATAAAAGGCTGGTCTTTATATGTCACTGTTTTCCCCGCACTGTCTGACCCCCCTGCTGGGGCGCTTTGGACTTCATCATCTGCCTGCCTGTGTTCTCTCTCTGTCTCCTTCTTCTTCTTTTGCCCTCTCTCTCTCTCTCTCTCTCTCTCTCTCTCTCTCTCTCTCTCTCTCTCTCTCTCGCTCTCTTTTTTTAATCACTTTCTCGCTCGGTCTTTCTCCCTCTCTCTCTCTCCACTTCTCCCTCTTTCTCTCTTCTCTCTATCTCTTTAATTCACTCTCTCTTTTTCTCTCCCTCGCTCTCTATGGAAGAAATATCTGAGTCACAGATGCCCCATCCTGGAGCCTGAGAACAACCGGGGCTCTGTGACTCACATAGGAACCGCCAACTCCTTGTTGCCAATATCCTATTGATACAAGTTTCTATACTGCAGAATAGCCTAGAACAGATGGAGGATGAGAGGAGGAGGATGGTGTTCTGTTGATCAACCCCCAGGTTTGGCAGCTTGTCTTTTGGCTTTCCTCACCCAGGGTGGGAGTCAAAAGCCAACAGGGAAAGGCCTACTCTCTTTCCCTAGCACGGGAAGGGCTGATGTGCTTTTGGATAGTGTTGATGGGGGTGGGGGGGGGGAGTTGTTTGGTGTTGGGGTGTTGCTTCCAAGATTTATGTGCGGGGGGCTCCAGAGATTAATGAGTGCTGTCATCCCACAGTGCACTGGGGGTGGGTGTGGATCAATCTTAATTAACAGCGGACTCCCATGCACCACCTCTGCCACCTACTCACTTTCTTGTCCAGTCGGCCTTGATTACTTTTAAAGGTGGGGGCTACCGTCCCCCTAAAAACCCATTCAATATATGCGAGTCAATCACTGAATATTTGCTGGAGAAATCCACCATTTGCATTGAAAGACAAGTATTGCCATCCTCCAATGTCGTCACACTAGGTTTGTCCTTTAGGATGTGGCGCACGCCATAACAGTGCAGGACTCTATGCCTGTCCTAGTTGTCGTGTGACAGGAAATGATCTGTTGGATTTCCTCGAAGTGGTGAGTGTTCCCCCAATGCTGCACTCTGCAGACAGGACCTTGTCTCAGGAACCTGAGACCTTCGTCTCACTGCTGTTCTCTGCCTCTCGGTTTCTCTTTCTCTGATTTCCCTCTGTCGTCATTGTGTTGTCTCTCTCTCTTTCCCCCCTCTCCCTCTCCCTGCAAGAGTTTCTCCCTCGCCCCTTTCCGGCGCTCACTCTTATTATCTTTCCTCTCCGCATCTCTCTCTTCAGGACTCTCTCACTCCTTGTCTTCTCTCTCGCTCCCCTTTCTCATGCTTTCTCTATTTTTGCGTCATCGTCTGCGCTTTTCCGAGACGTGTTATTTTCAGACGTGGTCTGCGGATAATTTGAGCCAGTGTCAAAACAGCAGGACAGACTCGTGCTGTTAGAAGCCCCTTAGAGCAGAGGAACTTGTGAGCGACATAATTTGTCTGAATGACTGCAAGAAACAGACATGGGCCTCAGCTGGAAATCTCTCCTTGTCACCTGTGTTCATTTCCTTTTTGTATATATGTGTGTGTTTGTGTGTTTGTGTGTTTGTGTTTGTGTGTGTGTGTGTGTGTGTGTGTGTGTGTGTGTGTGTGTGTGTGTGTGTGTGTGTGTGTGTGTGTGTGTGTGTGTGGGCTGACATTGCTCTTGCGCTGGTGGATCTTGACCGTGCTGTTCTGTGCCCCTATGATAGAGGACGCAACATTACAAAGCAGCTGCTCGTAGCTAGCTACCGTAGCAGTGTCCACAATAACACCTCGATATGCGTATTAGTAATCAGTGGGTTGAAAGGTTTGACATGAACCCTGATTGCTAAATGTGTTCCCCAGCCTCTGGGCTTTGCCACACACAGGGAAAGGTGACAGATGCCCACTCGTACACTCATAACTGATTGGACGCCATCTGAATACCCCTAATGCTAATCAGCCAATCATGTCCCAGGGCACATATGGGTCATGGGCAAATTTTGACTGCAGTCAATACTGAAGGAGGCATTTTTCATTTTTACCTCCTCCTTCCTACGTTCCCCAGCCAACCCTTGCCGGAATAGACCCGGCTTGCCGTGACAAATTGAGGCCTGCGAGGTTATGTGCCCGGAGGGGATGAGCGAAGACGGGTTTGAGGGTCAAGGTGTTTGTGTGGAGGTGAGGCGAGTGGGTGCAGGGCGGCTCTGATGCAGTATGACCTCATCCAAGTCTTAATGGGATCTCAGGAGCCGCCATACAGCTCCCAGGCCCAGACATGCACTTTGTCGCCAACCTTGGCCAGGTGTGCCGAACAGAGAAATAGCGTTTGAGCATTTGTGTGGATTGTGGTGTGTGTGTGTGTGTGTGTGTGTGTGTGTGTCTGTGTCTGTGTGTGTGTGTGTGTCTAGATGAACTGCTTAAGTGTGTATGATTGCATATATGCCTTGTTGGTGCGATGGCTCTCTGTGTTAGTGCAAAGAGCTCAAAAAGAAAGGTCACCACTATTTTGCATAGAACGCTGTTACTCAAACCTGTAAAGAGTCTTATCCCAGTGTCTCTGAAATGGCTGACTGAACCTGAGGCTGAGGCTTTTATTTCAGCAAAAGACGACGCGAGGAACAAAAAAGGCTCATGAATAGGATTTACCATGCACCTGCACGCTCACTCTCCCTCTGTATTTTCATTTCCAGGCCCATCCTCTTACCCAAACACAGTCACACGTCCAAACATTAACACAAACAGCTACACAAACACACATACGCACACACACGCACACGTCTTTTAAGCTTCTGCACCTGTGATCAGGCACAAGCATTGCTAGGAGATAAAGCATTCTCCTCTGCTTACCATAAACCATGAAATGGTCTTATATCACTGCTTTCTGACATCAAAGGTCTGAAGGTGTCCTGTCTACATAGATATTGGCTATTACTCTGAAAGGAAGAAAAAGGCAAGTATTCTAAAAGCTAACTTCTGATTTTGAAGGATTCTTGTAAGTGTTGCCCCCTGGTGTTAGCTGTATAATTAATGTCAGTGGCAAGCAATGACACTGATATTGAGCCAGTATCTGCTCTAGTACATGGTGTATTCAAAGGTAGGCTGCATACATAATTCAGCAGCTCCTGTGTGGTTTATGTGCAGTTAAAAATTCAGAGAATTTCCCGAAAGAGTCTTGGTCTTGGCTTGCTTGCAAAAATGTGAGTGCTTAAATACAATCTTTCATCTTTTAAAGGTAAAATTGCAACAAACAGTCCCTCAAAAAGCCTCGAAGTGCACAGAGGGTTTATTGGCTAATGTTAGCAGAAAATTAGACAGCAGATGCACATTTGTGAGTGCCGGCAAACGAGACTTGGCGCGAGGTGGATCAATAATGTAGAAGAGTGTTACACTAATGATATCCAGGAGGAGTTACAGAGCGGCAGAGAGTCGGTGCGCTTGAATTGAGAACGACTGCAGCAGGACGAGGAAATCGGAGATTTTCGCTATTGTGCTTATTTGCACGGTTTAACATCAAATGAATGGTGAAATATTCTACCAGGACCTAGTCTTGACCGTATTTGTGTTACAAATGAAATAAAGCAGGATGCATGGGGAGAGTCGGAGGAGAGACGGGAAAGACATCTATCCCCGTGGAACAGAAGCACCTTGAGATTTACAGATGATTAGCTCATTATTCAGCAGTGGGCCTCGATAAAACAGCTCCATCTGTCTTCAGCGACTCAGCTCTGCGCAGATACAATACCTTTGTACGGTCAATCCACACAAAGAGACAGTGCTCTGTCTCCTCAGGGACCTTTACAGTGGATGAGTAAAACCATGCGAATGTTTTAAAAAGCCCGAGCATCTTATAAAACATATAATAAAGTCAATGGCAACAGCAACACTGAATGCTGTTTTCCCTCCTTCCAATTCCATTCTGCCCTGTCTCATCCAATGAGCATCAGCTTACTTGCCTCTGACAGCAGATGATTGGGTGGCCTTTGCCCAATCCGAGTGAGTTCTACTGTACTGTTCCTGACCTGGGATTGGGTGCGATAGCTGGGAGAATTCGAGCAAATAACTTTCACCTGGCTGCACAGTGAGGTGTTCGCTGTCCTTTTACAGAGGTTGTCCAGTGTTAGCCCTGCACCTATCAGGTCCAGAGTTGCCCAGCTTGATGCACCCACTCGGAGTGTGATATATGAGCCTCTAATGGAGGATTGAACCAGCAGGCACCGCACTATAGATCACCCTTTAAGACTGATGGTACTTTGACCCCACTCTGTGACAGACATGTCGATAGAAGCGATTTTAACGTGTTCACGCTACACTGGCTTTCTCGTTGTCCTTGTGTTATCTACAGTTCACCACTCTTTTCTCCACTTTTCTATCGTGCAATAGAAGTTGCAGGCGAGAATGAGATTGAACAGATTGATGCACAAAGTTAAATGGGAGGAGTAGAATAACAGCAGTACATTTTGGGTTTAAAAGACCACTATTATAGTTTGGCAGCGTTATATCGTTTCTTTAAGTTAATCTAGCCTTTGATCCTTTTGGCCATGCCAGAAGAATACAGCACTACACAGCACTAGACATCTGATGTATTCTCATATCCTAATAGCAAAGCCTATGGTTTATGGTTGGTATCGTATGTTTAAAATAATACATAACCCTTTTACCTCTTGTGGAAGATTTATTTGTATATTTTTCTTTATTTTCACAATCAATCCCGCAATGTTTCAAAACACCTTGTGCCTTCGGAAAATGTCAATTTACTGCATTCCTGTCCTGCCAATCACCCAGTCGTAGATCCCAGGTTAAACGTGTAATTCTTTTCCTTGCGGTGATGTATGTGTGCAGGCCCAGCCGTGTAATAATACATGTAATATAGCTGGTCTTAGAAACGGGGTACCGGGAGGTTGTTTGGGTGCTTTTCATCATGGGCTGTTGTCCTTTCCTGGTGGCAGAGCTCATTGGAGAGCAGTCAGGGAGATATAGCGCTGTTCTCCCCTCCCACTAAATCAGCTGTCACAGTGTCTCCTCCGCTTTAGCTGAGCAAGGATGCGCTCCACAAAAGGTTCCTGTTTGGGCAAGAAGACGGGTGGGGAGGGGGCGGCCCAGAAACAACATGTCAAATTTGCATTGTGCTGGAGCAGGATGCATCAATCCTCTGGAGCAGAGAGATGAATGTGCGTGTGTGTGTGTGTGTGTGTGAGAGAGAGAGAGAGAGAGAGAGAGAGAGAGAGAGAGAGAGAGAGAGAGAGAGAGAGAGAGAGAGAGAGAGAGAGAGAGAGAGAGAGAGAGAGAGAGAGAGAGAGAGAGAGAGAGAGAGAGAGAGAGAGAGAGAGAGAGAGAGAGAGAGAGAGAGAGAGAGAGAGAGAGAGAGAGAGAGAGAGAGAGAGATGGGTGTGTGTGAACCTACCCATTCCCTCTGAACCGAACAGTTGAAACGAGCACAGAGAGAATTGCACTCACTGTCATTAAACGCTGGAGGTACTGTAGATGTGCTTCATTGCGTGCCTGGCTCCCTCTGTCCCTCTCTTCCTCTCTTTTCCTGACTACTTCACTCTCTCTATCGGAGCAGGGGGATTCATCATGAGAGAAGAACGACGTGGCTGGGGAAGATTTCAAAAGCTAGTTACTAGGTAACAAGTGACATAGGGAGGGAAGTACAGAGGGATAGATGAATCGAACAGTGAGAGAGCAGTGGGTAAAAATATTCAAAAAAAGGTGTTGAGAGAGAGAGAGAGATAATACGTGACTGATCCTCTTGTCCTTAGATTCTCACAGTAAGCTCCCAAAGTATATTCCCACAAAAGCAGGTCCCCAACCCAAGTTCATTCTCTCTTTAGTAATTTCCCCAATACTCTACAATACTGCCATGTCAAAGGAATCGTATTGCGGTATCGTAGAGCCAGCCCAAGCTTTCCTGTCTTTGTGTTTCAACGTTTTACTCGCTCATTTTACTACAAGCAATAATAAGATAAGAAGCAGTGGCACCCCATGCACCCTCTTGATTTATGTTCATGCCAAATCCTCAATTACTTAACTGGATTAGCTGCTAGATTTCTTTCAACAAATTATGTTTAAAATGTAGTCTGGGGTCCAGACTAATAGAATAGAATCCAGAATCTGTTCATGTTTTTTGTCAATAGTCGCTACAACCCCCCCCCCCCCCTTGTGGTATGGAGAGGGTAAGATATGGAACAAACACAACCCGTAAAAGCAGTGTTCTTTCCATCTAGTTCAATGGCACTCACGGTGACAGAAATGGGTCGCTGTGACATTCTGTTTTCACTCTGACATCATGCCTTGCCTTGATCACTCTGTCTCCCATTGACAGAATAATGGAAGATGACAGTTGGCAGCACCACCTCTCCTAGGCTGACCTTGACTCGGGAAACACTTAGTTTATTAGCGTTTACTAAGTGTATGAGGTGTTCCCTTACTCAGCAGAGCAACAATTCATAGGACAGGGAGGCTTCTTATGGGATCGCGTTGAATTAAAGGACACTTCAGAGCAGGGTTACGGGTTCACATCCCACAATGCGTATATTTTGGTATGTGTGAGAAGTTAGCCATTTGAGTTTCCAATTAGGTAATCCAGTTAAGTAATCAAGTAGAAGATGCACAGATTGGGACACCAGGGATTCTCCGTCTGTCACGCGCGAACTCCGAGCAAATTCATGTGAAAATCCAGACCAGGGGGATTTGCAGGAAACTGTCAGATTACAGAGAGGACCGGCTCTTTGGTTCTCTTTGGTTCTCTCTATCTTTGACCCATTCTCTCTCTCTCTCTCTCTCTCTCTCTCTCTCTCTCTCTCTCTCTCTCTCTCTCTCTCTCTCCCACTCTCTTTATCTCTCTTTCTGTTCATCCACAGCTAATTGAATTAAGATGCGATAAGTTCCCTCTCAACTGCTTGTCTGCTTGGGAAATAGACTATGGATTGCCTGCTAAGGATTGCTATCTAAAGACATCTCCTGCTGGAGTGTGCATACTATGACGTTAGAATTTCTAATGCATTTTGTCCATATTAGAATCCAAAAATAGTTTATATTGATTTTAATTTGGTTAGGGTTAACCAGTCCGAATGCATGTCTTTGATTGGAAAATCAATAGCAACTGAAAAGAACGATGTAAGCTAATTGGATGCCAAAATCAAAAGAAGGGGTTCTGGCTGACAGCTTTGCTCCATTGAAGATTGTTTTGGAATATTGCTAAAGAATATTGGATTTTCTTTTTTGTTAAGGATATTTTCATCTCAACGTTTGTTTTACTGGGGCGAGGGGTAAAACATAGCATTGCATTGATTTATTTTCTTTTCTTCTCCAGCCTGCCATGGTTGACAGATTTGAAAAAACAATACTAAAAAAAAAAAAAGAGCATGTCAACATTATATATATGTTTATATATATATATATATATATATATATAGTGTGTGTGTGTGTGTGTGTGTGTGTTTAGCAGGAAGGGGATTGTTTGGGCTTTGTTGTCACTCACCTAAGATTGTTCTGTCATTATGGATGACAAAAGAAACACATATATTTACACAGATGGACGAAATTGATGTCTGTTTGTGTATAGTTACAGTCCTTCACATTTCAAATAAGATCCCTTCTTGAGCTATTAGATATTATCGACATTAGATGATTTAGATTGTAAGACTTCATTTTGTGAGCATCTTTCTTACTTTCTCCACCACTCACATTAAAATGTGTTTGAGTCATTAGAAATGCTTTGATTAGCTTAAATCAAGTAGAACCACCTCCAAACTGACTGCCATTAGGAGAAGGCCAGTTTGTGTGGGGTTTCCATTTAATTATCACCTTGAGATCAGAACAAAGAGTTTTGTTTTTCAGGACCTCTAAAGACCTGTCTGCTCCCTGCTGCCTGCTCCAATAGACTCTCATTAATCTTGCTTACAGCCTTCATTAAGACTGCCACCATCACAAACCCTCTTTTCTCACACTCCCCCAAAACCTCCTCCTTATGCCCACCTCCTACTCACCTTTGTCCAGGATGTTGCCCCCAAGCAAATGTTCTAAATCAGTGTACTGTTAGTCACATTTCTCCTCCTGCTTTCCCAGTCTTCCAGCTTGCCCTCCTCTCTCAACCATCTTCATCTTCTCGATATCCCTCCTCCTTTAATTCATTCTACTTTTGGCCCTCTAAATCCTCCGTATGACTATTCTGCCAGCTCCGAGCTTCAAACTGATGTGAACAGAGTCTCGCTAAGGGCTTATTGAGTTCAATTTGCACCAATTCTGCCCGTTTTCGGTAGCTACTCTGCCGTCATGCAGACCGAGGTTAAAACTCACTGGCTCTCTAAAGTGCACTCATGTTCCTGGTTGAATCATGCATAAAGAAATGACTTTATCAAATGGGTAATGTGCCTCCCTGTGGTGGGTGGAACTATTTGTCCTAGATACAGCTGTTGATCAGTTTATTTTATCCTTACAGGTTATTTCTTTAACCTTTCTTCAATGTTGTGGACTATCTGAAATTGTGTTAACTAAATAATAAATCTACGTAAAAATGTAATAATAATTTATTGTAATATCAATTACATATCGTGGGATGCATGTGATATTAGTCAGCTGACGTTTTCAAATCACAACACCAGCAGTACAAGTGCGTTGTGATTCTGTGGTCCACAGGGCAGCAGGTTCTGGGCCTGGTGGAGAACCAGAGTGATTGGTACCTGGGGAACCTATGGAAGAACCACAGACCCTGGCCTGCCCTGGGAAGAGGCTTCAACACAGGTGAGATGGTCACAACACACACAACTGTGTAGAAGTAGGTAACAGTGGTAACTATAAGCAGGCAAGCAATTGATCAACAAAGACTGCTCTTTTCTTGTATATCCTTTGACATGTCAGATTAAACATTTGTATATTTTTGTCTTTTGATTTTCTTGAAGCATGATGTGCCAACCACTAATGATAACAGAGTTTGTCCGTTATTTCCAAAACTAAAAACATTTGTTTTTTTATTTCTTTGCCCACAGTAACAATCTGTTTGTTTCAAGGTTTAACAGTGCATTGTACAGAGCCACATCTTTATTTCACACAAAGGACAAAGCACATTTTGCGCTTTGTAGATGCAATGATGAAATATGCAGGAGCAAACAGAAAAGCCCAGAAGCTTGTTAAAAGTCAAATGGGAAAGTGGGAAAATATTTTCAAAAAAGCACCAGGAGTATAATTTCACAGAAACCTTGCAGAGAGCGGCTGCTGCAAAATTGATTGGATTCCATTATACCTTTTTATTATATTTCTACAGCCTTTTATTTTCCCCATCAAATCCAGCAGTGTTTTTACAGAAAGACTTATGGGCTTTGCACGACGCAGCTGCTTATAGGCCCTGTGAAAAAGAAAGATAATCTTTTTTATAGACCATAACCCCCAAAACAAACAGCATTTGGCTTTTCTTTATAGAGGAGTTTTATGACAGACAAATTTAGAAGTCGTTTATGAGCAAACAGTAAGCTATTTGAGCAGACCACAGAGACTCTGATGAAAAAAGTCTCTGAGACAAACGAGTATTACGCTTTTTTTTTTTCTTTCTTTTTCATTCATTTTCATAAACTTCCTTAACAAGGACAGGGTTACAGATGGAATGATCTCTGTGCTCTGACTACCTGTGGGAAAGCTCAAAGAACCTCTGCATTGAATAAATCTACAGTGTATGTATCATCAGTTTCACGGACAAGCCTGGATTCAGCTCTCCAACTGTAACTGTGGCAACAGATGGTGCACAGCGTGGTCTGAAAGATGGCGTGTTTGTGGCAATCCAAGGAATTATTCACTCCGTCTCTCCCTTGGAAAATTGTCTATTTCCCTTTGTTCCTGCCAGCCAGAAGTATTTATTTCAGATGTGAGGGAAGCCAAAAAGAAAAGGCGCTAAGACAAGTTTTTTCTTTTTTTCGTTTGTGGAAAAAAAGTTGTTGCAGAAGAAAGTGAGACATGACTCACCCGTAGAAAACAGTTTAACCTTTTTAAAATTGAAAATACAAAAAGATATGAGATATAGTTTACCTCAGACTACAACAATAATTCTGTTTCATACTGTAGTATTTCCTTATGGGGTAGAATATAATTCCATTGGGGCGACCAAAAACGTGCCAAATATTATGTGGTTTCAATTAAGTCACTGTGGCGTGTGTGTGTGTGTGTGTGTGTGTGTGTGTGTGTGTGTGTGTGTGTGTGTGTGTGTGTGTGTGTGTGTGTGTGTGTGTGTGTGTGTGTGTGTGTGTGTGTGCGTGCCTGTCTGTTTGTGTGGGCATGTTTTTTGTTTTCCAGGCGTGATTTTGCTCCTCCTTGATCGGCTTAGGAAGCTTAGGTGGGAGCAGATGTGGAGATTGACTGCAGAGAGAGAGTTGATGAGCATGCTGTCTACCTCTCTAGCAGATCAGGTAAAAGGCATGCAAAACACACACACACACACACACAAACAAACACACACACACACACACACCCATGCACACATATTCACACAAAAGGGTGGAATCACATCTTATCAACAACTTCGGATCAAATCTTGATCTGGATCACCATGCAATAAGAAAGTGTCAAGAAAGTATCTACAGTATATCCCATCTTTGGAGTGTTATTGATTTTAATGAAACGTTCATTGAGCTCAGTTCCGTCAGATAAGCAGCTTTGGAAATGGAAGAAGCTTCCAGACTCATTCCGGTGCTCTTTCTGCCTCTCGCTGCGCTTTCTCCACCAATCAGCTGTCACTGTCTCTTAATCACGATGCATTATATGAACATAGAGCTTTATTTCTCCCATTAGATAACTAAACGTCCACCCAGCCCTTTCTTCTGCCAACCACAGCGCTCTCAGTCCAAAGAACCTCCCTGTGCCTCATAAAAAAACCTGAATAAAGAAAGTGTGCCTTGAAGTTTTTTCGATCTATTGAGCTTGATAACCGCCCTCACATAATGACTATTAACGAGCACACAGCGGCCATTTTGGGAGGTTAAAAGGAAGCCATTAATTGCCTCTCTTCTTTTCCCGGAGCGGTTATACTGTATCTAAGTACGATGTTTCTCAATGGTGAATCCTTGTCCAGCTGTTCAGCCAATGATGCTCTAGCTCCACCAGATTGTATGTGCATGATGAAATGCTGGAACATAGTGTGGTGGATGGTCTAGAGATTCTAGAAGACCGGGGTATTTCAACAAGCAGACAGGTTGGGAGAGTAGACACGCCGACATGTTTGACCTGTTTGGCCCGGGCTTGTGTCTGATGTAATCTAAGGCAAGGCCTGCTTGTATGTCTGGGCAGGACATCTTCAACGCTGTGATCAAACAGAACCCCTTCCTGGTGCACCAGATGCCCTGCTTCTGGAATGTTCAGCTGTCTGACCACACCCGCTCGGAGAAGTGCTACAAAGACGTGTCTGACCTCAAGGTGAGCTGCCCTGGACGCACACTTCAGCAAACACACACACACACACACACACACGCACACGCACACGCACACGCACACACACACACAGGCACATACGCACTCACACACACAGACTTTCACACATCCAACCCACACAGTTAAAGCAGCTGTCTCCAGAAGGCGTGTTGCCCTCCAGGTCTTTGTTGGGAACTTATTTGAGTGACAGCAGTGGAATGGTAAAATGGAGCCCCCTGCTCCTCCCATCTGCTGCTAATGCTGCACTCTGGAGCTGGAGGGGCCCTGCCTCTCTGACTGAACACGGTGTTAACAGACCTACAGTATGAGGAGATACTGTTTGGCTAACGACTACTGCTTCCCTGCCCTTATGCTCCCGCCGTCTTCCCTAATGATGGCTTCCTCCCTCCTCCTTCTCCCTCCGTCTCCCCCAGTCCTTTCAACTCCCCACTCTGTTTTGTCATTATTTCCTCCCCTCTCCGCCAGCCCCCCCTCCACCCCCCCCCCCCCACGCCCACCCCCCTGAAATTACGCTCCGTATCCGCCCCGCCCGCTTTGATTGTGCTCCTTGTGTCGGGACCCAGGTGATTCACTGGAACTCTCCGAAGAAGCTGCGCGTGAAGAACAAGCACGTGGAGTTCTTCCGGAACCTCTACCTGACCTTCCTGGAGTACGACGGCAACCTGCTCAGGCGAGAGCTGTTCGGCTGCCCCAGCGAGACCGATCACAACAGCGAGACAGTAGGTAGACCCTCGCCTAGAGCCAAGACTCGCGGAGGTTGGGAGCTGTCCGTGGTGCTGCATGTGGCACCGAAAGGTAGTGCAGGGACATGTACGCTGTCTATGGTCCTGAATACTGGGGCCATTGAGGTGCTGAACAAACAAAAAAAAAAGATCTGCTCTCAGGATGCCAGCTCCATTTGCTACTCCATCTATTGTATATTGTGTTCATTAGGTTTTACATATGAATTTATTTTTAGTGAGGATCGTAAGCATGATCACATGATTTTGTGTTGAATGTATGTTCTGTTTGTGATGTGAAGAAAAAAACTATTTGAACCAGTTACTAAATTCAGCAAAGTAACACTTGAAAGGCCTATTGCCCAAGGGTGTGGCTGCATTTGAGCTACTGTGTGACACTATATTACATAGACAAACACTGTAGGTGATGAGAGACGGAGACGTACCGTCTTTCCATAGCTCTATCAGTCACAGTACAAAAAGCAACAGACCTGTGAGTCCGAGTCTCACAGCACAGAGTGAAAAAACACTAACCCACCTTCCCATTGCCTGAGCTTGTGACAGCAAACCTACGCAGACTATTTCATCTCGCCTCACTCTGACCAATCCCTGTGAGCCGTTGGGGGTCTTTATAATGAGGCGTCTGTTTCTGGCAGGCACGTATTCATAGAGCCCTGTGTGGTCCTAGACAGAGATCAGGAGGCAATCTGTCAGCGCTGTGTGGGTGAGGCACAGCTTCCATAAACTAGGCACAGGTCTGGGACATGGGCGGACCACCGCGTTTAGAAGGGAGGTGGAGAATATGTCTCTGTCAAAACAAGGCAGGGGAAAAGGACGGCTACTCAAATGTGGAACATATGGACTCTCCGGGAGTGTTTTGTCACCCTGGTGGTCTAACCCCCCCGCCCTGAGTATTTTAGTTTTTTTTTGGGGGGGGGGGGGTCTGTGAAGGTCAACTCGGACCCTGAGTCCGTTTTTACAGGATGACAGTATGCTGTGTGGGGTGGAATTGCTGAAACGTCAGCTCCACGGTCACTCCATTAATCACCTTCTCATTTTTCTTTGCCTTTACCCCCCCCCCCCCCCCCCCCCCCCCCCCCCCCCCCCCCCGCCCATATGGCCACCAATCAAGTGGATGTGTCCTTAACTCTGGGAAATAGTTTGCTCACTTAATTTTTCAGAGTTTGAGGAGCGATTTAAATCCCATTAAAGCGATGATTAGCCTAATGAAGTCACTCAGGGATTGGCTACAGCGGCGGTGGCAGTGGCACACACCGCTGCCTGGATTCCTCCTGGAGGGGCCATGCCCCTGCTGCTCTGAGCTAATCACACTGTTCAAAGTGGAGCAGCCCACAGGGGCCTTTGTTCCAGACACTGGGCTGGTGGGGTGGCTGCCATCTCCATCCACCGTGCTTTATTGCCTTTTGTCATCGGTCTGCCTGCCACTGTAAAACAAGCCACCCACTAGATTTGTCGAGGTAGATGCACCGTGTGTGACGTTTCAGGTTATTTGTATGGTCCTTAGAGTATTGTATATCCTCATGTTTGATCATTTATTGATATGATATCCTCCAATCCAATCAAGTTACGAACTGATGATACTACTTTTCTAAGTCTACTGGAATACATTCCAAGTAATTTACGCAATCAGAACCGAGCAATATAATTTTTACTGTCAGATGAAATTAAATGCATGCACATGGGGAGCTGATATCAATTGAGTTTTTCATCTGTTCGTAATCTATAGGTCTTAATGTGCTCAGAGTTTTGATCAGATATGGGACCTGTTAAAAGGATTGCAGCATCAGGGAGTTTGGGGCGGGTGTGTTGCAGTGTGCTGCATCTCCCCAAAGTAATAGAGTTAGTGTTTGATCCATATTTGTCTCTCATCTCTACACTAATTGCATCAAAGTTTATTTTAAAAGTTTCACCAAAGGAGAAGTACACAACTGGGCTTATACTGGGCTTATCCCAAGAGTGTTTGACAGGCAAAAACTGGATACTGATCAAATATTATTCGATTCTGAGCTATCCTCTTTACTTGGAGGAATTGATGTCAATAAAGTTTGTTCAATTAATTTGTCTGAAACCAACATCATTCCTGGTTTTGACTCCGTACTGTCGGACACCCTGTTAGTAATTTCAAGCAAAATCAATAGTTTCAACCTTTAAAAAAAACGTCCTGCGTCTGGTTTTTATATTATTGTACCTTTGCGCTTTATCATGAGCCTGTCCTCTGTCCTCAGCTCCAGAAGACTCTGTTGGAACTCGACGAGGACGACCCTTGCTACGAGTTCCGTCGAGAGCGTTTCACGGTGCATCGAACACACCTCTAT
Organism: Aplochiton taeniatus; assembly: GCA_017639675.1. NCBI lineage: Eukaryota > Metazoa > Chordata > Actinopteri > Galaxiiformes > Galaxiidae > Aplochiton > Aplochiton taeniatus. Next base: position 9,093,625 of record CM030172.1, read on the forward strand.
TTCCTCCACTACGAGTACGAGCCCAGCCCAGATCACACTGACGTCACCCTGGTGGCCCAGCTCTCCATGGACAGGTTAAGGACAATCTATTTGTGTATCTCTGTGTGTGTGCGTGTGTGTGTGTTTATGCATTTTGTGTGTGAGGGTATGTTTGTGTGTGTGTTGGTGCTTCTGCATTTTATGATATTCCTACTGAATGTGTCATGTGCTTTAGGCACGGCTATTTTGTTTGTTGCAGTGGAGCATTGTTGTGGCAGATGTTCTTCCATGACCCTTCAAACGGTTTATTGTGTACAAAAGGTTTAATGTTGCTTAATATGACTTGCATGACTTTAGATAATGCCCCAGTCAGAAACGACTGGTGCTGGTTCTACCTCTCTGACTGTTAAATGTAGGACAAGAAGGGGAAAAATAAAAGAAGCTAACAATCCAGAGCTTGTTTTGTTGCTGCTCCATCCCTAGCATCTCTATTTGTTCCCGCGGGACATTCTGACAGAAAGCCCGAAGGAAGTAATGCATCCGGGAAAGAGCTCATTGCTCAAGTCACCACCTACATTTCAGCTGAAGATGTCTATCTGTGTGTGTGTGTGTGTGTGTGTGTGTGTGTGTGTGTGTGTGTGTGTGTGTGTGTGTGTGTGTGTGTGTGTGTGTGTGTGTGTGTGTGTTTGTGCATGTGTGCGTGCGTGCACCCGTGTGTGTTTGTGTTTGTTTGTGTGTGACTGCGTCTTCCTTTTAGAGATAAAGGTAAATACAGTTTTGTTGTGACTGCGGTGTGATTGAAAGTGACCCTCCGAGATAAGGTCTGCAGTGTTTACACACGTTATTATCCTCTTTGTTTATTGGATTTCCTACGGTTGAACATGGAAAATAACAATGATAGCAACTTGTTGATTCCAAAAAACCTAATAGTTAGCTTGATTCTTTAATTATTTTAGCAGGTTAGGGCCGATTTGTGATTCAGCGTTGTACTTCATGTTCGAAGAAACTACAGTTAAGCTTTGGGTCACACTAAATTGCAAATGGGAAAATGTACTGTACTAACTGTGAATTACAAACCTAATGATTCTTATGTACAGTAGGTTACACACTTTTTCTTTCTTACTATTGTCCCTGTTTCTTTTTTTAATTAAGGTCACTGCATAAATAGGGTCTCCTGCTCACAGTTTTTGGTGCACAGCTTTTAGTGTTTGAAAAGACATAATTGCCACTGGTTTGTAATTAACACAGTCGGCGGCCTTCTGGACCATGAAACAGCAGGGGTCAAAAGTAACCTTTTTTTTGTTGGTATTATGGGATAGCTACCTGCCCTGGTTTCACATTGATGAAAGACTGCCACATTACCGAGATGACTGGGCAAAACAACAGAGAAGGGCATGTAATCCATCCGATAAACTATGTGAAATTGAGCTTTTAAGAGGATTTTAAACACCCCCGCTGTTACAAGTCAGATATGGTTAGATTTAATGAAGATCATTACGTTTGCTCAGCTAGAAACACAAGAAATCCTAGAATTTAACACGGAACCCTTCCCTTTGCCATTTATATGCAAATATTTAGTTTGGCTTCAGCATTCATAGTGAGTTGGATGATTGTAAACACATTTTAACACTGAACGCTATACGGCCGTGTATGTAAGTCTCCCGATGTTATCAAATTTTGAGGGAACCCAATGTCTCTGAGGTTATTTAGATTTTGCACATACCCTATCTCACTTCTCTATCTCCATCTCACTCTCACTCTCTCTCGCTCACACATACACACACACACTCCACTATCTATTGGTTTCTGTCAAACTACTCAAGGTTATTATTGCAGTTTTATTAGAATTAAACGATGTAGAAATTAAAGAAAAAAATATAATTGTGCGTTTTCCCTTGCTGCTGAGACAATAACACGTTTAAATAAATTTACTCCATTATGAATGGCCCAGCTTTCCCTCAGTGTCCCTGATATTCAGTGGACTGATCAGTTACAAAGACCTCTGGCCAGCATCACTGCATGTTAGCCCTGCTAGCTGCAGTCTTGATTTTTTTTCTCTTCTCTGGACCTGCAGCAAGGTAGTGTTATTGATATTTGCCTCAAGCCAGCCATCCTATTAGCTTTGAACACACGGAACACTGCTGCCTAATTTGGACCTTCACTCTGCAACTTAGTATGCTAGAGAGCCTCAGCTGAGTGTTTGAATGAGAGAGTGGGTTGTTTAAAGATCACAGGCGTCATTGAGAGAATGTCTGATGCAGAAAGAAACTCAAAAGCACATACACACGCACACATATACACGCTTGAGACTCTAAGGTAAATGCAGTTGTATTTTAGAGCCTCTCTATCGCCCCTCAAATAGGTATTAGTTCTGCTGCTCATACAACTTTTGTAACCTTTGAAAAAGGTCTGGCTTTTTGAGAAATACTATTAAAGCACCAAGGTTTTCATAGAACCATTCTGAACTTGTATCTTCTGATTCCTAAATACTTTACTTATACTGTATATGCATTGCTTTATATATAGAATGGAGAGTTTTGTAGGCATTGTAAAGTAAAGCTTGTTGAGAACTCATTTTATAAAGGCCTTTTGATGTGTTGGGTATGTGAGTATGTAGAGAGAGACACAGAGAGAAGGATATAGATAAAGCAGCATGGGTCAACTTCATTTTCACATTCTCACTCTCTCGCTTTCTCTCTTGTCTGTCCCCCTTTCTTTCAATCCTTTTTATCGTTCCTGTCCCGCTCCTCTCCGTCCGTCTTGCAGACTCCAGATGCTGGAGGCCATCTGTAAGCACTGGGAGGGCCCCATCAGCCTGGCCCTGTACCTGTCGGACGCCGAAGCGCAGCAGTTCCTCCGCTACGCCCAGGGCTCTGAGGTGCTGATGAGCCGGGGCAACGTGGGGTACCACATTGTCTACAAGGAGGGTCAGTTCTACCCGGTCAACCTGCTGCGCAACGTAGCCATGAGGCAGGTCAACACGCCCTACATGTTCCTGTCCGACATAGACTTCCTGCCCATGTATGGCCTCTACGAGTACCTCAGGTAAGCGGTCTCTGATGCCCGTAGGATCAGGGGAGTGTGGATGGCTGGGCTACACACTAACAACGTCCTTGTAATGACTGAATAGATCCTGTTGATACATTGGGAATCATCATGCAAAAACAACAATTTTCTGGGAAAAAACAAATAGCCAAATGGGAAAGAAGTTTTCCTGTTAGAGCTGGTCAGGTCACACAGTGAATGGTTTTACTAGGGCTGTTGTGGCAGAACTCATTTGACCTAACCAACCTTAGGTTGACTACCAAAAGAACCTTACTAGGTCATCCGTTTATTAGATTTTTTTGTATCTACTTAGGTCACAGCTGTCAAACTTGCTGCATCTATTGCCGCAACATAATATAAAAACAATTATAAATACAGCCCCAATGTTTTTTTTATTTTTGTGTTTGCTTTACAGGAAATCTGTGGTGCAGTTAGACATGGCCAATGCCAAGAAGGCTCTGGTTGTGCCTGCCTTCGAGACGCTGCGCTACCGTCTGTCCTACCCAAAGTCAAAGGCTGAGCTCCTGTCTCAGCTAGACATGGGCACCCTCTTTACCTTCAGGTAAAACCATCTACTAGTGTTGTTGCCACTGCAGCAACTGTGTAAGTATATCTCCCAGCAAAAGAAAAGAATATGAACTCCTTGCGTCAGAAGGTGTTTGCGAATCCCAGCATGACATTTCTATATTGTAATGCTGCTATGCTTGACTTATTCTGAGAGCAGGCTGAATAAAATGCATAGATTTTGAAGAGTAGTGGGTAGTGTAATCCTTTTCAGCTTTTGTGTTACCTGTCCCCTCAGGTACCATGTATGGACAAAGGGCCATGCCCCCACCAACTTTGCCAAGTGGAGAACAGCTACCACGCCTTACAGAGTGCAATGGGAGGCTGACTTTGAGCCCTACGTGATGGTGCGCAGAGATAGCCCCGAGTACGATCGTAGGTTTGTGGGCTTCGGTTGGAACAAGGTGGCCCATATCATGGAGCTGGACGCACAGGTACAGTGATGCTAGCATGTCTTGTCACACAGTCTCACCTGGCTTTGCTTACATCTCTAATCTCAGTTTTAGTTTAAGCTTTAGTTGCCTTATGCACTGTATTGTATACTATTTGTATCCTATTGGTATCATCTTATTATTATTATTATTATTATTAATTTATTTATTCATATTATTGGCACAAATCCAGTAGACTGATTTTGTTCCTTCAAACAGAAATATTTTTAAATAAGTCAGTCAATAACTTACACCTTTAACCAAGTCCAAGTAGCACAAGCATATGTTTACAGTGCGTAAAATTGCAAGTCAGATCTAACCTACGTATCACTCATGATTTCTCATCGCCGGTCTCAGGTTATAATGGGAATCAAATATTTGCATTACCTCTCTTCCAGGAGTATGAGTTTGTTGTTCTGCCCAACGCCTACATGATCCATATGCCGCACGCGCCCAGCTTCGACATCACTAAGTTCCGCTCCAACAAGCAGTACCGCGTCTGCCTCAAAACCCTCAAAGAGGAGTTCCAGCAGAACATGTCTCGGCGCTACGGCTTCGCCGCTCTTAAATACATGACGGCGGAGAACAACAGCTAGCCACCACTGCAGACCCTGACCTCCCTGATCTAAGACTACCGTACCTTGTAGCCACATGTGTTTGGGAGGAACAGGGAAGAACACAAAATGGCACAGGCCATATTTGGGAATCTGGAGTGTTCAGATACATACTGTGGCCGTACTTCAGACTCTCACCATGAGCCCCGACCCATAGTTTAAGGGGGCAAGTCTTGTCCAAACATTGGTCTACACTGCAGGTGGGATATGGCTTGTACCTGGATGAGAGAGCTGACACTGCTGAAGCTTCACACGGTTGAGTGCTTCTTTTTAAGGCTGTGCTCTGGCTTTTGCACAGGCTGTTTTGGCCTGGAGAGTTCTGTGGCTATTTGACGAACACCAGAATTTGACCGTTGCAGCGGATAAATAGAGTGCTGGACTGGTCGCTTGGAAAGCTGTCATTTGTTGCCTTGCCATATCTGTAAGACCAGCGACTGAGCCCAGCTGCTTTGTGCTGGGCTAAATTTAAAGTGGTGTGTGTGTGTGTGTGTGTGTGTGTGTGTAAGTCTTATGTTCCTGTGTGCGTGTGTAAGAGATAAAGAATCAAAGTGGTTTGGTTTACCTCCAAGACCATGATTGGTGCAAAGTTTAGCGTGAGCAGAGTGAGAATTTGACGCATTGGGGAATATTTGGGCACTACGTTTTTAAAATTTCAGTGTCATGACAGAAAAACAAGCAAATACTTGACTTGCAGAAAACCAAGATTCACTTTCAAGAGAATGCAAACACATAACAGCTCGATAAGACAAAGGCCAAAGTGGCATAACAGAACACGTTTTTGAGACACAGTTTGGAAAATCTTATTTAGTCAAGTGACTCTTAAGATATTCACAAAGCCTTGTGTCACTGCTAAATTCATTTAATGGCTGATATTAATCATCTTAATCATAATCATTTTAAATGACATATAGTAAGACAATGATGATAATGATATATAGTAACACAACAACGATACAAGGACTGGCAGAAGTCATTTTGAACAATTGATATTCAGGGTATCTTCGGCCTCACACTCACAAATTGTCCTGTGTTCAGACCACAAACTTGAATGAAGGCAAGAAACTGGCAATCTAGCAGTCAATTGAAATGTGCTTGGTTTTGTGAAAGAGGCTACCGATGTAGTATTGACACACACACACACACACATACAAAACAACACATGAACATTAACTTTCTTTAATTTAACGCATCACACATCGATCATTGAACTCAACAATTTGTTTTAGTTCTTTAGAAAACCAGTATTAAGTTTTAGTGTGCGTTGACAGTCCTAATGCCTGCAGAAAGCAAGTCAGTGAGCCTGCACTATATCCTCTCTAACTGACAAAACTGGAGGACGGGGCCACTCAAAACGACCACGAAGGCAGGACATTTCAAATGTAAGGTAACCACTTGTGCAACCGACAGACAAGGTGGACACTATCACTCTCTCTGGTAATCCCCATGATCGATATCCTCATCACCCACCCAGGAGACTTCTGAGAGGAAGGATTCAGTCAGAAAGCCCTGCCCTGGAAGGTCCGCCTGATGTCCAACCAGCCGTGAAAGGGCTTGATGAAGTTGCTTGAATGTACGTGGTGATGTATGTTGGAAACACAGACACGGTGTGCTCTTTGGCTGTGTGAGTTGTGAAATAAATGTATGTGTTTGAGTGACAGTTTGTCAGTTGGTGTGTGTGTGTGTGTGTGTGTGTGTGCGTGCGGCTTTTGCAGGCGGTGTAATCAAAGGGGTAACAAGATATGTGTAACCAAGACAGTGCTGACAGACATGCTGCTACCTGAATAAAATAAAATGAGTGAAACCAAGTGTGGTATGTGTTGCCGTATTAAGTCACCAACGCATGTTTATTACACATGTACCTATATGAGTATTTACAACATGCAGTATTCTTTCCTAACTTTACTAGCTTGTACTCCGTATGGCTCAAAGATTTATATAACTTGTCATGTGGGAAGGGGAGGGTGCTACCGGTTGACCTCTAAATGAAAATAGAGCAGAGAAAGCAGCACCCAGTTATCTGTTCCCAGACGGCAAACCATCCCCAGCACTGCACAGCCATTTCTTAACATCCCTTTAATGAAGGTCCCAAGACATCATTTCTCTTATCGAATAGTTTATTGAAAGTTTTAGAGGGGCTTCTCATTAATTCAATTTAAAATGTAATGCATGAAATTTGCCTGGGCCCTCTGTGTCGATAATGAATGGAAAGAATTGGAGAAAGTTAGCCTGGCAATATTCTGTGACCTCCTGGTATGGCACTGAGCATCTGTTCGCTTTGTGTTCACGTTTTCAGAAGACCTGTGGGATATCGCCTGAAAAGGCGAGGTAAAACAGATTTGGCAGGTTTGATATACAAAAGCCCAGACAAAAAGGCTTAGGATGAAAGACAAGTGTACACAACCGTTTGGCACCAACAGCCTTTGTCTTGGACTGTGTTCTGTTGTGTGAGGGCCTCTATGGAACAGCAGAGGAAAGGGAAAGAATGTGACTAAGATATTGAGAGGGCTGAAATACAACTCCACAGACCCATTGGCAGGAGTTATTAATACACAAAAACAGTCACGGAGATGCTTAGTCAACCAAACAGAACGCCATTTATTATCATATTCTTATAAAATCCTCCAGGCTGTTTGAAACCGTTATATAAGACCCATAGTGGTGCATTATTGACTCTTGAAATTGTTAAAAAGCTCCACAGGCAATCCTTAAAAAAATACATGAACTTGTTTATATCCCATAGTTCCGTCAATAGAATCGTCATTAAAAATGTAACATTAAGTTGAACACACCAAATATTAAAAGGTAACCAAAGAATTATGATCGTGCAACATGTCACAACAGTCAAACAACAACAACAGCAGAACAAGAGATAACTTTGTCATATGATCACAATGCTATAGCACGTCTGACGTTAATAATGCAGAGAAACCTTGAAGATATGCATTAGTCTTCACTGTCAATCGACTCTGAGCATCGGAGGTAGAAGTCTTCATAGTCTGAACTCTGGGATACACCCTGCCAAGGTTAACAGGGGCATAATGAATGGCAAAGAGACAACAGGAATCATTAAGTTCAACTGTCCATTTCACATGGCACATGACTCAAAGTCTTGATCAGTCCTCACATGTACGACAGCTGGCTTTTCAACCATCTTTGTCTTGATGAACCCCATGATGTCCGTGTAGATCTTTTGGAGGTTCTCAATGTCGTTGCACTGCGAGGGCTGTGGCACAGCAATGGGGCTGAGGAGAGAGCAGAGAACAGCAGAGGGCTGAGTAAAAAGAACAGGAAATAGAGCCCTGCTGTCTCTATTTTAAACCAAGGTATTGAGAGGACTATTGAATGAAAGCAGAAGTCTTCACGGCCGGATTCGACAGACTGCCTTGGGCTCCCGCATGCCGAAGGCACAGTCGCACCTCCGTGTGAGACAATAGGAGTTGTGTGTGTGAATGTGAGAGTCAGAAAGAGTAGCGCGCGGCGTGTGTGACTGCGAGTGTCAGGCGATTAGCGAGGCGGCGCTCCGTCCCTGTTGTCTGTTTCCTTATCAGAAGCCCGTGTGCGCTGTGACTTCTCCCTGACTCTCTGTGATCCTCTCTCAGTGGGGCAGAGGCAGGTGCCAGCCAGGGTTATTACCCTGGTTGAATAACGGCGAGCGGCCTGCCGCCTCAAGGTAGCTCCAGCTCAGACATGCCTTTCTGGGCCAAAGGAGGAAGTGAAGCGAGGGAAGAGAAGCAGGGAGGAGCGGGATAAGGAGTGAAGGAGAAGACTGTGGGGTTGGAGGAGAACAGTTGGAAGGTGAAGGGAGGAACGGCTTCTAAGTTCTCACCACTGGCTTAATCGATACGGCATTAGCATGCGCACAGATAACTGCGGGCTAACTTGAGCCTGCCTTGCTTTCTCTTTTCACGTTGGGCTTCAATCGCTCTGGGGGGATTCTGTGAGCACGGTGTACACGAGCGTGTGCATCTGAAGCGAGGCTCTGGTCAAGGCCCGGTCCCTTGCTGTCGGCTGGGCAGCCCAATTAAAAGTGAATGTGTAACGAGTGAGAAAACCTTTGCTCCTGTCTGACTGATCACTGACTTGCACTTTCCTTCACCTGGTCACGGACAATATGAATTAGTCAGCAGACCATAGGAGGAACCGACAATCCTGCATTACAAAAAGGTGCCAATTAAGATAGCAAATTAGACTAACACTAACCCATCCCCCTCCTCCCCCTCACACGCAGTGGACACATTAAAAAAGAAAGAGCAGGAGTGGGAAGCACAGACAAGCTAAATTACTTTGACATTCAAAGGACAGCATGAAGACTGATACCTTTCTGTTGCCTTGGTGATAGGACATTTTTACACCGCTTTGGTAACTTGGAAGTACTTGTTTAAGTGCCTTTGCAGAACAGGGTCCACGGGACGTATGCTTGAAACCAGACATTTTTTAATTGTGATAAAGAGGCCTGCCTCTTAGTTTTAATGTGGCACCACTTTCCTGTCCAAAGAAGGGCTTAATTACGGGGACCAATGTGACTGCTGGGTGTACTCTTGTCAGTGTCAGAAAAATGTGCTGGGTAGGAGGTCCTTACTATTATTGGATGCCCACATCTGAATTATGCTAGAAGATAACGCTGTTTAAAAAATGAATATATTATACGTAAATAATCAATAAATAAATACTGATATTCTCTGAATGAATAATATATAATTCCAAGTGTCTTATTCCAGGTTAGAGACGTGAGTGGGTGTGTGTGTTTGTGTGTGTATGCGAGTGTGTGTGTGCCTATGTTTAGCCAAGGCTGATCGGACAGCGTGTACGCTTGTGTTTCTCTGTTTGCGCATGTGTTCTGGCTATCTGGTGAAGAGCAAGACTACTATTGCGATGCTTGTGTCTAAATAAAGAATGTGTGTACCATTGATGCTTTGTGTTACAGAGTGCTGTGTGTGTGTGTGTGTGGTTCTGCTGTGCTCGCAGTGACACCCCTGTCCAGGAGCACAGGCTTACGGATGGTGATTGATTGCTTCAATCGAGACGCTGCAGACACTCTAGATTAGGCCGCTACGTGAGGAGACTGTCCTGGCCCCTAAGGGAACGCTGGGTGCCCAGGCCATGGAGCCGGCTGTCGGTAAACATTTGGGCAGCCAACAGCCAGCCACAGTGACCTCTCAGGTGTTCATTTTGGAGCCCGTCACCTTTTCGGCCACATCCACGAATACAGACAGACAGACAGACAGACAGACAGACAGACAGACAGACAGACAGACAGACAGACAGACAGACGGACACACACACACACACACACACACACGTAACCTTCTTGGTCTCACTGCCACCCTGCCCTACAACAACCCCAACCTCCATCTCACCCCTTTGGTCCTCTGCCTCCTGTCAGCCCCTTGCTCCAGAGAATGACGCTGAGACAGGGCCAATGGCCCTCCCATTACCCTTACACTTTGTCACTTTAATTAGCCTCAGCCAGCGCTCATTGGAGACTTGACAGACAGCCCCTGTAGGAAAGAGGTGACCATGTTGCTAAGAAGAGAATCCCCCAGGCAGTTTCTATCTCTTTCATGTGACTGCTTTATGTTCATTCAGGATGCTAATAATTGGGTGCTCTAATTTATGTCTGGGAATTGTGAAAAAGACCACTTACTCTAAGGAATACAGAGTAATCTCGTTATTATTACGACACATCTTCATGTATGCTATGATTGACCTGCTGATCAAGAAACGGATTATATTGTTTGAATCCCAGGGATAAATCATTTGAATAGTGATTCTACTAATTCTTCCTGGAGTCCATAAACAAATATACACAAAAAGGTAACAAAATGTAACAAACAAGGACTCCAGACCTTGACTCTGTGCCAGGACACCCTTGCAAAGGACATTTTTTATCTCAATGGGATCTTTCCTGGTTAAATAAAGGTTAAATAAAGGTTTGATAAAAATGCATGAGTTTAAATGACCTTACATTTATCGAAAGTTAAAACAAGAATGTGACGCTGGACAGCACCTGTCTGTGGGGATGGAGACGGTGGGGTCCATTTCCTTTTTCACCACGTCATACGCGTCCTGGAGCAAATCCTGCAAGACAAACCAGGAGGGGAGCACAGAATCCCAAAGACATTAATAAAACCCGAGAGGACGATTCCTCCAACCAGGGCTGTCTTGGGTGCAGTTCATGATCATGCTAATAGAAATTTGCTGTAGGTCCCTGGGGTGAAAGGCAGTGCACGAACACCTCATGTCTGTGTTATTATCCAAAGATATTAAGGGTCAAAACCAGGACCAGAAAAGAAAAAGGGCAGGCTAGCCTCCACCTCACTGATAAAGAAAACAATTGAGTGTCTTATAGAAAGGCAATGAGCTAACCAGCATCTCCCATAGGTAAAGCATTGTAGCATTTTGGCAGGCTATTGCACAAGTGGTTGTTTACGGAGTGAACGCTTTTGCAAAACGCAACGATTATGTAATACTCGCTGTGTGACCTTCAACAGCTGGCATCAACTAGAGGCCACTAACAAGCTCTCTTTAATGTGTAGAAATAGCCATTCTACAAGGCTAAGCTATTGCTGTTGGCACACGGAAAGCACAGGAGAGAGGGAGATAGGGGAGACATGTACACAGGGAAAGATATTGCTGGTGTCTTTACAATGCTGGCTCTCGAAGCAGCGCTTGTGCAAACCAGGGATCATGAACAAGAGTCTATTCTCCTTGCCCCCAAAGCATGGCGCAGAGAGGGAGGATTTTTCTTCTCCCTCGCCCAAGACGGATTAGTGATGGCATCTGTCCTGAGAGCAGACGAGTGGCGTAAGGGGAAAGAGGGAGAAGTGGAACAAATTGAAGAGGGGGTGGGGGGTGGTGGGGGGGGTGGTGGTCAAAAAGAGGGCAGAAAAGGAGGATGCAGACAACAAGCGATGAAAGGTTGGAGATAATTACGAGTAAACGAGAAAAAGAGTGAAAGATGGCGAGTGGGGCAGAAAGACGGGCAGAATTAAAGAAAGAGAGACATGCAACTAGAGACGTGCCCCGCTGGAAATCGCTTGCCCACCAGTGGAAGCGTCTGCTGTTGAGAGATAAAGGATCTTCCATCATTTAAAGATGGTGAAGGGAGACAGCGTTCCGTTTGGAGCGGCCGAAAAGGAAAGACTTCCCTGCTATCACAAACACTTCTTCATTTTGCTATCTTCTAATACGGTTGACTTCCATTTGACAGCAGCCCAAACCGGAGGAGTCGGAACGTGAATTGGATTGTGTTGCTACGTTTTTCTTTTTTTGGGGGGTGGGGGGATATGCAGAACAAGTTTCAATTCCAAACATTAGGCAAATCAGTTCCTCATTAAACACCTAATCACTTAATACACCTAAGCTTGTGTTGTTCAGATTCCATTCCTGCTGGAACAAACCCATATATGCATGACATATTTTGAATAACATTTGCTGAAATGTGTTCTCCTCTGTGGTGTCAGGAGGTGCCAACCAATACAACACAATACAGTGCACTGAGAGGCAATCTACCTCCTCGTAGGTGGATGCAGAGGAGGCTGTGGCTCCCTGGCTGTCTGCCTGGGAAAGGTGGACCTGGCTGTCCCTGACCTCGGCCCAGGTCGGAGGCCCTTGGTCCAGGGGACAGCTCTGGTAGAGGGCCCGGCGTTCCGGGGACAAGCTGTTCCACAGGCCGGAGATGGCCTCTGACACCACTGCCAGGCCTGTCTGGCTTGAGCTCAGCACGCTGTAGTGCACCAGCAACTCCACGGTCTGCCTGTAGAACAACAGATACCTGCAGGACACGGGCCGGAATAAGTCGCCAGCTGTGTGCCCTGTGTTTGTTGTTAAATCCACACAGTCGCATTGTTAAGAAAAGGTTCATCCAAGTAGAGGAACTATTATTATTAACACCAGTCAATCGGCACTAAAGTCTGCAGTGGGACGTTTTTCAGTGAAAGCGCTTGATTTTAGTAGGACTCCTCACTCCCCATCTAATCAACCCCTTCAATCGTTATTCTGTAACTGGAGGGGCTGTGTGGGTGCAGATGTAAGACCCCCTCACTGCGTTGGTGATAAAGGCGGAGAGCGGTTTGCTGAGGCACATGGGGCCAGCGCCAGGATCGCTTAGCGGGGGTTAGTCACCGCACCGCGGACAGCCTGGAGAGGCGGCTCAGTAAATGGCCAGCAGGCGGAGGGAGGAAGCAGCCAGAGTATTTACAAATCAATAGCTTATATTACAGCTCCAGTTGAAGTCCAGCTGTGGCAGACGGTCTTCAAACTGGTAGGTTTATTTAAGCATTCTGAGTAACAACACTGGGCTTAGCGGAGGACTAGTTTGGGAAAGCGCCCACCCTTCAAACTCCAAGATGTCGGGCACCGAATTGATGGATGACTGTGAGGGAAGGGACTCATCCGTAACCTCCTCGGCTGAGTCCTCCTCGCTTGTCTTTGGACCCTCCTCTCCATCAGCCGCCTTGCAACTCGGGCCCTGCCTCCTTGAAAAGTAGTACCGAAGAGGATGTCAAGGACACTCCTGACAATAATAAGTCGAGCAACACAACTGGTAGAACCATGACGAGACACATGCAAGTTCTATCTTTACTTAAAGCACATATTTAAATATGTGTGTGTCTGTATGTGGCTCTTTATGGTTGTTCTCAACGACAAACAATTCTAGCTATCTGGATTCACTCATGGACAGATGCTGCCATCCTGTGGTGGATTGATGTCACTGCGGGAAACACCTACCCCTGATTGAAATATAAATTACGGTACTCTTCTTGCACTTCCTCCAAACTGCAGGGCCCACTCTCGTTACTCAGAAACGTTGCTATAGGTAAAGAAAGTGTCATGATTATTAATAACATCACCAATATGTGGGGTTATTGTGCTGCTTAATGTGTACTGTGGGGTTAACCTCACCTTTCAGTTGCAGCAGTTTGCTAAGGTAAGCTTCTTGCTCTCGAAGGAATCCTTTGGCATGGTCCAGGATTTTCCACTGTTGTCAATTGATAATAAAACAACAAATAATACGTTTGATTTATCAGTGCTGGGGGATAATTTTGCTACAAGTAATTTGAATGCCTAATTGAACTAGATTTAAATGGTTTTAAGTTGAAAAAACTAATTTGATATTTAGCCTCATGTCTTGAACTCTACAAGAATAAAGACCGCAAATGTGTGAATGCACGGTTAAGCGCATTCAGGAAATAGACACAGCTAAACAAAAATATTTTACATTTTCTTTGTATTAATATTTCTACTTGAACAAATGCAGGCCTTTGGTGTGCCTTAGAAATGTGTCTAAATAATAATATTTCTAATGTTGGCCTAAAAATCCCTGCGATCATGATGATCATTTAAAAAAATTATTGCAGTCACCTGACACAATTGTGATCATGTAATAATCGTAACTTCCCTAGTCTCATCTTGAACCTTACCTTTGCTGGGGTCTTGTTGGAGTGTGGGCAGACCACCGCTTTGAGGGATTCAAACAGACTGACCAGCGTGGCTCGGTGGCGAGCCTGGAGAGCACGTCTCCTCTGTTTCCGATGCTCATCTGTAGGCCTATCCCTCTGCCTCCTGGGGCCATAACGTTTGCTGGCCATGGTGTGGCTGGGGCAAAATATACGATTTTAATGTTTAGGTTTGTTAGCAAGCTGCAACAAACCCCTGCAATGACGCTTGATACAAAAAACATGACAAAAAGTCCAAAGGACACTGGGCCCTACAGTTAATGATGGCATTATATTCACTACAAATACAATCAAACGATGTGGTATATGATGATAACCAACTCGACAATATTAACTTCAGTCAGCTTAACTTCATTGCAATTAGTAAATAGCCCCTATGGTGTTGTTGTTTGGTAACATTTTACGTTGAACTATTCGCCTGGGTGTTGTGGATGCTCTCTTTGACTATGATGCCACTGGCGGCTAGGCAGCCGACTTGTTATCTTCTAGCCTAGCAAAGCGCCCGGGCAACATGGTCTTTCATTCATCATCAAGTTGTCGTTCATTTCTAATATTCAAGCAACATAATGTATTATACATTTAGAAATAACTTCTATTTCAAATATATGTAAATAATAACCACACAGTATTGTAATATTCTTACCTTTGGCTTACAACTGATAAATTGTATGTATCTGGCTAACATTAGCAAACATTGATGACAAACTTGTATCCGTGAGGTGGTGAGGATTGTAGTGTAGCGCGCAACTGTACAGAAGCTGCACTGCCACGTGCAATGCATGAATGGAACAGAACAAGCGAGGGAACAGTAACTAGGCTTTTTCAAAGTGCAACAGTTGTGAATGTGAACTCGTCTGACCCAATGCGGTTGAATAGCATTAGTGTGCGTTAGAAATACAATTAATTCGATTTGCCAACATTTCCATTTCGTTTGTTATAACATTATTGACTATCGAGTAAGGTATGTAATTTACACTCTGGCTTGGTGGAACACATTATGTAACTGTTTATGTACACAAACAACTCTTGTATTGTTGAAAAGGCTGGAAAATTGCTTTAGTCACTTCCTACCAACACGTTTTAGAAGCACGTTGAAGGACCTTTTCCCACGCCGCGATAAACTATAAATGGAACTCTGTTCTTTTTCTGCCACCTGATGGCGACAAACAGATTAAATCAAACTGTTCTAATGTTCTAATAAATTCATACTATGCATTGGCCCTGTTAGTATATCTTGCTCATGTTATATGTAATTTTCTCAGCATAGAATGTCCCAGTGGTGGTGACAAGGTTTTATAGGCCTAAACTATGATTTTGCTTGTGATTTTAAAAGTTGGTTAGTGTCGCCATCAACTGGCAAGAAAAGTGTATTGCTTTTTATTAAATCAATTGGGTATCATGAAGGAAAAACACAATCTATCAATGTTATTATTTTAGTTTATTTCATAACTCTTATGATCGTCTGAAGATATCAACATTTTAACAAATAGGATTTTTTTGTTAAAACACAATGTAACATTAAAGGGATGAGGTTTATCATGTGAAACACTTAAACCATTTACATACAGAGAACATCATAAATTTGGCTTCAGACCAATTTGGCAGCTTCTGTTTTGGGAAACAATGTCAACAAAGGTACTTCATGGAGGGAGGCAGCTCCACATAAAATGATTCACACTCACGGGCAGCATACTCTACAGACGACTCACAGGGAAAAGCTACCTCAGTGACTGTTGGCATACACAACATCCCTGGGAGGACATGGATGGAGAGCTGGGTTCAATCAAAACCGTTGATGCATGAATTGAACTGTAGTTCTATCTTGGCAGTTAAATCGACTGCTCCAGGCAAATTTATGGGGAAAAGGGGGTTGAGGTATGGAAAGATAAATGAAGGACGTATATAGGATGCAAAACCTTTAGGGTTAAGGCTGGACTTCTCCAGTCTACACAGTACAAGGATAGCAGCTTAAAGGATACAGGTATTACAAATCACAATTGAAGAAACAGGATCAAAACAATAAACAACAGTCTAGTTGCAACCCTCCGTTCTGACAAACACATGCGCACACACACTCATACCACTTACAGTAGTTCCTTGATATGCAGGAAGAAGTACAAAACTTGACGTTCGGCAAGAAGAACAGGCCACACAAAGGTAGAGAATGGCAAACTACTTCAGATTCTAACCCCCCTGATGTAGAAACCTAAATATTGTCCAGTACCCTCTGCAGTGACTTCACAAGAGGTGCCTAGTCTCAATAAAAGTGTGAAAGTAAACACAATGTCAGTCCATCTGTTAGGGACATTAGTGTGTTTTCTAACTGAATGGCAACACCCCTGCAGCTAAGTCTGAGATAGGCTATGGCTTTGGCCCTGATCAGGGAAAGGGAGTACAGAGGGGTTTAGCCTAGTTAAGGAACTTAAACCTACCATATTTGTCTTCTTCACTAGGTTAACTTCACCCGTGGGTTAATATGTATATATATATATATATATATATATATATATATATATATCTTTTTTTCAGCCAACTGTTGGAGAACATTATGATCTTTAGAAAAATAGAAATTAGGATAACATCATTACAAAAATAAACAAAATGAGCAAAGTTTTCCAAATTCTGCTTCCACACGACAACTTAAAAACTGATATTGCACAGATAGGGATTTCTTCCATTATGAAGTAAATCACACAAGTTGTATAAACACCAAAGTAAGGACCAAAAGTCGCATGCCCTGTTTATCTTTTTTTGAATATTTCTTTTTATCACAGAGAACAGCTTGACGCCCAGTCTTCACAGCATCAGTCAGATGTCTGCTGGTCAGTTAGAACAGAGGTGGGGCTTTGCGCTGATCCTCGTCTCAGGGTCCCACTCAAAATAATAATAATGAAAAACAAAATGCAAAGAGGTACAAAGAAAAACTGATTGGTCAAAGGCACCGGTTTCCAAAAGGGTAGTGGTGGGGTAACTGTGGCAATGTCCCTTTTGAAAAACAAAATGGTGTTGTATCCTTGTGGAAGAGGGATTCCCTGGCTGTCCTGGTGGGTTCATGTGTGTGTGTGTATGTGTGTGTGTGTGTGGGGGGGGGGGGGCTCTGATGGAGGGGCTCTGGGATCAATCTGAAAAAGAAATGGAGAGAGACAGACAGAGGGAGATAATATGTTTACATTAATGGAGAAATATTAGACATTATAATAATTGTGTACGTTATATAGACATTGCAATTGTTATGGTCAAACGTTGCTCAATTTGAAAAGGCAGTTTTAATATTTATTGAGAAAACTTAATGGACATTGCGCATTGAAAAAAAGAAATACATATAAATAATATGCCTTGGATGGCTGGCTATTATTTACATATATTTAGCCGAAGGATCATTGTTTCCTTTTGAGCAACTGGCCCTCCATGAAAATGCCTTGGCTCTATCACACTGTCAAAAAATAATCTTTCTGATGGTGGCACATGACGTGGTGTATTACTGTCTCGTAGACGCACTTTCATGGTCAGAACGGAAGAAATGGCGCTAAAGTAGGTGGTTGGATAAGACTAGGATCCATAGGTTGGGCTGGTCCGTTGTGCAGAGAGCTCTTGGCAGGGGCTGTGTCTGTGCCTCAGGCCCCAGCTGCTTCATTTTAGCCCACCCCCCACCTCCCTGCCCTTCCCATCTTCCTCGAAGTTAATCCGCCCCACTGTGGCAGATGGTGTCGGGAGAGCACCCATGGCTATGGTACAGCCCTCACAGCTCCTGTAGTTATGAATGATTGCATCGTCTTAGGCATTAACTTGGATCCGTGTAATCCACTGCAGCATATGCAGCCGCCTGTGGACCAAATCCGTCGGGCAGAGGAACGCTCTTCTCTTTTCCCCCATCTCTCTCTGGTCCTTTGCTCCCTTGACTCTCCCCGCTCCCTTTCAACATAGCCTATGTGAGAATGAGTGACATGAGGTGTTATTAAGCTACAGAATCCCTCCATCATCCCTCTACATCTAGGTGTAAACAAAACTTTCTGCACGCCATCCTGAGTGCTGAAGTATCAGAGGTCTGAGAGCTTGCTCTTTAGGGTAATTCTTATTTAGTTGACAATGTGTGGTATCCATATATATATATATTTATACATATACACAGTTTGTATGTATCACAAACATATAAAGGTATAGGTCCAATCTGAAAATCTATAGCCACGACTAGGTTCTACGTTACTTGCACTGTATGTCCAGTAGATGTCTTTTATCACGCCACAAGAAAAAATGTATATTAGTTTAGATTTTCTAATGTTATTATATTTTTTATATTAAGTTAGGTTACTGATCTGTAAGGAGCAAAAACATCGGCACAACTTTAATGCTTAGTTTTAAGTAAAAAAAAAAGAAAATCCCCCTTTAAATCAGAACAAACTCACACGCACACACATACATTCACACACACACACACACACACACACACACACACACACACACACACACACACACACACACACACAGTGTATACCAAGGAGCTTTTTACATAGTAGAGTTCATTCCTCCTCAGAGCCCTATCAGTCACACAAACACAACGTCACAGCCTTGGGTGGCCTATCTGGGCCAGACCTGATAAGAAAAGGATTCCCCCTTTAAGCACAGTCTGTGTGTCTTTGCCTTATTTCCACCCTCTCAGGTCACTGGGTCTATTCAAAGAGAGACGTACATTGCAGGAGATGGTGCCTACAGCCTGTTTTTAAGTTTTGTTCCCTCTCCTTTCCATCTCAAGCTCCACACAAAGGCCCTGTGATGTGCCAGAACTGACGTGTGCTGATGTTAAGTGCCTCCGCTCTGCCCTGGAGGACTGAGCAACTTACCCATCATCACTATAAAAAAATCTCTACAGCTCTTTTTCTTGGGGACACCAAAGAGGGGATGTGTTAAACAATCCAGCAAGATTTGACTAAACACACACACACACACACACACACACACCTCAGACTGGTTCTCTGTTCTATCCACTAAAAGTGCACTTTTTTTTACGATGGAAAATAAGATTACATTTCTGAATGTGTTAAAGCTGCACTGTGGACAAATAGGCTAGTTCTGGGCATAATAACACACTGCCATTGAATAACATTCACTATAGGGTGAAATAAATACTGCTAACCCACCGTTATTATTGCAAACAAGAATCAAAGCTTCATCAAGGCTGTCAACGCTTCAATCTCCACGGTCCCTCAAACGCTTTGCATGATGTTTTTTGTACAATGTCTTTATGCTGCGCTGTGCTCTTCGTGCTCTCTCTTTGGCTGTTGCGCCTTTGACGGGATTCACTGGGGCGAGTGGCGCTTGGCCCAATTTGCACTGCCTCTGGGCTTCCGTAGCGTGATGATGAAGCTTCCCTGACAGACACAAGGAAGAGCAGAAGAGACCCAGCCTCCAGGCCAGGAAAAACCAGTGCAGCGTGGGATTGGAGGGACTCCCCGAATCACCGACCAAGCACTGCTCAGGTGTTTAGAACGCACAGTTGGAAAGCAAGAACCAAACATAAAATATAGTTATCTACACTTACATAACATTTGCTGTTCTACATATACATGCAATTACAGTCACACACACACACACACACACACACACACACACACACACACACACACACACACACTCATTCATTAGATGTTGCTGGGTAATGGAGGTAGTAATACAGACATCTGACTTTATGTTTCCGATATCCCCTTCTTGTTACTATTATCTGCTCTTATGCCACTGCTATTTGGCTATACGGGATTTTTTTTCTGCTGAGGATTCCCTGGTGTAAAAATCCCTTACATTCCTGTCTGACCTTTGCAACCCCTAAAGCCTTATGTCGGATGGATTTATTTCTGAATGATGTAATCATTGATTATACTCACAGCCCATATCTGTCTTTCTTCACTGTCATTTTCTTGATTGGTCAATGGGCATTGGGTCAGGCATATCGTGATTCCAGTCCTAGACTGTCTGTCATGAAATGATTACTAAGAGAACCTGACTGCTTTTCTTTAAGCCCTTGGACTAAGATACAGTGATGGATAGAAGTGGAAAAATGACATACAAAAAATGATTTGGAAGATGCAGTTAGATTATTCGGGTGTCCAATCTGCTTTTTTAGAAAATGGAAAATATAATCCTATATTGGTGGCCTTGATGCTGTAGCTTACATTATGCACGAGCAAGTTACCTATAGCTATGTTTAGTGCATGACTTACTCAGCTGTCTCATCAGACATTGAAATATTAGAGTCCAGTCTTTTTAGTTTTTCCAAATTAGCAACTGGATCTATGAAATAATGTACCGCCACTAGATGGTACTCCAGTATTTTCCAAGACTTTAACCTCCGCTCCCGCCCTACCTCGTGTGTGGGAGTATTGAGGATTCACCAGGGCCCGGCCTGGTTTGTTTACCTCGTGGAGTTTGTATTCCTGTGGCACAGCGGAGCAGAAAATGGCTCTGTTGAAAACATCTATTGCAGAAAGCACATCCTAGCTTGTTATTAAATACCATTCAGAGGATTAGTTTGTCTGTACATGTCTAGAAAGCTGTCGCTATTGCAGTGGGAGGCAGTGGTGAATGGTATTGGCTGGCGTGGAGCCTCAGTAGTATTTGCAACACACCAATATAGATTTGTATGTTTTCCTCAAAAGGTGGGGGGGGGAGATAACGTTGCACACCGGCAACCTCCACTGAGATTGTCAAGCTCATTCCGTCACACATGACAGCCAATGGCGAGGCCTTTCACATTACTGTGGCCTCTCCAGATGAGCTGTTTAATCTACATGGTAAACTAAGATGAAATCGCTGCATTTGGGTGATCTCTGGGGCCAGCCGTATTCGCTTCTGGACTGTTTAAAGTATTAATGTACCATCAATTTAATGATGTAAGGCAGATTAAAGACTTTATGCTATGTGTTCACCGTGTCAGTGGGAATAGGGGGTCTTGCTTCATAGGTAGTTGCTCAGAGGCATTATATGTCATACTATACTGTAGGAATTTGATTGAACACATGGAATGGTAATGAGACTTAAATGAGATAGATGAGTTAATAGGCAGTGCCTGCATTGGCATTAGCCTATCATAGCTGACCCGGGTCAAATATGATGATTCGAGACGGTGAGCAGCATTGCACTTGATCTGAATTGTACTGTTATGAACTACAAAGTCCATCTCTGCATATGCCCTTTCTACACAAGTGAGGATTTAATGGCTGTCTTGTTTACTAAATCAAATGGGAGCACAAAATGTAAGTCACTAGGGTTAGGCATTAGCTGGCTATTTGCTGTCATGAGAATTGGTTGCTAAAAGCCATTTTCAATGCTCACACCATGTTGGTCTCTAGGCGTACACGAACAGAGGAAGAAGGTGTTGGAGTGGAGTCACAGACAATGTCGGAGATATACATCAGAATATCAGTTGGGGGTGACATCGCTCTGCAGTATGTGCTTAACAGACAGCTCTAATCCATAGAAGGTCAGGCTCTGTCCCATAACGGGCCTTGCTCTCTCCTATAGTACACAACATACAGTGTTCCATTTTCCTCAAAGGCTATGTTGAAGACATTGCATGTACAGGAAATGCAAACTCCTACAGACAGAACAGATACTTTGCACGGGACCAATAAGCTATATCCATATCCACTTTATCCGGTTTGACTTTTGATTCGATAATCCTGGGTCAGTCCAACTGGACTGCGTTGCCTGGGAATTATGGGAATTATGTTTTGTGACTGATTGAAATATGGGGATGACCACTCTATTGTGGTGCCAATTGCAATGCCTGAACAAACCCCCATTGCTCATAAAATAAACCTTGCTTCTTGAAAGCCTACACTGTTTCTAAACAGAGATAAGATTGCCATATTGAATTCAGAGCTACGCATCCACACACTGGTGATATATGAAAAATTCATAGGCAGGGCTGAGCTGCTGTTAGTCTTCCAATATGGCATCATGACAATAGACAGAACCCTGGCACTTTCACTCTGCCTCTCCCGGGCCTATCTGACTGGGTAGGAAGGAGGCGGGGGGCAGCTGGGTGAAGGGAGGGGGTTTCGTGTCTTCAGAACTAATCCCTGTTAATGTCCTAATAAGACTGACTGTATAGTCAGTCACAGGCTTCAGCCCCAGGATGAACCAAATCATGGCCACCCACAACAACCTCCCCCACTGAGGCATCATTTGACGACGTACGTCATAGGCAGTGTTGATAAGCCCCACCCCCCATGAAGACAAAACACGTGCATGCCATGTGTAATCATCCGTTGTCAACAAACACTACTGCAACTGCAAATCATACCCAAAATATGTTGTAGATGCATTGTACCATATTTTAAGCTGTGATTGGTATTCTATGGCAGCTTTGAATCATGACTACTAGCCTACTTGTCTATAGTGCGGCTTAAACACAATCATAAAGGTAATCTATACCAATTGGCTGGGGGCACAGTGTTGACCCTTCAACACACGGAGGCAGCCCCAAGATATGCAATCAACATGCTTGCTGAGACTGCAAAGGCCGACAGAACCATCCACAGCCCCATCTATTTTGTTATGAAATGCTACATCATGGCGACACACAAACAGCAGGCCTACTGCAGACAATAGAGAACAAAGTGAATAAACATGCAGGGTTACAGTGTGCGCCTTTACAGGCTTACATGCTTGTCTATTTATATCTTGGTTACACACAGTGAATGTTATGACGGAGTAATTAAATCAGCCTTTTCATGCGTTACTGGGGTGGCACATGGAATCGAACGTGCCGGCTTGTCATGGCTCAGCTCGCTGGCTGGCCGAAAGCGTTACATGACGCACTTGTGCCCCCTCGTCCATGGATAATAAGACACCGGGAACAGGATTTTCCCTCCAAGCCCCTAAAAATAGATTCTCAATTCAGGGGGCTCAACTCACCCACCATTCTTTCAGGCAAATGGAGACTCAAATCCAAGATAACTTGGAAATGATTGTCTGCTGTTGCAGGTAGGCTTTGTGCCCTGTCCTCAGTTACAGTTTGATTTCCACACCAGGGCTGTCAATCATTATTTATTTTATTTAAGATCATATTTTTTTTAACAATGACTGTTTAATTTAACTTAACTAAATGTCAGACTGCAACAGCATTTAATGCATGCTTTATATTTGAATTTGCTTTGGGATGCAAGTATTGGTAGAATTGACGAAGACAAGGCCCATCTTTGCTGATCTGGGGTGTTTGACACTGACCACAGCAGACTAGGAGCAGGAAAAGATCTGACTCAACTTGACCTTTGGTCAAAGTGAATTCATTACTCAGTCTTGGCATGCACTATACATCTGGCCCTAAAAAAACACATATTTGTGTGGACGGCGCACTCTCCCATAGGCATGGAACATGCCTCAGGGTCAACTTAATGTATCATGGTATAGGATAGACAAAACCCCTTCCTTCTCTTTTTTATTCTGTTGTACTTGAAAATAAATGTGTGTATATTTCCCTATCCTCACTTTTATTTCCAGCAGGCTCAGACTGAGATAGCGCAGCTGCAGCTTGTTGGCTAAAGGACTTCACAGGCTCACTGGCTGGCTGACATGTTTCTGGAGCAGCCAGAGTGATGCCATGCACATTGACCTTTATGTTCCCAGCTTTGTTTAGAGTGTATCGGCAGCCGTCTGGATTACGTAAAAAGTTCACATTAGTTATTTGCAGGACTGAATACTTTGATGTAATAATCTAACCTTTCATATTGTATTATGCCACTAATATTATGACAGGTCAGTGCTTCTCTAATGATTGAGGGAATACATTGTTAAAAAATATACCTGTCATTCTCCTTTTAACTAATCTCCACCAAGCCAGTAAATAAAAATGTATTATTATTATAATAGTTGATTTTTTTTACACTTCGTTCAAAAAGCTGAAAAATCCCTTTTAATCAGTTTGTTTCAAGCTTACATGCCTACCTCACAGAAAACAAATTGGATACATTTTATAATAAAAACAAAAAAAAGTAGTAGTAAAATAGAAAAAACTTCCTCTAAGTCTGTTGTAAAATGTCTTGTGTAAGTGTCTATTTGAGCATGTGACCATAGCTAGTTTGTGTGCGGCAAATCTCAATAAATTATTTTGTAAGCCGGTGAGGAAAAGGGCAAGTAAGACTGCAAATGCCTTTCATGCATGAAAGTGGGCCTTAGAAGAGGATACATGAGGATAAAAAGGAAAAGGTTGTTGCGCGACCAAAATGTGATGTTTCCGTTGTCCCCCGTTCGCAGACATATTCCTCGCAGTAGCTTCAGCAACGATGCCTACTGCAGCGGGAGCAGTTGTCCTTTTCCTGATCTCCATTGTTGCTTTCAATGCCATCTAAACCTGGCTGGTAGGATAGCGACTTACAGCTTGATAGTAATTATGATAGGCCACAGTGCCAGCCTGTTGTACTTTCTGTGGTTGGGTCGCCGCCAAGCACTTGTGTAATTATGTTTTTTGATGGGCGGTGGACAATCCCCCTGCGTAAACATAGGATAATGATTTGGTACCACCCTGCCACACCAGTGGGGGTTTGTTATTCTTATGATTGAGGTGACCTTATGCTACTTCTGAGTGGTTTAAGATATCGTTAAGTAAATAGTTCATCATAGTTATATGATGAATTCACTTACTGGTTTGAATTTGTGACCATCTGATTAAGTTTCCTAGAACTGTGTCCGTGAACTAACCATGGTTCTGAAGTGTAGCTGTACCCTCTACCTACAGACTTACCCAATACAATTAAACATAATGTTGTTGATATATCTACAACTAATGGTGCAGTTTATGTGTTGGCTGTGTCTATATATATTTTTTTTTAAGTAGCGTAAACACCATGTGAAGCTTCCACCACAAGCTACAACCATATTTAAATTTCACCACACAAAATACATGTCTGCTGGCCAATTGTGTATCTGAAGCTAAAAAAAAAACCATTAGTAAGTCCCAAGTCTGAATTTGTCTGGAGCCCTCTTGCTTGGCTGGGCATCAAATTGGCGTTAGTGACATGATGGGGGAGCAACGGCAGCAGGCTAGGTGGACCGAGTGCCAGCGCTCAGAATTGCCCAGGGCAGACAAACGGATATGGTTCGGGTACAAACATGCACCAAGTGAAAATTACGAAAAAGAGGTGGCATGCCCATGTGAAACCTTGGCAATGGGTCCAGTTGGATAAAAGAAAGGGCTTTTTTGGCCTTCCCCCACCATCCTTAGTTTCTCTGTCCCCTACTTACAGTTTGCATGCCTTGGCATGGAACAACTCACCAGGAGCTGTCACCAGACCAGCTTATGTGAGTCTGGGATGAAGTACATACACCAAAATCCATGCACATCCGTACTTAATGCTAATTATGCACAACAATTGTTTATTGACCTTCACTTTCTGCACTCGATCAGGAGAAAATGTTTGTCCAAAAATGGCACATTAATTGAAGTTCAGGAAGTGCATGTTTTTCTTACAATATGCAACATATTTTTGAATTTTAACATGACGTGAAATCTCACTTGCAAATCGATTCAAGTTCGGACAATACTACTAATAATATAATGCCCAAACACAAAATCAGTTATTACCCAATGAAACAGAGCAAGCAATACTTAATATCATCACACATAGGTCACATAGGTCATTTTGCCACACTCATGAGGCCTATATACAAATGTGCAGTATGAGTCATTATTTCCTTTTTGGAAATTCTATTAGACGGTTCAGTTGTATCCAGGTACCTCTACCTAGCATCAGGAACCCCAACCTCTGCAAATCAATAAATAATCTACTTTTATGACAAAAACAAAAAAGGCCTTTTCTATAGATCAATAAAGGTTCATGTCTCTAAATGCAGATCAACCCAATTAAAACCCAGCCGTACTTCGTGTAACCAAGCCATTACCAAAAACACAACAACATAATAACTCATCCATGCACATGGAAAGAGATGGCAGGGGAAAGCAGAACTCTGTGAGAGGGATTCATTAGCATACATGATTAGCATTAGCATAGAGTTCACATATATTCGATTAATTCAAGCCTGCACGATGCTTGCCATTTTTAAGATAACTGCTCTTCTCTGAGGCCAAACAATTAGGTTATGTAAGCTCATCTGAGAGGGTCTTAGATTTACATGGCACAGACCTCAAGCCAGCTGAGCAGCTGGGCTGAAAACCCATAATTATCGTACACGAAGCACACACACCAATAAAGCAATCCATTTCTATTTAGAGGTGAATTCATGCCCTTGTACATTTCTCTGTTTATGGGCAGTGGTAGCACAATAAAAAAAAAGCCTAAGAACACGATGAATTATAAGTGTGCCAATGCCACACCATAGGTCGTGAAAGCCATTTTGATTTTCTCTATTTCAAGGGGTTAATCGGGAGGGCCTCCAGCGGACAAGCAATTTGAATTTCATAGGGAGTCATCTGCAGAAAGGTTGTGTGTGACTAAGAGTTGACTAGGGCGAGGCAAAGGATTCGCAGTTTGTTTAGGGCAAAACAGCCTGGGGGTAGCCTTGCAAGGTTCACTGTGTTTATCAGTCTGGGTTTTTCATGCATTGCCGGTTTACATAATGTGGTGGTCCAGTAGGTACTTCATTTTTTTGTTCTTCTTTTATTTTTTCTCTGCCACGTGTCAATAGAGTGAGGTTTGTCTTTTCTTTGCAGTTTATATATATATATGAAAATGCTAGAATCAACCGCTTGTAAGCAGCAGTTGAACACAAATACACACACACAAACACACACACACACACACACTCACACACAAATTAAAACACCCTCTATTTTCAGAGGGCATAATAAGTGGTAGAGAATAAAATCTAGGGGAAAACAAAAAAAATGTAAAGCCTAAATCTACACTGGTAAATTACCTGTGTTAGAGGGATACAGTAAGCCAACTCCTTCTTTGAAGTCTATTTAACACACATTCTATTTCGACATTTGATTTAACAGTGGATTGATGTGCTCTTTTTACTGCCATCATTCCTCAATACAGAAGAGTGGTACTTATGCAAGCAGAGGTTTAAATCCCTGTTCAGAACGAACCCAACACTCAAGCATAGAGATTAGGTTGAGCACCGGTTGGTATGGCGTGAAATCAACCAAGTGGGCATGTCAATAACGTTGCCACAGCATTAGAAAATGGACGGGAAGGTGACAGTGCATGTTCTACAACAGCGGCTCCTTATAGACAGAGTTCTCAGACAAATCACTGTTTTACAACAGTAACTCAGAATCTATATAGGCTAGCAATTTGAAACTTTTTATAACAACAAAAGGTGTTTAATATCAACAATATCCTTTTTTTGCTTATTGAAATATAAAAAAAATATACAGTGTGATGATAGTCAGTTCTATCATATATAGACTATTTACACCTGCACACTTATTTATAGACATAACATGTTCATCTTAAATTTACTAAATGCGTCTTAACATTACTGTTATTGTTCCAGAAAGGTGATAGAACCAACACTACAATTTGATCTCAGCTCTACACAAAATAAATATCCAATGAAAAAGCCTAAATGGATTGGACAAACTGTGGCCATTTATAGAGAGATAATCATTAACGCCGCTGTGACAGCCACAGGCCTATGCAAAAGAGCCGGCCTGGGGAAAAAACAATCTTTAATATCTAATTAAAAAATATAACTTTTAATCCTCTCTGCATATTTTTTATTCAATACTTTAATATTAAATATTATAAAAGGCTTTCTGGCCTTATATATTTTGATTTCGATTTCCTGATGGTAAACAGATGAACAATATAATCTTTGCTCCAATCAAAAGTACAGTTGTTGTAGCACAGCTATCTCTGCTTTATGTTTGTATGTTCACTCTTAATGAAACATGCTTTTGGAGTGTTCTCAGCCGTGCAGTTATTTAAAGCATGCCTGTCTGTCACTATGCAGACGACAAGTGTGATTCACGCTTCGCTTTCTATTCGCGTTGGCATGGCCATGCCCACGGCAGCCTGCTGCTCACCTAGCTCTTCCACACACACACACACACTTGAACCCGAAGAAGAACCCAACCCCACCCCCCGCCTTGTTCAACAGCGTCCAATAGCCCACCCGGCCAGCCAATAGGCTGGCCATAACCCCTGCCTGTTGGAAACAGCTGTGTGCTTGTGCGTATTTGTGTGCATCTGTGCAGGAATGTGCAATCATTTTTGCTTGCAAGTGAGCCTAGTGTATACCTTCACAAGTGTGTGCGAGTGCACTTGTGTACGCGCTTGCCGTTTTGTCTCCAGACAATGTAATCTTTTGACAAGTGTCGTTCCTGCTGTCAAGCAAAAGGATCCAAAATAGACTTGCCGCCATTTTAGAGCCACGTTAGTGCTCCACTCAAGGCAGAGAAAAATAGAGTTCATGCTGATGGAGTGATCCTGTCATATGTGTTATCAAGTTCTATTTGAGAAGAAAAAAAACAGCATGGAACAATGACACACCACAAAGACGCTGACATGTCCATGATTGATGGACACAAACATACTGTAGCTAGTGAAAAGACGTTATGCCTTGCGCAATCTTCCTGACATTCACGATGATGACAAACAAGCTGCCCCATTTAGACTCCAGCAGCATCTGTGGTACAGTCATTTCACATTGGTTAGTCACTGTTATGGCATCCAGCAGCATTGGTAGGCCTTTGATTTATGCGTTTACATAGTGGGCCTTAATAGTGGGCATCGCTTTAATGGAGCTCCAAGTTGTTGCAAGAGCACACCACATTTTATCATACGTCAGTTATGCCACACAGGATTTGTGATGATCTGGGGGTGCTTCTGCAAGGTTGGAATCGGGCAGATTTGTCTTTGTGAAGGATGCATGAATCAAGCCACCTACACGGTTGTCCGAGAGGAGAACAGGCTTCATTCTGCTCTTACAATGTTCCCCAACTCTGAGGATTGATTTTTCCAGCCGAACAATGCTCCATGCCACACAGCTAGGTAAATCAAGGTGTGGAGAGATAAGTGCAGTGACAGTCCACAGCTGCGATCGCCACTGCCTTTCAGATAAAGTTGAGAGGCGACAAGTAGCTAGCTTGTCTGAAAAGAAGCGGCCACTCCAGGTCTGACAAGCTTTTGGTGAAACCGTTTAGATGTTTTCAATAGGGTTCAGGTCTGGAGATTGGGTCGGCCATGACAGCTTATCATCAAATCAAAGAGACCTACCAATCTAACTTTTTTCTCTGCTCTTCTCCTCTTAACTTTATCTGAAAGGGAGTAGTGATGGCAGCTGTGGACTGTCACTGTCATCTAGCAGTTTATCAACGGGCACAGTTTTCACTGGAGCAGGCACTCATGTCAGAAGTTGAGTGTCAGCGGTCAAGCAAGAGGCTAACCCTAACTATGACACATTTGGTAAATCACTCTCACCATAAGCTTACAATGCAAACTTCCCAAACTATACTCTGTGAGCAGGATTAGCTGTTGACATATTTTAGAGGATAGACAACTCTCATTTGAGAACTTAAGCTAAAATAACGCCCATATCACACCACCAGTAAAGATTGAACATTTTGGTCATGATACAAAGTTTTTTAATCTCTTCCAATTCTGTTTACAGGATTAGTTCGACAGCTATAATGAGGGCGAGACTGCTTAGCTTGGCCCCAGGCGGAAACTCTGCCACCATCAGGCATGCGTGAACATTGATAGAATGAGCAGCTTGCTCGAAGAGGGGCTTCAACCACATGCGTTTCAACTTCAGTTTCTCCCTACAGTCTTTGGCTGGGGGACCCAACCCTTGTCTTGTGAGGCCAGGCTTTGGTTTTAAGTACATTGCGTGAGTAGTGCAAACACCCAGGCGGCACTCCAGGGGTTGGAACTGTAGTAATTGTTTAATCTCTCACGGGCCCTTCAGGGGTTTAGCTCCTAGATAGGACTGTGGTGGTGGGAGCTCTGGCAGTGGAAGGAACGGATCAGGATGTAAGTTCACTTTATGCAGCGCTATCCTGCAAATGGACTTAATAAACCACCCATGGCACAAGGCTTGCTGTTGGCCGGTGGTACTGTAGTAAGCAGGGGCTCGTGTGTTTAGCAACCTTTGACTCCATCACTATAGCTGTTTGAAATAACTCAAACTTCTGTCTTACAATGGGCCAATTGTGAGATGGAAATTGAAATACAAATATTACCCTAGTGTGTTTTTTCAAATGATTCAAATAGCCATTGGGATTATAAAGTCAGAGCTTTTCCTCAACTCCTTGACGTATGGTTTGGGAAAGGATTCAAGATAAAAAAAAAAATAATAATAATATGAACATTACAACAGATTGCCTTGACTATAGAGCATGTAAGGCTAAAATCTTACAAGATTATACAAAAAAAATCACATTTTGTGAAAACAACACCTCCAGATTTAACCTGATGTCACTTTAAGTGTGATGTTTCACTTCTCATGTCTCATGTTCCTGCCATAGGAAAAAAAAAAACATGCTCTCACAAAGGGGGAGTGGCACAAGCTGTTGAAATGGTTCTTATTAGAAATGTAAACACTTGACAAGAATAATATTTGATAATCTCACAGCAGGGACTAAATTAAAGGCAGATGGATACAGCAGATTAAAAGAGGGCCTGGGAGTGGTGGTGGCAGGGGGGGGGGGGGGCACAGAGAAAGAGCATGCAATGAAGACAACGATAGAGAATTGGGGAGAGGTCGACCAGAAACCACAAATATGACCTCTTTTCTGTTGTAGTTGGCATTTTTAAACCCTGTCTTGACTATTTTGACAACATTGATTGGGCTATAGCTATTGAAACAGAGCAGACGGACTCCTCTCATTAAAAGATGAAGGGGTGCTTCCAGCATGCTGAATCACACACGGCCAAAGCCCTGAGCTCTGCCAGAAAGCGAACGATGCCCCAGCACCTTGGGACACCGGTACTTTATCTGACTCGTTGATGTGGCTAGCAGACGATTAAAGAACTACTTTATCTGACTCGTTGATGTGGCTAGCAGAAGATTCTTTATTTTATTATAGAACTTGGGAAGCTCTCATAACCAATTCAATGTCTTAAGAAAAGGGGATAAGCTTAGGGTTAATTCGTTTTTTATCAAGTTTGTCGCTTTGTTTCTAATGATCTGTTATGATTACTTGATGCTGGAGATAAAGATGAATCCTACAAGCACAACAAAGAACAGCGGTGACAAGTCACAGAAGGCCAAAAATAGTATTGTGTGTGATATGATGAACAAAAGAGCGAGAGGTGATAGGGAGCAAAGGATGATTGAAGGGAATATATTCTATAGGGTAATAATATGAAGGTAACACACATAACGTTTTTTATATATACGTTTATGGTATATGTTTCTTTTATTATTATTTTAGAAACCTGGGTCTCTTTATATTATTTAGTGTTAAAGTGGCTTTATGGTAGGCTTCTTGGGGTTGTTTCGTGTGAAACAGTGCCTGGATACTCATATACACCTTCAAGTGTTTATCTTTGAAAATATTTCGATTACAATAAACACTTATAAGAAAGCGATGTTTGAAAAAAAAAAGTACTTTCCAGCCCAGCTCTGAAAAGAAGCAAATACTGACAACAAGATGATTGTGCTAACCACCTTGCATTTGATAGATTATATATGGTATTTTCGCTACTGTATCAGAACAAATAGAGAAGTATTAGCAGAGAGATGGATTTGAATATGAGGGTCTCTACTTCAGTCAGCTATGCCTATACACACAATTATAGTTAATTATTATCATTATCATCCAAACATTATCCTGACATTATCATGTCATCATAATAAACAAAGTCAGGCATTCAAGAAGAGGAGAGCAACTGTAGCTTTAATGACTACACCAGCGACCAACTTCCTGGTTGGTCATTGCATACTGTGGTGATCTCACTGTTTCACTATTTCCCTTGAAGCCCACTAAGAATTCAAAAAAAATAAATAAAAAGATTTAAAACGCACAGTACTTTATGCTACTATATTGCTGCTGGTGTTTATCAGAACAAGGAAGAAGGAATAGGAAATAAAAAGATTAAAGAGCTGCACGTAAAATAAGTTGTGGAAGATTGCGTCCAGATGTTCCCCGGCGGCAATACAATATGGAGCATAGGTAAAGAATGGTGGTAGTGGTGTGTGTGTGTGTGTGTGTGTGTGTGGGGGGGGGGGGGGGGGTCGCGTGGAACGTCACAACAAACATTACCTCAAGCTCTCGCGGTAAGCTCTCGCGGGGTTAATTATGTTTTGTCTCTAAGCAAAAGCAATATAGTCCTAATGGTGAGACAACTTACAAAAGAAGATAAGACACCCTGGATACTTACGTAATGTAACGAGTTAGTTTCAGCTACTGAAGATAAGATGGGGTCAGGCAAGGGTGTTATTAGGATCATCTGGCCTACGGTGTGGAAATAAACAGCGCAACCACGGTAATAGCTAGGCCAAGAGAGATATTTGAATTCTAAGATTTCAAATTGGCCCCAAATAAGTCATGTCGAATTGGGCATTTCTGTACCGATGCGTTCAAAATATCAAAGATGATCTATAATTGATATAAAATACACAAGATGTATCTTCCTTAGGGTTTGTCTTCAGGACATCATAAGGAAACCGATGAAACATAGTGCTGCTATTTTGTAAAAAACAAAAACAATCATGTAGTTGGTGACGCTATGATCTGTTTTTAAGCGTACCCAGCTAAAAGTAATTTAGGTGTACTTACCCCCCCTTTCTGTCTCTCTCTCTCTCTCTCTCTCTCTCTCTCTCTCTCTCTCTCTCTCTCTCTCTCTCTCTCTCTCTCTCTCTCTCCCTATTTTTCCGTCTCCTCCTCCTGATATTCCCCATAGTAAGAGTGTACTTTGGCTGTATGTCTCCCCAGAGCGTGTGTCTGACCCGGCTGGCAACGTTCCAGCCGTATCTCAGCGGCCCTTTGTCCACAGCCACTTACCCAGATGGAAGAAGGGCACACATGTCCTCTTCCTCCCTCCATCTCGTAGAGGGGAACACATGAGACAAGCCCTTTCTTTTTGGAGCCAGACTTGGTGTTTTTCTTTTGTGTTTGAATAATTGTCTTCTTGCTCTGTCACGGCCGTAAAGCATATCCTATTTGACCTGCAGCTGATGGGTAGCCTAATGGATGGCAGAGAAGCTGTTTCCCACTGCAGGTCAGTCAACACGAGGTAATGAGGCTCCTTTTATTGTCTGAAAGCCACCGCGGACAGAAAGGGATGAGAGCATGGCAAAAACCAATAACACACTGCAATCAGGGGATTTAATCTGAGTTGTCACCATTTTCATCACCCTTTTAACATGGCCTCTCACCACCATTGACTGGCCTTGGGGTTGGGATAAATATGCGTTATGTATTGTGCTGACAACTTGTGTCAATATAACTTAACCAATAGCTTCTTGTTGGAGTATTTGGTGTGCTAGTTTAATCTAACTGCCCATTTAACTTGAGCACAACCAACTCTTTGAAGATGTCAGTTTACACACTTCCATACATGGCCTCACATTGGCAATTCCTAACACTGGATTTTTCTGCAATAGTATGGAGAAGTGACAACAACACCAGCAGCTCTCTCAGACCTTGTGACCTAAACCTCCTCCTTGCCATTGATATGATTACCAGGACTTCCAAAAGATTTTTGCACAGCATTGGTCACTCTCTCCTACAGTACATCACCATCCCAATTCAGGACTGGCTTTTGAAACCCAAGGAGGACATACATCAAAGCCTCCCCCTACGCCATTGAACCATGAGGGTATGAGCTTGCATAACATTTCAGTATGTGCAATCAAGCATTCAAATGCCCAGGAGCTCAAATGTTAACAAACCACTCAATGAAACATCCCCCACCCTCCTCTTTTTCTTTTATCAAACTAAAGTTTTGGAATAGGTACTTTCCGACAAAAGAATATTTTGCAGGAATTTCATGATTTGTTTTTCCAGCTTATGTCAGAAGGTGAGTAGGAAACTGGTAGATATTCAAACACAGGGGGAATAAACAAGGTGAACTTTTACTTTTCTCTGCCTCACAATACAAGCTATACAAGTTAAAGCTCAATGACTGACCGCAGAGAAAACATAAGACAAGGTTTACGGTATATACACCGAGGGAAACACAGGTGAACTCAATTAAGCAAATGAAAGGCCCAAAGCAGCTAGTAAGCAAATAGGAGTGCTTGGTATTGCGGCCTTGTGCCTTCACAGTGAGTGGAGCAGAGATGCTGATGTCACCCCTGTGACAGCCTCATTTACACAAAATGTGATCCCATTAGAATAAATCAAATAGTCCTACTTTAAGACATATAGTCCCATATTGTATACATCCCCTGACAGTCCCTGATTTTCTGCAGGTCGAAAAGCTGTACGAGGCCAGGCAAGAAGCACCTGCTGCCCCGGACTCACAGCACCTGTCCCCTGGCCAGCAGCTGCCCTGAGCCCACAGTGTGGACAACTGAAAGGCAATACCCACCAACCAAGCCTCATTGCCTGATCGTTCCTGGAGAAACCCCTCCTCTTCATTCCGGTGCTCCCCATTGGCTACACTTTTCCACTGACCTTTTTATAAAGTCCATACTTTCTTAGCTACTTCACGTCCACCCTCAGCAGCAGGAGGTCTACCAATGGAATCTCTGCGAGGCCGTCAATAAGCCCCGGCTGGAAATAGAATGCGCTGACAATTGGCAGTGCTTGTTTGTTATCTCACTGTTTACGCTGACCATTTTAGGCAGATTTCTTTTTAGGTCAATATTCTAAACAACAAGCCATCGATCCTATTAACCATGCACCTATGTCCTAGAGACTGATACATTAAAAAGAAAAGGGAAATTAAATTTCAAGCAATAAATAAATAAATAAATAAAGAGTGAACAAAATAATTTCATTGACTAAATGGTGGCCACAAAAATGCACCTTTTTATTCAGCGTAGTGGGGACGGTTACTGATGGGAAAACATTTATTGCTGCAAGCCTACTGGCTTTAGAAACTTCAAGCACACTGCAGATTGAAATCATTGTGCACAGGAGCAGAGGTCAAGGCCAATCCTCTCTCTCTTTCACTGTTTCTCTGTCTCTCTCTCACACACACACTCTCTCCCTCTCTCTCTCTCTCTCTCTCTCTCTCTCTCTCTCTCTCTCTCATCTTAACACACATTTACTCACACACACATGCTCACACAGCTCTTACCAACACGTGCGTCATATTTCAGGGATGTGGTGGCTGCACGACAAAGCCCGTAGTAATCTACTGTGAGAGAGGACACCTGACTTTCCACCCCGGTCAACCTTGTCAAACACAAAGTCCCCTTCAACACATTCTGCCAGTTTGTCTGCCGGCCATTGTCTACCAGTCTGCTTCAATAAAAGCTATTTTGTCTTGAAATACATTTAAATCCCTAGTGCGAAATTAAAGAGAACACTGTCACTCTATCCTTGACCCTGTTAAAGGACCTACTTGTAGAGACTCTTGCAAATAAGTAATTAATATATTTTATCCAGGCTTTTTGGGGGTATGAGGCTTCAGTAGGCTACAGTAAACCCATCAAGCTCCCAATCTGTTTAATTCATATAATCATAAGTCTATCAATACTTGCTTAAGAACGTTCATATACAGAAAAACTGTTCAAGTCAGGTATTCTCTTTATGACTAGTCAAGCACTGTAGTCATTGACTGAGTGTGCTTGGTCTCTGGCTAGCCAACCAAGGCTAAGAAGGATTTTTAGGTACTTGGATTTTAAGCATAGTCCAAATTTGAATGAAATAGCGCATACATCAAAACGAATTGATTTTGATTTAATGATGAAAGTATTTACTAAATGCCAATAGTTAACGTATGCTAAATGTATAAAGGATTCAAAGCCCAAGGTAAAACATACTTAGAGAAGATTAACTCCATGCAACACAAAACCAACCGGCCACTGGGGTGGTGCTGAAAGGACAGCTCCTGAACTGTATGCTCATCTTACACTAACACTTAATGGAATCAATAAGTTATGTTCTGCCTTTGTTCTGGGTCCCAAAATGCATAAGCAACTGGCCATAGAGTTCAGACTGCCAAATCACCTGGAAAAAAGTGCAAAGTCAAAGAGCAAGTGCACAAAGGTTAAGGCCATTACACCAACCTGAGGTCTGTGTAATGCTGATCTGGACATCCTCAGCACCTCCAGATGGCCCGCTTGTGGTGTTTTTTTTCCTGGTAAATTTGACTTCATCCTTTATGGTACTCCAATCTTGTGTGTCTGTGTCCGTCCTTTCTCTGCTTTATATTGATCGTTATCAAGGCTGTTGTCCATAACAAAGTGTGAAGTCCCTCTCCTTCAAGCCATGTGACAATTGTTCCAAAGTATTCTCTCCATCACGCTCCTTCAAATCTCACAGATACGGGACCTGAGTGGGTGAGGTGGCTGCTCAAGACCATACATAAATATTATATTAGTCTACCACGTAAAAATAAAGTGTGCTTTGTTTCAGATCTACAACAATCAAATAAATAAATATAATAAGAGGCCTATGGGAAATATGTACATGTTCGCAAAAAGCAATAGTTTAAGTAAACATACGACTAACTGACGGTACATACGAAAATAAAATACCCATTTGGCTTTTTTTTACATAACGGTTACAATTGACATACTTCCGTATATACAACATCTGACATATATGTTTTAGTAGGGTGTAACACAGTTAAGGCCTAGGCTATGCAACAGCAGTCTTTCAAACACTAATCCCTGGAGGAATTTAAGAGCGCAAGTAATTATTTCTACTCCTGTCTTCCTTAATTAGTCTGCGTGCACTTTCTGATCCCTATCAAATAGTTTTTGCATGATGATTGCAGACTTATACGTCAATCTTTAAAAAAAAAAAAAAGTATATTTCTGGTTTATCACACTGTGAGACATTTAGGCCTACTGCCTTTGTGTCTGCTTAGTTTGGTTTTCATATCACTTCATTGACTCCTCATTTTATATCTCTTCCGTGTCTGTGGGCGTCTGCGTCTCTGATGAGCTGACCAGATCAAGGGATTATGTTTTGATGGGCTTTTATATTTATAAGTCAAGCCCATTTCACTAAAACGCTCAACGTGAAGATTCTTCGAGAGTGCAGAGCCTGAGCCCGTTATTAGGAATAGCCTACTCTACGAGCCAACTGACACTAGACTATAAAATCGTGTCACAAAGCACTGTTTTAACGGATAACTAATTATAAAATGAAGAATATCGCTACAGGTCAGTTTCCCTTGTGTTCAAACAAAATGCGTAAAGGGATCTTTTAATGTCCATGCTGCTGTTGGCTTTGATATTTGCTTTGTCGACTGATGTGGCCCCGTCGTTGTTCTCCGCGTCCCCTGACTTTGCAGATGATTTACTGTCCCTTCGTTTTAGTTCGGGGCTTGCATTGTCACTGGGTGGGTCGTCTTTCAGCGACGACTGATCCTGGTCTGTCTCTCTGTGATAAAAGTAATTGAAGTTGGATACGATGACGGGCACTGGCAATGCGATTGTCAAAACACCAGCTATGGCACAGAGCGATCCAACAATTTTCCCCCCCACTGTCACTGGCCTCATATCTCCATAGCCAACAGTTGTCATGGTGACTACAGCCCACCAGAAGGCATCGGGGATGCTGGAGAAGTGCGATTCTGGCTCGTCCGCCTCTGCGAAGAAAACGGCGCTCGAGAACAAGATGACTCCGATGAATAGAAAGAAGATTAAGAGGCCAAGTTCTCTCATACTAGCTTTCAGAGTTTGTCCTAGAATCTGGAGTCCTTTGGAATGTCTTGACAGCTTGAAAATTCGAAATACTCGAACCAAGCGAATGACCCTCAGAATAGCCAGAGACATAGTTTGCTGGTTCTGGTGCTCCTGACCAGCCTGTTGCTCTGCAAGCTCTGTGCCCACTGTAATAAAGTAAGGCATAATAGACATGATGTCTATGATGTTCATGATGGTTTTGGAAAATTCTGACTTACTAGGGCATGCGAAAAAGCGCACAATAAGTTCAAAAGTGAACCAAATCACACAGGTGGTCTCTATAATGAAGAAAGGGTCGGTAAAGGTGAGAGATGACCGGGGGGCAGTGCTATTGTCAGTCCGACTGGTCACCGGGAGCTCTCTCTCATCCCGGAACTCGGGCAACGTTTCCAGGCAGAAGGTGATGATTGATATGGTGATTACAAGTACGGAAACGATAGCAATTCCCCTGGCAGGACTGGAGCTCTCCGGATACTCAAATATCAACCATACTTGTTTTTGAAACTCATTTTGGGGCAATGGCTTCTCCTCCTCTTTTATAAAGCCCTCATCCTCACGAAACCTCTCCATGGCTTCCTCCCCAAGCTGATAAAACCTAATCTCATCTGCGAACACGTCAATTGACACATTGACAGGTCTCCTTATCTTTCCCCCTGACTGATAAAAATATAAAATCCCATCAAAACTCGGTCTGTTGCGGTCGAAAAAGTACTCGTTCCGGAGTGGATCAAAGTATTTAATTCGTTTGGTGGGGTCCCCAAGCAAAGTATCAGGGAACTGATTAAGGGTCCCTAGCTGTGTCTCATACTTTAGGCCCGCTATGTTGATAAGCACTCTCTCATTGCTCTCGGTGCCCCTGTCCATGTCCAACATATCATCATCGAACAGATGAGGACTGTGGTCCGCGCGTAATAACGCATCCATGGCATTTTCGCTGCAACTAAATGTGTTGTTCATGTCGTTGATTTTCCACGAGCTTGTTTTAGGACCACTTAACGTGTTTAGCTCTTTTGTGTAGTCCTCATCAAGTCCAGTTTGTACAAAAGGTGGTTGATGATCCAGCGTGTTCCGGCAGGCTTCCTCGGCATTGCCACCGCTCCCTTTAGCGCCGCCGTTCTCAAAACTCACCAAGGCTATCTCCATTCCGTAGCCATTAAATATTCAGTTGAAACAATACTTGTAGAGTTGAACCAAAATCTCAATATCCGTTCTTTTGCTGCGACAGTTAAACTGGTCAGCTCTAGGTAAAGCTGGGTCAAGTCCTATATACCCGCCGCCTTTCCCGTTATAATAATACATATATGTGTTCTAAACGCTTGAGCCAGCGCAAGCTCCCCAGTCTCGATAAAGTAAATAATACCGTAAGAGGAGAGCATAGACCCGGATGAGAAAGTAATGATTATTCCTGACGTCAAAAGTGCTATTCAACCATTGCAATCAGGGAATCCTTTGAAAATGTCTCTGGATGTCAGGCGATCTGTCATCCTCAACTCAGTGAGATAGAGAATGAGAGAGTAAGAGAGTAAGAGAGAGAAATGAGAGGAGGGGTGAGCACGGGAACACGGGCGTGTAGCCCGTTGGTGTATTTTGAAGGGGGCGGGGATGTTCATCTAGGGACAGGAATGACATTTTTGCCTTTTTGATTTACTTGGTTGTGTATGCGGAATTGTGAATTGATTTACACAGTACATCTTTACCATGATTTGTGAAATGTTACAGTGATTCTGACTGATTTCGAATTATTACAATAAGTACATTTTGTTAATTAAAATGTATTTCAGACCAATATCTTTTATTTTATTTTTATTTTACCCATTATTGTTTGGTGAAGTATTTGGTTTTATTATATATTTAAAACCTATGGACTATTTGAGATGCCACTCAACCTTTATAGGAAAATATTCATATTCTAGATGTGATTTAATTTAAAAAATAGCAGAGCCCATGGTATTTCATTTAGCCAAAGTCCATGATTCCAATGAGAATTGAGCATAAAAGCCTACTTATTGACCCACCTACCAGGACCTTTTCCACTGTCACCTTGGTTTGTATGTCACACCCAGACAACCAATGCTTTGATTCCAATCCCAGCATTCAGGCCATAACCTGCAGCTTTGTTGTTCAAAAGCATGTGAACCATGTGTGGTTCATCAAATCGGCATTCAAAGGTCTGAGCACAGAAATAAATAATTAAAAGAATGTGTAAGCTTCTTAACAGAGTGGTGGGCATAGTGAGTCTTCCTATGGCAGGGAGTTGTTACGGGCCTACGCTCTGTGGTGGTTTCAAAACACCACTTTTAGGAAAGAGACGGAATTTCTATTTAATTCACGAAGAAGAGTAACATTTCATCACATTTTATTTTAAGTGTGTTTGTTCTATTGAGTACTTATACTGCCCATATTGTACAGCATCTTATTGTGTTGAAGTCAATGGAAACCCCCTCTGCACCTTCTACTGTGCTGGCCAAGTAGCTGAAATTTACCCTGAAGAGAAAACAATGTTCTAGGCAGAATCCAAACACGTGCGTCACTGTTGAACTTTAGAACATCACGGAGCCTTGTTCTTTCATTCGAATACCCAAAGCCCATGTGGTAAGAGGATAGCCCACATCCGATTTAGGAACATTTGTAATTAAAGCCGTCAGAGTATATCTAGAGCTTTTTGGTGACCCTGATACCCATGGTGGTGAAGCACAGCATCCAGGATACTGTTAGACTAGGTGGCAGATCTGCAGTTTGAGCCTGCAGCACCGGGCAGACTGCAGCCATGTCTGCCAGCGTGTGCCAAGCTGTCAGAGGTCCGCCCGGGCTGCACTGATTGTTCTCATTAGGGCGGGCCCAACGGTGCCACTCGGGGCAGGGTTACTGCTGAAGACCCAGCTCACAGTCACTGAACTCCATCTCCCCCGTGGCTCATCACCCCTGAAGTCCATCCTCTCTGCTCGCTACCCAAAATACTTCACATCCGCAGTGTTTGGACTGGGAGATAAGAGAAAGTCTTAGTCAGTTTGCGTGCAAGCTGCATGTTTGGCTGGGTTGAGTCATCATTAATGGATGATAGCAGAATTGTCATCCTAACATATCACTTCCGCTGTTTAAGACTGTGTCTATTGCTGATCCACGAGCTGAGAGAGTTGATCATGCGCATGCAGTCAGAGAGTGACCAGATCAGTAAATCAGAAACAGTGATTTTGGCAAAGATCAATTTACCATGATTGATTATGTGTCTGATGGTTTAATAGTCTGGCTCTACCAGATATCAAAATGTTTTTGTTTAATCATCATCATTGCGGATCATATTTAATTTACTTTTTTCCTCTTCAGTAGCTAAAAATAAATATATCACTATGTATTTTGGTCAACTGACACTTCAAATCACCTATCTTGTCCCCGTCAAACATATCTTTGATTCAGAAATGCATTTATTTGAATAGCTGAATTTGGGTTTCATCACAAATGATTCAAAACAAAAAGAGAGAGGAGTAATAAAATGTGTGTGTTTGTGTGTGTGTGTGCTTTAGGCCATCTGCTCTACTTCAGGTTGCTTGTGTGAGTATGTATGCGTGTGTTTGTTTGGGGGGGGGGGGGTTAGGGTTAGGCTGTGTGTGTGTTTGTGTGCAGAAGAGTTGTGTGTGAGTCCCCCTGTACCCTTTTAGACTTGCTCATGTTGCATAATCACTGCACACACAAGACATGGCCTGGATTGATTTTGACGTCACAGATGTAATTTGTAAAACACAACTACACTGGGAATGCAGGCCCACAGTAATTTTTTTTTTCTCACAAAGGCACACAATATTACTGAAAATCTATTTTGATTATAAAGTTCTACGAGAAAGGATGAGAATAAAGTCAGATGAAATGAAGTGCACTAACAAACGTGGTTTAGGTCCTCATTAAGCCACATGGCAGTGGGTGCCTGGGGAGTATTTTAACTAGGTTACCTCACACTTGAACATATGTGAGGAAGACATTTGCTCCTCATAACTGGTCTGTCATCCTCATTCTGACCTTTTTTATGTATTTAAAATGTAGACAAATGTAAATCTACCAGTGCATAAACTCACCTTATCTAATGGAACTCTTCTAAGCAAACTATGTATTGGCGGCAATTATAAAAGGGTGCTCAAGAAGCAACGTTAATTGTAAAATAGGTTTGCTATTTGCAACCCCACAATGACAAAGACTCTGATACACACCCATCCATGTTCTTTTGGACTGTGCACGCAGGCATGATTTCCACATGACGAGACCCATGGACGCTGTCTCCTCCAGGTTTTGTGTCGCCCGTCATGCTTTGCCCCGGCCCACGTGATCCGGCTGGAGTGCTCTCCATCTCTCCCATGTGAAGTGCTCTGATGGTGGATGAAAGGTAGAGCCGCCCGGGGCCACAGCATAACACTGGTATCTGGTTGCTTCCTGTTCACACTGGCACCGAGGAGGAGCCCAACGACAGGGCCGTTCTTTAGCTCACATGCACACACACACTCACACAGTACAAGAACACACACACACACACACACATATATATATATATATTATATATATATATATATATATATATATATATATATATATATATATACATATATACACACACACAAACACACACTCACAAAGAGTCACAGAGATTCGCAAAGAGAGACACACACAGATTTGCCGAGAAGGACACACAAAGGCGCACAGAGGCA
Organism: Aplochiton taeniatus; assembly: GCA_017639675.1. Classification (NCBI taxonomy): domain Eukaryota; kingdom Metazoa; phylum Chordata; class Actinopteri; order Galaxiiformes; family Galaxiidae; genus Aplochiton; species Aplochiton taeniatus. Next base: position 9,136,122 of record CM030172.1, read on the forward strand.
ACTGGACACAAAGAGAGGCTGAGTGTGATTACAAAAGAAAAGAATGTGACCTATTTAAAAGGTTAGTTCCTTGGCCCTGTGGCTGGATTAGGAAAACATAGCATGAATACTATATTTATCCTTTTCTTATCTAATGCCCCATGTTTCATCATGATAAGCACTATGTGCATCTCAACTGCCCCTGGATTAGTCCACTCTCTCCAGACTGTGACGAGGAAGAATAACTCTGGAGCTCAATGTAATTGGCCACTGGCGACGTTAGGATTTCACGCACTGAATACGGCTATTAGAGAGTATTTGCAATAATTTATGGATTTCTCATGAACGCACGTTCTCTTTGCCATTTTCTTATCCGTCCAATAAACAACAACGATCACTGGAAATTATCGTTGAAAATGGTTGAATGGAGGTGGTTTCTTTTATTAACTTATACCTAAATACACGATTCAAACAGATGTGATTCTAATTAAAACGACAGAGCCATTTGGTTTAGAGCGAACATCCTGCTCAGACACTTGCTGTTCTATTTGGAGTGCTTAATTGGTAAGATTATTTTTCTCTGAATGAAAATGCATTGTACTCATGGGCAGGATAAGCTGTTTGTGTGGGTGTGTTAATGTGCGTGTGTGTCAGTGTGAGGGTGTGTGTGTCAGTGTGAATCTGCGAACGTGTTGGTGTGTTCTAAAAGGGAAAAGGGTGAGAGAGCTGATGTCCTGTGAAAAAGCCAAGAGCTGTTTGTGCCCGGTGTCTCTCCATTTGGTGCTTCAGGTCTGGTTGCCAGAAACAGAGGGGAAACGGTAACCATAACAACAGGTAACCACTAACAACCAGCATTCATAACGACTGCAGCTCACAAACAAGATCCTTTAATTACAAAGGGAGAAAAAAAATCTGTGCCTGGAATCACCCGGCTGGTCCTGGTGATAACAAGAATGGTGTTTTCCAAGCATAAACAACCTGCTCTCCCAACCCCACACAGATTCCTCCATTTCCTTTTTCTCCCATCCCTGTGTTTAGGGTAAGCAGTCAGACATAAATGGTTTCTTCTTCCTGTGCCTGAATTAAGCATGAGTTCCCATACATTGTTTTCTGATAATTATGATTCTAGTTAGTAGGTGATGACATCATCAAAATTAAAAACAAATCAGATGGCAGAGTATGCCTAGCTTTTGGCATGCTCCTTGAAACTGCATGTTAGTGTAGATGATCATGATAGACAGTAGAACTTTTTTGGTATTGCATGCACAAAAATAATTTGCTCAGCTTGAGATGAGTTGAAGATAACAAACCCTCTTTTTTACTGATGTTGATCGAGGGGAAACGCTGACGGCACTTTCTCTTCTACTCACGATGAAAAAACATTTATAGAAAGTCCAAAAACGCTTGACAAGCAGAGATCAAGACAAAAAGAGGCTTCCCTGTACCTCTTTAAGCAGAAAGAGGGCAGGACCTCTGACACTCAGACATACAAAAGCGAGCTCACACAGGGCAAAAAGGATCGCCGCAGATTGTCAAACATTCTGACACAGGGATTTCATGAACCATTCACCCTAGTGGTTTTCACTATTACCAGCCATGTTTATATAATCTAAAAGCAATGCAGTCAGTTGAAATAGTATGCAAAATGTATGGCGTTTTTTAGATAAATTGAAAGTGCTGTTAAGCTATGCCTGAGGGCGCCAAGGGAACAAGGAGCATATCCCACTGCTGCTCAATCACTCGTTTACAGCAATCGCCGACTTCTATCCTTTTGTGAAGCCTGATAACGGGGTACAGTAGCAAGAGGCCAGAGATGTAGTGCGTCTAATCATCTAAACAGGCCTGATGAGCAAATGGCTGGGAGGCTGTTGACAGTAGGCCTGAGTCAGCGATGAACACCTGGGGGAGGTGAACCGCATGACTAACCCGTGCACCGTGGGCTCCCATTGGTCTGTGTGCTTTTCTGTCGGCGTCTGTTGTGTGCACTTTTTTGCGTTCGTCCTTTCTTGTGTGTGTTTGTGCACGTGCGTGCGCATGTGTGTGTGTGTGTGTGTGTGTTTGTGTGCATGTGCATGTGTGTGTGTGTGTGTATTTGTTTGTACCCATTTCTGCATGTGTTCCTTTTTGCTCCGGAAATAGAGGGGGCTCAAGGCAAACGCATGGAGAATGGCGTGGGGGAGGAACAGCCCATTGAGTTTAAGACGTCTTGACAGCAGATGCCTGCATAATAAGAACGTTACAGAGAGGGCATGTGCAAGCAGGAAAATCAAGGACACCCCGTCATGCGTGCCAGTCATTTAAAGCAACGGTCTCTGGTTTTCCCGCTGAACGAGAGGCACCCAGTCCGAGCAGACCAAAGGCTGGAGAAATCACTGGCTGGACAGTCTTCTTGAAACTACAGACATTATGTCCCCCAGAGTTTGCACTGGACACCACCGACCGCAGAGACGGCCTGGTCTGCCTGGGGTTTGTGATGGTCAATCAGTAGCGGCCATCAAGCGAAATTGAGCCCCGCCATCAGACAGCAATCACTCCGGCTGTGTGCACATCACACCGTTGAGAATTGGCCATCAGTGTCAAGATGGCAGCTGTGTAAAATGGGCTCCTAAACATGATGGGACATTGTGTGTGTGTGTGTGTGTGTGTGTGTGTGTGTGTGTGTGTGTGTGTGTGTGTGTGTGTGTGTGTGTGTGTGTGTGTGTGTGTGTGTGTGTGTGTGTGTGTGATGAGAAGAGAGAGAGAGAGAGAGAGAGAGAGAGAGAGAGAGAGATGGAAGACTCTAAGGGGGTAGAGAGCTGGAAAATAACAGCATCTGGGGAAACAACCACCAATCCTCTCTCTCGATTATTAACGCGTCTCACCTCTGGCCCACTGTCGGTCCCCAGCATCCACATCCACAGGGGTCTTCCTGTCCTCCTTGCTCTCTCTGGCACTTTTTGTCCTGGCCAGGGACTTCCCCTTCATCCTCGGGTGGTCATCCACCCATGGCCATTGGCACACCAATACTGCTGTGTGTGTGTGTGTGTGTGTGTGTGTGTGTGTGTGTGTGTGTGTGTGTGTGTTTGTGGATGATTTGTGAGCCAAATGGAAAAATATCTGCATGCTCCAAGGAGTCTCCAGAGTAAGTGTGGAAACACAAAACACACGCACACACACACACACACACACACACACACACACATACACACACACACACACACACACACGCACGCACGCACGCACACACACACACACACACACACACACACACACACACAGGTAGACAAACCGAAAGCCATAGCAACCCAGCAAAGGCCGTAGGGGCAGAGGGAATTACACACCCAGAGCCGTGCAGAAATAATAACAACAGGCCTGCTCTGAGTGCCTGCCTTCTCAAAACACACACGTCACCACACACAGGGACAGAAATAGGGGAAAAGGGAGGAGGAGGCAGAAGGAGGAGGAGGAGGAGGAGCAGGAGGAGGAGGGTGGGAGGTGCCCAACCTTAAACACACAAATGCCACAGAGAGTTGTGGTGAAGGGGATTGGGGGGGGGGGGGGGGGGGTCGGGTACAGGGATTGTGTCGAGGGATTCTAATTGACAGCTGTCCAAATCCCCCAGATAGATCCTCTTTCTCTCCCCCCTCCTTCCTTCCCTCCCTCTCTCTCCCTCTCTCGGCCATGCTCTCTTTATCTCTCTGTTCCAGCCATGCTCTCTCTTTCCATCACTCACAGACGAGGAAGGAATTAAGAGGGGAAAGCTAAAGCGATGCATTAGGACTTCTGTGCTCCAGTTCTTCACCGCCCCCCCCCCCCTCATTTTTTCCCCCAGACACTCTAAAAAACTGTTTGCTCAGAGATGATATGGCCCATTTTTAGATTACATGCCAACGTGTTACAACATTTGGAGCATCTGTGTATTTAGGGAGCGAGGGACATTTAAAGGACTGCTTTGCAAATGGCACTGCTAATAATGTGGTTATGTGATTGTTCAGATGGACACAGATGCCCTGGCCCTCTGAGAGGCGGAGTGGACTCCCAGCAAAGCCCCGGGGAGAGACAAGAGGAGGGACGGGAGGGGAGGGTGGACATCACAGAGAGGGAAGCCCAGTTGGGGGGTGCCTGTCTATGTGCCGCTCTGGTTCTCAGTGCACCTCCCCGTCCTATCAACCCCTCAACCCCTAGAGAGAAGGAAAAGGAAGGACAGATTGGTTCAGCATGAGTGCATCCTGCACACTGAGATCTGCCCTCTTTTTCTACCCGGTGCATGTACACACACACGCACACACACACGCACGCACGCACGCACGCACACACACACACACACACACACACACACTTACACTGACCTACACTCACAAAACTCATAACTAATGCCCAGGTGTCTACCCTGCATACACAAAACAAGCAAAGTAAGAAAACGTTCAATAATTTTGTATTCATATTGACGCTAACTTCCTCCGGTTGAAACACACGAACCCTGCACATGGTGTACAAACACAGTTATGAACTGTCATTCAACAAAGTTTTTTTTTTTTAAGAGGACACTTGAGCTTTGTTATCCAATCGTATGACATGAACCCTTCCCAGGACAGAAGGGCATTTCCTCAGCATAACTATACTATATCCAAAGCATCAGAATCCAACATATTAAGCTGATTTGCCTGGGAACCTCCACATGGGGCTTTACAAAGTTTTATTTACGCAATCCCTGTCCTGGGTTGTGGAGTCCTTTCTGTAATTCTGTCTTAGTGACATAATTGTATTTTCCCTGCAGGTTTTGGTAGTAAGATAATATTAAGGATATAACATGGTTATGTTAATCCTATGATATAAGTAGCTGCGGGCTCTGTGGCTTCAGGGGATTTTACTCTCAGGTCATCTAAAAGTCAACTGGTCATTGTAGTCTTTCAAGTGAAATAGTTGCGATGGAAGACACCAAACACAGGTCCAAAAACACATTTTGAAAACTGGTTTGTGATAGTGAAGACAGCTGCTTGTTTTGTTATGCTGCTGCCCTTTGATAAACTGTTCAGGGATGTCCTTATGGAGGTTTCGTCTTAAAAAAATGAATAATAATACATACATACATACATGACTAATAAACATCAATAATTCCCTTTAATATACATGTTTTCTTTCAGTTCACCCAAGCCATGCTCACATTCAACCGACTCTTTCTGTAATAAAAGAGGAATGTGTCACTCTATGTCATTTTTTTCCTTCTCAACAGGACGTCACGTTCACTGTGCTTTTGTCTATGAGGAAGCCATCTTCAGTAATTCCACAGAGGGTGTGGACGGAAAAGTGCAACAGTGCCCCTTGTGGTTTCATGTAGTATGCCAGTTGTTTGTTTCAAATAAGCGATTTACTCTGGCCTTACAGATGCATTTGAAGTGGAATTGTTGGAGAATGGGCCAACAGAAAACCCTGTCCTAGTTAAGCATCATTTTGAAATAGGTCAAATATTTGGAACAAGGACCAATTACAAAAAAAAAGAGAAATATTAATAAATAGTTAAAAAGATAAGGTAATTTATTTCATGTCTACACTAGTTTTTATTTCCCTTGGGATTAAGTCATTTTCTGTTAACTTGCTTGTAGTGCAGTGTAAGTTCTGTGGGTGTTTTAGGACTGTAGGGTGAAAGTATGCAAAGCGCATACTCACAGTCCTAATCGGTATGATGAGCATGCTTTGAAATCATTTTCACTTTTGAATACATTCTAATTACCTATCTCAAACATGTGTTGCCAACTGTCGCAACACATTTTTATTTATTCAGTCGTCTCAGACCTAGTAGTGTGGATATCTATTTTTTCCCTTTTTTCTTTTGCAGTTGATGGTCTCCCACACATGTTCACAAGTTACCATGGTGACATACATGCACATTTGGTGTACGTGTTTCCCTGCTGCCGAGGCTTGTCTGTGAATGTAACCACACCACCATAATGATGTGATGGATTGTGCATTATTGAACTGAACGGTGACTCAAGCTACCATGGCTAACCACCACCACAAAGTGGTGCTGTTGGCCACTAAACTTCATTTTAGTTGTTCAGAAAAAAGGAATTCATTTTCTGGCACCTTGGGTGTCTTAACTCCACACTGAATTGAAAAGCCAAGGATGTTCAATGACAACCCCCTCTCCGATGATGGCTGCTGTGTTGAGCAGGCCAGTATTGCAACAGTGTTGATGCTAATAAGTGTGCCACCCCCACCCCTCTCCCCAGCAATATCGTGTGCTGTGCTGTTTGTTGCTCTTGTGCTCTGTGCATCATTCTCAGCGGATGCGTGCCGCTCTGTCGATGGAATTTGAAGGGGATGCCACTTAAGACGCTAACGGTTACCCTGCTTGTGAAAGCACCGTGACAGAGAGATGCCATGGACGTGGATGAGCATCCGAGCGGGCTTTGGTGCAATGCCCACGTGAACCACTAATGCCTGTGATGCCTATGAGATCCATACACCAGCACTCACCTTCAGGCTCGGGGGCTTGCCCAAAAAAACACTGCAGGTGCTCACTGGCTGGGGATGCTGCAGTCTGCCGCAGCCACTGAGACACTGGTCCAGACCAGAGCTGGCACTCTGCTGCCTCCCTCTGATCAGAGACGGTACTGCGTTTGTGCTGGCGAGAGAATGAGGTGCATGTAGCTCGCCCCGGACATTCATGACACGTTGATGATGCCTTCTTGCATAGACGGATTTGAATGCCTTTGAGAGTTTCTTTGTGGCCACTGTTGCTCTCAATTGGCAAGGAATGTTTAACTCTCCGGGCACACAAGGTTGCCTTTGCCCGGCTTTGTGACAAAACGTCTTCATCCGTCACGCGTCAGTGCGTCTGCCTGTTATTGCTCTGTGGGTTACACCTTGAGCCGCCTATAGAGAGAACGGCCTATTGTCCTCTTGATGATCCCATTATTGATCTGGTTCTCCCATGAGTTAGTGGAAGCCAGCCGACCGTGGAGCGGATCAGAGCTCGCCCAGCGGTGACGTGGAGGTGACTGCGTAAATCACACCCATCAGCCATAAGGCTGAGTTATGCAGCCAGACATCAGGGAAAGTGGAGGCCAGCGGTGGCAGAGAGGCAGTAAATCAAGTTGTTTGTGTGCGTGTGTGTTTGTGTGTGTTTGTGTATGTGTGTGTGTGTGTGTGTGTGTGTGCATGTGTGTGTGTGTGTGTGTGTGTATTTGTGGGCCTGTGTGAGCGTGCGTTTGCACCAAAGCCGTCCCTTGCAAGGTGCCTACAGCAGCGGAGGATCTTGAAATGTTTCCATGAAAAGAGGTCGACACTGCCCCTTTTAAGGAAGTAAACACGCAGTCCTTTTCTAGCTGGACTGAACTTGACCAATATCCAAGAGCAGAGCCCGACCATTTGAATATATATATATAAATATCCACAGCACAAGCCCCGAGTCCATGGCGAACAGAAGCTTTTCTAAGAAGGATCAAAGTGGAATGTCAGGCGTAG
>CM030172.1:9146046-9335815 GCA_017639675.1 Aplochiton taeniatus
AGACCAGCATAGTTCTACGGTCTTATTCTGCTCTTGGCGATAAATTAACGCACCTTAACCATAAAAAACAAACAAAAAAAACGTTTGAATGGAGCCAGTGAACTTGACCGTCATGATAGCTTTTTCACAAAAGACAAGCCTAATCCTAGACTAGAGCATCTCTTCACCTGGACACTTTGAGCGCAAGGAGAAGTATCCACCTTCTCTATTTACAGTAAAATCATGAATCACTCCATGTTCATTGCATGCACACACAAGGAACCATTAACGTACGGCAGGCAACTTCCCTTGGTCGATAAAGCAACCAGTTGATAATGTAGTCACTGCACCCCCCCCCCCCACCCCCCCCCCCCCCCCCCCCCCCCCCCCCCCCCCCACACACACACACACACACACACACACACGCACACACTCTCAAATATTACAGCAGATCTATAGCATCTATAGTAGGTCACTTCCTCTCAGCGCTAGAGAAAGAGGTTTTCTATAGCCCCTGAATGGCTTCACGGTAGTGCGTTCTTTAGCTCAGTGCCCAACCCTCTGGTTTAATGCGCTGCTGCTTTAAACATGTACATGTCTGCACTCAGGTTTTGTGGAGATTGCAAAACAGGCTCTATTTAGCTTGCCAGTAGTGAGAGCGATATAAAGCCTAAGAGCCATTAGGCAGGTGAAATTATTCTTTATCGACACAGGCCTTTATAGACTTCTTGAAAAACTCGTATCATCTTTTTCTTATCGGGTTATCGCCTGCTACTGTCTTCAAAGCGAAGACAAATTACATTGTTAGTTGTAGGATTGGTTTGTGTCATTAGCTCCATATAAAATTGTGTACTTAAAACCCTTTTTACAATATGTAAATATATATATATGTGTGGATGAAGTCCAGTGAGGTAGGAAAGAGGTTGGGTCTTCAAACATGACCTCCTCATGCTACTTTTTCCGTTAATGACATAGTTCTCTCTGGACCCTTCTTGTTAAGTCAAAGTGATTCTGCATGCTCCCCACTTGGGCTGTCACTCGTTTGCCAGGAAAGCGGTGACTCACTCGCATATGGAGTCAATGTAGGACAAATAGAAAATCTCCCACGTGTCTTAGGGTGAGAGGTACCTGCTCTTTTGATGGATTCAACTATTCATTTGATATGTTGAGCAAACAAACGGAGAAAAAAAAACTCAGTTTTTGCATGACTTCAGATTGTAACCGTCCAAATATTTTACCAGATGTGGTTCATTCAACCTATGCCGTCAACCAGTTGTGGTTTGACGTGTACAAGCAGCTGTGCAAGCTTCACACTATGCACTGTTGGACTTGTATATCCTACATCCTGTGTCTGTGCTTTTTTTCCTGTTTCGGGGTTGTTAACATTTCAGGGTTTACAATCTCTCTAACGATTCACTGGTCACCCAAATGTACGAGATCAAAGCAACTGTTAATAGTATTAAAGTTAAAGTTTGTTTGCGCGTGGATTAGAAATGGCTTTGTATGAGTGCTTTCGTGTGTTTGTCTGTGTGCATTTATTTGGGAACACACACACACACACACACACACTCACACCAGCGTGACATCCACCTCAGGCGTCTAAATCCGTTTGGGGTGTTTTTGTGTTGCCGTGGCTTCCACTCCTAATACTCCGATGTCTGTCTAAAACCATCCATTATGAAAAAGCAACCGTTAGAAGGTTTGCATTGTACCAATGATTCCATCGTCTTGTCAACTCGCCGAGCTGAGCTCCCTTTGCGGTGGATCCCTCCTGGTGTGTGTGTGACCCTACAATAACAGCGAGGTGATATGAGTGGGTCTAGGGAAGACAGGAGGCCGCCAGGTGCAGGAGGAGGGGGAAAGAAAAACAGACATTTTGATTCTGACCTTGAAATGGTCCTTTCACTGTTGGATATCCTCAACGTTGGTCATGACAAAAGACACACGCTAATGCTAGCTTGACTGGCAATAAATCATAGCACTCATGTGAATGATTTACCAGGCTGATTGCATGAGAGAAGGCAAGAAGAAGATGCCCAACATGTCAGGCTAATTTACAGCACAGCACAAAGCACAGCAGAGCCAAGTAATTATATATGCATGGGCTGGAAAACGGTCAGCAACTTTGAGCAAGTAATGTAAGAAGACAATGTGGATGCGTTTGCACAGGAATGTGCGTGCGTGTGCAGTTGTGTGGAGATTGCACTTTGTGTGGTTGTAGGTCGGCATGCTTCAAAGACACGTGCACAGTGAGGCAATGCAAAGCACATACCCCAAAAACGTGACCGCAGGGACGTCTTCACTTTGAATGACAAATGGTCGCCCCCTTCTCTAGGACAATGCCGTTGTATTTTCCATGTGAAAACATTGACGTTTTCCCAACAGACTACGATTGCATCAGTAATTCGTTTAAGTTGGTTTCTGTTATCTCTCACTGCCTCTTCTCTGCACAGAATCCCTGCAACACGTCGTGCAACAATACCCGTTTCTTAGGAGAGGAGGGGTCACCCCTAAACCCTTCTTCTATTCCTCCCCTATTAGTTGGGCCGCAACAAGATTTCTTGTGTATTTGTAGGGTGGGGGGATGAATGCAGTCGGGGATCCACACTGTGCTAGTAGCCAAACCATTGCCCTGTGATCTTTTTTCTGTCTTTGTGTCTTCTGTTGTCTTTGCCATTTGAGAAATGGTGTGTCAGGAACTCTCAACGTTTCTTGAAGACTAAATGTATTTATGTTTTGGTATCAGTTCAAAGAAGTATGGTAACCTAAAATAAACTGTTAAGTTTAGTGCTCTAAGACTGAGCTGTGGGTTGTGAGCGTGTGTGTGTGTGTGTGTGTGTGTCTGGGGTGGGGGATTTCTGTCTGTACGGGGGTACAGAGGAAATCAGGCCTTGAGCTACATTTCATCAATATGGGGCTGCATATAGTGACAACGTGGGTCCATAGGGCTTCTCTCACACAATAGGCCTTGCTAATTGTACAAAAAGCTCAACCAAATGCCACGTCTTATCCAATATAGGCCATTGTTTCCTCTTTTGGCTCTCGGTGCTGCAGGGGCTGACACAGCTCCAGCTCCCTGTGCCCTTCACCGGGCTCCTTATTCATCGGGAAAAAGGAAGAAAGAAAAGACCTCCATCTTCATTTGTCAGCGTGAAGCCAAACCACTAAACCAAGGACAGAGAACAATCACTGAAGGCAAAAATCATACTGAGCAAGTTAGAGCAGAGGAGGTTGTATAGTATGGGCAAACTGCTTTGTGAAAGAACCCCCCAAAAATGTTCTTTATGTAAATATGACCCAAGTAACTGTTTTTCAAAGTAGGCCTGACTTGTACCAACGCAAGCAGTCAGGACAGGAAATTATGTTTAATGGCAGTAAAAATTTTATTTTACGAGGATCACCTCAGACAAGAGCAACATCCGTGCCTAAAGTGGGCTGATGTTGCACTGGTCCTCCCTAACCAAGGAGACCGTGGCTTGGATATGTCCAATCACAGGTGGACACACCCCAGCCCCGTTCACTGGACCGCTCCTGACATTCAAGAGGCTCCGCTTTCAAGGATGGAGATAATCCGGCCCATTAGGACTCAGCCATGTTAATGAGAGAGAGGGGGGGGGGTTGGGCAGCCAGACGGAGAAGAGCCGACATAACTCCAGTGGACCGTGCTGCCGGGGACGGGGTGCTGCTCTGCATCACATGGAAACCCCACTCGGACACCAGGGTCACGTTACAAATCAGGAGCTCCACGGTCTGCTCTGCACCTCACTCTCTGCCTCCCGTATTCAGCAGGAGGGGGATTGTGTGACTCTGGCCCGGACGATGAAGGGTGGATAGACGGTAGGGTGTGTGTGTGTGTGTGTGTGTGGGGGGGGGGGGGGGTCAGGGAGAGGGAAAGTGGGCAGTGATCGTTCCAATGCAGCCTGTTGCCCAGCTGACAACGGACAGGTGCATGGAAAGAGATCCTTTAACGAGCGAGGCCATGGAAAAATCTGGCGGTGGTGCACAGGCAGCCAGGGGATCACACGCTCTGACAGGCAATGATAAGCCACGTTCTGGCCCGACGGCCAGACATCGCAGTACAGAGGATGAGGGGGCGCATTCTCACGCCTCTTCTTTCTGGTGCCCGTGTGTGGTGCAAGATTCTTACTTTGGATTCTTCAGGGCCTCCCTCAGACCAGTGGACACGAAATGAATATTGCTACTGTGATCCATAGCTTCAGCGGTATTACTGGGCACATTTGTGTGTGTGTGTGTGTGTTTGTGTGAGTGTGTGTGAGTAAATCTTTTTCGGGGCGTGTGTGTGTGAGAAATGTGTCAATGCCCCCCCCCCCCCCCCCTCCCCCTCCCCCTCCATACTTTTATAGTTATATACAATCGAGTGTTTTTTTCTCCCCTTCTAACAATTGTGCCAGATTAAAGATGTATTAGCCTCAAAGCTGGTAGGAATAGCTAAGGTCATTGGTCAACGTGTGACGCGGTGTGATCCTGTTATCAACACGAACGTGACATCCAACCCGCTGCCTTAGTCAAGGAGATGGAGTTCCAAGCAGTTTACGAACATGATCATTTCTCATTCTCCAGGCCACTGCGTTGCCCTCTGGGGGATTGCGTTTCTCCCCTCTCAGACAATGGACCTGCGTCATCTTTACCGAGAGCCGGCCGCCGCAATGGAACGTGAACACGTCCTCGTCAACAAACGGCCGTGTCAAAAGGAAGTCTCGCCCCCGTCTCCAGTCCAGCGATCCTCTTCCCTTGATTACTAATTGTTCTCACCTGTTTCTTATTCACTCCTTTGATGTGTGTCCCTCTGTGCTCACTTCTTCAGGCAATATTGTTTGGTCCGCCACCCTGTTACCGTGACTTGCTATGCCACGGTTCTGCCTATTGTGTTGCATTGTATAGTGTTTTTAATTTACTGGCTTTTAACTACCGCCTGTTGCTGACTCTGAGTTGGTCTGCTGATTTGCACTGTTGTAAATAAAGACCTCTGCATGTGCCATCATGACTACACGGAATCATTACAAAGGAGCTGAATGGACTTTAAAGACACTGCGTTGTTTTCTCTCATGATTCAGATTCTTCAAACTAACTAGACTACAATGTGACAGGGCCCCAATCAGGCATAATGGTCAACATAGAGTTCATCGTAGTCTAATCCAGATGGCAAAGGAAACAAAGCCGAATTAATGAGCTCACTTTTAGAAATGTTTTTTATCCTCAACGTGGAATCCACACGTTTTTCTTCTTTCTATTGCCATGGTGTCCTACGCGGGGCATCAAATAATTTAATAATTCCATTCCATCTACTTTTTCCACTATCCCCTCCACCCTTCCATTCAAAGTAGCTTTATTGTCAATTTCTTCACATGTCGAGACATACAAAGGAATCGAAAAGACGTTTCCCACACTCTTGCGGTAAACATATAAAGTGCACATTCAAAACACAGATAAGACATATATACTAAAGCTAAAAGATGGCCAATAAAATTATATATATGCATATATATATGCAGAAATGTATAGTCTACAATGTATTGCTAGGGGTAGCAGCATATGTTACTGTAAGTTTGTTTGTAGTATGTATAAGTTAGGTTAGCAGCATAAGTTGATGTATAAGTTATGGTTGTGGTAGTGCAGAACTACCAGTGCTGCTGTTTAAACTGAGCTGGATTGAGCTAGTCCATGTGTTCAGTGTCCATTCAGAGGGTGTTGGTGGTTTTGACTGGGAAGAATCAAGCTGGTCCCCCCTGGTCCACTTTCTGGTCCTGTGGTCCTCTGGTCCTCCGGTCCTCTGGTCCTCTGGTCCTCTGGTCCCCCGGTCCACCCTCTGGTCCTGTGGCCCTCTGGTCCTCTGGTCCTCCGGTCCACCCTCTGGTCTTGTGGTCCTCTGGTCCTCTGGTCCTCTGGTCCTCCGGTCCTCTGCTCCTCTGGTCCCCTGGTCCACCCTCTGGTCCTGTGGTCCTCCGGTCCTCTGGTCCTCTGGTCCTCTGGTCCTCCGGTCCCTGGTCCTCTGGTCCCCTGGTCCACCCTCTGGTCCTGTGGCTCTCCGGTCCTCTGGTCCTCTGGTCCACTTTCTGGTCTTGTGGTTCTCTGGTCCTCTCTCTGGTCTTGTGGTCGTCTGGTCCTCTCGTCTTCTGGTTGTGTTTGGTAAATGGCGAGCATAATAAAGTGATAACAAGTGATAAAAGTGATAAAAGTGCAGGATACAGTTTGTTGCAGAGTCCTGGGTGTTCTTGTGTTTGTGGGGGGGGTGGGGTGGGGGGGGGGGGCAGATGGGGATTTCAGCTTCCTGTCAGTCTGGAGGATCTGGCTGGGGGGAGTGATGGGAGAGAATTCAGTTCCCTGACAGCTTGATGTATGAAGCTGTTTCTGAGTCTGGCAGTGCGGCAACGGAGGCTTCTGTATCTTCTTCCAGAGGGCAGGAGGCTGAACAGACTGTGTGCTGGGTGGCTGGTGTCGTTCGCAATTGAGGTAGCTTTTCGGGTGAGGCGGGTGATGTATGTGTCTTGCAGGGAGGGGAGTGGGGCAGACCGATTCTGTGGGGCACCAATGATCCTTCCAGCTGTGTTCACAATGCGTTGCAGCGCTTTCCTGCTGTGTGCAGTGCAGCTACCTCCCCACACAGTGATGCAGCTGGACAGGATGCTTTCAATGGTGCCCCGGTAGAAAGTGTTCAGAATCGGTCTGGTGACTTTCGCTCTCTTGAGCTTACGGAGGAAGTAGAGGCGCCGCTGGGCTTTCTTCGCCAGTGCTGCAGAGTTGGTGGCCCAGGAGAGGTCCTCACTGATGTGCACCCCCAGGAATTTGGTGCTGCTCACTCGCTCCACAGCAGCACCATCGATGGTCAGTGGCGGGTGTTCAGTGTGGCTTTTCCTGAAGTCAACCACAATCTCCTTTGTTTTACTGACATTCAGCAGGATGTAAATAAGGCCCCGGGTAGGCTCTAATTTGTACAAGATTCAGCTGCAAGGATTCTCACCGTACAAAACCCTAGCAACACATCACTCCCACTCTCTCAATCTGCACTGGCTCCCCATCAAGTCCCGCGTCTCATTCAAAATACTACGTCTCATCGACAAGTCTCTACATGGACTAGCCCCCTTGTACCTCTCTGGCCTCCTTCAATCCTACACGACTCCTGGTCCCCACCGCTCCTCAGACTCTGGTCTTCTCTTCACCCGCAAAACAAGACTCCTCTCCATGGGGGACAGAGCGTTCACTGCTGCTGCCCCGATTCTCTGGAATTCCCTCCCCTCAGCTGTCCGGAACTCTGAATGGAGTTTTCAAATCCCATCTCAAAATTCACCTGTTTTCCTTAGCCTACCCCTAGCATCTTCCCTTTGTACTGTGTCCTTGAGTTTTAAGAAAGGCGCTTACAAAATACCAACTATTATTATTATTATTTTTATTATGTTACCCTTTATATAAATGAACCCAATGTAATAAATAATGTAAAGAACATTCAAAAAAAAATTTGTAAATTAAATACGTTTTGATATCCGGCTGATAATCACAAAATATTTTATTGTTGGAACTCATTGAAAAGTACACAGGTACGTCAGTCAGTTCTTTTTTACTTAGACAGGCATTTCTTGCAAGACAGCATTGGCCATGTATGTCGCTAGACTCACAGGGACAAATCCCCTGGGTCCATTTGAGTGCCCACGCCACAGCACGTGCCACGTTCCGAGGTCACCCAGAGAGTAGCCGTAGCCTCCGGTGGCTCAGTATCCCTCTCTCTCCCTCTGTCTCTCGACCCCTTACAACCACCCTGGAGCATGAGACAGTGTGATAAAGATGGCAAGCTGGAAGAAGGAAACTGTGAATATTTCATAACCCAATATGATACAAGAGGAAATGGGACGCTGCACGCTAAACAGGAGATCCCTCCGACCTCGTGGAAAGAAGGGAGGAGGCTTCCTGACAGGGTGTTTTCACACCGGCTTGTCATTTCGCTCGGGTCTTTCGCGTGTCACAGACGGTCGAATGCCCGAGAGATTTGCTTTGGAAGGCAGTGAGCAGGTACTCTGGGTCACAGTGTCCCCCCCCCCCCCCCTAGTACCAGCAGCACAGATGGACCTTGGAAGCACAGCGTGCTCCAAAAGGCAACCCACTGAGGTGTAAGGTGTATTCTGGTGAATGGGTGCAAGGCTTCCATTATCACAAGACGTACCGTCCTTTAGCCTTTTATTCACAAATTACTTTTTGATTATTTAGCTTTTCTAAAACCCAAATATGCTTTACATGGGAAACAGTAAACATGGTAACTGACAGTGATACACAAACAGCCAGAACAGCAGTGAAAAGGGATCATCAGAACACATGCCCGTGTGTTCAACGTATGTGTATATCCATGTAAATAAAAACACTGTGTTCTGTCCTGTGCCACACACACACACATAAAGACTTGAGATGTGTTTGTGGTTGGGAGGTGGACTTGGCATCGGTAGCAGAGAACACATGCCTTATCTCCCCACCCACTGTGAGATCCACCAGTGGGAAGTATGCACTGAGCCAAATCTTGTTCCAGAGAAACCACATGCACCTGTGAAATCTGTTCTGTTGTGAAATAATAATACTTTTGTATATGAAGCAATACTTGTAAAAAATTGTGGAATCATTGTTTTTTAAAACAATGAAATAGTCAGCCAAAAGACACACTGTGACACCTTATGGATCCTGTTCTTGGCGCTCAGATCCCTTTGTCAGCAGATAGAGGTAGAAGGAGCTACAGAGAGGGAGAACGGAAATTCAAGGAACCCGCCGTTTGTAGGCTGTTGTATGGAGCCTTTGTATCAGATGAGGATGCTGGCCCCTTGCCCAGGT
Source organism: Aplochiton taeniatus (assembly GCA_017639675.1). NCBI lineage: Eukaryota > Metazoa > Chordata > Actinopteri > Galaxiiformes > Galaxiidae > Aplochiton > Aplochiton taeniatus. The sequence continues at coordinate 9,154,852 of CM030172.1, forward strand.
CCCTTTCTGCTTGAATAGACTGATGTAGGTTCAGGTACAAGCTGGATCGCGAAGGTGGAAAATGAAACTCAAGGAGACAGAAAGGCTATTGGGTTAGCTGTGTTTGTGTGTGTGAGAGAGGGGACGCGTATGGATGTACTGCATCTGTGTGGGCTGTCTTACAACTTGGGCCAACCATGCACCATCTTTTCACTTCAACCATCTTTGCTTTCCTTCTTCTTCTCTCCCTTTTACTCCGTCCTTCATGTCATGTCAAGGGTGAGGATAGGGGGCTTACATTTGAGAAAAATAAAATGGTGAGGATATACTATTCAAATGAATCATTGCGTGGCAATATACTTGCAATATAATAAACTTTGTGTACATCCAATGAGTCACTGATGAAATCAACAACATGATATTTTGACTGGATTGTACGTTCCTATAATGCGGTGAACTCTTTCTTTTCTGCGCTGCACACCTCTGTGGCCTGACTGAGTGGGTAGGTGGTTTCGCCTGAGTTGGACGGGAAGCAATTCCAGGATGACGAACGGCTTCACGGAGGTGTCATAAAGGACCACACTAACATGGAGGTATATAAATAAAAACATCAGAATGAGAAGGACAAACACAGGCACCATGGCAACATTGGCTACCCTCATGATAGCTGGCTTACAGTCGGAGGCAGACGCAGACGCACATATCATCACGAGCAATAAAAATACTTATAACACTTTTTATTTACAGTACAAGGAACACATATTAATCAATGCCTTGCAATAGGAGAGCTCACAATTGTTTTTTTTAAAGGGCTCGATATTCATATTCATATTTTACATTCTAAGATGTATTTAATGTAATTGGAAAGGACATTTAAACCCATTGTTTTCCTGTGATATTCGCTCCAGGTTAATAATACTCGATAACCCATTATCAATGTTGATTAACTTAGTCATGCCTCACATCACCCGTCAAACTTTATTTATACATTGCAAATGCAGTGGCCTTAAAAAGGGATGTATCTTGGCAACACAAGCAGTATTAATCTCTGAGTTGTAATCAAATTGCTGTAAGGCATCGCTGATTGATAAAACTGTGTTGTCGTGGCAATGAGACCTTTTATATTTGATAAAGGGTTTTGCTCCCCACTGGCTATATTTGTTATGATGACCAAGTGTTATCAGTGAAAAAGCAAATGAAAGAATGACAGCCCCAAGCATGCATCTACTACTGAAAGAAATACTTGTATTTTTTGATGTAATATTGCTTGTTTTTAAGCTGTTTTGTGTTTCCCAAAAACGAAGAAGAAAATCCGGTCATAGTGATGATGTAGTTTGCTGTAGTCTTACTGCAGCTGCGTAAACTCACTCATCTATTCCTCTCCCTCACCGGGTAGAGTTTACAGCATAAAGCCCTCCTCCGCCCCCTCCACCGTTTCCCCTCTCTCTCGCCTTAACCCCTCGCCCCCTCTCATCCTCCCGTCTCTTCTTGTGGCGCTCTCTGACACACTTTACTGGGTTGCGACAGGCAGACGTTGGCCTCGATATGTATTTTGGGGGGAACTTCACCTCTCTATATTTAGCCAGAAGAGCATGAAAAGAGGCATATTCAGGAGGACTCGAGTTTCACCGAGATCAGCTTGCCGGCGGATTTCCACTGGAACAATGGAGGGATGGAGGAGCCCTCAATAATTGAGCAGGCCTGGGCCCCGGAGCAGCGGGAGCAGGCAGCAGCAGAGGCAGCTCAGCCCGCCACTTCGCTCCAGTGGACATTACGCAACCAGCGTGTGGGCCGGCGAGCCAGGAGGGGAGAGGAGAAGTGGACTGGGGGGCCCCTCTCCACCTCTCTCCAGCAGTGGTGGGCGGGGGGGGGGCTTGGGAATGTGTGGGAGGGGACGGCGAGCTGGAGGGAGAGATCTAGAGGCAGGATGAGAGAGAGAGGTGGCGGGTGGCTGTGGTCAGGTCGTGTCTGTCGCTCCCTGCTGCAGGTGCTCTGTATGGTCCCATTTGTTTTGAAATTCTCGGAAACACTTATATAATCTGGCATGGAATTTGGACATCGGAGCGTTTGTCCGGGTGGCGTTAAAAGCAATGGCGATATCCAGTGGCCACTGCAGGCAGAGCTGTTTCATGGCTTAATTACTACCCGCGAGTTTTATGTGTGCCAACTGCCTCCTGGTGTGGTAACATATGTCACCCTGAAAATGGGGAGCTAACTGTATTGTCAGTCATGGCCCAGAATAGCTGTGCACATTTTGGATTGTGTTATTCGGTGACACAGACTCCTGCACTGCCACCATTTTGAACATGGCATCTCTTTGCTGCAGTGTAAGCAGCTGAGCGGAGAAGCTGCTCGTGTGCCTATGAAACGCCTGTGTGTGTTTCTTGATTTTGAGTGTGAGTGTGTGGGCTTGTGTGTGAGTGTGTGGGCTTGTGTGTGAGTGTGTGAGAGAAATGGTCCGTCCTCCCCTGCAGGCTGGCAGGGCCCAGATTCTATATGCTAAGGCTGATTCACTGACTTTTTCTCCCTCTTCTGCTTGTTGTTTAATTATTTATTTTTTTATTTTTAAATCCCACTCCTTCCTTTTGCTTAGGCCTCCATATGTTGTCATCCCTTTTCTTCCTGCTCTTCCATTTCCACACACCACCATCCCACTCTCTCTCTCTCTCTCTCTCTCCCATCATCTTCTTTTTGATCTATTTCTGTACTTTGCTCCTTCTTTGCCTCTGTTGCCCCCTCTCTCCTTCGCCCCCTCTCTCTTTCATTCCTTTTCTCCTACCGCCTTATTTACTCTACCTGGATCTCCCTCGCTCTCTGTGTCTACCTGCTCCCTGACTACCTCTCTTTCTCTTCTCCCTCAATCGTTTTTTTCCCGCCCACACTAACCTCACATGCACTGTGCCCCAGGCTCCACAAAAACGTTCGGTTCTGCTCTTGCTCCCTTTTTCTCTGTGTTTCTTTATCTATATCTGCCAAAAATAAATACACAAACATAAGCTGTACTAACCACACACACACGCGCACACACACACACACAACAATAACACTGCATGGCCTATTTTGGCGTATTCCTCTGCATCAATATGTTTAATGCCAAGCAACAGAAATAAAATGCAGGACTTGAGAGCTTGTGATGAGAGCTTGAGTTCTCAGAGCTATCGGTGTAAAATCAAGGACAGTCATGCTAAGATGAACCTTTCACATACTGTTAATGGAGTAAAGAAAGCACAAAGACTATTTCATGAATTGCGCGATTATCAATAGTTTACAATTTACAAATGGTTTACACATGCATTAACACACGCACACACACACACACACACACACACACACACACACACACACACACACACACACACACACACACACACACACACATATATATATGTGCATTTGAACAAACACACACGTGCACCTGCCTACCTTTGTGGTAGAGCTCGTTGTGACTCAAAGCAGAAAGTATACAATCACCAAAACATGTACAACATGCACCACAAAGCCATCAGAAGTGAAATCTGCGAGTGTGCTTAGACTGCGTATTTTTTATTTGTTTTGTCCTCCCTTCAAAGCAATGACGCAGACGTCAAGCCTCCGTCTGCCTACCCATGTGCTCAATGGGACGCCTGCTGTCCTCGTCACGGTTTAGGAGATTATCTGTGTGGTCCCGCTCCCACGTCTAAGAACTCTTCCGTGTCAGAACTCCCACTGTCTGTCTCTATCTCCATCCCTAGCGCTGTGTCTGTCTGTCCCCTCGTCCTGTTTGAACCTGTCGTCCAATTACGGCACTCCGCCGTCTGGCTCCCGTGCAAACATGCGGCCCTGGGACTGGCAAGGCAGGGATATGGGGCTGTGATGCCACTGCCTGTCAACCCCACACCTGGACCAAGACGGTGTTCACCTCAAGACCCCCCATTGCACCCGCTGTGGACCCTAAGCCGAACCCGAACCCAACCCCACGCCTGGACCAAGACAGTGTTCGCATCATGCACCCACTGTGGACAACAGCGATCGCATGGTGCACGGCCGGGGTTGGGATTTGTAGGGTAATCTTTGCCACTGGGGTTAGAGTAAGGAGCAGTTCCCTGTCCCACACTCTCTCTCTGCCTTTAACAGCAGGCCGGCAGTCTGGCCAGGGATTAGTGAGCAGGCTGCCGTTGATCACATTCATATGTCTTTTTTACTAATGCCACAGAGAGATGTTTTCAGCTGTGTCCTGTCAGGCCAACGAAACCGTCTACATGTTTATTGGACAATTTACAGATCTTAGACAGAGTAAAGGCACGGAAAAATAGAGAAGAGAAGTCTTTGAAGAAACGTTTCAGTCAGTAGAAACTGTTGATGTTGTTGTAGATGCTATTCTAACCAGGAATTTCATCTCTCTGACTCAGATTTGTTCAGTGCATCCTCCACTGTCATCTTGCAACAGCACTTAAAATCTGCAGTCATGTCTGGTACGAGAGTTACAGTATACTCTGTTCCCCCCAAAAAAGACTGACACACACACACACACACACACACACACACACACACACACACACACAAACACACAAGACTATAACACACATCTTTTTACTCTCCAGTACAGTCCAGTACATAATGTACCTCTCTCTGTCTTTCTCTTGTTCTCACTTTCAGACACTTCCGTCGACTCCAGAGTGTAGGTCACCAGTGCGCTCGTGTGACTCATTCGCAACATGCCGCAGTCCTGATGCTTAAACCCTTTCTCATGTCTTCTATGTTGCCGATGTACTTCCGTCACGATACACTCTAACTGCATTATAAAGTCCTACAAAAGTCCTTTTCTTTCTTTCTTTGCTGCCTACCCAACATATTTCTCTTCCGCAGTCCTCCCATCCACTCACCTTTTATCCTCCTATCCCTATCAATCTACCCTGCCATGGTTGGCAGCCAGGGGCTGGATACACTTGATCAATGGACACACTGAGGCCAACTGCCGTGCAATGCCAAGGGCGATGGACAGCGGATCAATGAGCCGGGGATCAGTGTCTGTCTGAGTGTTCTTGGCTGGTCCAGTGCCAACCCCTTAACCTCAGCTAACTGCCCTGCAACTCCCCACCGCCTCCCCCTTCCCCTTCCCCCCTCCCGTGCGATTGCCGTGCCCCTGGCAGAGACTACATGCCATTCACCGGAGCCACTGTGTCCCAACTTAACGAGCGGGAGAGCGTCAGGGGGCCCAGCCGCCTCAGATGCCTGTCTATTTTGGAGGGATCGCCACAACGATACCACTGCTCTTGCTCTGTTGTTGACTTAGGTGAAGGGGCTTTGGCTAGGGGATTACGACCCACAGAAACACGACAGAAAGGATGCCTTTGTGTACCTTGGTGTCACGATGGATGGGGAAATACGGTCACCTGTATGTAAATGTGTTGCTAAGTAGAATAGAATAGAATAGAATAGAATAGAATAGAATAGAATAGAATAGAATAGAATAGAATAGAATAGGAGATTTAATTAACAGCGTACATGCACGGTATTTATATGTGGCACCACTGGTCTTTGAAAAAATAAGTTTGGTTGTACATAAGAATGTAAAATATAAATATTATGAAGGCTGCATTTTGTTTATCCATTGACAATTTAGGTGTTTCACTGCTGCCATATCACACAATTAATACATGTGACTGTCCAAAAGACCACCAGGCAGTGCATGAATCCAAAAAGTGTCTGGAAGACAAAGCATGTCTGAGGTCTAGACGAGCCTGTGGTCGTCCTAGAAGTGCCAACAGCAGGGTCAAGGTCAAGGATGCCGCCTGCCACCACCAACTACTTTCAGTTCTGTTTTGCCTTAACTTGTACCTTCAGCATCCTTGTCTTCATTAGAAGCCGCACCATGATGGAGAGGGAGTAATATGATACTGCCTTAGCATGACTATGCAGACTTGTATTATCCTTCAAAAATCTTTCGACAACTGCTTTGACTACTTTAGCACTGACCCAAGCAAGTGCTTGTTCAAAAGTTGTTTTAGTTGGTTATAAATTCAAAACATGAGATGCGCAATTGGCCAAGTTCAGCTAAATATGACGGACATAATTTACATGTATGCAATCTGCAAATAAGGTCAGCAAAGGCTCTCTGGTAAACATATTTCCCGTAATAAACACACAAAGGTCTCAGATCTTAAGAAATTTATTGAAATGGTTGCTAATAAAATCATAAGGTGACAAACGATGACTACCCTTGCATAGGTTACAGACTATGCCAACACCCAAAGAATGAAAAGTTTGCAAACCATAGCAGAATCCTTACTGAAAGTAAACGAGGACATACTGTAAGGTCAAAGACGCAGAGATACAGTATATATTAGCAACATCCCAGTAAATCACCAGAGAAATCACATCTCTTACCATATATAGTGTCAGTAGGATTGAGTCCTCTGGATAGTAACTGGGCGTTTGCTAAGAATAGGAATTCAGCCAGTCCAGAGAATCTGAGTCATAAAGTGGATAAAATAATTATCCATCTTACAATTGAGAATATGAAGACTGTCTCTGTATTTGTATACTTGTGTGAGGATTTGATAGAGAAGAGCTGCATGAAAAAAAACAGTTATAATGTCAGTGAGGGCAAGCACTTTGAAAATGATATTGCCACCATAGTTGTACTGTATTTGAATGGGTAAGATCATGCAGTCTTCCACAAACCATGCAGTTTCAACAGAAGCAGAATGTCACTTAGCTATGAAGACTTGAGATCACCACAAAAATGACGAACGTTGTCTCAATGATGGATTTTAAGATCAGATTAGAATTACATTGATCAAAGATGAGTTTCACTCATAGGTACTGCAATATACATATAGTTAAAGTTGCATCAATGTATCAGCACTGTAGTATCATGGCTTTTAAGTCAAACAAATGATGTTTTTGGAACAAACACAGTTCTGTCCTTCATATACAATATATATTGTAGCAACTATTTAAGAGATTGTTAGGCAATAGATTTTTCACAATTGCAGAGGGGAAAATAACAAAAGCTGTGTCCATTTGGTTTCATTCAGTGTCCAACTTTGGATTAATGGTTTGTAGGCTCATTATAATAAGGTATGTTATTGAAAATTGTATGTTGGAAAAGAAACAGAAAATAAAAAAAACTTTTGCGGTCAGTGTGTCAAGCATTAACAAAATATGTAAACAATATTTCTCATCATAAGGATTACTGAACTGACAATGATGAGAAATTGTTTCAATACTGTGTTAATATTTCCAAAAAGCTGTTTTGGTCTTCAGTAGTCATAACACTGTATAGTAAAATAGTAAAATATTTGAAATTGAGTGTATACTCCCATTTACTCTCCTCACACAAACTAATGTTGAAATATATGAAACAGCTACTATAAAAACTTAATTTGGTCCCTTTAGTAGTGTTTGGTGCTTTATAAAAAGTCAACTTTGGCCTACTATACTCTAAAAAGGTAAATAAATAGAGAACTAAGACTAGACAATACCTTCTACCCTGATGTTTCATCAATAATAGATAACCACTAGTATCAATATCATTTAAGGAAAAAAATAGACTGAAACTTTTTAACTAAAAAAGGTTCTTAAATGTGTTACTTTGATAGGATTTACCGTATAAGTTTTATCCATAAAACATTTCATTTTGTTTTCAAATGCCTGATATTCTGGGATAATAATAAAGGGATACTTCTCCACACGCTCAACTGTTACAAAATTGGTCTTATCTATGGGCCGATGACACATAGTCATGCTTAATCTGTAAACTAAAAGAATGAGGCTTGTTAGATATTGAGCCTACCCCCCAAAAAGTGACAAGGATGGGTATCTGAAGTGTCTCCTGACATATATAAGTGAGTCTGTGATCTGCAATTTGCTCTTGCATGCCAGGTATAAGCGCTGTTTAAACATTGTGAGGTCAAGTTTCAAGTTTGCCGATTCTACTCAGGCTCCCCTGCATTGAAACATGAAGCAATTACAAACTGTGTAGCTGTGTAAATTCAATCGAATACACGCTGTATGAGTACATTTGCAGAATATGGCATTCAGTAGAAGTGACAAACTTTGCATGAATCTTAAGTTTTGGCATTAATAACGGTAGTAATTCTTTTTTATATTAACTACAGTGAATACTTTGTTTTGGCTTCTAGGAGGATGAAAAGCAAAGTAATGTTACATTTTCAACAAATGTAGTACAACGTTGCATTATGATCATTACCATCACCATCACTAGGGTATGCTACTTGAGTAGCTTTTTTTTATATCCTTTAAAATAAATAATATTTCTATTCAGGTTGTAGTCAATGTTTATACGTTGAGACCATTGTCAGGCCACACTGACATTAAACTGCTTGTTTGTGGTGACTTTCATTCATGCCCAAGGTCATTTGTTGTTTTTGTCAAGTGATTCAAGGCAAAGACCCACTCTACTGCAGTTTGTCTACCCATCCATCTCATACAGACAATGTCTTTGCAGGCGAGCCTGTGCAGAGGAAATACCACTGCTAGAAATCCCTCTCTAACTCACTCCGGCACAGTGACGTGCTGCTTCCCTAAAACAGTGGTAACGGCGCCATTTTGCTTGCATGTAAAGTGTCTAAAGCCTTTGGCTATCATAATGCTCAGATGAATGCTGAACGATGCTCTGGGCAGGGGTGATCTGTTGGGGAACTGCTTGAGTGGTGGTTACACACGACTTTACCAGCTGTGGTATTGCAAAATAGCTCACCACGCCTATGCCATGGTAAAAGTATGTGTTTATTTTCATAACTGAATTTTTCTTTTTTTCTTTTTTTTTTTGCCAAAACTGAGCAAGGTCAAAGTTAAATCATTGAAATTTGCTCTATATATTACAACTATGCCAGGACAACACTTAGCTTGTTTACAAAGCTGAAAGCAGTGAAGTGCATCGTTAGGACGCAAATTAAAATGGTTAAAGAGTGGTAATGGGATCTGAAACTATTCCTATCATTTTCACAATATGGTATTTTTACTTTTCTAAATACGCAAAAAGAAATGACTGTGAACATAAGCAAAGGATGCAATGCTGGACACAAGCACTCAGGGCACTACCATACTGAGGTAGACAAACCAACAGAAAGGCTTGCTATGGTACAACTCAAAAGCAAAATGGTGGATACTCGTCATGACTAAACAATGTAGGTGTGCTGTAGTACGTCTTTTTTTTCGGTATTGTGGTGATATCTGATTACGGTTAGCTTCTAATGAGGCCTATATGTACAAAGTGTCCAAAGCGCTAAAGTACATGCACCATGACATTCTCTAGAATGTGGGACTTTGTTGAATTCTCACATTTCCGTTGGGGTTCAGTTCTACCATTAAGTCAAATTGCCCCTCTCTCTCCTGTCCATGCTATACTGCAGGTGTGGAGACGACTTGCTTGTTATGCCTGTTGCTCATACTGTTTACATCGCCTATGGCTGTGTCTTTGTGGATATACATGCCGTCGCCCTCAGGGTCCAACCTCCGGTATTGAGGGCCAATAAGGTCATGGTCTCTAAACTGTCACTTTTCTTTTCCAATGTGCAGGTAATAATGCATCTTATGGCAGTTAAAGAGAAACTGCACATCTCAGGCTCCTAAACGATGTCTATTGAACAGGGAGGCACTTTCATCAATTCTATGAGACAGACAGCTCAAGGCACTAGAAACAATTTTTTTTGCCCATTTTGTTAATATGTTTAAATATGTTTAAGTGTTATATTTTCTCTGTGTCATCCAAAACTCTTAATGCTCTAAAATGCAGATATGGAGTCAAAATTCACATAAATGATATTTATATATCTAATTCAGGTAAGATCCATGCAATCCTTCCCTAAAGCCATATAGTATTGTTTATAGGAAGCTAACCATTGAATGTCTCTTTTAAATCTTGAATGTCTTGTGTATCTTTTTTGTAGTTAAGGTGTCTCTTTCAGCGTTTGGGCTTCGAGCAGTTCAGTCACACATCAGTTCCATCACGCACCATGTCCTGTCTTTAGCTTGACAATAACGAGGAGAATTGTCCAGGGCTCCAAGCTCCCCCCTTAACCGCAAGCTGTTTAATACTGACTTCATGCATTGAATATACCAGGATATATAGTACCGTAGTTAGTTAGGCAATAATGCTTAGTAGTTTGACATGCCATGATTTTCAAAAAAGTGTTACTGTTCCCTTAAGGTTTAACATTCAGCACTTAAATGCTCTTAAATAAATCATAAGTTAAATAATAAATAACCAGTGCACTTTTGGTGAAACCAAATTAGAGAAAAAAAATTCTCAAGTTGGGATCTGATAGGAGAAGAAAGGGTTTAGAAAAAAAAAGAAAAAAAAAAAGAAAAAAAAAAGAAACATAAAATGAGGTAATTTGCCGCGCATGCCAATATAAATAAGAAGTGTGTCTCAACATGCTTATTCCAAGCTTTTTTAAAGGTGTCTTGCATGGCATCCTACTGAGGAAAGAAGTAGCATTGCAGATTTCCTCTACACGAGAACCCTCGTCACCCACCACGTGTATCTTATTTCTTTTCTGGTAAGGTGCTTTCTGGCAGGAAAAACTTCGCTCAACATCTGCAGTTGCTTTGTTTGTGCTGGCAGTGTTACAATTTCCTCTTCATTCCCATAATGTACTCCGCGCACGGTGCCTGAAGTTCATTGTAATCCATGCAAAACTCGGTCTCCAAAGCGCATGTTGCATTAATGTTCACACGCTCTTCAGTCTTGATTGGACTGTTTGATTTATTTTGTCCTTTGTGACTGTGGCCAGCAATTACCCCTTATCCAATGACAAAGCTTCAACTTGGATACAAAAAAATAAGCCTTACCATTGGCCTTCTGATTTCTCCAACAATATTCATAGTTTTCTAATTTCATTCAAATGTAATAAAACACAATGCAAAAACGCATTAATGATTGAAATCAAGCATTCAGTTTTTTTTCTATGTATTTACAGTGGTGCCCAAGATCCTTTATTTCCTTTATGCCCTGTATCCACCGGGAACCTGTTTCACACATCAGTCAGAAGTTTGGTCTTGTTGACACAATTCTGGCTAGGGGCAGTGCAGTTGCCAGTTCTAAGATTTGCCTCCCTAAAATTATCAATACTATTATTGATGTCCTCATCTATTTCCATATATTCCGATTTGCTCACAATAGACGAACTGCGGCGACTGGAATTGCTGTTGGAGGCCAGATCTTGGTTACTGACGTTTAGTAGCTGTGCCTGCTCCTCTCCCTCCGTCTCCCGGTGGTAGAAATAGTTGAAGTTGGAGACAATCACAGGCACTGGAAGCGCAATCGTCAGCACTCCTGCAATGGCACACAGGGAGCCCACTATCTTGCCCCCTATGGTCACTGGGTACATGTCGCCGTAGCCAACAGTTGTCATGGATACTACAGCCCACCAGAATGCATCTGGGATGCTTGTGAAGAAGGATTCCTTCTCCTCTGCCTCAGCAAAATACACCGCACTGGAGAACAAAATCACTCCGATGAATAAGAAGAAAATGAGTAGTCCAAGCTCCCTCATACTGGCCTTGAGAGTTTGCCCCAATATCTGAAGCCCTTTTGAGTGTCGCGAAAGTTTGAAGATCCTGAACACTCGCACTAGACGAATTACCCTGAGGATGGCGAGAGAAGTTGCTTGTTCTCCTTTTCCCTCGGTGTTATCTTCTGGGTCTTCTGCCAGCTCAGTACCCAGTGTGATGAAATATGGGATGATAGCCACAATGTCAATAGTGTTCATCATGTTCTTAAAGAACGCTGCCTTGCTAGGGCAAGCGAAAAATCTCACGATAAGTTCAAACGAAAACCAGATAATGCAGAGGGTTTCCACAATGAAGAAAGGGTCTGTTAGGATATTTGGTTTGTAATAGAAGGTGGTGTTCCCTATTGTCTGCATCCGACCTGCAGGGTCTTCTTTCAATTCTGGTAATGTCTCTAAACAGAATATCACTATTGATATGAGAATGACCATCACGGACACAATTGCAATTCCTCGTGCAGGCCCCGAACTCTCTGGGTGCTCAAACAGCAGCCAAATTTGGCGCTGAAACTCTTTTTCTGGTAAGGGGCGTTCTTCTTCCCTTATAAACCCCTCATCTTCCCTAAATTTCTCCATTGCCTCTGCCCCTAGTTCATAAAACTTGATCTCTTCCGAGAACATATCCAAAGGTACGTTGACTGGTCTTCTTAGTCTACCCCCAGACTGATAATAGTATAATATTGCATCAAAACTCGGGCGATTCCGGTCGAAAAAATATTCGTTTCTTAATGGGTCGAAATAGCGCATCCTTTTCTTAGGGTTGCCAAGGAGCGTCTCGGGGAACTGAGAGAGTGTTTTAAGTTGGGTCTCGAACCGCAGCCCAGAGATGTTGATGACCACTCTCTCGCAGCACTCATGGTCATCTTGGTCCGGGGGATAAGTGTCCTGCGGGTGCCCCGGTAGTGTGGATGTCTCATCCATGTTATCCCCAGCCACCACTGTCATCCTGGCTGTCGAGCAGAGCACGATGCAGGAGATATTGTGGTTGGTTTAGCCCGGTGGAGTAGGCATCCAATTTCTCTTATAGTCCCCTTCTCTGGTTTGCCCCTCTGAATGACACCTACTCGCTTACAGCAGGGGTTCTCGTGCGCTGCCTCAGTGCGGCTCTCTCGCGCTTCTCTTTAAGTCGACCATTGCTTCTCTCCCTTGGGGATTCTGCTTACACTGTCACCTAGTTGAAGGGAAAACAACAAAACAATAACAAACAAAAAAACAAAACAGTGAAACAAATTAAACAAATTGAACGCCATATAGTTATTTGCTTGTTCAGTGGTTTTGTCGCTCACTGTTTGTGACAGGCTGGTCGTAGGTGGGAATAGCACTCGCTGAAGGTAGTTTGTCAGAGGGGACTATATCACAGTGAAAAGCTGTAGAAAATGGCTATGGCATATTCACTATGGGAATCTGTATTTTTACCGCATGCATCAGTATTCAAGTTTGCAGTCCCACTGCCCATCCTCTTTGCGCACACAGCTTGCAGTAGGCATCGCTGTCCAGAGTGAAACAACTTGCCCATTGAATACACTTCAAATCCCCTCTTTAACGAGTAACATAATTATATTAGTAGTGTCATCAAAATTATTCTTCAGAATTGGCGACTTACCTGCGTTGGAATTCAGCGAAGGCGCACAGCAATGATCGTTGCCAGTGCGCACCACCAGCCACCGCTACAACTTTGCACTCACAGCTTGGCTTTAATATGTATATCACTTTGCAGTGCTTTACAGCAGATATTAGCTTAATTTTATTTTTTTAATCTTACTGTACTTCACTGTCTGACAACATCCATGGTATCCTCTTATTGTGGGTTCCGAACGTCGAATGGAGAAACCGGGAGGTGTCTAAAAGCTTTGAACCTCGGTAGAGTAAATCTCTTGATAGGCAATTTAGAATCATGCTGAAAAAAACAGTGAAGACAGGTAAACTAGTATGTCTCGATGTGGAGAAGAACAGTCTCAACGATCTATTCAATTGTTTTTTTGACCGTCGCGCATGGCTGCTCTTCAGCAGCGTGGTGTTCTACTCGGCAGTAGAATTGTGATGGTGAGAATAAGAGAAGGCTGAATACATTAAGGGGCAGTGAGGTAGCCCGGGCCATTTCCCGTCCGTGCCGCATCAGCAAAAACGAGAGCTCTCCTGTTTGGTGCAGTCAACAAGACACCGGTCCCAAGACGCAGCGGTATAGCGTGGAAACTAGTCGCTCCACTGAGAAAAGGACGATTTGTACAATTTAAAATTGGGCGAATTAGTGAGTGAGAGTGAGGCTAGATCTATGGTAATTTGAAAACATATAGCTGGATTTCATACAGAAAAAAAAGAGGGAGGGGGCAAGAAGCCGAGTGAGTGGGAGAGAGGAGGGGGGTTTCGACGCAATGCAGACAGACTGTACTAACACACGTTGCCACAAGTGCTCTCTCTATATCAGAAAACAACAGATAATTGTGCAAATCACTCTGTGCATAGCTCTTCCATATTCGTTGGGGCTGCCATTCAAGCAGCAGAGCTTCTTAATCATGTCAAGTTTTAAAGTAATTGGTTTGTTAAACACTGTGGTACAGAAAATAAAATTATATATATACTGTACTATACTGATGTTTCTTCCTTGACCTTTGAACTTTGAAGTTGGGTTAAATTAGGCATATTTAATTTTGTATTTAAAGTAAATAATGTTATTTAGACCTGCAGCTTTCAGATCAGTTTCATACTGTATTTCTATACTAAGTGCTTTGTAACTTACTGTTTAATACTTATTTTAACTTCTATAGTTCGGTGGTGAAGGCGTAAATATAGCTGGAGATATAAGACTTTGCTTAGATTAGATGCTACCAGTGTTAAACTCCTATCCCAAATCAGTGTTATACTATTTTCAAAAGAGTGATTCATTTACCCAGGCTATTAGGTGACTGGATATTACCCAGGCTATTAGGTGACTAAACCTAGTGGCCTATAACTTTAAAGTTAGATTTTGCATACATTACCCATTCAATATTAGACCAAGTGATGGGTAGTCATAATTAATGAATTCGTCTTATCAACCTAAGAACCTAACCTTGGTTTCATTGTTTCATAATGACTCCACTCTAGCTAAGAAAATCTGCAAAAGTCAAACATGTCATCTGCTTGGGCATTATTCTCCTTGATGAACAGCAGTAGTGCAGTACGTCCTCAAAATCCATGTATTATTATTATTATTATTATTATTATTTCATTTATACTGGGGTTACCGACTATGTCTCTTTTCCAGCAATACCCTGTTTAAAGGTAGACTATATATAAATTACTACAACATAAGCTAAAGAATATTTAGACAATTTTTGTCTTTCCTACCACAAAGAGAAGACCATCCTACTTTCTTATATGCTGTACCATATTGTGTTCAAATATAATAATTGTAGCGTATGTATGTTTTATTGTCAGAAATCAATTCAAATTGACTGCTGATGTGAGTTGTTGAGGGCCTAGGAAGACGTTGTGATTTGGAAAAAAAAAATTCAGCACCATGGACAGCTCATGTAACTTATTGAGAATGAATTCAAATGTTTACATGGAACATAAACATGGCTTCTACAAAAAGCAGGAGTGGAAATTAATGTTTGTCATCTAAGTAGACTTGTATAAGCCTAGATTTTACTGCAGTAGAAAGTGAAACAGAAGAGCTCGCGTGGATATGTATCCCACTTGTCCTGTACTTTTTCTTGTTTTACTTTACAATAATTATTAAATAATAATTAGAACGATGACAGGGATATTCATTTGGTGTCATATTATCTTGCCTACTTTAGGTAATCTATATAATAATACAATAAGGTCAACCAGTAATGGGCTAAAGACTTTACAAGCATAGATACTTTTCTCCCCTTCTCAATCGGAGCATGTTGTTGCCTCTAGCTAGCTGAGAGTATTGGGTGATGGAATGAGACACTGATGATTCTGCTGTGGTCATTCAGAGAAGTGGGAAGCAGCCATGGTCTTCATTTCCAGGGAAAAGCCAGACAAGAGACCTACTTATCTAAGGCTGGAAGACTTACTGATAAGCTGCCAATTGGTGTGCAGCTAATAGCTATCCTCAGCATTAATGAAGACAATACAAAAAAGCTAGGTAGCAGGAATTCCAACAATGTGCTCTCCTCCCTTGTGCTGACATACTATCCTGATTAAATGTGTCATGGTTTGTGTACTTTCTCTATCGTTTACATTCAGTTGCTATTTTTTTTGTTCAATCTAAATTTACATTTTGTAGTTTGGGGAATGCATTTTGTGTACCCCTAAAATCAAAGGACTATCTCTAGTTTTATATTTGCTTAATGATTTAAAGGAATCGTTTCCTATTTTGGATGATGAAGCTTGTTTCCATGTCTCCCGGAGGTGTCTTGAATTGTCCAGATAGTTTTTACATTTACAAGTTGGGACAGCTACGGAAGACATGGAAATGAGTTTAAACATCCAAAATAGGAAACTATTCCTTTTAAAACCTCTGCTTTACTCTTATGTGTGGGTAGGCTAGCAAGCGATAGCTTCCATCACTAGAGCAGTCTTGATGGCACTGAGAGCTGGAACGTGGCCTAATAGCAAGAAAGGAGGGCTAGCCTCCTCTAGGAAGGGATGCACTGAAAGAAAGCAAAGTGGCTGGCCCATGAGCATGAGAGAGAGAGAGAGAGGGGGGGGGGGGTGAAGCGTGTGAGTATGTGAGAGAAAAATACTGAGCGAAGCAGTAGGAAGATGAAGAGAGTAATGGTGGGAGAGGAATGGAGAGAGGGAGAGGGAAGTGCAATGGGAAGGGAGGGAGGGTGAATGGCAAAAGTCTGATGTACAGCATGTTGAACACTGTTCTCCATGGCAACCAGGAGGAAAAAGAGGGAGAAACACTGCCCGACTTGTCAAATCGGTTCACAGATGATATGCAGGAGCAGGAAGTGAGAGAGAGCAAGAAGTTTAGAGGGGGTTGGAGAGACTGCTTTCCTAAGACTTGCTACAGTATAGCTCTGAGTAGCACTCTTACGATGCATCATTATTATTACATGACCCTGGCTGCTGTGCAAATGCACACTTCCTGTAGCCATAGAAGCGTTCCTCCTTAAACGCTGCAAATGATCGGGCCGCCCAGCAGGTTTTGGGCTGTCTTACTGACTGACTAGACTGTTCTGTACCATACTTTACCGTCAGAGTGCATATCAGTACAAACGTTAACCGTTAGAATAAGCTATTTAGAATACATTGATGTAACACACGTTGAGGTTATCAATCATAATTTGGTAATATTGGGACTGGCTTGTATCCAATTCACCGTTGTTATGAGATAATGGCAAATGGTCACAGTGACAGTTGTGTATAAAACAACTTATGTAGTGAATCAGTTCTCCTGTGGGTGATGAGAATGCTTGGCTCAGGCATAACCTCCTAAGCCCATAGACCTAGTGCTTGGTTTCTCATTCAAATAGGTTATCGTGCAACACTCATGTAGCATGAGGCTATTTGCTTTGAGCACCTATGATGGACATCTTCAATGACGTATGTCCAGCCAATCTGCAAGCTGGCGCATATGTTATGGTAGGTACGTAGATAGGGAGCTAGGTCATTTTTAAGCTATATGTTGCTATGACCCATTTGACCTGAGAGAGCGACTAAATAGCCCTGGATTATGATATAGGTTGGCTTTGGTTGACGTCAATATGTCTAACTTCTCATATCAGCGCATGTCTAATACAGAAACATTCACACTGGTGCACTATTGAAAGGGATTGTTGCAGAGCAACACGACGCAGGGTACACATTTGTTGGAAATAACACAATGATGTCATCAGGATCCCTCATTTCTCTAGTCTATAGCATATTAAGTTAAACTTCTTTGTTGAAAGTAATATCGCATATGCTTTGGCTTTGTTATGCCATCGTTTGAATGATATGTATTTGTTTAACACCACACTACGACTTGAATATCACTCTTTGGGAACAGTTGAATATGATGATTCCCCATCTCATCTCCACCATATTTGGGGAACATTTTGTGACTTGCATCTTATGTTAGATGATACCGGCACAATGTTCTATCACAAAAGAAGGCTGCAGCTATGATTGGCCAAGGAGTTAGGTTACGGCGGCTTTATCAGACGAAGGCATGGCTGTAACTCAAGACAGTGAGACAGTGACACGCCCAGACCCTTTCCACCGACGGGTCGGAAAGTTGAATGCAGACATCACCTAGGAAAATAGCTCTCACCTCCCTCTCTTGCTCATCTTTTCATTAATCAACAAGCAGCTGATGTTTGCACTCGCCAAGGTCATGCTGAATCTGGTATGTTTTAGTGGAAAGCTAGGAATGAATTTTATAGACACAGCATTAGTGTCTTAATTCGCACAGCATACTGTGGGTGTTCTTTTATTTTATAGAACTGACCTTATTGACTATAAAAGAATATGTCAGTACAAATGGAATTCCATCGATTTACTAATTCAGTAGTTTTTGAGTTGGGCGTTTGAGTTGAGTTTTGAGTCTGAACAACTGAACAATGAACAACAAAGTTGCTAGCAATTGTACATTTGGTATAGTTCAGTAGAATAGTCGGCTTGTTATAAATATGAGATCCCATTTGGCCCATGCCCAATGTCGAGCAACACCTTGTTGAAAACAAATGTCATTTCTACCTTTGGCTCATATCATTTAGTGTCAAGTTAACTACAGGTTGTACTGTAGCACAGATCATGCCACATCGGTTGCATTCCATTTGGATCTAAAGAAAGGTTTGCATCAAATTTAGACAAAAATACATTCTTGATACAGCAGGAATTAAACACATTCTATTTGTTGGTCTCTGCTTCTTGTTTGAAACACTTTTGACATCTGGATATCTCTTTGATTCATTATGTTCTAAAACATTGCAGGGATTCCTCCTCACCAAAGCTAGCTCTTGAACAGTCATCAAAAAGAAATTCCCTTGGGATGCTTCTACCAGTAACAATGCATCTCTTGTTCCTGCACCCAATTGGGGTGCTTGTGCATGTGTGTGTGTGTGTGTGTGTGTGTGTGTGTGTGTGTGTGTGTGTGTGTGTGTGTGTGTGTGCGTGTGCGAGTGTGTGTGTGCGTGTAGCCAGTGTATCAGAAGACTCTCCATGCTGTGCGTTAGACTGAGCTAGCCTTACTGCAGTTCTCCACTCCAGCTCTGTTCTGTCGCCTCTGCACGGGGCAGCGGGAGCAAAGCTTCAGAGACAGAGATGCCTCTGCTTCCTATAGGCTGTCCTCTCTTCCCTAGCAGCAGTCACACCACCACTTGTCGTCTCCTGCTTTACACACACTTCTGAATCAGGGGCAACATACGGATCAGTCTGCCTTACCTCCTCGATGGTCTTCTTCCTTCTATTGATTCATCTCTCTCTCTCTCTCTCTCTCTCTCTCTCTCTCTCTCTCTCTCTCTCTCTGTATGTCTGTCTCTCAACATCTCTACTCTCTGTGTCTATCTATCTTCATCGGTCTCTACTTCTTGCTCACTAATCATCGCTGTCTTTCTCTGTCCTTCCTACTTCATGCTCTCTAATCATCGCTGGCTTTCTCTGTCCTTCCTACTTCATGCTCTCTCTCCATCCATCCCATGTTGCTTTTCTCTTTTGAAAGACGTCCTGTCTGCCTCGTATTCCCTCACTCTCCGCACAGAGCAGTTTCTTGACAATCTAAAGAGCATAAGAGAGTGAGGTACATGAAAAGGAGAGAACATTAAAGTTTAGTGCATCTAATATTAATAACAGCTCAGATCAATCTCAATATTGAGCTTGCATCTTGAATAAGCAAGTCGAGCTACGGAGACTTGCGATGGGTATTTTCTTAGCATATACATTTGTATTCGTTATTATAATTATGTTTTATCATTAGCATTAAAGCCATGGATTTTTTACAGTGAAGGTTTGCTGCAGTGCGGGAGTCACAGCTGTAGTTAGTTATTGGATTGATCGAAATAAGGAATCACTCCTAATGAGCTGCCCTGAGACTCATATGTATATCTTTTTTTTATTGATCAGCCTTTCGGTGTCGATAACAAGTGACTTCTGGCTACTGTGTGATCACTCAAGACATTAACAAGCAGAGGACAACAACATGTTGGATGCATGTAATGAGAATAATTGGACCCTCCACACTTCATACTGTACCAGGGCTCATATCCTTCTTGGACACACCAATTAATGCGCTTCCTGATATGTGGGACCACTTTGCAGGGTTTCTGTGTGCAATGTCTAGAATCTGGCATAGGAAGAAGAAGGGGGTGGTTAGGGTTAGGGTTAGGACAGCAGCTGCAGCGAGCAAATTATGAATGTGGTGCCCTACCGCCCTGTCCTCATTCATAAAGACAAACAAACACAGTGCACACATACACACACACACACACACACACACACACACACACACACACACACACACACACACACACACACACACTGTGCCCTTATATAATACCTATGCAGTTCCCCCTTTCTTCACTTGCTATTTATAAGGCCCCTAGCATGCAGATCAGAGTGCATCCCAGTCACGCAGTGGCCTTCAAGACAAACGGAAAACCCTGAGGGCAGCCGGGACCCTACTCCAGGGAGCTATTATTAGCCCAGCCTCATGGGAGAGCCACTGGAGAGGAAGTCGGAGTAATAGATGGGGGAGGGGGAAAAGATGGACATGGAACATAGTGATGCACCAGGCGTGTGGGTGTGTCGGAGTGTGTGTGGGTGTGAGTGTGTGACCAGGAAGGATGTTAGGGGGACGATCAGGAATGAACATGGTCTCCTACTGTACATTATGGATGCTTGAAGAATTTCTCCTGCTGTTGATGCGGTGTTTATGAAACATGCTACTGAGCGTGCTATTTAGCATACGTTAATGGGATTAGAGAGCATACCGTGCAACATCTTGTTATTTCGTAACTGCTGATGTATCGCAAGCAATACTGAATATTATTATTATTCATAAAAACATATTATTAATTACAAGATACCATGATGGAGGAAAAGAATATTGAAATCGTGTGCCCTTTCACCAACACTGAAGAAAAGGTCCAGATGTAACAAAGGGGCAGCTGTGTGGCCGTAGGTGACAGGAAGGTTGCACTTTCAAACCCCAGCTGCAACAAGCGGTGCCGCAGTCGGCCCTCTCGTCCTCGGGCACTGGCCCCTCACCTGCCTGGCCTCTGGACAGTTGATAAAGCACACAGAAAAAGATAACTGGAACAGAATATCGTGACCGAGCCAAACCCCGCCTGCTGCTGCTGCAAATATAAAAGGTTGTGCCACATGAATAAATGATAGTGTTGATAACTCAGATATATGGCGTGCACGTCTTACATTGAGAGGGGTAGACGGCATCGCAGAGTTATCCAGTTCAAAGACACACACACACTCTCTTTTACAGTATACAGCATTGTGACGTGGGGGAAAGGCAGGTCAGCGCTAACTGCAGCATTTAGATAAAGAAGGAATACGCTTAAGGGAGGTTTGGAATAACAAACAGACGAATGTCGTTCTACAATTCCTTTCAAAGAGGCTTCTCGGGAGAATTTCAGGAGTCCAGCAGCCAGTACTGATTCACAGATATAACTATAAAATGATATAATCACCATATCTCCTGTACATTTTCTGTCATCTAACTGCTGTATGAGAATTGATTGTATTTATTTTGGTTTTCTGCATATTACTGTGTGAATAAACAGTGATTCAGTGAATACGTTACTCTGACATGCTAATACAATATGTACCCTCTAGAACCCCCAGGTCATCTAGAACAGGTTTCTTAACCGTTCCCGGCATTAAAACTGAAAAGGGTGAAGCAGCATTTAGACACAATGCAACAAATAGCTGCAAACAACTTCCCTTAAATCTGAAACTCGCTCCAAACTTTACTACTTTCAAATCCAGAGTAAAAACGTGTATGTTCTTGATTGCTTTTTGCTAAATAGTTCCCTCTTGGCAATTTTCTTTCTTATATTACTTTTTTTCCTTATATTTATCTTCTTCCTTGTATGTTTCTGCTTGCCTTATGTAAAGCACATTGAATTGCCTATGTGTATGAAATGTGCAAATAAATTTGACTTGAATTGATTCTGTGATGTAATTATTGCCATGGTTGTAGTCTTGAGCACACAGAGGAAAATGTATAGCTACATTGGTTGTTATGGCAACACAGAATTAAATCTTGAATCTATATCATAGCATTTTCTCTGTTGGAATGTAGAAGATAGAGAATACTGTATGGGATTTGACACATTTTACTTGGTTTTGGATGAGACACTCTCTAAGGACCTTGATGTTCGCTCTGGAACCTCAGTCAGACTTATTCTCAGAGAATGTTCAACTCACTTCTGAAGATTTTTTAATAAGACCCCTCTCTCAAAGAGACTTCTCGTAGAAATACTTTTGTCTTTGAGCATTTTAGTTGCTTCAATCTCTGAACAACTTCAACCTCCAAATCAACTTTGCAAAAAGCAAAAATTCCTCAGACTTGTCGGCCATTTTGCAGAATGAAACCCCTCCTTTTATGTTGACCAGCAAACACACCACGTATTATTAACAGTTTAATATGACCATTCTGTTTCCAGCATAGCACACCATTTCCAAAACACCGAGCCACGTCCTTTACAGTAGAGCATAATTCATGTTGGTGGTAGCTCATCTCCCATAATGCCTTGGTGTAGGCAGCCAAGCGAAAGCGAAGCCACATTACTGCTGCCCTGCAGCGCTTGCAGGCCTCTGCCACGACAAAGAGGACGCTGGGATTCCTCCTGAAGACATGGCCGCTGTTTGTGTTGCTGACGTAGGCAAAGGCCCAGTTTAAATGGGAGATGTGGCCCCAAGGCTGAACTGAGTCTGAGCGGCCTCATTAGGCAATACCATATAGGAGACAACTATTTTTATGTACAGCCGCTTTAGCCAGGCCCTGTTCTCGCTCATTCTAAATATCTCAACATCAAGCCTTACCATTATGGGAAACAATGAAAAAAAGGCCCATTTATCCTGGTGGTAACGACATACCATGCTTAGCCCAGATTGATCCCATTGACATGTATAGAAATCACCCGTGACTTTACGCTGTTGTTTGGTGGGGGCATTTTCCTAACCACAGCTGTGCTCCATTAGCACTCCCCATAGAAAGCATTGTGTGCCTGAGTCCTTTATGGAGTGTACGCGCTTGTCACCAAAGCTTATGTCTTCTGTCATTTAAACCTCCCGGAGAGCAATGAGTGGATGCCACATCCGAACATTCGGCGTGGAGTTGGTGACACTGTAACGTATGCTGCAGGCATTTGCATAGCTTTTTGATTTCATTAACATTTGAGCAGCAGCCGAGCGAATGGGTAAGGGAGAGGGCCTTTGCATTTGTGCTGCTGGCATTGCACCCTTCATCAGAGAAGCATGGTCCATAGTCCATGTTAATAATTTATCAATGCATCAGTTTCAGATCTCAACTCCCCAAAGACGTCCATTGAAGTCAGTGGCTATAGAGGATTCTGGAGCAATTTTGTGTGCATGCGTGTTCCAGTGTGTATGTGTGTATGTACCAGAGTTGTAATGACTCGAGTCAATTGACTCGACCGATTCAACTCGGGGGGCTATTTTGACTCGACTCGACTCGACTCAGCAATGGTACCGACTCGACTCGGAAATTCTTTCAAAAGACTCGACTCGACTCGAGTCTGTGCATTTATGACTCGAGTAAACTCTGAAATTCTCCATCTTCCACGAACAAGTAGTATCGACGGGTCAGACAGCTGACTCGACTCGACTGGACTCGAACAACAACAGCGACTCCACTCGACTCGAGCTTGCACGTGAATGACTCGACTCGAGTCTCCGTTCCAAATGACTCTATTGGACTTAGAGTCCCAATTTGTGTTGACTTGTTACAACTCTGGTATGTACACGTGAATTGATACGTGCTTATACAGTAAGTATGCATGTTAAAATCATCCACATCTGACACTGTTCATGTGCTGCCGATTGAGAGACACAAAAGTGGCAATTATGGACCAACACGCCTGTGTGACACACACACACACACACACACACACACACACACACACACACACACACACACACACACACACACATACACACACACACACACACAATATTAACAAAGTATAATAAGTTATCTATTTTATTATATGCCCTCATATTATTTCAATATTGCTGTGAAATTGTCTGCTCCACTGTACTGTAGCTATTGTGATTTAACTTTGACTCCATGATAATTCTGAATGTAACACAATGGAAGTCTGAAGGACTGGTTCAATGGAATATCACAACGTACATTTTGATATAGTGTATGGGGATTGCAGCAAAGGTTAGCTGCTGTCATTCATGTACAGTTCGTATAGCTACTACATAGGTACTTACAATAATGGGAGTGCAGTGATTTGAGAGTCATTAGGCCGGTAATGGAAGAAGCTATGCTAAAAGATCATGTACTTCAGTTTGTTGGCAGTACTTAATGCTTCTAACACCTATAAACTGTGTACGTATCAGCTTGGCAGCTCAATACTTGGCTCGTTCTTGGTCTCCCTCATTCACTCTGCCAATCGGAGCCACCCGGATCTGTTCCAAGCTCCAGCGGCAGTGAAGGGTTGAGGAAGTCTCTGGACAAATGGTTGATTGAAGTGTGACAATTGAAGATTCAACCTGAAAAGCAAAGCAGAACATTACTAGGATTGACCAGGCTGCAAAGAGAGAGAGAGAGAGAGAGGAGGAGGGGGGGGCAGAGAGGCATATCGTTCTTGTCTATAGGGATTACCCGGTAATCCAAGGACGCCAGCCGTCCAGTTTGAAGATGGGGCAGTGGCACGTTAATCTACTGTCACCGTACGCGTCATTCCATCATTCAGCCTGCAATGGGATCGCTGGAGGAATAAAAATGATATTTGGTCTCTTATGGATAGATGAGAGTTGTTTGGGTTCTTGCTGAGGGCAAGTCAAAAAGTGCAACATATTTTGTGTTTCTCAGTGATATATGTACTCAGTGGAAATCCCTCTGAAGTGATTAATTCAACATGTAATATAGCCTAATCCAACAGACGTCAGGGCTCAGGCAATCAGACAAGCACAGTTGATGCCTTGCAATGCCCTTGCTCGTTCATTGCCTGTTTACTCATTGATAGGAGGAATTTGAGGCAATACGTCGGATTATTTGAATCCAATCTGGCCAACTATTCTAAATCACACCTTATTATTATATTTTAAAAAATCTGAAATCAATCAATGGATCAAGCTGCAAACTGCACTGACGTTCAAGCCATAAGACTGGGACAGACCATGCTGCAATAGCATGCTTTAGGCAATATAGGGAAGATTTGAATCAGCTTCAGTGGGTAAGATTTGCATGTCTATGGAGAATTAGGTGTGATGTGTGGGAATCATTCTGCTCCAGTGTATTGGCTACACCTCTACAATATACCCATACTGTACCTCTCCCTGTGTAAAAGAGACCCAATGAGACGTGGGAGTGAGATTCCGCACTGCGTTGAAATATAAAAGCAAGCAACCGTTGCAGTGTTGGCAAATCTGCCTGTGCCTTCATGCTAGAAATAAAATAAACAGCCACCTTGCAGTAGACATTTTGTTATGCACAGGCACGGCTCCCCTCATGCAGCACTACACGAGTTGAATCAAAATGGGTCTCGACATTGTCTAACATGGAGATCATAAATGTGAATGAATGCAATTCTGTATCACCAGTATTAGATAAAAAGGTCTGTATGTCCTCTTAAGATTAGACTGTCATTTTTTTCTTCTCCCTTGGACCACTGGTCGCATCCCACTCTGATTCTTACATGGTATGGGTTACAGCAAGGCCTTTTAAAAATAGATTTTCTAATCCCCCCGAAGAAAATGTTTGTTTCTAAATATAGCAGCGGAGAAATGGGAGGCGCGCCACAGCGAGCAAACCCCTAGCCCCCCTCCCCCTCCTCGGTCACTGCCTGGCAACGCGAAGGGGATTCCCTAAAGGTCTCACGAAGAGGTAAATCTAAATCTTTATACCTGTCAAATGTATTCATGACATTCTGTCCTTGTCAAATGCGTCAAGTGCTGCATTCCAGAACACGGGCTTTGTACATGTGAATACAAATGTATGGATGGCTAGGGCATGTGTTTGCTATTTTATTTTATACAGCTAGCATACAGTACTGGCTGCACTGACACAAGTGTTGAGAGGTCCTCACATTTTTACATAAATTATAGTCAACTCTATCCCAGTTTCACCCAGTCTGCTTATTATTGTGGTACTTATCGAATACTTCGCCTTCTGGAGTACATTCCAGTCACGATGGTCAAACATGAGGCTTGCCTGGCAGTCAGTGGGAATGAGAGATGGCCAAGGTCATGTTTTGAAACCAAGAGCAAATAAAGGTTGTGGCTTGTAGACCTATCTAAAATATATTGTGTTATAATCATTTATATACAGTCTTTCAAAAGTTCTTTCATAAATGAAGATAAGAATAATATAGATGTGTTTAAAAAAAAAAGAAGGTCATTTTAACAAAGCTCCGTTTTGTATATATGCATTGAATCTCATATTTATTTCATTCTGTTTGCTGTCATTCTGTTCATCATTCAATTAGGATGGAACTTAATTTACATAAATCATAAATCATGTACCCCTTGTGTACAAGATTATAAATCTAAAACACCAAAAATATGCATCGACTGTATTTTCCCTCGTCTTTCAATTCCAATTTTACTCCTGACCCCTACTATTGTATGACATATGTTCTTTACTGCAAGTTTTACTAATTTTCAGTAACTTATTCAGATGACAGATGGTCAACTTCAAATGGATTTAAAGTCTTTAAAGAACCGACAAGACTCTAAAGTCTTTAAAGTCTTTAAAGACAAAAAGATTTAAAGAATTTAATATGGTACTGTGTTTGATAATATTTGATTGACGATACTTGGTGAAGGCAGCAAAGGAGTGCTTTTTTATTGTTGTCCTTCCCCTGCCCCCAAGATATCAGTTGCTAATTATTGAAACATACTGTAAACTAAAATGTATAGACGTATTTAAGTATGTAGGAAGTATGCAACTATGTCGGTAAGGTATTAAAGGAACAGGACAACTGATCACAGTTCTTCTTTTTTTATTAAACATACTTAGTAGAAACATGAAGCCTCACTAACTTTCATATTCATAATATAATATGCATATGGTACAATCATTTACAACATCTAGATACTGGACACTGAAGACGAAAAAGGCCACATTAAAACATACTCGACACTAGTGTCCATGATGATAATTTGAATATATGTACGTTTCAGGGCCATACATATACATTGCTAAAGACTTTATCAGTTTACTTTTTATGATGACCATTTTTTTGTTTCACACCTTTCTTACATTGAACGACACAGCTACTCAATTCAACAAAAACAAATTAGACATCAGGCTTAATACATGAGACACAACTAGAAGTTTGTCAGACAAACACACTTTTTGTAGCTGTTTCACAACTTTGTATAAGCAAGAATTACTATGAGACAAAACACAGTTGGGTGAATGCACACAGGACTGGAGTACATGATTGAAAATGTGTGGTTTTGTTTTAGCTCTAGGGAGCTTTTAATGCTCTTTTAGACAAACTGTGTGTCTGGGTTAGAAAGAAGATAATGATGTAAGAATATTCGCATATGTATATAGAAATTGGAGCATTACGATGGTCAGTTGTCAGCTTGCGGATATTAAGAGCCCGGATAGGTACACATATTATACCAGGGCTTGTAAAATTGACTTGATCCTTAAATGAGGATCTGTTCAAAATGTGACAAAAACATGGTGTAATTCTGTTAACCTGACCTTACTTTGATATTGAAGCAACAATTAACTACTTTGACTTGACATTTTCAATACATGAATATTTGGTTACATTTGCATTGATTCTGAGTAATACATGAGGTTTGACAATACTCTGTGTGCAACGTGAAATGTGAAACCATCGGATGTCATAAAATACTTCCCTGCTTCCAAATGTATAAAAAAATGACAAAGATGCCATTTTATTGACCTAAAAAGCGAAACATGTACTGTTTGAGTTTGTTAATCCTTGTTTTAGAATGCTTGTAAATAACGTAAAGAATTAATACATTCATCCAATACAAGTGACTTTCTTTTCAAGTTGCCTTGGTCCCTAGTTGCGGTACTGTTCAATATTGCTTTTTTTTATCAACTAAAGTTTATTTTTTCCTACCAATTTAATACCATTCTTGATTGAATACTCAGTTGACCGTCTGGAGTACATTCCATTCCCGATGGTCAAGCTTGAGGCTTGCCTGGCAGTGAGTGGGATGAGAGGCAAAGGTCATGTTTTGAAACCAAGAACAGTTGGTTGCTTGTAGAGCTAACGATGCATTCTAAAAATGAGTCATTTTGAAATGTACAAACTGAAACTATTAGAAGGTAAGCAAACACTTTAACTTGATATGTGTAAATGAACCTCATTGAAGAAAGCATATGTCCCATAGGCAAATGATCACAGATGCAGGTTGGTTATATGGAAGGGGAAAACTCATTTTGATTGACCAACAGTAAAACAATAAAATAAACACTGATATGAGAAAAGTATTATTTTCAGTTGCCTTTACATTTTAAAATGGTCTCTCCGAAGACAAACCAGGAAGACATTCAAAGCACAATCCATTATTGCACTGTGCTAGTTTTCAATAAAAAAACAGCATTCCTGCAAAGTTCATCAGATCTATATGTTTCACTTAAGGAAAGGTTATGGTTATTATAAGGCACTAATAAAATATAATGTATACTGTATATATAGATGGACAATCACACGTAGTGTACAACTTTGTGTTAAATAATGGGTTTATTAAATCATGCATTATTGCTTATTGATGTGACAATAGAGGGTATTAGTGCTAATATATTTTAATGTCTGTTTCTTTACAAATTATTTGCAGCTATATAGCTATATATGTATACATATATATATATATATATATATATATATATATATATATATATATATATATATATATATATATATATATATATATATATATATATATATTTGCTATTAACGCTGTGGCATTGTCTTAATCCTCAACTTTCGATCATAGACCGATTGATACATATTGTAAGCTTATTGGAAGTTGACAAAAAGTCACTCTACATTTAACATTCATGGACCCTGCGTTTGTCTACTGTGGATGTCTTCCATTTCAAAATACTTTAGTAGATTTTCAACAAGAAAATATAGTTCCTAAAGTAACATTTAATGTATATAACTCAATGTATATTGCATGTCAAAGAGAGGGAACATTTGGACCTGCCTTAAAACAAAGGCTGCACTTTACAGGGAAAGTTCAGTCATAAAATATACTCCTCAACCTCATATCAGGCGAATATTCAGTTATGTTTAGGGGTCATTACTTTGCAGACAATACAAGCTCAAAAAGCAGAATTTGTGCATTTCCTATTGCAAAGTAACATATAGGGACAATTTAGAATTTAAATAAATACGTGGAAATAAATTATAGCTTATATCAACACAAGGGCAATCGCACATATTTAAAACAGCATTTTACCCAAATTCAAGACACTTGTGAGTAATTGTTTGTTTCCCACCTATGTCATTGTAATTAAAACGACTAGCTTTCATTGGTCCCTTGCTGAGAAAGATATCTATTGAAAAATAGATGTTTGCCTCATGTGGGAGTGGACAATAAATGAACACCTTTTCTTAACACTATGTGAACCAGCACACAGACCAGAAAGTCAGCTCAATTCTTATAGCCTTGAGTATTTTCTTCCGCGGTAAAAGATAGGTAATACACC
This sequence comes from Aplochiton taeniatus, assembly GCA_017639675.1. NCBI lineage: Eukaryota > Metazoa > Chordata > Actinopteri > Galaxiiformes > Galaxiidae > Aplochiton > Aplochiton taeniatus. Next base: position 9,184,153 of record CM030172.1, read on the forward strand.
ATATTTATCTCTGAAATGCAATTGGTAAATTTGTAACCACGACGTTGCTGCCCCAATTGGCCTAAAAACAGAATTGTCCCATGGACAAGGGTAGGTACAGTAGCTCTGTGTCTTTTATGTTCAGCATATCATTTGGCACCTTCCCCCCTAAAGGATTGTAACAGCAATATCATCATACCACAACACTCAGGGGTACAGCTGGCCCCCTGCTAGGTTTCTCCAGCCGGGCGCACCTGCTAGCTTCTCCTAACTGGGTCACAAGCCTGCTGCTGAAGGCTTTAGCATTATCGCTTCCCAGTTGGGTAATCACTTTTTCACAGTTGGATTTTAAATCCTACAGTAGTACTGTTTTTTAGTGTACTTTCACAAAGGTAAGAGGTTCCTGAAGCTGGTCTTACACATGGTAAACAGGTAGATTTGGAGTGTCAGGCTTTCCTTTCACTAAGCGTGAAGGGTTATTTTTCTCCTAAGTTCCTTAAGAATCTGGCATTTAAATAATTAACCTAATTAAAAAACAAACATTTGACAAATTCTTCTGGTTTCCCTTTCTAATTAGCATTAGAATTGTGCGGTGAGTGAACTTGTTGTAAATTATCCGTTACTTAAGTAAGGGGCAGTTAGAGTCTCTTATTTATATTTTGGTTGGATATGGTCACTACCTAAAAGGTATCTCTCACTTTCTGTTGAGCCATTGGAAACAGTTTGCTTTTTGTACGTAGGTTTAACTTTAAGAAAAACACTTTTATTCCACTGGGATTGCTTTACAGCAATCTTTTTCAGGGGTTGAACAGCCAGGATGTAAAAGGCGAAGGGCAGTGCTTACATGTGTGGTAATGAGAAAGATGCCCCCTCCCAAAACGACCTACTCCGGCACACATTCACACACAAACGTTAAAACCGTAAATCCTTGGCATCTACTTGCATTCTCAGTCCTTTGTAGCAGCATGTTAAAAGATTTCAACCAATAAGAAAAAAAATATTTATTTGATCCAAAATGGATCACAAAGAAAGATGACAATGAGCATGGTATTAAAAGCACTGATAAAATAAAATAGATAATGCATCCACTTTTAAGTCCACTGAGTTCTACAATCATTCTTCTGCATTTAGTTTTCGGTTTCTGAAATGTAAATGGGACAGTGGAAACAGTTTGCTGGCTGATAATGAGGCCAGTTAATTATCCTCCAAGGACTTAGATATTGGCGTTTGATGATGCAAAGTGGAAAAATCTAGTGCAGTTTACAAACAAGGACAGGTGGTCTTCCACAATTGTAATGTACACATGGCTAGCATGTCTGTATAATTTTAAGGTAGGCCTGCTTTCTCGGTAGAATACATATATCAGGAGATATGGAAATTGTTACCTGAAGGCAACCATTTTTTTTTTTCCGTTGTATTTTTCTCCTATGTACGATATGACTCTAGAAGAGGCAACGTTCCTCGTTCTTATTCAAAGTAATTAAGAAAAGAAACTTTGTTTGTCTGATGTTCATGTTTTATGCATAAGGTTTAACCGATCCTTTATTTCGTTTTTTCACTGATCACAACATTTGAGGATTACCAAATTGTACTAACTAATTTCTAACTATAGCGAGTCATTGACTTTGGAAAAAGTTACTTATGGCAGCTGTAATTTGCAGCTTTGCAGACTTTGATGCTGATAATTGATACAATAGCAGGAGCATAACAATGGTGGAAAAACTAAAGATCGGAGCAGGGATAAGTGTGACTAATGCTACAACTAAGTGTCTGACTTAGACGTTGATGGCCAGTGGACAGGTGTTATGCAACAGGGATTTGGTTTCTGAGGAACAGGACCGATTGCTATGAAATGAAATCTTTGACTGAAATGTGGACACTGAGGTAGATGCAATTAATAACAGAAGTACAGCATTTTGATCAAATTAACAAACCAACATCATAGAAAATAACCGTTAACTTTCAAATTATGAAAATAAAAAAAACATCATGTCAAACATCTGCAAGAAATTCATTCCAACTTGATTTCCCCACACCAACATTATGACAACAAGGTTTATTGGTGGCGTTTTGTTCTTTTTTACAGGAAGCCATTTTCACTTGAGCTGTGCGCCGACGTGTTTTTATCAAGGCAGAAAAAAAACACATTAATTAGCAAAATATAAAAACTCATTTTAAATAATTAACCAGTTTCACAACCCCTTTTCATATAAAACATATATGATACATTAAAAAAATATAGATTTGACAGTGTTAAAACTCTGTCCGTCAAACAGAATAGATAAATTATTTCATTTTAATATACTATATATTGTATCAATGAGCTGTTGTTGATCCCACATTTCAAACTACAGGTGCTAAAGCAGTTTGGAGCTGTTTATTCAGACTAGAAACTATCAGATGTCTTTATTACAGAATGGTTACGTGCTGTTCTTACAAGCATGCAATAACATGTTTTGGTAAAGATCATGATATGTAACGTAAATACAAAACCCACTCTTATTGAGTACTTACGATTTCTCTCTCTCTCTCTCTCTCTCTCTCTCTCTCTCTCTCTCTCTCTCTCTCTCTCTCTCTCTCTCTCTTCCTCTCTCACACACAGACATGCACACACACCCACACGCCTGTCTCTATACAGCAGAAGAACGTTTTTTTTTTACACAATATTGTCTTCTTAAGTACATTTAGGGTTCCATCTTCGGCATGTACTTCAGACTGTAATATGTATTGTATGATTCAAGTAGATTATTTTCTTTTCAAGTCCTAGCTTTGAGAAAATGTTCATGTTTTACAATATGCTGAATGAGTTAGTCATAGAAAGACATTTCACAAATCTTGTCCTCTTGCAAGTCCTATGGTATATTATTTTCATTTTATCCTCCCCGAAGTAGAGAGGTGATTCCTCTGGCACGTATGTTGGCGGTAAAAGGCTTCCCGCCAAGGCGGTCTGACACCTCCCAGCATTTAGCAGAGCGGGAGACTACCGCTCGGTGAAACTGACCTTGGATGTTTTGGTTTAACATGGCGCCATGGAGAGAGCTGGAAGGGGGACTTGCTCATCTCTCCTACTCTGAAAATCAAAAGAAAACAGGAATCTAGTTCAAGAAGAACATTTGGTTACCATCTTCCTTCGTCTTCAGTGTCGTAGTGCAAAGCCCGCAGTAAGATTTGAAACCCCAGTAGGTTGAACGTTACTCCAAATGTTAACAGTTAAATGGAGAGATTAGAGCTACACAGATAAACAGTATGCAGATTCAATACAACAGTGGTCTAGTACTTGAGGCATGACAGAAAAAGCAGGATATTATCATCATGTTGTTAACAGAGGGAACCCTAAGCTCTCCTGCGCTCAGAATACTTAGCCACACTGCCTGTAAGAGGGAATAATATATCAATGCAACTCTCAGACATTGCAACTTTGCCGTTACCTAAAACACAATAGCATCCGCGCCATAAAAACATTTGTTATTCTCTCTAAGAAAAATATAGAAATAAAACATCCACACACTGATGCCTGAATCCACCACTCTCTCTTCTTTGTATATTTTTTTCTTTATGCAGCATTGGTCCTTCTGTTTGGTCCCTTCAATACAGCTTGCCTTCCCCTGCTCTCAAAATCTCACCCACAAATACATTTTAGTCAGCACACATGCACGGTATGCACGCACCCAACTCACCCACCCACCCACACACACACACACACACACACACACACACATATGCACGGCTGAGCACTCATCGTGCACACCCCTCAAGGCGTCCTCCATACTGCCACACCACCGCTTGTCTCCTGAGTTCTCCCCCAACAGCCCTAACACACACCAACGCGTACGCCTTTGACGGACAGACATTTTGAACACATGCACACATACCACACTATACACACACACACATTTACTATTTTGAGCACCGCTTATGCTAACACACACACACACACACACACACACACACACACAAATGCGTGGCCTAAATGGCACTCCAGGCCTCCTCCATCATCACAGTTGGCTGGAAAACAAGGACAGCGCAACAGCCATCACTTCCTGTTTGATTCCTTCTTCTACGCACAACTACTAGAGCTGTTGTTGTGCACTGACATTCAGCTAGCTACTGGTTTAGCTGACCCTCAAAAACCCCAACTAGGAATATAACACCGAGAGGAGACCAATTTGGAGTTGTGTAAATTACCAGAATGGAGTAGTTTACTCTTTAGACCCAGTTGAATGTTAGCTGTCATTGATATTGAGGAATTTTTATTTATTTTCTTCATGAGAATTATTGTGTGAAATTCACTACCGAACTGCGCCTAAACATTGTGCTGTGTGAATATGTTCTGTAAGCAAAATCCTAAGTAGCTGTGCAACACAATAAGAGTAACTTTGTTGACCCATGGTCTTAGAGCTGTAAGCTACAGCTGTGAACTAACCAGGACTGTAACACAATACAACTGCCATACATTACTTCGGCATGAGGTCGTGTTATTGTGATCCTGTCTCCATGGGACCCCCAACTCACAAAGTAGTTGTGTGTACAGTATGTATGTGTGGGGGTCACAAAGGGGGACAATGGGAGTGTAGAAGAGGGCTCACATGATGACCATAAATCAACAATAATTGACATTAATCCCAGGATCAAGAAGGAATCAATGCATCCCCTGCTTTAAATAGCCTGACCTTTGAATAGAATGAATGGTTCACACATGGTGGGACACTGAGGGACACATGTGGTGGGTGCAGTTTTTTTTTGTTGTGACTGTTGTGAAGCCACCTGCCCAAGCAAACCACACATTAAGCCTTGTTTCTGGGCAGTCTCCTTGTTTAATTGTGTGTGTGTGTGTGTGTGTGTGTGTGTGTGTGTGTGTGTGTGTGTGTGTGTGTGTGTGTGTGTGTGTGTGTGTGTGTTGTGTGTTTTCTCGCTTCGTTCTGAATGTGTACAGACACAGAAGAAAGGTGTTCACACATCCACCCAGGTATTCAGGCAAAAAAAAATAAAAACATCTACACACCCACACACTCACAGTCGTGCAGACAAAACGGAGAGATAGAATCACTATTTCTCTCCTTTCGTCACATTGCTATCTGTGGAGGTTAATGTTGTATCTGTACTTTTCGTCCTGTCTCTTTGTGTCTGTCCTTGTTGTGGGTGGAAAGGAAAAAGGGCAGAGCAGTGGCAGAGATTTTGTCCACCAGGGGCCAGAAGCAGAAGACTCCTCTGGACAGATTCCCTTAGCAGCGACAAGAGACGCTAACAATAGCTGTCGGAAAGGAACTCTGCCCTGTCAACGGCAGTGTCATCCAAGGAGAAACCTGTTTACCTCGGCAGACATCGATTGCATATGTTGCAAGGCCGAGACAAGTAGTGCAAGGGAAACTGCACCATTCCCTGGTGACTACAGCTGTCTGGGGGAATAACAATACCAGGTGATACTGCACTCACTGAACCAGTGATACTGCGCATAGCGTGCACTGTAGCTGTGGGTAACTCTGGAATGACTCTTCATTTCACCAGCACTGAGGGAAGATCCTGCCGGTATCTCCTGCAAAGTCCACAATAGCTCACGTGGCAGCATGCAGCAGACAAAGGCTCTGGCAAGGACATAGACCTCATCCGAATCAGTCAACCGTAAACAGCAGTCAACCAGTCGCATCCCTTTTCCAAGGCAGACACTGCCCCCTGGCGGGCAGAAAGTGTTACTAGCCTTCTGTGTGACTCACACTGCTCACGACGATGATTGGATTTACGAAATGCACCAGCTGACTTGTATTGCACAGCAACATTCTTCCTCCGTGGCTCCGTATTGACATTTAAGATAAATGCCACTAGACAAGCAGGATATAATTGTGTTTGTTTCTTTCTTCTGGAAACAACGATATAGGCTGTGCAATGATGCACACTAACAAGGGAAACAAGCTATATAACAGCATCATTTGCATCATGTCCAATTTAACTTAGACATCCGTCACTAAATGGATCGTTTTTTCAAGAGCATTATTTGGCGGTGGGTGTAATCAAATGCCTGGACACCAGACACAATCATGCCTTCCCTGTAACCTTCCATTGACAAACAATATTGAATAAACTACTAACTTAATCCTAGTAAGTCGTATTTTAGCGAGCTTCAAAGATAAACGTTTGTGTACATGTTTTGGGGTAAAGTTTTAGAACATAGTCTGCGCTTGTGCTCTGTGCAGCATCCACACTACTCACCTCTGTAAGAGCGTCATTGAGGTGATCACCCTCCTGGGTCACAATTCCAATGATTCATCAAAGTTCAGAGTTAAACAGATGTTCTTAAAGTGTTGCGGCCCACCAGTGTCTGAGCAGTTACTCCCATTTGTCGGCATTAGGTCTTCCAGCCAAGGACCCTAAATCTCTTGCTTCCTCTGGTAATCCAGCCTATTGAATGGTGTGTCTGGGATCACCAGGACACAGTGAAATGTCTCAGTGGAGGATAATCATTCCATCTTCATTGATTGGTCCTCTTCAGCGGTTGAGTGAGGTTATCACATAGGTCTAGAGTAGTAAGGTACTGTGGTGGTGTAGGCAGTGACCTCTGACAAGTGACCTATTTAAACCAATGCCCTGGTTGAACGAGGACATCATCATACCACTTAAATAGTATGTGGGCGCTTTTGAAGCTTGCTAATTTGACAGCTTTAAATGTTTTAGATTCATTTATGTTGCATTTGCTTGTTTAAGGTGCACAGATTTCAGATATAAGACATGACCACAGCTGCCAAAATCTTCTTTACACATACATTAATTTTAGTCGGTGATATAAAGCAACATGGGAAGCTTTAACAATAAGGTGGGCTTAGTGGAGGCTTCTCCCTACGTCAAAGGTGTCGTTATAAATCGTAGACAATACAGATAAGTCTAGAAGGTTGCTATAGAAACTGCCTCCAAGAGTTCTGTAGTGTGCATTTCTGTCCACACGGGGGCGCTATCGGAATGAGCGTGATTCATCAATTTCTATTTCATTCTGGCGTTTATTTTTCCAAATAGATCTTCAGTTTATACAAATTTATTTATTTTCCCTCAATCCACTGTAGGCTCACCTATAGTTATTTCTAAATCAATTACACAATTTCGTTCGTGTTTCAGTGTCAATTACGATCGACACAAAATAAATCTATAATTATGATAATTTATTTATATGAGAGGCTGTCAACCCCTTTGAGGTACATTTGAGTGCCATATCAGGCAGGAAATCACAATTGGCTGATCTACCAGTTACAAAATTATTTCTCCCTCAATATTAATACAAAAAGATGCAATGTTTAAAGGACCCACTATTGAGTTTCGTGGGTACGGTGGGTAGCATGGCAAGAAATGGTGGAAATAACAGGTGTATTCCGAATCATTGAATGGCTGGAAAATAAGCACTGCAGGTGAACCTAGCACACACTGCAATTTGCGACCAGTTGGTCATACATTTTCCTGAATATCAAATGTACACGTCGGTAACCCTAGGAAATGAACTTTGAAAAATGAGCAAGCGTATTTTAATAAAGTGCTATAAGAGGTTGGGTTGGGGGGGGGGGGGGGGGTATTTTTGCAACCCTCTTCCTCAAAAGATAATTAGCGCAGATAATGGAAGACTGTTCCAGTAATTTCACAAGCCACAACCACTACGCATCCACAGTGATTTCCTATTAAAATATTCCCTTTCGATTTAGAGGTGACAATAATTAGAACTTGCCAGTCTTTTCAAGCCAGAGCGCAGAATGAGGATGTAGCGTACCTACTTACAGACAGAAACGCGCGTCTTTCAGCGCAGCGCTGATGCGTAATTCAAGAATCATACATCAGTAAGCTTTCCTGTGTATGCTTTATGCGGACTGCAATTCGTATATTTTATTGAATCTGCATTGTCAGAGTCCATGTAATCAGATTTGGATAGTGATAGCTTGCTGTCGCTCTTTTTGAATTCACCAAATGAGGACGGCTGTTGGCCACATGTTACATGGGTATACTGGAATTGTTCCTCGTGCTCTGTCTCTCTGTGATAGAAATAGTTGAAATTGGAGACGATCACAGGTACAGGTAATGCAATTGTGAGCACCCCAGCAATTGCACATAACGACCCCACTATTTTGCCCCCGATGGTGACTGGACACATGTCCCCGTAGCCCACCGTAGTCATGGATACCACGGCCCACCAGAATGCATCTGGGATGCTGCTGAACCCCGACTCTGGGTCATCGGTCTCAGCAAAGTACACAGCACTGGAAAACAAGATGACTCCTATGAATAGGAAAAATATTAATAGTCCGAGCTCTCGCATACTGGCTTGAAGTGTCTTCCCCAAAATTTGGAGACCTTTGGAGTGTCTGGAAAGCTTAAAAATCCTGAACACCCGCACCAAGCGAATAACTCTCAAGATTGCCAAAGACATGGCTTGCTGGCCGTTCCCTTGGTGCTCTGCTAACTCCAAACCCAAAGTGATGAAATAGGGCATAATTGCCACAATGTCGATCGTATTCATGATATTTTTAAAGAACGCGGGCTTGCTTGGGCACGCGAGAAATCTTACCAGCAGCTCAAATGAGAACCAGATGATGCATAGGGTCTCCACAATGAAGAATGGATCTGTGAATGGATTTGGCTTCTTTACGCGTGTCGTTCCATTTAGCGCAAGGCTATCATCATAGTGCTTGCCATCATCCCTAAACTCAGGCAACGTCTCCAAACAGAAAATGACAATGGATATTAGAATAACGAGGACTGAAACTATTGCTATCCCTCTGGCAGGTCCGGAGCTCTCGGGGTATTCGAAGAGGAGCCAAACCTGCCGTTGAAACTCATTGTCTGGCAATGGGCGCTCCTCTTCCTTGATGAAGCCCTCGTCCTCCTTAAAATTTTCGATGACTACCTCTCCCAATTCATAAAATTTGATTTCCTCCATAAATATGTCCACTGGCACGTTAACGGGCCTCCTGAGCCTTCCCCCAGACTGATAATAATAGAGGATGGCATCGAAGCTGGGTCTATTCCGATCGAAGAAGTACTCGTTCCTCAGGGGGTCAAAGAAGCGCATTCTCTTCCTCGGGTCCCCCAGTAAGGTTGTTGGGAACTGCGCGAGCGTTTTCAGTTGAGTCTCAAAGCGCAGTCCGGAGATGTTGATGACCACCCTCTCACAGCACTCCTGGTCCGCTCTCTCCGGGTCATAGACATCTTGGGACAGGGCTGCTAGTGCCACAGTCTCATCCAGGTTCTCTCCAGGCACTACTGTCATCTTTCTCCCCAAAGGGCAACACTTCTCTCACCACAGTCCCTGCTCTTGTATGCGTCGTGGCTTCACCTTCTATCCGTGCGTATTTTGTCCGCGCTATTTGGGAACAAAGCAGTTCAGTCACTTGTGGAACAGAGTGATCCTTCCCCTTTGCGTCTCTTCTTATTTCAGGCTCACGTCTGCGGGTTTTTTGTTTTGGATTGCATTTTTCTGGTTGCTTTCGATTTCCACCATCACCGTCCACACAGTGGTAGTCTGGACTATTGGATGTCACATTCACAGCATTTTAAGCAGCAATGCCCTCCCCAAGCTGACGTGTGTAGACGCTCTCTCACTAAATAGCTAGAAGCAGACACAGGCAAACGCTCTGTTCAAGGCTAATCGTTGTGAGGGGTGTGCGCTATTGGTTTAATTTATATAAAGTAAACTGGTATGCATTTACTTTAGACATTTTAACATCGTTGAACTAGTCCTGCGTAATTTGTATGTAGGCTAACTGGCTAACTGTTGCCCTAATGTAAGGATGTTTGAAGGTTATTATTAAGTTGTTGTATTCATTATTTTCTATCATGAATCTAGCAAGAAACATTGAGTGCATTAAGCAGATTATGAATACATAATCACAAAGCCATGGGTAATGCTTGCCTTTTCGAGAAAGAGTTTTATTGGGGAGAATAATTAAATTCCCTACCTGTGGAACAGGGCCGCATGACAGATGTGAAGTACCATGTCACGCACGCAGAAGATATCAGACATGACTATGCTGATGTTCTACCTAGCTATCTAACGACAAAGGCTACCATGACTAAATCCGGTGTAAATGTCTTCTCGTCGAATATATCTTTTTGATACCCGCCCGGTTTTTACATAGGCAATTTATCCAGATGATATCTGCTTTCGATGTATAAACGGTAATAAACAACATACACGATCCAGCGCATTTTTTTTTTACGTAAATTATAATTCTAGTTGGTGTAAACGTCGTTCAAAATAAAAATAAAATAAGAAGTTTGGAAAGGTAAACACTTCCATGCAGTGCAACAAGTAGAGGGGAAAGTATATGACAGTCCTGGACTGGAGTACAAATGCATGACGTCTGCTCCTAAAATAGCTGAATTTCTCCCAGGGCCAAAGCGAAGTTTATTTTCCCATGGAATGCCCACAGGAGCAGCTGAACGAAAAAAAACGGGGGGACGAAATAAAAAATATCCCTTCGCATTTTGAATGCCTGGTGCACCACATAATGGTGCTTCATTCAGAAAACATCAATTTAAAAGTAATAAACTGGGTGTATTAAACTTGGGGTTCACTCTTGACAGCGCTATGATTGCAGCACATGTTGAGGGAAATCATGCATGATGTACAAACCCATGAACATTTCTAAAACTTTTACTCATATGGCCAGTGGTACAATTGCTGCTGCATGTGGGCTTGATTTCTTGGATCACATTTTGGTTACTGATGGTCTCAGCAACTGATGTTCTGAGTCACAGCAACATCCCAGGCAGTATCAGTAAGCCTAATGAATGTTGGTAAAGCATTCAAAGCTACCTCATTTCCTATGTCCTGTGAGATCATTGCCTGTGATACAGACACACACACACACACACACACACACACACACACACACACACACACACACACACACACACCCACACACACACACACACAGACACTATAAGACAGAAAGAAACACTCAAACACAAAGACTGAAAATTGTGTTTTCCCACTGTCAGACTTCATTTCCCTTGCTATTTTGGTCAGCAACAGTGCCATAATATTCAGAGCTACAGTAAGACATGCATGTTTTCAATGCAGTACTGGGCTGCAAATATGTTTTGGTAATATGCAAGCGTACAGTCAATAATCTTCAATCTTATAAGTGAATCGTAATGTTACTTTGTACGTGCTTTATATTTATTTGGTTTCCGTAATCATAATTTGATTGATTATAAACTTAAATTAATAACACAACCCCAAATCCACTCAAAAACTAAATTTTTCATGGGGGATTTCTTCCCCTTCATCACATAACCAGGCTCAGTGACATGCCACCCTACAGCAGCCTGCCTCATGTATGATATTTCTGACAGGCTCAATCACTCACCTTTAGGGGTAGAAACAAGCTTGAGTCTAGCACCTCATTTAATAGGAATTGGGAACATCCATCTGCTACTTTTCTGGCGTTGTAACACATTTTACATTGTAATAACTATTCATGCGTCAGATATATTGATTGAAGGCTATGAAGACGTTTTTCATTAAGGACTTTAGAGGTCCTATCCACAGTTTCTGAATATAGCGCCCAACTTTCCCTGTCCCACCAGGCTTTCGCCCAGCTAGTTGTAGACTCAGTAATAAGCCCAGTGCGCTTAGGCTAAAGTCGGGGTCATGGGAGAGGTGGGAACGGGATACCTTATAGAAGAGAAACATATAACATCGCATTTCATTGCACTTTCCTATCAACCAGTATTAGAATATAGTAACTAAACGTTGTTTTGTTGTATACATTTTTTTTGTGTGGCTATCCATAATCAGTATCATAACAAGGACAGTACAACTTTAGATTGACTTTTAAGTTTGAGTCTTTTTAACCTGTGAATGTAAAATGAAGGCTTCCTGCAACAGTGGGCTTCCTTGTTATCGTAGTGGGGAATAAGGACTTGTTTTATCTGGGAGAGGTGCCTTTGTTTCCAGAGCTTAATCTTTAATTAAACTCATTAACATGTTTGGAGTCGTTAAAGACCTTTGTACTGCCAGCTATAAACGTTAACTCTATTGCAAAGAAATGACGACATGGGATCCGGTTCAGTCACTTGCCAAGCTAAGTCCTCTCTCTCTCTCTCTCTCTCTCCATATAATCAACGTAGGCCCATACTTGTTTCCATGCTCAAAAGCAGGATTTGGAAAATGATTTAATAAAGAAAGTTACCATACACAGAACATTTTGATAATAATTAGAATATGCAATTATGGTGTTTAATGGGTTATCAATATGATGACTAAGTATCGCTACTGTGGAATAGTCTCTGCTTGTAGATGATGTATGATTGATAAACAGCCTCTCTAGTAGAAAGCAGCACGTTTGATTTACCCACACTCTAGTTGTCCTTTTTTCATTTCAATCCCTCCATTTTTGTTTCACTTGCCTCCCATGCAAGGTATTAGCATCGGCCATTGAGCTGACCAGATATATTAAATGTACAAACATTACAATCGGTTAACATTGTCTTCACAGGCATACCACTAGGTCTTGATTACAATAACAAATGTAACACAAACCCTGCATCACAGATTGCTTTAGTGTGCTAGTTCTTTGTTGTGATGCCAGCCTCACCAAGGTGAATGCAGCTGCTCTTGTCAAAGTAATGGTGGACTACGCTTGTCGTGTCAAAAACAGGGGCAGGAGCCTGTGGAATACATTAGAGCTGCTAAGTCTGGTCTGTCAGGAGTGACTTGTCTCCCAGGGATGCCTTAAGTGATTGCATAGTTGACTGCCATTGCCTTTGCCTGGAAGAATGCATTCATTGCATGGCCAATACGGTCTCCTACTTAGAAAACACATGTAGGTTCCCCTCCTGATCTTCAGTAGACTCTGTTGAGGTAGACCAATATCTACTCCCACAGGGCCAAGACAAACGGTCAGTATGAAAGCAATTGAATAAAACCCATTTCCCCTGTGAAGCTTTGCAGCCCAGAATATTTTACAAGCGGGCAACGTTTATAGTGCGCGGCCATTATTCCGTTGGGGTGCATGGCCCGTCTCATCTACCCTAAATGGAGGAAGATTTAGCATCACAAAGGGTGTTGGGGGCAACATGGCGGCTGATGTGAGAGCGGTCAGTGCTCAATCATGGACAGCAGCGGTGCTCTGGCGTGGCTCGAGGAGAGAGCAGCCACCATTGCCACTGGAATAATCCTGTCAAAGGCAGAAGCGAGGCGGAGCCTCTCGTACACATCCCCACCATCTACACACCCGGCTCTGTGCCTGGTTTCCGAGCGTGTGTGGGTGTGTGTGTGTGTGTGTGTGTGTGTGTGTGTGTGTGTGTGTGTGGAGCGTTGGGAGCTAAGACCCATTTTCCATGCCTCTCGTTGAGAAGAAGGAGGGTACAGCGCTCCCCATTCTCATCATCACTCTCCTGGTCCCGCGGCTTTGTACAGATCTGGGCCGAGCTCCTTGGCTCCCAGGGTGGCAAAGCAAAACACGGACTATTCGATCTGGACATTTGGAGTTGTTCCAGATCTCGTATTGTACAGGGACACCCTTCTTCAAATGCAATGAATGGAAATCATAAACATAGAAAGAGATGATAGATGTGTCTCGAGGCATTTCCGGACTACTACGGAATCTACTATCATTTAGATTGAGACTGACAGCTGTGCACTATACCAGTAGAGATCTGTGCAATTTGTAGGTTTTTGTCTCTGGGTTATGTTGTGTACTCTAACCGTGTAATCGTATAAATGTTAACATTTTTGAAAGAGTTAGTATTACTCTTAAATAAACTGTACATTTGATGTATTGCTATGGTCATTATTCCTTAAGCGATACCAGTAGTTTCAGGGTCAACACTCACATTATGAGTCAGTCACCTAATGTTTAGCCAGCTTCCGATGAACACGTCTCCATTTCTGTGGAAGGCCTTAACTACAGCATGTACTCCCCAATACAAACTATTAATGGTCCATTTTCTCTTCAGCATTAATTACACATCTGCTACAGGTCTTGTTGCACACAGACCACAGCCCTTGGATTCACCGATCTGCCCCACCTAATGTTTAGCCAGCTTCCGATGAACACATCTCCATTTATGTGGAAGACCTTAACTACAGCATGTACTCCCCAATACAAACTATTAATGGTCCATTTTCTCTTCAGCATTAATTACACATCTCCTACAGGTCTTGTTGCACACAGACCACAGCCCTTGGATTCACCGATCTGCCCCACATCATCCTCCCCTCCCTCCCCTTCTACGGATCCTCCTTCAGCCAAACAGTCTCTCCTGACTAACATTCACTAGCAGAATTGAACAACTGATTAAGGCTGCCAACACATCCACTCACAAACAGCTTCAGTACACTGGCCTGGCCAGTCCACAACCTTCAACCCCAAAATGATGTGCACCTCAACTCCCATTCAGATCCCCACCTTCTCAGCCTGTTTCCTCACCTCCCAAGGACTTGATGAGAACCAGCACTTTGTGTTCCATAAACATTGCTGATACTAAGTCTAGCACAGACCAATGAGATGTCCAAGGTTCCAGCTGTTGACTTGGTCATCAGAAACATATTCAGCTGGATCCAGTTGCAAAACCTACGCCAGTGCCCAACACTTTCTCCCTTCTGTTTTGGCCAGTACTAGATTGAACAAAATGTATTCTCACACTGCAAACGTATCAAACTTGATAACGATTACCTGTCAACTACAGATAGCCTAGGGGCTGGTCAGCAACAGTATGAAACTAGCAGTGTTGAATGTTAGATTTGCAAACAAATCCTTTTCAGTTGATTTTATGTTTTTAACTAAAAAGCAACAGTGCAGCCACTCTTACTGAGTCAGCTCCTCCTAACTTTGACTTTTTAGATGTTTGCAGATCTGGAAAGAAGGGTGGGTTAGGGGGGTGATGTGATGTAATTCAAAGTAAACCGACATCTTTTGGAGACTTCCAATCTTTTGAATACCTTGCTGCTATATTGAAATGTGCTTCCCGTGTTCTACTATGAACTGTTTACAGGCCACCAAAATACTGTTCCATCTTCTTTGAAAACTTTATATAACTATTATCAAACATTTCCTCAAATTGTGATTGTATATAGCTGGTGATGTTAATTTTCATAACCATGATGGCAAAGTGGATACATAACTGTTTATTTCTTTGACACCTCTGAACTCAGCATGTTAAAATGTAATTTGAGTGCCTGGCATCAGACTTACTGAAAATAGTTAATTTCTTTCATCAATCAGGCAACTTTCCTCTGTACCTCTGTAAATAACGTTTTTTTTTCGCTGATTTAAGTCGTATCTAGAAAACAGGAACTACTTTGGCAGTATTACATTGGCAACTATGTATCTAAGCTACTTAGTATGTCATGCGGAGTCCCGTAGGGGTCAATTTTGGGACCTTCTCTATTCAATATACTCCTGTTAGGCCAAATTATGCAAAATAACAATATTGCCTTCCACAGTTGTGCAGACGACACTCAAACATGCATAGCCTTTTCACCAAATGACCACTGTGCTATGGAATCACTTTGTCAGTGCATGGATCAAGTCAATAACGGGATGTGTCAGAATTTCCTTCAGCTAAATAAAGATAAGACTGAGTTAAGTATCTTTAGCTACTATGCAACAAATAGCTAGAACCAACTTTCAGAAAATCTGAGACTTGCTCCAAGCTTGACTACTGTTAAATCAAGATTAAAAACAAAGATGTTCTCAAAGGCATTTTTCTGGATTGTTTCTTAATAGCGATGTATTTTCTCAAATATTATTTATTTAAATGTTGTCAAATGTATTGATTTGTGGGTCTTTTATTTCTTCCTTCCATGTTTCTGCTGGCCTTGTGTAAAGCACATTTCATTGCCTATCTGTATGAAATGTGCTATACAAATAAATTCTATTTGATTTGAATACATAATCGTGCAAAAGCACACACGCATACAGACACACAGGAACGTAATATATACAATAACACAGAGTATCAACCCCCACTCCCCACCATTTTCCCCTTCATGCTCTTCTGTTCCCCAAGTCCTCACCCCCTCTGCTTGGGGTGTTATCACATGCACTTACCCACTCATGGAGAAAGGCACAGAATTATATAGCCGATGCAGAATTCATTATAACATTTCCAGTTATTATGATTTGCTCCTGTGCCCGTCGTACGATGTAGCTCTAATATTTATGAGGGCAATTCGCGTAACCCAGGGTGTTAACAGAGAACAGCCTTTTCCTCTTGTCTTTTCTTTCCAGAGTAGTGGCAGTAACATGCAGGTGTTTCATTATTAAAGCAGTTTCATGGATTAATATGAATGATATGACTCTCACAGTATGTCACATCGATGATTTACATTGAAAATAAACAATAATTCCTTTACAAAGAGCTTTCGGTAGGTATTTGTTGTGAACCTGGGGTTGTTATTTACATCAATAAAGATAAAATAAAGAGATTCCTTTTATCGTTTTGATGTGAAACATTGTTGTGTATAATTAATTACCAAACTCAAACAACGAAAAGACTACCAAGTCATTGATGGTTCATCTGGTGCTGTAAAGTTTTACAGGGATTACTACATGAATAATTTTTTGGGGTCTAGAATACCAGTGCTGATCACTGACAAGGAATGTTTCTTTTGGCTGTCAGTGTAGTTTGGCTATGCAGTGCTATACTGTGCTGCCTTTATGTGACCCCTGGACATCTTCATGTAGTCCTTGCCTGATCCACATGGCACTGCACGTGTAGAAGTGCAAACACACAAAATCACACAAACACACCCCCACACACACACACACACACACACACACACAAACACACACACACACACACACACACACACACACACAAAGATTAAAACAGAAATACGGGTAAACATATCAATGACACCCGCCATAGCCATGCAGCATGTGGCTAACGCTAATCTAGCTAATTGTGGGTCACCATAGGTGGCGGATGATTGTCACTGACGGACGGCAGAAGTCGTCGTCGTCGTCCCCCCCCCCCCCCCCCCCCCCCAGCCCCGCCCCCGCCTCTTTCCAAGTACACGGACCTCAGGATCTCCGCTCACTCGCTGCTAAAGCAAATAGTGTCCTGAAGAGCCCATACGTATTTTTAGTGTATGACTGCATTTACGTAACGGCAGAGGGGTAATAATAGCTCCATCGATCACTGGTGTACCATGACCAAACACGCTGGGAAAGCATGCAATCTGAAAACATCCCATTGTGCCAGAAAGGCAAGACTCCCTCTGAGGCCCAGCGGCACAGCCCAGTTCTCTTGTTTCTACAGTAAGGGACATCGTGGTTGCGAGCACACTATTGATTTTTGTTGCCTTCTATTCTATCAAACAGGGAATTCAATTTTCCCTTTGGTGGCCAGTATGATTGCTTTGCAACAAGGATGAAATTATGATCATAGTAATAAAGATGGTAATTCCTACACTCTTTGTTGCACATATCTGGATGTGACTGGGAACTGTAGAAGAAGTATGTCCAGGAGTGTTAGACGGATCAAACTTGGCAAGCAGTCACCATTATCGATTGTGCCCACAGTCTGTAGTTGCAGTCAGACATTAGAAAATCCTTTCTTGTAGTCGTTTTTCTTTCAGTATGATTCCACTAGACAGACACAAGGTACAAGGACTATTACACCCCTTTTTATAACCATCAATTCAATACCTGGGCCATATAATGTGAACACTGCGTCTCTTATGCTGGAAGCGTTATTGCAGCACTTGATAAGAGGCGGGTCAGGGTGTGTTGTGTGCTTTGGTCCTGCAGGGAGGTTATTAGTGCACGGCTCACAGGGCTCACTGTGTGTCTGGGAATGGCACAGGGTGCCAGGACTGGGACATGTGGCGCCCAAGAACAGGCTTGATCTGGGTACAGGAAGTGACCGGGAGTGTCCCAGCCCCACTCCTGCTAAGAGGAAACAATGACACTGCTTTGCTAGGAGAGCCTGCCTGCCCCACCAGATTAATGCACAGTCAGCCAACACATGGTCACATAAAATGCCGACAGAGAAACAGTCTGGGAACATACTTTGTTATGAAATGAAATGGTTTGCTTATGAAACAGTGAGGAAAAGAAAAAAGGTCAGTTGTTTTGTGAAAGATGATGTAGCAATGTGTTCATATGTAATCAAATAATATTCATATCATTTCATATTTATAATGACCTTTTTTTATTCGCGGTCAACCTGCCGTAAGTTTCACTAAGTATTGTAACATAATAATACAGAAGCGAGGAAGAGAGGCAGTTGGAAGCACAGTCACAAGGGAGATCTGTGTGTCTTGGTAAAGTCAGGTGCGAGGTGATATTGGGTCTTGCATAAACACACACTTTATAACAACACTCCCCAAATGAAGATTGCACAAACTGTCTGTTTCTCATGCCAAGCAAGAATCCATGCAGCCTGGGCCAAGGACACAAACACAGGAGGAATGGCAGAGGAAGGCAATATCACATTATAATAAAAACATCATTAAAGCTCACATTTGAGATGAAATCTTTGCTACACGTTCAAATGAGGTACTGTGTAAAGCGGTGCTTGGTCTAATAGGCCTACAACAACAAATATTTGGTTTCACTATTGGCAATAAAAATAAAAATAAAACACGTTCCGCTGTTAAGATCATAATAACTCTATAATATGTCATAGTTCTTGTGTTTTGAAGAATCTAAACAGCAATACAAAGACTTTAAAGAGCTGTATGTGTGAGTAGTAAAATATTAACTTATTTAGAAATTATGACCCTTGATTGTTTGTGAGTGTATGGGGGGGGGGGGGGGGGGGGGGGGGCAGGCAGGCAGACAGGGGGAGGGACACGAGCATGTGTGTGAGCGTGTGTGAGCCCGTGAGCATGCACACGTTGTTTCCCTGATCTCGAGACCAAACCTATGCCCTGGGCACTACAATTGAGTGCTCTTCATACAGAACAGCTAGTTCAACGTTATCTTGCTCCTCTCCTCGAGGTGGCCACAGACTGTGGGTGCAGCTCTCGCTGTTGCTAGGCAAAGGCAAGCCGGCTGTGGACTCAGGGGACATCACAGCGCTATCATTGTTATTCTGATAGTCAAGCACGAGAGCACACGGGTGCAGGTGGCACCCCGTTATGCTCAAGCCACTAACCAAATGACAATCCATTGCGGGTAATAAACCTTGGTGTGGCGAGGGGGGGGGGGCGGTCACTGGCATGACCTGTATTTGACACTGAGTGAATCAGCCCTATCGCCCCTGGAGATCTCCGGCACCAGCGCCGTCTCAGTGGGATTCCGCCCGCTGCATTGTCCCCGTCGGTTTCATCACACGGAGAAGTCCTCACAGCCGATATAAGGTTTGTTATCATGGCGTCACAAACCCAGAGGAAAAGCGACTGGAGACTCAAATTAATTGACATTCCTCTCCCTCCTCAAGGGTCTTCGCTTACCTGTTGTTCGTGACTCCGGCGGTAGCCCTGGCAACCCAGCGCGATGCTCCATCCGCAGAGACGTGAAGGAGCTTGGAGAAGAGATTGACCTGTCACACCTCATCTCCAGCGTAATATGTTACTGTACCCTGCTTTGGTGGCAATCGTTACCCCCAACACCCCTAATTAAGATGAGACAGGAGTTATAGTTTTATCTTGCACAGACTAGGTGAAGTTTTTTTTTGTTCCCAAGTGTGAACATATACAAGTAAAGGAACAAAAATGTAGATAACACCTATTTTCATGGCAGGAGAATGTTTTGGATAAGAGTGTGCCAAACACCAGTCATGACCAGCTGTAATATGTGTGCATCTACTGCACTGTTACAGTATTTACAGTTTTAATGCCGCTGGATGGTAAATGATCACATTAATCGGTTAAACATTTCAAACAGAGTATGTGTATCCATGCCTGCAAAACCCTTAAGCCTCCGCTTTTCAAAATGATTATGTTTCCCTTCTCAAGGACATGAGGAACATTTTCAACTCCATTTGACCGCCAACTTCTGCGTCGTGTTTGCCCAGACGATTGGGCGTTGTGTTACTCTGCCGCCGACCTAAAGAAAAACTCCCAAGTGTCTGACTTGATATGGTTCAAGGGCATTATTGATTGAATGGGAGAAGGATAGAGCTGCTTGTAGGTGTATAACCCTATTACATTTTCCTCGCAGAGGTCGGTTGGCACTGCGCCAGACACGTGCATTTGGTTACGGTTACCTGTTTGGAGGCCGGAGGAGGGGGATGAAGCTGCTGAGGCCCTCTCTCCAGATTGCATAAGATCACTACTGTCGCACACAACCCCTCCCTCTTTCTTAGCTCCTCCTGAGCAGAGGGTACGTTATGTTGTAAACCATGCTGTCTGCTCGTCAGTGTGGTTTCAGGATGCTCCACATACTGTGAAATCTGAGTGTAATGAGATCCTGGGCTGTGGGCTGATTTCTGCTGGGGATTCCTCGCTCAGGTTGCGCTCCTTGGGTTGTGATTCATCATTGGGCCACTCTATGGTAAATGACATGTCATTTCTCAGCACGCAGCTAATTTGGCTGTTTCAACTCCGACAATTATGTTGTGTTTTTAATCATAAACAAACCTATGAATTGACAACTCATGATATGTTTGAGTGTTTAATTGCAATAACATGGTAATACATTGAACATTGTTGTCAAGGGTCTGCTGTTCTGATTTACTTTCCCACCCAACTGATAATAGGCAATTATTTATGGGACTTTATATAAACTATATATATATTCAACATGTTGAGCTGAGCCTCTGTTCTGTTGCTTTATGAATGTAAATATAGCATTCATTCAACAGTCTTCGGAGAGTCTCTCTACTTTCCTCTCCCAGAGACAGCTGTTTAATTATAGGATTCATTAGCCTCGGTAGTTCCAGTGCTCTCTGCACTCCTCCATAAGGACAATAACAATATGCTCCCCTATTAACATCTCAGACCTCTGCGTTTCAAAGTACTCTGTCAAGTAAGCGCAAAGTTCTGTTGACCGAAGGCCATTGAAATCCTGACAAACTTTCATCGCCGTCATACTTTTAATAAGTCACAGCGACTCTCCCTTGCCTCGACCTCAGCTATGCGGCCTTTACACGTCCACCCCCTCTTGCACTGGTTAGAAACTACACCGACTGATACATGAGAACCTCCGACTAGGGTCTGGAGCATCTCGAGAGCGTCTTGAGAGTGAAGGCTTGAGCCAAAATAAGACGCGGCATTCCCAGCAACCCCCTGGCCCTATTTTATAACTCCAAGAAGTGCCCCTCCTCAGAACGCTTCCAGCTCCCCTTCGTCTGGCCTGCCCTTAGGGATTTTCGACCCATCCAGCCTCTTTGGTCTCACAGACAATCACATGGAGAGGTCCCGGGCCACTTCTGACGTCCTCCAAGGGCCATCCTGCTGCATGTACAGAACCATAGGAGGGCGTGGAAAACGGAGCGGTGTGATTAAACACATTAATCAAACCAACTTAAGCGAGGTGAGGAAAGTTGATTGCAATGTCAGTGGAACGCTGACACGACTCCCGTTACCCACAATCCTCTTTAACGTGTGCATGCATAAACACACTCCTTTACACACGTTTGCACCCGCATATACATGCAGGCTTGCATTTACCATCACACACCCACTCGTCCCAGATAATAAAGCGGCCCGTCAACTTGAAGAGAGGCTTTGAATGAGATTATTAGCACTCGTTTGCCCTCGTTTGATCTACAAACAAGCCCATTTCTCAGCACATCAGCCCTTGTAGCTGTTCTTCTTTAGTATGCATGTGGAGACTCCTCAATGTGACCTTGTGGTGTTTGATTTGAATCGTATTTATTCATGTGCTCATGTTTTTCCTCCATCTCTATGGTATCTTCTCCAGTATGTTTTGCACCACAAAGGCACAGAAGGAAATCAAATAATTTGCTACCAGCCTTTTGTTGCTCACAGTGCAACCAAAGCTTACTGTATGCCCTGTCGTCGTTCAGAGCTAGTAGGATCTGCAATTAAAACTACAGTTACTTCGGCTCCAGCTTGTTTAACACTTCTTTCATTCGTTTTGGAAAACGGAACCTCCTCACAACTAATCAAATGATGTTTTCTTTCTTTGATATCTCCACGTGCATCTGCTGCTATGCTGAGAGGCCAATTTGTCTTCACTCGACAATTTCAAAACACAAGCCTCAATGCTTTGCATGCAGAATGGAGGGAGGGGGCACTTACTTCAATCATTCGTTGTACAGTATAATGACCCCAATCATAGCGCTCATGAGGAGTAATTATAACAAGGCATACTTTTAATATTATTAATCCTCAAAATACGACCTCTGGTATTTAAGTGCCATAAGAATAAAATGTTTTAATAAAGCAAGGGCCTTTGTTCCAAGCAGTGTTTTAGTCAGCTAAGTTGCACAGAGTAGAAGAGGACTGGGGGCATTTTAATTAAATACAGGGTTAGTAATCGAGGGTTGTGGGTTGTCTTGTGTTTGGCAAATAAAACAAACTGTGCCATCAGTCTGCAATGTATTTTTTCTTAATTTAAGACTGTACTTTATGACCAGTCTGAAAATGCTTAGCGTATGTGTTGGGAATTGATTGAATGCATTGATCACCATTCAGTTTAGGACTATGAGTTGATTTTATGAGCCAATTCTAGGCACCAATCCTCTTTTCCTGTCACAACAATCCTTGGCCTTAGTGCTTACAGTAAAATACTATTCACTCAATTTTGTGATTTTACACACTTTCATTTCAGTGATACATTTTCCTTCCAGTACTCCAGTAGTCTTTATATATCCATAGCCTGCCTGGAAAAGCTGTTGCTATGCTGACTCAGGAGAGGGGACCTAGGTAACAGATGTGGGTCTGGGATGATTCAGTGAACAGTAAGCCCCATGGTTACATAATCTCTCCAATGGGGATTTCTTGGTCTGGGGGATCCCCTTTCAGAGGATCGCCTGATCAACAGAACACCCCTCAACCTCCCCCCACCACACACCAACAATCACTCACTGTCAATCTCTTCTTAGCTGCCTCTCACAGTTGAGTTCGAAGCTCCAGTGTCAAGCAAAGGTGACAGCCAACAATATGCTGCTAATTCACAGCTGACCCATTGAAAACTCCATAGACTGGTTCAAGAGGTCAAAGGGTACGTTTTTCCTCTCACCATGGCAACCAACATTCAAAAACACTCAGATGGGGGATAGGGAGAGGTGCTTTGGACGGCAATAGCGGAATGTTGCTATTTGGGTTGCAACCTGAGCTGGGATCCCCTTATGTTGAAGTGTCAACACTAAGGAAAGACGCTGTTGTCTGGAACGAAATTTTTTGCTTCCTCTCGTCTGCGGATGATTTCACTGGTGTTTGGGCGTCTAATTAAAATTCTCTCACTTGTTATAATATATTCAGATAAAACGCAACTATTGCTCTCTAACTTTAACATTTGTGTACACTTTCACACACACAGACAAGCATGTGTGTAGGTATATCTAATCACACACACACACACACACACACGCACACACACACACACACTGGCTTGTCTCCATGTAGAGGATGGAATCCGTCTGTTTGGGGCCCATCTGTTTGGCACCTCTCTCCATCAGCCTAGGTGTCACCATCGGGAAATTATCGAGGATGTTTGTGTGTGTGTGTGTGTCTGTGCATCACTGTGTCCGTTTCTGGGTGTGAGTGCGTGGGCTCCATATCCATAGTATGCTGATGTACAGTACATGATGTAAGATAATGCTCCAACACAGAGCTCCTTCTGGTGGGGCTTTACCATAGAGGGCCAGATCAATAAGCTGCCAAGAGCCTTGAGCGGTTAACTGGGCTCTTCCCTATTGAGCTCTCCGACAACACAAAGCCTCTTCGGAAATGAGAGGGAAGGAAAGAGTGATCATTAACTGCAGCACACAGAGTCAATTGTGTTTGCTCAGGCCTTTCCACACGTTCCGTCCAGCGTCGACAAAATCGGCAATTGTTTGCCCGGTTCGATTTACATTCTTGAACGTTCTTGAATGCTTCACTACTTCCTGACTGTATTGGCATACCGATTAGAAGAAGAAGAGCTTAATGGAATCCGACCAGGTCTTAAATCTGGCGAACCAGGTCTTGAAATCATGAGAACACTATGTGATTAAAAAACAGGTGTTTGTTAGGCTCTCCATGAAGTTCAAGGACTTGAGGAAGGAGGAGAAAGGGGCAGAACATCTGCTGACTAATCTAAAGTACAGCTGTCTTGATTGCAGGCTATTGACATGCCACCAGAAGACATAAGGGTCAGAGACAGCATATTGTATCTCCCTGCATCAAGTGACTCGGTCATACGTGGAACCAGAGTCCTGTGGAGGTGAACAGCAGAGAAGGTAAACATTTACATCTCTTACTCATCCCATCTTTTCCAATATCACTTTCTATTTCACGTTTCTTTTCTTATCGCTCTCAGAAGAGGTAGACATTGACCTCTCTTCCTTGACTTTCTCTTTCACTCGACCCCTTTCTATCTTACGTTTCCGTCCTTATCTCTTTCTGATGTCCTTTTCACTCCCCTCTAGTGTTTCTTTCTCTTTTAACCTCCCCGGTTGTCCTCCATGCGGTTTCTGGCCGGATACTACCTGAAACTCAAGCCCTGTGTCCTCTCTCACTGAGCTCATTAGTCACCACTTGAGACCAGCGCTATTCTTTGGATAAAGTCATTTAATGATTTTTCCCACTCCAGCCCGCCAGCTTAGTCTGACCTACGCCTCATCTGTGAAATGCTCCCCAGGCACTATAAAATAACCCAAAAAAAACGTTGATTCAAGATGGTTCATGTTGCAGTGTTAAAATGTCCGTACGGCATCAAGGCCAGCGAGCACCCAGGCTGTGTGCTTCCTAGGGCGATCCCATAACATCCGCCGTTAGCAGTCAAAGTCAGGTGCATTCCGTGGATCGCCCATCGATGGTTGATGACCATTATGCCCAGTCGTATTGAGCTGATGGGTCAGCTCAGCCGTCCCCCCCAGTGAGAGGCCAGTCAGATCCAGACATCCATCACCACACGCGTGCTCCAGGGATACGGCCCCATAAATCACCAGAGCTAATCAACTCTCCCAGATGAGCATTGATACGAGGGCCTTAGGGAGGTGGAAATAAAGGAGGGGGGGAGGAGGGGCAAGTTTAATGGCGCGCTTCCCATGCTCACGGAGAGTTGTAGACTTACTGTGCTGTATCCTCTAGCGTGGACCATCTGCTGGTGCAGGGACGGGGGTTGGTCGTGGACCGTTTGTCAAGGGGCGTGAAGGCCACGGAGCGGCTGATGGCGTAAAGCGCTGACTGTGGCGTTCTCTAATGGGGGGGACTGGGAGGGAGTGGGCAAGGGAGTGGACTGGCCTTTAATGAATGACTGCGGTGTGTTACGGTAGAGATCTGGAGGGGCTACTCGGAATCAAGGGTGGCAGGGGGCCCTACAGGCTGCTCTGGATAATAGTTCATTCCTACACTCTAATGGCAATTTCCAATTGTCTGTGTTGCTTGCTTACGATACTGTTTAGCGTTGTTGTTGTTTTTGTTGTTCTTTGACTCCTTTTTTTTATAGTGCAGCCATGTACTCACTAGTCACCAAGATGCTTTATTGTATATTCATTGGCCTTTCTCTAACTCATTTGCTCCTATTCTTACTATATGGTTGCATGCATGGGAAAACGGTGCATGGGTTCAACTGAACAATTAGATAGTTCAGGGCTGATCCCCCTGTACTGAGGTTTATGACTATATCGGTGGGGCAGAGCCACTTTGCTGCAGATCACTTGTCGGCCGTTGGCATTATAGCGGCTGGGGTTATCGGCGGGAAACCAAGGAGGAAAAGGGGAAACTAGAGAGCTGGAGAGATCTCAGATAGAGGAAATGAAAGAACAGCAGGCAGGGAAATGAGAAAGACAGGGTCATCGTGGAGGAAAGTAGATTTTCGAAACAGCAAACGAATCAAAGTTAATGTTAAGTGTTTATGTGAGAGATTGAGATAGGTATATATATATATATATATATATATGTATGTATAGAGAGAGAGAGAGAGAGAGAGAGAGAGAGAGAGAGAGAGAGAGAGAGAGAGAGAGAGAGAGAGAGAGAGAGAGAGAAAGAGAGAAAGAGAGAGAGTGAGGTGTTAATGACTTTGTGTGCGGGACCTACATTCGTGCATGTCTGCAATTGCCAGTGGAATCATTGAGTGGCTCCTTGGTGGGAAGCTCTCACTCTTTCCATCACCTGACAGACATCAAGGCAGTCCTTCATCCTCCTTAGTTATTCCACAGTTGCAGCATTGCAAAAGGTTTCCCCCACTCTAAATAAAGAACAGACACACACCGTATCCACTTCTTCTCTCGTGACTTCTGGAACCAATCTCCTCACCCCCTGCACACACACCGACAAGTATGCACCTGTGTGTTGATTCAGATTTCCTGTGCATGCTCAGTGTCAATGTCTTTCTTTTGGGTGTTTTGGGTTAAACAGGCTTCATAACACAGGCACATTTTAGAACCAAGATTAGTGCTTGACGACCCACAGGAAAGAATGCCTGCAATAAACGGCCACAGTAAAGCCGCACCACCTGAGCTCCCTTTCCCCAATCGCTGTAAGCTGCCCTGGGTGTTGAGGGGTCTCGATTCGGGGGGCGAGGGAGCTCTGTCGCTTAGAGCTGAGCGCCACTAAAATAGAAGGTCCTGTCACATAGGCCTTGCACCGTGTCTAACTAGAGAGGGAGGGTGAGCCTCTTATCGAGCGTAGCCCCCGTCCTTGTCAAGGACCTAATTATCCTAGAAGGGATGCGAAGTGAAAAATAACATGGGGCCCTGTCTGTTCATATTCCCCCAATGGACTGTCAAAACGACCTTTTTTTTTTTTTTTTAGATATATAAATATATATATACCGCCCCCGCAACAAACAGACGGTAAAAGGCGGGTCTCAAAGGTACATTTACCCTCCGATGAGGCAAGATTGCATGAGCTATGAAATTCAAAGTTACAAAATGAAGTACAGCAATTGTTCTACATGCATGGACAAAGTAGGAGAAAAAACAGCAGTGCAAAGAAAAGTGACAATTGTGAACTCAGTTTAACCACATGAAGGCATCCCACACGTCTAAGCCACGTCTAAGATACGCAGCAACATGTGTTGCTCTCAAGAAAAGAGGGAGAAAAGGTGTGTCACAGTAAATGAACTAAGGCCACCGCCAACATTTTCCTTGCATTGTAAATCAAACAATTGTACTACAATAATCGCCATCCTTTTGTGCAACCTCTGTCTTTAAGCTGCTAGCTTAACGAGTCTATAACAACACCCAAGCACATACTGCAGAGCCTAAAGCATAACAACTCCAACAAAAGACCTCATCTAAACTTCCAGCGCAGGGCCTGCTCCACACTGCAGAACTATGTCGATGGCCCTCGTACCACCCGCACACTGTTCACTCCTCCACCGGGTCAGTGGTGGGTTGGAGGTGCTGACAGAGTTATGTCTCAGGTACCGCGGGGAACGGATATCCCCAGCCAGGGCCAGGGTGATGAGAGGCTGATAGTGGTTCTGGATTTACAAACACCCCCACCCCTGTTCATCCTCCAACACTATCCCAAGCATACTAGACTGCGTTTGGAAAAACCTAGTCAGACATGAGACCGTCACTTTCACTCTGTGTCAACGGTAACTTTATTTTGACGATGTTACAAGTGATAACTGTAACCCAACTGTCTCAACATCTGCTGGTGTATGTTTCTTCTTTGGGTGTCTCTTCAATGCCACATTCGGTAGGATGTAGGATTGTTAAAGCTATTTGATTTACACCAACAGTTTGCACCAGTAACTGCTGAGATAATGGCAAGGTGAGGAATATCTTTCAGTAGCAGCATTGCCAGTGACAGCAGGTGCTTGGCGGAGTAGGGACTACAGTCACCTTAGTCCCCGTATATACACAAACACTCTCTTACTCTCTCTCTCTCTCTCACAAATGCGTGCACACACACACACACACACACACACGCACGCACACACGCACGCACAAGCCCTCACTGACACGCCCACATTACTGACCATATTACGGGGAGTCCGCAATGTGTCACCGTGAAATATATATCCAATGTTTATTATATTCGGTGCACCCCTGGCAACCCAGCTCAACATGGATATAGTGTTGCAGATAGGTATGTTCGGTGACTGGTCTACCCTGGGGTTGAGTGGTGTTATTGGTTAACACCAGGAAAACGAGAGGATTATATTTTAGGGGAATGATCGTAAATAGCCCATCCGGTAAAACAAGCTGAGTTGCATGCATGTCGGTATGATGCATCGGTACACTCCGTACAAAGCAAATGCCTGGTGAGCGACTGGCCCACTGACTATCACGTTGCCCCTCTAAAGACGGCTGGCTGCACGGTACACCAGTCAAAGTGCCAGGCTGCTGGTGTGCGATCAGGAGAAAGGCGCTCGGAGCCGCGCGCGTTGATGACCCGGAGACAGGTGCGACGCAGTCACCCTTCTAAGTATAGAAGTCTGCCGCCCGTGGCATTCCCATAGTGTCTCACGCTGTCGAGATGACAACACGGTGGCGCGAGTCCCGGACTCCGAAGAGCTCCGCCTGGTCAAACCACCAGAGGCTCCAACCCTTTCTCCTCCTGACCCCTCGCCCCTCCATGTCATGGACGCCTTCACTTGTGCAGGTCGCTAATGCTGGGGGGTGCCTAGGAGAGCACGGTGCCTGGGCAAGGCAAGTAAAGTGCTGAACTAATGCTGAGCCTCTGCGACAAAGAGCCTGGTGCATCTGGAAAAGAGGTCATGGGCAGAATCAATGAGGCTTACTAGGACTGTGGTTTCTTCTATGCCACTCAGTTACACCTAAAATCTGATGAATGGCTTTCCCCTGCAAACCAGGTCATTGAGAATAATAGTCGGCTGTTGAATATTGGGACATTTCAGTGCCATTCACCTTGACACACGAGGGCTCTGTGGCATAGGCAGGCCCTTACTTTTTTTGTAATGAGATAGACATTCCATCACATTTATGTTTTTTTGTATCATATTTTTTTTTATATATAAATAAGTTTGTATTCATATTTGGGACACAACAACCATTTCTTTAACAGTTTAATACAAAACTACGATACATATACGAAGTCTCAATATGCATACCACAAGTGAAGGACAGCCATCATTTAAGTGGGGAGGTCAAGTCATAGAAGGACATATTTCATCAACCACTGATGATGAAGATTTAATTGCATCCCAAATTGGCAGCTCTACTTTCAAGTGTCATCTTAAGTGATTGCTTCCAAAGGCTTGTATTGTTTGATTGTGTGTAATAGAGTTCACTGCAATGGGGGGAAAAAATTGTAAGTAGGGTTATATAAACATAAGCGGCTGTAAAGTTTAATTTAAACTTAAATGTTTTTTAAGTGTTGCTAAATTGATGGTGATGAACTGTGCATGAGCTGACTGAAGCAGGGGTACAGGGATCCACCATTACATTGTTAATCACAGAAGTCAATAAGGAGAGAGTGAATGAAAAGCGTTTGCGAACCATATCATTTGTGTATTTCTATTTTTTATAAAGTATTGATTTGTTTCTCCTGCCATTTAATATGCAATTAGACATAATATGCAGTCAACAATTTAGTTTGTGTAACCTGAATTTACATATCATAAATGTTCTGTATATTATAGTATAATATACTATTATTTTGCTATTGGAATGATTTATTGGTTAAGTCGTCATGCAATTTATTGAATAGAAAACCCCACCAAACTTCATTATTGCCAAATGGCTTTCCTCCGCCTCATTGGTTCATCCTGGTCAGTGGAGGTATATTAGGTGTGGTCTAATCTGCATAAATATCCCATCATTCCGTTTCTGTTGAACTCCTCACATCATGTGCCTGTTCTGTTGGTTAAGGAGTGAACGTGACATGGCTGCTTTAGTGGTGCGGCTGTGACCCCAGCCTGAGACACGTTCCATCTTTGCAGGGGCGTTTATTTTGTAAACTATGCAAACATGTCTGCCCTGCTTTGCTCCCCTTCATCAGATGTGCTCTTCCCTGAGGGGATGGAAGCGTCACATTTTTGTTGAGAGTGAGGGGTCCTCTTTAACACTGACTCGGGCTGACAGAGAAGTCCAGCCTGCACGCCGTACACACAACGCAAGGTGGCCGTGCAGATTGTCTTTGATCGACAACGGTGGGGTGAGGGCAATAGACTTCACGCGTCACCAGGGCAACTCTAGATTCCCACTCCTCATGCTAGTGAACGAAAAGAATCCTCTGCCCTTTGGGGAAGTGGTAAACCTTACAAACTATGCTTTCACATTTCCACAAGGGCAACATTAAGGAGCATTAAGTTGATAAATCATAGAACCTGCCAGCCCTTTTAATACGCTGAGATCTGACCCTGCCTCAGTAGCCTATCGTTTTACACACATAAACATCAGGGAGAGTGACACATGCTTTTACATCAAGGCTATCACCGGCTGATCATTGGTCATCCCTCATCCTCTTCAGCCGCTTGTCCGGCTGTCACTCCCCAGCATCCATCTCTCCCCGGCAAGGTCAGTGTCGCCGCGATGGTGGTGGTGGTGCCCGGGGCATGTCCGCGGGCCAGACTGCCAGCGGCTGGACATGTCACGATGGTTCTGCTCTCCCCACTGAGGGCAGGACAAACAACTCTAAAGCAAAACTAAGTGAGCCGTTTTGGGGAAAAACACTGAGCTATCAGAAACAGAAGGCAATTGTTCTTGTTGGCATGATTGTAATTAATCACAGTTGAAACCCACTGACAAGGGAAGTAAAAATTGTTTTTAGAAGCAAGGTTTTTTGTGTTGCCACGTTGCTGAGAGGGCCCTAACCAGATAAATAACTTTCCAAAAGGAGATAAATCCTTTTCAGCACACACAGATCTGAGATAGGGATGGGAAATGGTAAAATCCTGTGCTGACAGTTTTCATAAACTGCTGCACCATGTGTTATTTTGCCTCGAAAATAAAAATAAGTGGTGTAGAGTATAAATAGGTGAGGTCAAAGATGTAAGGTAAAAAAGAAAACACCACCATGCCAATCAGATACCCCTGTAGTATGAAGACAGGATGAAACCTAATTCTGGGATTGCATTAAGGCAGCATCAACTTCATTTTAGAATTTAGATAACGAATTCGGTCGGGGCTCGGTTCGGCTCGGTTCGGGTCACAACTCTACTTGGCCGCTTCGGCTTGGGCTTGAATATTTCGTCCTGGACTTCGTCCCTTGGATGTATGTTACACACGTGGTTTAACCATTCAGTAGTTCTCCTTTCCAGTGAAGGGCTCTCACTGGACCAGTAGACAAGGTTTCATACAGCTAACCCACACAAAAGGTCAGATTTTAATTAGCTAGGTGTTCCGCTGGTTTTTTTTTTACGTCGGGGGAACACTTAAGTCATCTGAAATCCAAAGAAGCAATAAAATTATCAACTGTGTTTTGTTTGAGATTTGATACGGAAAGACTCCAGGGAACCTGCCTCAGGTTTTATAAGTGATGGTTTTTGCTAGTACATTTTCCCTTTTTTGTTCCAAGTAAGATTATTGACATTACAGCTTCTGACAGTTCCTGTCACTGACCCTGAGATCCGATCACACAGAGGTGAAACATACTTGTTTTAACCGGTGAACTTCCTAAATGATCCAACAAACGTATATTCTCAAGTCATAAAATGTCTTGGTTCTCTTCTGTTCTCTTCTCTCTTCTGTTCTCAAGGAAGATAGACACTTATGACTACCCTATAAAAGAGATTATGAGATTAAGTTCCTTATTTCCCACAGGTTAACGGAATTTCTTTCTGAAATCAGCGGTATGGTCTTTTAACTGGCGGAATTAGTGAACATTAATGGGAAGATGTCAAACTAGTCTTGGCCTATTTTATTAGTGAAATATACTGTATGTGTAGGGACATACGCTGCAATGTCTTTCAGAGTGAAAACAATGGGACCACGCAATAAAAGGCTTTGAAGCACGGTGATGTCCATGACAATGATTTATGGGTGTTTAGATAGAGTTAGGCACAGGGAAACCCCTCCCCAACCACATACAGTGTATGCACCCAGGCACACACACTACCACAACTGCAGACGTAAACACACACACACTCACACAAACCCTCTTTTTCTCTCACACACACACACACACACACACACTGTATCCTTGACGCAGTGCAGTATATGGACATATTCTCTTATAGACTTGGCACCAAAAAATAACTCAATATGCCATTGGATCTCATGGAAAACAAATCCCATATCAAAAGGTTCAGGTCTGTGACATTTCTATATAGAAAAAAGAGAAGTCTAAGCAGATTACTGCTAGAAACAATGGCCGTATTGTGGTATGGACTGGGAAATAGCCAATGCCAGTTTAGGCCCGTAAAGGCTTGCGGGAGCAGACATTTACATTGGCTCTTCGTCAATAGTGGATCACTGATTCAATCAGACGGGTAGGTGTGCATTCAAACTCTGGGGCTGTAAATTCAACAAGGGGTTTGAAAGGCGTCCATCAGCTTCGGACTTCCTGTCACTAGGCAATGACAATGACGAGCACTGGAGAGATTGATTGGTGCCATACCGGGGACTTTTCTATTTTGCTAATTTTGTCTGATTCTGTTCGTCACTGGTAACTCTCATTCCGTATGTCACTATTGCATCGTTGTTTTACCCCCAGTATAGACAACTGAACAGATGTTACTGGTAGTGCATTGATTATGTACTTGCTGTGATAATTAATCAGGAGGAGTCAATAATAGAGCTTCTTTTGGAAGCGCAAATGCCCTTTTAGACCTTTTCAAGTATCAATGTGACAATGTGTAATTGGTATCAATAGGGGATTTTTCCTTCAGGCTAAATGGTAAATGCATATGTATATTTGTGGCATCTAATGCTTATGCAAATAACGGTTTTGTCAAAATCTTAAAAAGAGATGCTTTAAGAACAGGAGAGATAAAAAATATATTGATGTAATCTAACAAAGTATTTACTTAAAATGTCATCATATGCTTTTTTTTACGTTTACTTCCTCCCTTTGAGGGTTTTCTATTATTCCAGTGGCCTCTGGGTTTGTGCAGGTCTTTTAGGGTCCCCATCTGAGGCAGCAGTGACAGAGGGATTCTAATTCAGAGACTACTGTTCCCTCGTTAGCCGGATCCAGATCTAGGCCTTTCTGCAGAATTCAACTGGACACAGTGCAGGCCCCGTGCATAAAGGATGAGCAAATATTACCAGACAGCTGAACCGGCAACATTTGAGGAATGTTAAATGTCAGAGGGAGTCTCGCTTGTTGCCATGGCAGGACAGACAGATGAGCAGCTGTAATGAATCCATGTAGTCAGGAACACAAGTGCGGATTTATTTTATTATTATTTACGACAGCGTCAAACCAGCAGGCAAACTCAAGGTCAACAACAGGCGGGAGTCAAAAACCATTGAATTCCAAAAAAGGTATATACAACAGAGGATGTGGGCGGAACCGTGGCATAGCAGGTCAAACTAACAGCGTAGTGGACCCAACAAAGGCAGACATATTGAGGGAAATAATAGGAAACAGGTGGGAACAATTCGTAATCAAGGGAAGAGGATCGCTGGGCGGGAGACGTGGGCGTGAAAGCAACAGCGAGGAGTATGAGAAGATTAGGGCGACTTGGAGAAGGAGAAGGAGAAGGAGAAGGAGAAAGGAGACGGAGAGGGAGGGGGCATTACCAGCGGAGCCTTGTTTTGTCGAGTTGACTTTGTTGATCCCCTCTACACCTAAAGCATTCATATCGACTTAGTCTGTTTGACAAACCAAAGGAGCGTCCTCAGCTATCATGCCATGTTTATCAACTACTCAAACACAGAGAAGTCTCTTCTAGTCATCCATCTCATCGTGGACTCATCGGTTTTGTCAGCCAAATGGGACGAGATTCAATGGATGATAGAGCTGTCACCAGGGCTCACCGGCACGGCTACTGCACAGCGGGAGGGAAGGGAGGTGACAGGGCCATCCATCTTTAGGGGGAGCTGCATGTGGTCATCTCCCCCAGGTTTACCCCTCATTATCAAGGCAAGCAGATTAAGATGGGCCTCATCAATGAGGGCCATGCTCAAGTGCATAGTGGACTTGACACCAGCTATACGTTCTCATTAGATCCCCATCCAGGGAGATGTGGATGGAGGGAAGAGGGCCCAGGGGAATAGAAAGAGGGAGAGAGAGGAAGGGAGAGAATGGTGGCACCTGTGTGTCTTATCTTGCCGTTGTTCCGGGATACGCCATTATACCAGGAAGCTTGTGGCAAACAAAACGCTCATATCACTCTTAGGCTGTGTCAGTTGAATGGCATGACTACCTCCTGCAAAATTCCAATACACACACACACACACATGTGTGCACACACAAACATATACTGGCTAGGGCGGCGGTCTAAGGGCTGTTAGCAAGATTACTTTACATAAACTAAGGGTTGTAAACCTGCCAGTATGACCGCTCCTTAGTTTGTTTGGATTGTCTGGGTGACTAGCAAGGTGGATATTTTATGAACTGGTCATAAATTAATTTGATCCGCAAGCACAAGACAATGCAAATAAAGTGTATTATAAAATGGCACACCTCTGCAGTCGTTAATCATTTGGTTGCTGCATTTAATTTTTTGTTTCCTGTTCTTTATTGCTTATGTTACCTTCTATCCAGTGAAATGATTGCTTCCACACCTGTCCGTGGATCAGTGCATATATGAAGGTCAAAATGGGTATAGATTCCTGTCGCGGGGTTGTAATCCCCCAGATCCACAGAGAGGTGCTTTCTGGTTTGTTGGTGATGGATGAAAGTCATCCTTTTAGTAAGGGATGGAGATAGGGACGTGCACTGAGGTCATATGGCCAAAGTCACTGCATCTGTGATTTACAATGAGTCCCTGTGACTCTTCATCCCATCCAAGCTATTTCTTTGAACACCTTACTGGACTAGGATATGGGCAACGCCTGATGACTTTTGTTTTTACAAGAACAGGTGGCTTAATGGAGTTATTGTGGCAATTAGAATTTGTTATTCTGCTAATGCCCTGACATTGTCAACGTCTCACACTAAAAGCAACAGAATTCATACCGGGATTTCCATCTGTGCAGTGCTAATATAAGCTGGTCCTTATGTAATCATCACGTCCACAGCGTTGAATAGTCTCCCACCCACCTCGAAAGTAAAGTCTGTGTATGGTCAAGGCGATAAGTTTACATGAATAGAAACGATAATTTCTGTTAACAAGAAAAAACGCCTGCACACTTTCAAGCTTTATAAACACAGCATCCCTAACAATAAAATGTTCTATCTGGCTAGCTAGGTGAGAGCTGAAGCAAGGAAGAGAGCAAACAAACGGCAAGCTGCTACACTGAGGTGAACAGAGATAACCTAATGTTACTGATTAGCGAACACCAACGAGCTTTACACAAAATGGAGGCACACAATTTACTTTTACTCCTCAAAGGAATAACGATTCAATACCTCCCAAGGGACCTAACGCCTACACTGAACACAATAGGGTAGGAACTGTCTAGAAGTCCATTGCAGTACTGAACTGAATCCTTATAGTTTGACATTTTGCATTTGAGATGATAAAATGACCCTTTGCAGTACAACATTGTCCTGCTTGGTTAGCAATATAGCAAAAGGAACCATAGTCAGGCTAAATTAGCTTTGTCACACCCGTGCATTTAGGAAGGACGTTTTTTTGCGGGAGGACACTAAACGGAACATGTTTCCCCAATGTCTCGAGGCAAACCCATTCAAAGCATAATACTATTAGTCCATTGATCCCAGTGTGGCTCCATAACACCTCTATTGAGTCGGATGTCCTTCCCTGACACCTCACTGGGTTTTGATTTGGTCCCACATTACCTCCTCCACTGTCACTGTGATATATAAGTATGTGCCTGTGCCTGCCCCCCGCCCCCCCGGCCCACGCCCCCGCCCCCGCCCATTGTTAGCCCCAGGCCCACTAGGATGCCTTGCCCATCACAACCCTCTGAGTAAAGCCATTGTGGGAACACTAATGAAAGTCACAAACAGGAGCAGCTTTAATGGCAGGAAAGACATGTTACATCTGTTTGTTCTCTAGTTTCCTACTACGGTGGCTCACAATCTAGGCCTTCATAGCCCAGGACTGTGCTGTACCAGTTCCCCCTGGGCTTTCCAAAAAAAGAGGGAAATAAATAAATTAGAAGGCTGCAAGAGGAGAACTCTCCAGGCGATTCTACAAAACCACTCAAATGGAAAGAAAAATAATTATCTGACTTGAAGTAATAAGCTGCATAAAACAAAACATCCACGGCAATTTCGAAATAAGATGTCATTACATCCCTTTCCAGTATTAGTGTTTACACCTATTTTAATAACATCTGTTGGTCTATTGAATACCAGCCACCACCAGGTCTAGAAGTGATGAAAAGAGCTAATCCCAGGATCACCCACTGTTCAAGCGAACAGCAAAACCGCCCCCCACCCTGACTCATCTCTGCACAAAAGTTGGAGTTTCTTTCCCCATCAACCATTACTCTACATTTAATATTGAAGAAAGTAACTTCCGTCTCCTGCAGGGAGTTACCATTTCTAGATCAGAAAGTTGGATAAACTTAACTAATCATCAGGCTTGTGTTTGTTTTGGCTCTCTGTCCTTCTTGGACAGGCTTAAAAATAATAAAATAACACTGGACAACTGTTGTTAGCTAGATGTATTTCCTTGACAGGGTAGCTATATGCTCTCTGAGATAAGAGGAGAGAAGTGGCTTGCTTTAACTTTATGGAAAAGAAGGAGAACAGAGAATAAAATGCAGACACTTCGAAATCCTTATAGAGCGGAACAGCCATCACATTTGTCACTGTTCTATTTTACAGGGTGTAATTGGTTTGTAAATCCGTCTAAATTCTCTTTGCCTGTTTGGCCGACGTTGTTCCAAATGTCACCTTAATTGTCTT
The DNA here is from genome assembly GCA_017639675.1 of Aplochiton taeniatus. Taxonomy (NCBI): domain Eukaryota; kingdom Metazoa; phylum Chordata; class Actinopteri; order Galaxiiformes; family Galaxiidae; genus Aplochiton; species Aplochiton taeniatus. The sequence continues at coordinate 9,221,021 of CM030172.1, forward strand.
GTTCTGCACGATAAAAAAACACTGCATCTTATCCGAATCAGATCCCACAGTTTGATGATGTCGTTTTACTGTCGTGTAGGCCTAATTTACAATCCTCTCATGCAATTCTCTGCTCTTTTGTGATTGATATTTATTCCATTTTACCATGAAAAATGTGTCAATTTGCCAACTTCCCAGTGCAAAATTACTTTTCCCTCTGCCTTTGAACGTTTGGAAAACAATTTAGAAATGCTTAAATAACACATCAGTAACCCATTTTGAATAAGCTAAGCCATCACTATAAGATAGGATAATTTCTTATTGGTCCTAAACTACTGTATACTGACGAGCATACAAGACCAGTCATACCCTACTAATATATTGTCATGTTTTTCTTCAGCAAGTGTTGCCCTCACGTCAATAGAGGGGATTTTTTCATAAGCGTTACTCCCTTAAAGAGGAGATCCTTGCAGTTCAAGCCTGTGATGTGGCTCTCTGATGACTGTCCCCTGCCATCTCAGCTCCTAATGTATATTATCTAATGTTAGGGACATTATCTCAGCAACATTGACAAATGGGGGAATTGTAGTTGCCAGGCAGCACACACACACACTCCCAAACTGACTGGAGCTGAGCAGGTGCTCTGGACTGATACAGGGTGATGGTATGCCATGCGACGGCTGGCAAAGGGAAGGCTTTTGTGGGTCTGCAGGCTATTTCTGTCGCTGAGCCTCTCCCTTGCAGAAAATATGTCCAGGAAAAAAAAGTTCCATGTTGACAACAACTGCCACAGCCTGTGATGCCGTCCGGGGTAAGGGGGCGTCTCAGGAAAGCAAGAGTGGCTGTTCAACTGCTCTCTTGATCTTTGGGATGCACACACCTTCCCTGAAGAGGATAATGTGTGTGAGGGATCAACACTCTGGGTCTGGAACTGCTGACCGCTTAAATCGGTCGGGGCTTTGGGTCTTATACCGTGCCTTGATGCTGTGAGCCAGCCACTTAAACAAATATTGACGTATTTCTAGCTCCTGGCTGGCATCATAACATTAAAAAAACAGGCTATGTTTAAAGTTGAGCTTAAAGACTTGTAAGGTGGGTCTGAGTAATTCAGAGTCTTTCAGTCTTTCAGAGTGCATGTGCAAAAATTAAAAAAGGCTCTTTCACAGTTTTTCCCAAAACATGTTTTTCTTATAGCAAAGGATCAAAATAAGTAATAATAAGCTGGCAAACAGGAAGAATTTGACCAAACTTTGAATTAAGTGTTCAATTTGCTCCACAACAACTAGACGAGGACTTTTTGCTAAGATATGATAACAGTAACAACAGGCACAAAAAAATAAAAAATAAAATCTGTACTGTGTGTGAGCAACTCCACTGGTTACAGCCAGAAGTTGTGGATTTTTTTTTAGAGCAGAATTGGGGCTGGGGAACTTTTTTTTAGCTTTATAAAATAGAAAGAGCATGCACATACTATTTTTGCCCTCTTCACCCCTTTAGTAACACCCACAACCACTCTCACCAATGATCTGTTGCAACTGGCAGAACGTCCCTCTAAGATGTTATGGAGCTATTTTTCCATCAAGAGTAATAAAGATGGAGTAAAAGAGAGGAGATTTGTGGCAACTGAGAATGGCTGGTGTATTTCAATATCAATAACATCCTTCGCAGTAAGGAATTGTGGACAAAAACATCGATAAGCTTGTTATTATGTTGATGTTTTATTATGTGGATGTTTTTGATATGTTAATTACCGTAAGAACCAAGTCCTGCCCGGTTCTTTGATATGATAATGACTGTTTATTGCACATAGTGTTTGTGCTATGTTTGGTTTGGATGAAAGACATTGCACAACAATGCGTTGCCAGAGGAGCTTGGACACATGTCAACTCAGCGGAGACCAGGCGTTCAGAGAGATAACTCGAGACAGCAAAACAGATATCACTGCTCAGTGGCTTAGTTAAAACATTGTTATCTGGACCTTTAAACTGTTCATCTCAGTAAGAGATAATCAAGACAATTATTCTTATGAACAAAGTCACCAAGATATATGTTGCCTTGGCACTACTAAGCCGATTCTGGTCTCCTTATCTCAGATAATTACCATGACATTGAACATTTCATAGTGGACACATTCAATCTACACATTTTGCCCAGGTTGTCTCTGACAATATTAGAAGCACTAAGTGTAATATTTAGATAAGCTCTGATAGGGGTGGTGACACACACTGCATTGCCTTTGCAGAAAAGGTCACTGGCATTGATTGAAATTGTTCGTTGTGTGGTGGCACAGCAATATTTAATAAAATGTTTAACTTATCTGGCCCTCTCCCAGCATTCTAGGCAGATCCTTTTTAAGCAGTGTATTCATTTCATTACACCCCGGAAGCTGATGTGAAACGGGATGTCCCGGATTTTCCCAAAAGGTTTCGATCCTCCTCAGGTGCTTGGTGGCATGCTAGTTGCTCATGATGTTCTTGATATTATTTTTTAATTTTTTTAGAAAGCATTATGTTTTGGGCTGGCCTGTCTTAGTCACAAGTGAAACCGTGGCAAGATCACTACGATGGGTCGTGTTCGGGACAAATGGTTTTGGCTGTAAAATTGTGACCCCAGAAAGAGTGGTGCCCACTCTGATCATCTGCTTATTAGAATTTGTATTTATTTATTTTGTATTCATTAATTTTATTTATTTATTTATTTGTATTCATTTTACTTCATTCATGATTGTTAAGTTGTTTTATTATGTTTTTCTGCCTTTTACAGGGTACTGTTGGAAAAGAGACCTAGTCTCAGTCAGTTACCCTGTATAAATAAATAATAATAATAATAATAATAATAAGGGTTTCTCTCCAGCTGAGGGGAATTGAGCAAATATAATACTGTTCACCCAGATATGGTTTTAAACAGTAGCCTTGAACAAGTTGCCTAGTCTCATCTGCTGCTGAGTATTTTTGGGGATGGGTTGGCTGTTTGGAATATTCAGAAGATATTTTATCCTCATTATTTTTTTGTCCCAGTTCATGGGTGGCCAAATGTACGCTTTGGGTGGCGCCCCAGTTGCATTTGGCAGCTCCTTTTGGCCTAAAAGTCCAACAAACACAGTAAACCTGTCAACTTTGATGGACCAGGGCATTCTTATCTCTGCATAGCAGAGGAATGCATCCATAGTACCACGGAGGAAGGGGCTGAATACCAGGCAAATCAGTATGTTACACATCACGTTTTCAGACCAAATTCATGTTTTTTATGTTACAATCACAGTTTGGCTATTTATTATGTTAAGATGCATTTTGATTGAGCAGTGCCTATAATGAAAATAAACCTAACGAGCCATTTTGTAATATCTACCCATAGTTCCATAATTCCATGTAAACGTATGCCGATACTTCCTACAGACTAAGAGAGCAGCTGCCTGGTGACATCATTGAAATACTCACAAACCTAAGAATATCCTCTGTCTTTCCACGTCAGCAGTCAGTGATCTCTCCAGGAGAGATCCATTTCTAATGCTATCTGGAGCTATTTCAAATATAAAAAAAAAATCCACCACAAAATCCGGAGTTGGGCCGACTGAGAGCCATTAGATCCCTGTCTGGAATAACCTGAGAGAGGAGAAATTGTGGGGGCCAAGCTGCCTTACTCAGGATTAAGTGCCTGACACATTCTGATGAAAGCATGGGAAGATATGTCACGGTTGGTCACATTTATTTCCAATTATCCTCGATTCCACGAGTTGTAAATGTTGGTATGACCACAAGCACCATCAGTGACCCCCCAAGGGGAATGGATTCCTATGAAGCAGATTTAAATTTAAATGAACCCATTGCTAGGCTCCTAACAACAGCACAACATCAACAGTCCTTGTTTGCTGTCAACCTGTAACCTGTTAAGTGTAATAGAAATGTTGCATGTGAAGATTTTCTCTAGATTATATACCGGTACCTGCTTTGTGTTTTATTGTTTTTTCATTGGTGTTAATTAATTATAGTTTTTGCATCAAATCTAAAGGCGGAGCTGACATTAGCTTTGTTTAAGATTGACCAGATTAAAGGATCCCATGCTGTCATCATGCTGTTGTCATAGTGATGAAAGGCCCAGAACAAAACACAGAAGATGCTCTTTTGCATGGAAAGACCAATGATCCCCTGTGATAGTCTTAAGTCCTTTGGATTCTGGTTCTTCTGAACAATTAATGGACATTTGTGGTTATAATCTATAGTAATAACAGTAAAGGAAACCTCCCTGTTAGCCTAATATTCTGTACCAGTGATTTAAATCTAGCTTAGAAATAATAACCTTGGTTATGTTTCCCATAACACAAAGACCAGAAACTCAGCAGGAAATGCCTCTCTTGGGCATACTCTGTCCTTGACTCAGTCTTTCTGCCATACGCATGCCATCACATAGTCAGATTCACAGACCATGCAGACAACAGCAATAACAGCCAATAACAGCGACCCCAACATGCACATGCAGATGCTGTCTCTTTGAAGTTCAATAATATTTTCTTTGATGTTTCCAGACACAATTTGACATTTTAAAAGTCTTTTTATTTCCTCTCCCCCATTTCTCTTTTACATTTATCTGTCCCTCACTACCGCTTTCTCTAAATCCCTCCCGCTCTGCTCCATTCATCGTCCCAACTTTCCCCTGTATTCCCCTATTTCTCTTTCTTTCTGTCCTCAGAGTTTCCAAACTTTTTCTTTTTTCTTACGTCCAAGATCCAAGAGTGTGATGAAAGACTTTTTGGCTGGCCCTTTTGTCTGACTGAATGGCTGTGCTAATCCTGTTCTCTGAAATGATCTTCTTATTAAAGCATTCTCTGCTTGTACTGTTTAGCAAGGCCTAGTTTTGACGTATCTGACAGTCTGACTAATTGGCTTGCTGCAGCAGGAGCAGTTCCTGAACTGTTAATGTATTCTAAACTAATCGGTTTTATTCAGCTTTAAGGCTTTGATGACACATGCTGTATATACATACACACACACACACACACACACACACACACGCACTGATGGCTAAGTAACTATTTTGCTGAATTATCCTCACTGGCTTGAAACAAATCTACATACATGCACCAATTTACATGTGTTTACAATATAATGTACCATTCCCTGTAGTTGGTGTCTGTACCGCTAGGTGTTTTTGTGTGGAGGCTATTTGTCTGCTAAGGGACAATAGGGGAGAGCCATGCCCTTGGGTCCCTGTCTGCTCTGCTTTCTATTCTTTTCTCAATTGAGCAGACTGTGCTCCTCTCAGCTTTCCCCTATGTTTGTGTGTGTGTGTGTGTGTGTGTGTGTGTGCACTTGTGTACACTGTGTATGGTGTGTATTTGTGTTTGTGGGGGGTGGGGGGTTTGGTGTGCACACATGTGGCCTACCATGTCTTCCTGCCAGTCAGAGAAAGGAGGAGATGGGGTCTTGGCTCTGCTCAGTTCCATTTGACAGAATGATAGACATTCCATCACTAGGACTGCATCGTTGTGCTCTCTCTTCCTCCCTTTTCTTTCTCATCCTTCCTCCAAGATTGGGAGAGGTGCAGAAAGGACAGTCAAAATACAGTCTCTAGATATCCTTTTATGTATCCTTTCAAGACTGACTTCCTTTTTTTAAGTGCTGCATTTAGCAATTACTTAACTGTGTAATTGCGCATGGAAACAAATTAGCTTGTCTCCTGAACATCAACTGAGATAAATAGTACTAGATGAGCCTGTCATCCAGGAGTATGTCACATGGTTTCTCAAGTCATTAAGATTGATATGCCTGCGCAGGCCAGGTTTTTGTGACAGGATATTGTCCTTTTTCTCTCCTCTTCTGTTTCTTTCTATCTATTTTGACAGCTTCCAAGCACTGGGCTGCTCCTCGATTTGTCATTGCCCTGCCTGGTCTCGATAACAAGCTGAAGGAAGGCTAGACCTGAGGAGCAGACATTGGCTGTTGCAGTGCCCTTTGCCGTCGTCTGAGCCAGCCGGTGCTCCGCTTGGCCATCTGTCCCTTCTCCAGTAGCGGGGCCTCGATGTGCCCAGGGGCTGTGGCTAGAAGATGGCACACACAGGAGGGCTCCCTCGAGCATGGCATGACCTGCTAACCCCAGGGTGGCATTTGTTCTGCCCCACTTAGTCCAGTGCAGAGGCCCAGACTGGCTAAAATAGCGTAGTGAAGGTAGATGGGGAAATAGATACAGTATATACATAGATAGCTCATAACATTAGCTTTATGGTAATGGAAGGTACCAGTGCTTCACGATGTACTTAATTAGAAGAAGAAAATAATAATGTAATAGGCAGGGCAGGTTATATGGGATGGGAGTCTCATTGCATCTTGAGCTCTAATTATATTATCTTTCTGAGTAGACCCATAGTCACAGTGATTTTCTGCCTATCCTCAGCTACTATAGAAAGCTCTCTTCAATAGGCTGATTTAATTGGAAGACCTTGACTCCAACTTGCTTTACTCCAATTACACGTGATGGCTTTCTATTTATAACATCGTGTTCAGTTTGCAGTTATGTTTTGTCAATGAGCGTGAAAATGAGCTAGGAGCCACCGTGCTCACCACCTGCCCCATGACAAGGGGACCTAGAACAAAAGCAGCCCTGTTTGGACTTGTCTAACTTGCCAATGTAAAACCTAAGAAGACCAATCGTTTTATGATGGTTTGCAAATCAAAAGGTGTTACCGTACCCATCAATGGAATGGTCTCATTCAATTCTTTAAGGCTAAAGTTGTTGTTTTAATACTCAGCCACAAGGCTGAGTATTCCTTACATCAAACGTCAATAAGGAGCTAGAAGGAGGAGAAGAGAATAGAGGTGAAACTAGAAAACAAATCAGTTATTTGCATAGCAGTAAAATAACAAATCTAAAATAATTCAATCTCATCTCTTTGCTCTAAATTCACAATATCTTTATCACCTCCAGACAGTGATCCCCATGTGTTAACACTGTAGGTGAAACAGTTAGTTAATTAGTAATGCAAAAGTATAATCGCTTATTCTTTTACGTTAAATATAATTTTACTGCATCTGCATGAAAGTTAGTTTATAGGACCATGGGTCGAGAGAGTCAAACCCACTCCTAAAGGCCAAATCTTCCTCTGCATGCTGTTAAAACAGAGACGGTGTAAGCTTTATTGAAAGGAGCAGTCCTGTTAACATCACACAAGACAGAGACAGCCTTCGCAACAGGACATTGTATCACAGAGCAACATATTTCAACGAGCTATCTGCAGCCCAAGAAAGAAAGAAAGAGGGAAAGTACTCCCTCCGAACACACACACACTCTCTCTCTCTCTTTCTCTCTCTCTCTCTCTCTCTCTCTCTCTCTCTCTCTCTCTCTCTCTCTCTCTCTCTCTCTCTCTCTCTCTCTCATACTGATACATCTTTTTCCCTGGCTGTCATGTCCGACCTTCAGGCCATTCAGTGTGTCTAACCGGAATATGTCTCGAATCCTTTCAGACGAGGGTCATATATGCCAGTGCTTTTCCCCAACACCATGACATGTGACAGACATACAGCCTGTCCGCTGACATTGCCTGGCCGACATTCAATCGTTGTTACATCCCGTGTTGTTATCGATGAGATAAGTGGGGGGCCTCTGATTGACTGCTGCTCCCTTAGGATGTTGGCCACTCTGTAATGGGGGGAATTCTCCTTTGAAACCCAAAGGGGCAGATCAATGATTGAAGGCAAAGGTTTTACTTTGGACCAGGTCTGTCAGCCGCCGTGAATTCATGAACCTGCTGGGATGTAATATATATATATATATATATATATATATATATATATATACATTGATAAAATGGGCAGCACATGTCACCTATTTTTCCATCAGCCTGTGTGTGATTAGCGTTTAAAATGAAATCACTGCAATAGATTTTAAGCTCCAGCCTGAGGTATGTAGTACTAGCCACGTTCTGGTGTCTGGTTATGGCTGTCAGACTCATATCCTTTGTGAGTCATTTATGATAGCTTACAATGTCATAGGCTTTTAACCTGATTCTCCTGCCAGGGTTTTCTCATTTTTTTCACTACCAGCCTAGTGCTGAGGCCCTGCCGGAGACTGAGTCGGTGAATTAGCCCTCAATTTGAAGGGTCAGCGACAGACTAGGCAGCCGGGCTCTGTGTGAGCAGGCCACTTAGACCAAGCTCCCGAGCTGGGCAATAAGAGGAACTGAGTCATCGGTAGACTGCCGAGACAAGGCCTTCAAAGAACCCAGCCAGCTTGGTTCACAGCTGCACCGTTTACACTGGGTCTCCAGCTCTTTGCCTAAGTTGAGAACTGTGATTGCTGTTCTATAGAAGGGGTTTCCTTGTCGAGAGTAGGAGCGTATCCCACGTGATCCACGGAAAGGACAAAATTGCTGTGGAAGATACAGTGTGAGTCCAAATCCTTGCATCTTGTAGAACTGTTTTTCCATGCCCTGGCATTGACAGAGGCAGCTGGGGGTGAGTGTGATAGAATGCAGAAATTGTCCGTCTCTGGAGATCTCACCACAGTGAAGCATTATAGCTGTAAAGAGCCAGATTAGAGTCACTGTGGCACCAAACAAAGTCGGCTGTAACTGCTGCCTTTGATGTCCTTCTCAGGCAGCTGAACTGACGAACGAGGAGGCTTAGCACCATGTAAACGTGCCAGGCTGCTTAAGCAGTTCCCGGGAAATATGGCTTTCTCGCTGGCAACAGAGGGTCCTCTGAAACTCATTTTTGATGAGGTAAGGGTTTTTAGTTTTTTTTTCTCCATTTTTTTTGTAATTGGATGCTTGCTGAAACCTGTTTCTGTCTTGTGTGCTGAAGTCACGCAATATTGACTGAGTAACAGGAAAAATAAGAAATGTGGCCTACTTAAGTGGTCGGACATGCAGTATAATTCCTAAATGAGCATGCCATATTGATGAACCTTTGATAGTGTCTGTAAAAAGAACAGGTATATATTTTATATTTTATATAACATGCATATGCTTCATAAGCTAAATTAAATTCTGCCCAACAGGCTTTACACGCCACCTTTCCCCAGTTACCATAGTCACAGTCGTAGAATGATGGTTTAATATCGTGTGGTATGGAAGTATAGTGAAAATCACAGTAAATCTATGTTTCTTGTGTATGTCTCTCTCAGAGATGCTTTTTAAAGGTTATAGAACATGACTAGTAGGCTTTATTTTAAGAAACACATTTAAGGGTAATTTAAGGTTTTTTTTCAGACTTTGAAGTAGTTTCCATTCCCTGCTAGCTTACTGATTATTTCTTCCTCTGGCAGCTTGCAACATTGTTAGTTCTTAAAAGTAAGATTCACAGGCCTCATACCAGGATGGTACCAGAAGGTGGGGCCACAACTGCCTGTCTACTTAAATGGCAGACAACACAGAGAACAGATTGGTGGAATCAGCCAATATGCACTTAACCACAACCAGCATTGTATTCTCAATTGTGTCACCAATGTTGTTACGGTAGTTATAAATAAATGTGTACTTAAAATGATTACGTTTAAAAACTCCATATTCAAAGTTTGCAGTGCATGTACTTCCTGGCAGTCTAATTTCTTATCCTTTTCAATGTCACCCCCCTTTCCCCTCCATCCACCCACTACCTGCCCTCCAGTGACACCCCAGCTTCCAACCCCCCCCCCCCCCCCCCCCCCCCCCATACCTCAACTGCACCTGCATTTTATTCATGTTATTCACTTTACCTGTACTGTATGTTCATTTATTACTTACAGTACTATTTACTATTATTATTTATACTACTGTCAATACTGTACATATCAGACCTACATGGTATTCATACTTACTACTGTCCATATTGTATATATCTGATCTATAGTGTATATGCCGTATTCATATCCACTGTATTTATATTGCATTGTATTATATACCTACCCTGTACTGTACCATATACCTTCCTATATATATTGTCCATTTCACTATTTATTGCCACACATGTATAAATACAATCTGCACTTTACCGCCATTTTGCACTTATCTGGCTAGATGCCAAACTGTACTGTACTCTGTACAATGACAATAAAATAGAATTTAATCAAATCGAATCAAATCAAAAGTCCTATTGCAGAAAGATAAAGAGAACGAAATAAAAAATGTCTGGAAAAATGTCTCTCCTAACTTTTCTTGCTGCACTGACATTTCCACCTTTGGCACTAGGTGAAGCGAACCGACCCAGAGAGTCAGGGAAATGGATCCCGTCCCCAAGGGCCAATCTGTTATTTTCACTTTAGATTACAGTTTCTCAGAAGTGCCATACTTTCCATGGGGGTAAACTGAAGGATTTGTATGACGCACAGCAAACCCCATGGAAATTTGGCACGTTTACCCCAATCTGGTGCCAGTATGGGAAAGCCTATACTATACTGATGTTGGTTTTATATCTACCATAGAAATCGTGTAATTGGAATATCACCTACAATAAAAAAAAAATGCATCAAGGCTCCTGAAATTAAATAAAAGGTTTGGAAGAAATATTTTATAACAGTGGAGTTACATTTTTGAGGACAACTGGATGTAATATTTTTTACTAAATTCATTTGCAGCACTGTTATATCCAAACATTAATGCTCTGATGTGAAACAGAAACCAATCCTGAGACCCCAGGAATCTCCAACAATTAGATTCAGGGACATTTATTCCTCTTCATCTCTTAACGTCTGCTAAGAACTTCTCTCACTCGACCTCAAGCGACACAACGTTTTCTGAACTCCCGTTACTGTGCACTGCACAACTTGCCAATCTATCGTTTTAAGGTTCAGGACTTAAACTTGCACATGCATCATTTACCACCAAAATAATAAATGGCAGCAGCCTGGCCCCCACAGGAGAGCCCAGCACAGAAAAACAGAGTGTATCGCTGATAAAAACACGTGCTACATGCAGTTCATCTCCAACAAGTTACACACACATAAACGTGTGCAGTAATATTTTCTGACGATTCTTTGCTAGCAGAATAATGTCATGGGTAAGCAGTTATTGCAGCGGATTGATTTGGTTTGTTTGAAAATGGAATGATGTGACTGGAATACAGAGCTGCCACAGTCAAGTGGGCAACACATCTGACTCATCCCCAGGCTGTTATGATTCAGCTTTACTCCCCATCAACCTAGCCCTGGTTAGTCATCAACACCTGGACCCAGCGTGATGAAGGAACATTCTGGAGATAACTAAACTAATGTCTGTAATAACTTTAAATGCCAAGTCAGTATTCTCTCTTACTTTTACATAGGGAAAGCCTTTTATAATCTTTCGAAGGATAACACATACTACTTGATTCTACAACAGAAGTTTTTTTTTACATTTAAAAATGTCCCCAAAAATGTGTTCCCTGTGACTCTCTTACAGACAACATGGCCAATTTCAACCAACAATGCTGTTCTAGAACCCCCAATCTTAAACATTACAGTAAACAAATGTGTACCCACATTTTTCATTTTTCTTATTATAGCATTGTAACTTCTGCTGGAGTTGGTTTATCTTGATCTACACTACTAGCTTCTTTTGGCAATCATATTTTTTGGAACAAACTAGTGAACTGGCCTGTGATGCGTGTTAAGCAATACAATAAAACAAGGAGAGTGGAGCCACAAGGCAGAGAGTGGAGCCACAAGGCAGAGAGTGGAGCCACAAGGTAGAGACCACAAGGCAGAGACCACAAGGCAGAGAGTGGAGCCACAAGGCAGAGACCACAAGGCAGAGACCACAAGGCAGAGAGTGGAGCCACAAGGCAGAGAGTGGAGTGGCACAAATCAGCAATGGAAAAAAAAGGAATCTGGTAACAATGCGGAGTGGCACAGTGCATTCAGGCATTGAATATCTACATGATTGAAAGCTGTAATTCTCGGTCCAGGTTGTAAGATGTGCTGCCAGTGGCCACATGGTGGAATCACCTTCCCTTAGTTTCTTATTCCTTTTATTTCTGTCTTTGTCTCTGTCTCTATCTCTCCTCTCTCACTCTCTATCTCTTTGTTTGTTCTCTCTCTTTCTCTCTCTCTCTCTCTCTCTCTCTCTCTCTCTCTCTCTCTCTCTCTCTCTTTCTCACACACACACACACACACACACACACACACACACACACACACACACACACACACACACACACACACACACACACACACACATTCTTTAATTTCATTCCAAAGGAACAGGCACATAGAATGTACTGAATGACATACCTAAATGTCAGGAGATAATGAATTATTCAAATATTCAGACAGACAGGTAGACAATCATTATCATAGCCATTATCATTCTTTCTTCCAGACCGAAGTCAAGGCAATCCAGACACTTGGACATAGCTCAAATATAATAACAAACTCTGTGACCAACTACAAAACGAACAGAACGAAACATTTTGGAGTCAATACATGACCAAACCCCAAACTTATTGCAATCATGACCAGCAGTTCACAACCTTTTATTTCCCATGTGGTGTCCTTCAGTAGATACATAGTTTTTACCTCTTACAATACTTCCCAAGGAAATAACTGGCTACGTTCAGCTCTAAAGTCAACATGACTGAGGTTGGTCCTGTTCCTCATCTGGGGATGTTGGCGGCACTGGTGTGATGAGCTTAGGTCTGCAATTATGAGAGACATAAGGTTGTTATGACAGAGATGAATACGTTTCTTAGACAGCATTACATTTCACTATAGTTCTGTATTGTATATTGTATACTGTTTATGAATCAAGGTTATTTATTCATCTACATCAGCTGTGTCATTTTAACATGCGCAGGACTATTTGACAGCTGATATATCCCACATAGAACATATTCGTGGATTATCAATATATTGAATGCAAATCTTAATTTAACTTAACTTACATTTTGTAGATCTTTCTTGACTTCTGAAAAAAGCGTCTGTAAGCAGCTCCTCTGTTTTTGTGATTTGATTTGATTTTTATTACTCTGACGACTCCTTTCGGGACATAAGAGTTACATAACAATATAAATTCAACATAAAAAGAAGAAATTAGAAGCTGAAACATGCACCAATTGGAAATGCCAAGGTGATCACTGGTATTTTTGTGGTCTTGTTCTCATGATCAGGAGACTAAGGACCTAGAGTATTCATCAAAATTAAATTAGGACATTACGACTCTATTATTCAGTGCAATGACAGGTGAAATTGGAAAAGCATTTGGAAGACACATTTACACAACCGATATATAGTCTGTGAAGATAAGTACAACATTTGGTGCATTAGAAGAGGTCCAAAAGACTTTAGCATGGTAAGGTGTTACAGATGACCACACGGGTAATTCTCCACCACAATTTCGTTCAATTCTCCCAATCATACATTCACAGACACTCCAAACATCCTGTGTGAGTTGTATCGCTATGGAAACGGGCTGTCAGTTTTGGATCATTAGGATTCTTCTGGGGACTTGTCGTGGTGGCGGAGAACGTGCCATACCTGTGAACTGAGACGTTCACAGCGGGGAAGGCAGACAATATCAAAGCTATGCCACATAAACATTATTACTCATTTTAATGACACGGTCTTGTAGGGAATGATTAGTAGAGAGATACAGAGAGCGAGAGAATAGGTAAGTGTATAATGGAGTTAAAGAAAGGGTGGGGATTGTTAATTTGTGGTGTTTAGAATTTGGAGGAGGCCGGCCGGCAGGTAGAGTCCGATAAGCAGCTGTGACTCTAGCCATATATATTTTTTCAAACAAACCATTACTCTACTCGTTCCCATTTGTCATGCCAGCTAGGTCACTGTGCTCATGACATGATGGCACGGAAACACTATACATGTATGTATATATATATATATATATATATATATATATATATATATATATATATATATATACACACACACACACACACATGTACACATACATATATACATTGACAAATAAACTGAATTTAACAGTCAACACACATTCTAACTCTTTCAAAACACAGCTATGATTCAGGTCGTGTATGTTAACTATTTAGAGTGTGTACTTCCTCACGTGTATTCATACATTTCAAACGATTCGCATGCAAACACCACAGGAGGAGACATTCAAATTTAAATAATTCCCAGGTCATTTGTTAGATTAATTGAGGCCATCTAGGCAGCAGGCCTCGCTAATAGTGGTCGGCTTTGCTTAGAGAATATCTGCTGGGAAATGCAAGGATCCTTATCCAGCCCACCTTGTATTTGTCAGACAGCAGTATTTCAGCGAGAGCTTTAGACTAGCAATATACAACACACACACACACACACACGCGCGCACACACACACACAGACACACACACACACACACACACACACACACACACACACACACACACACACACACACACACACACAAACACACACACACACACATTTGGTTAATTCTTATTAGAGAAAGACGAGATTTCCAAAAAGGCAAACTCAAACCTGTCAGCTGTTTACTAAGTAACCTAGATAAAATGCTGGGCCTGCAGCCTCGGTCGGATTGTTATCAATATGACAGCAACATGGAAGCTGCACTCTGAGATTTAAGCTCTGAGCTATAAAATGCCTTCTCCCTTTTAACATTATCCGGAGAAATAATGGAAAATGTCTAAGAATGACCATCCCCTTTGAACTCTACTGACCGGCCATCACTTGATTGATTACGCAAATAAGAAGCTGTGTTAGATCTTGCTGTTTTGCTGTTTATTTATTTTCACAGCACTTGACCATGCATATAGCTCAATAAAATATAATACCAACCAATGTCTCCTACACAAACATACAGTAGAGTTGCCATTCCAATATTCAGCTCTGGAAAAATGTAAGCGGCCACCCCAAATGTATCTCTAAATTTAAATGTATCTAAGTCAGCATCTCTAAATGTTTGGCAGCCATTCCATTCCATTCTAGTGTCTGTTGAGTTGACACAGGCGCACCTCATTCTACATCGGTGGTCTGGGGGGTTGCTTCAGCAAGGCTGGAATCGGGTGAATTTGTCTTTCTGAGGGATGCATCAATTAAGCCATGAACAAGGTTGTCCTGGAGGAAAATTGTATTCTTTCTACTCCGACAATGCTCCCCAGATCTGAGGATTTGTTTTTCCAGCAGGACAATAATCCATGCCACACAGCCAGGTCAATCAAGGGGTGAATGGAGGACCACCAGAACAAGACCCTGTCATGGCCAGTGCAACCTCCAGACTTGAATCCCATTGAAAACCTCTGGAATGTGGTCAAGAGGAAGACGGATGGTCACAAGCCATCAAACAAAGTCGAGCTCCTTGGATTTTTGCGCCAGGAGTGGCGTGACGTTACCCAACCGCAATGTGCCCATGAAAGCTGTGATCATCAATCAGGGTATTCTACCAAATATTGATTTTTGAATTCTTCCTAAGTTTTACATAGGAATTGCGTTAAAAAACGAATATGAACTTGTTTTCTTTGCTTTATTCGAGGTCTGAAAACAAACACTGCATCTTTGTTATTTAGTTGTAATTTTCTGCAAATCAATGACAATGTTTTTATTTAGAATTTGGGGAAATGTATCGAATAAAACAAAAAGTTAATTTTACACAAACACATAGCCTTCCTATAACTAGTAAAACCAGAGGAATTAATAATTTTGCAGAGGTCTAAACTTTTTCCAGAGCTGTATATGTAGCTTGTGTACATTGTGTCAGCAACAATATTGTATTAAATATGTGTTGAACCATTTTGGCCAGGCACAACTGTTCTGTTTATCTTTTATTGGGTGGAGGATTCGAAAACATCACACGGCGACGTTTGATTTTTCCTCGGATTGTAAATCAACCAAATCACTGGCATATCGTTAAACATAGAATACTGTAGGATAAACAACGTACCAACACTCTGTGGCTGTCTATGGTAACATGCCATATCTTTGTTTAACATACTCTTGGCATTTGCATCAGAACTAGAAAATATAATTTGGTTTCCCTTTTAAACAAAATTAAGGCTGTTTGTTTCCAACAATGACCAATGTCCAAATCCTGTCAGCTTGTTCCCAACACAAATAACAGCCTGGGATAAGCCCGTTGCACTGCCAGGGATATTAGCATCCTACTGCCAGTCCATAGCCCCTTTATAAATATGATGTCCTACTCACTGTTTCTATTGCTAGAAAATAGGAAGATATTACGCACCATCAAGACGTTGTTAGTAAATAAAAAAATGCATTAACAGCTGTTAAACAATTTAAGACCCTGGATAGATATTCATAAATCATTTATCAATCAGCAGTTTTCGTTAGCTACATGGAACCCAGAATGAATAAACCCCATGAGGATCATATGACCACACGCTCCTTGATACATCTCCGGGGACGTGATGGGGAAAAACAACAACAACAAAACACTTACGTTTTTTTGGTTATCTGGATAATGGCTCTCCCCCATTTGAATTGTCAGTATGATTTATATAAAACACTCCCCCAGCCGAGCTCTGGATAACAATCCCACAACCCTTCATTCCCTTTTCTCCATCCTTCTCTCTCTCTCTCTCTCTCTCTCTCTCTCTCTCTCTCTCTCTCTCTCTCTCTCTCTCTCTCTCTCTCTCTCTCTCTCTCTCTCTCTCTCTTTCTCTCTCTCTCTCTCCTTCACCCCCCCTTCACTATTTATTAACTTTGATATAAACTATGGGTAATGGGCCTCGTCATCACCACACAACACTTACACCTCTGGTCCACAGTATCTACTTTGAAAAATGACCATATGCAGCCAACAGATATCGTTGAATGAATTTTCCCTATCCCATTTCCTTTCAAGAAATGTCTTCAACTTTTTTTTTGTGCAATGTTGATGTTCAAACCAAATGGTTTTCATTCGGGATTAGATTGTATGGGATAGCTTAGATGTCCAGTTTTGCATTGTTTTTATTATCGTACATCTGATACTGTGTTGAAATGAAATCCAGATTTGTTTGTGTTGAATAAATAAACACAGAAGCTTATTTTTTTGTGCTCTGTTTTCAATGATTCGGTTTGTCTTCTGTCAGTTAGTTAACCAATTAGAACAAGAGAGCTAGACACCAAATCATGATCAAACACACACTGACTCGGCTAATCACCTTGCAATCCAAGGTTCCAGTGTGCTTCTAATGAATGATTTCTTTTGATCTTGCTTGCTGGCTCTTTCTAAGAATGCCCAATAAACATTGACGCACTCAGATCCTGAGATGTAGCATTACAATGACGAAAGAACTGATGGACACGACTTAGCTGTGCACTCACCTGTGAAGGAGTGGAAGTACCCTCGTCACCTGAGTTGCTATTGCAGACCACCAGATCAGCTTACTCAATCCCCTGACTGTTCAGAAATAAACCTTTATCTGACCCAATCCTGTCAGTTCTAATGTAAACCCAAGCCACGTTGCCTGCAGAGTCTGCTGGTTCTCTCTTTAGCCCCCCCCCCCCCCCCCCCCCCTTCCCCAGTAATAGGATCAGACCTAACGGGGGGAATATGTGGACTGCCATAGTGTGAAGGGGCCTTGGAGTAAAACAAGTCAATATTGTCCACTAAAGGTTCAATGTCTGTGACAAGAACTAATCAACAGGTGACCATCCATTTACACACGTATCCATTCATCCGTCTGCCCATCCATTCGTCATTCCATCCATCCGTTCCAAGTCGGTACGTTGAAGCCATGCAGGCAGGCAGGCAGGCAGACAGACAGACAGACAGACAGACAGACAGACAGACAGACAGACAGACAGACAGACAGACAGACAGACAGACAGACAGACAGACAGACAGACGCACAGCCACACAGACAGACAGACAGACAGACAGACAGACAGACAGACAGACAGACAGACGCACAGCCACACAGACAGACAGACAGACAGACAGACAGACAGACAGACAGACAGACAGACAGACAGACAGACAGACAGACAGACAGACAGACAGACAGACAGACAGACAGACAGAGTTTTCAGTTTTTTTGCACATGTGAGTTTGTGTGTGCAAGTTTGTGCGTTTGTGTGTGAGTGAATTCCCCTATCCACCACCCACTTCTACCCCTCTGCATCCACTTATCCGCCTCTGCAAGCCACTGTTTACTAGTCCACAGTGTCCAAGCCCCACTGAGCAGTATGCTGTGGGCTGGATGCCTCGACTCCCCTGGGTTTGCCTCCAGACAATGTAACAAAGCTTCTGCAGCCCTGTGAGGCCCTAACACAGCATCTGACCTCCATGGCCCTGACCTTTGGGTTAGTAGCCCCACTATCACAGAGTCTGGTCAGTAATATATCTGGGCTAACTCCCACTCTTGTCACCTGTGCCGGACCCAAAGCAAACTTTTCCATCTGCATCACTCCGCAACTCATTATGTATCCGCTCTCGGTTTAAACGGAGGATGTTTTTTGTTTTTTTTGCCACTTTTTGCTCTCTCTTGCTCTCTCTTTCACGCTGAACCCAGTGCTCTGCATGTGTTTACACAGCTGGACTTAAACAAGGGTCAGTACAGAGGGAGCATTCTGTGAGGGTGGACCAGTGAGTTTACCTCCTCACCCTGCTACTCGAGCTGGTCCGTCTGCTCTGAATTCTTTCCAGTGTAAATCCTCAACCAAGGCTGGCAATTAGAGGTGGGCACTGTGCGTTTATTTGTTTGGTCAGTTCAGCAGCAGACTGGCATGCAAACACTGTCCAAGTGAAGGGCTTCTATAAAGACCTTTGGGAGAGCTCCCGTAAGGAAGCTATGGACAGCATTGTGAGCTCCAGAATAGCATAGATAAACGCCATACCTTCATAGGCTTATTTGTAAATTGCGATTTGCATCAAGGTCAAGGATACAGTCCCCTTGGTCAATGAGATGAGAGATCCGTCCAATTTACGAATTCAGAAACAATGTCAACCGTAACATGTATCCGTGCACTGCAGGTGTACAAAAACAATCAGTGTACACATAAAGCTGCAGTGTCGTGGTCCAGAATGTCATCAGGACCTTGAGATTACAATGGAAAATCAATTACGGGGCCATAATGTGGCGAGGCAGTGAGGAGAGATGGCATTGCTCGGAGCTCCAAATTGTCTGGTGGGGTTGTTGGGGGCAGCTGCTTGACTTTTCAACTGATTGTCCCTGACAGAGGTCACCGCATGCTCTCCAAACATTTCTAATCCAAATAACACGTCGGGCAGCTTGATTACAGCGGTGACCGCTAAGCACCACTCGTGTTCACTCCAGCAGAAAATTAGGGATAGGAACGTGTTGTGCCATTACAACTTTGTTATGTCGACACCAGGTCCCCCCTCCTCCTTATCCCTTGGTTTTGGATTGGGTTCTGGCTGACTCTGGTTCAGTGAGCGTGCATGAAGGCTTTCTCTCTTATCGTTACCCTTGCGTGCCTTTGCCAAGTATAATTGAGCTGCTAACCGAGAGTCAGTCGTTGAAGGGCCTGAGCTCACACCCTGTACATCGGACACAGAGAGAGAGGGCCTCACTCAGCCATAAAAGAGCTCCTCCCTAGACCAGTGCTCACAGAATCACACAACATAGATCCCCTTTGAGGGTGTGAAAGACTCAGTGGGGAGAGGGACTGGTGCTTCCAGCTTCACATCAGCCCTGTGGACATGGAAAGAGAGAGAGAGAGAGAGAGAGAGAGAGAGAGAGAGAGAGAGAGAGAGAGAGAGAGAGAGAGAGAGAGAGAGAGAGAGAGAGAGGTGACAAAAGATGAGGCAGAGAGAGAAAGAGTAACAGATGGAAAGAAAAGAGGGGCCATCTGCTACAACATCGACACCTGCTGGTCACTAAGGTTCAGCACAATCAACAGCTTTGCACTGATTTCTGAGTCCACTGAGAAAAGGTGTGTGAAAAACGTGTGTATAAGTGTATGGTTATGTATATACAGGCTTGTGTTGCTACAGTAATAGTGCATAAACATGTTGCAAATGTTTGTTTATGTGTACAGACACATCTAAGTGTGAGTTGACCATGTACATGAATGTAGTAGGCTTGTGTGTTTGTGTGGGAATACAACATGCTACAATATGTCTGTTTGTGTATGTGACATGAGGTGGGGCACATCTTGTCTGTGATGGAACATGGCCTCCGGCATTGTGCCATACACAGAAATCTCTTAACAATTCATTCAGTCAAAACCCCTCTGTGATTCCTCTCTCACCAACCCAACCCCCCACCAGTTTCTTCCCAGCTTCTCCATCTATTTATAGATTCAGTGGAAACACAGTGGAAAAAGCTTTTTTGTTCTCTGCAGATTTTCAATTCAATAATCTGTTTTGATATATATATATATATATATATATATATATATATATATATATATATATATATAGATAGATAGATAGATAGATAGATAGATAGATAGATAGATAGATAGATAGATAGATAGATAGATAGATAGATAGATAGATAGATAGATAGATAGATAGATAGATAGATAGATAGATAGATAGATAGATAAAGCTGAACAGAGTAGGCAATTCTAGAAATATTTAGGGTAAAGTAAGGAACACCACAGCCAAGGCAGATGAGAGATTTAGTCACCTCTCTCGTTTAATTTGTTTCAGGTGTGTTACAGTGTGCATTTGTTGTAAATGTAAACATTTTAAATATGGATGTGGGACCTATTAGTTTAAGGTGTTGTCAAATGGTGTGTAAGTCTGGCAAAACCCATCTTATACTGCTACTATGATATTCTGATATATCTGGTATCTAAAATATTATCAATTGTTATTCACACACTGGGGACTGTGGTCTCTTGACGGAGAGAGTCACACAACTCCCCTCCCTTCCTACCTCCAGACTGAAAACCCCCTTAGGGAAAAGGAACCCCACGGGTCACTCATAGCTGGGGCTGTGTGAACAGTCGGTTTTTGTGTTTGTTGGCATTGAGGGGATCAAACTTGGTCTTTCAGAAAACCTAAAATGACTGCCCTGAGGCCTTGTTGGCAACTGCTGTACACGGGCTACCATACCCAGCACCACAAACACACTGTACACATCCTGCCCTTTGGGAAACGTGATTTTAGAGATTGTGCCTTTTCACTTTCATCTATTTGGCTTTGGCTCTGTGGAAATAAGCATGAGGGTGTTTATAGTAGGCTGTGCTGTGATCTTAACAGGATCTGTACATTGAACGAAGGACAATAGCTCCCAGCGCCCATCCACATTATATTCTCAGTGCCAAGTATTTCCGTGTGTCTGATTAAGCTTATCAAAAAGTCTATTCCATACTTGGTCATGTGATACCCATATGAGCTGCATTTACATAATTACTGAATACCGTCTCAAAACATTTCTTTTTTCACAGCCTGAAAATACTCCTGAGGAGATGAATTCTAGAGTCGTTTTTTGTCAATACAGTAACTGTAAAGCATGCTTCTCTGTTGTGCAGGCTAAGCTCAATTATTTGATTCTATTCCAAAGTGAATTAACATACAGAAAGGGACAGGAGGCAACACTAGCCTGGCTGGTACCATAGAGCTCACATTTTATAAAGACTGGTCTAATATAACAGGCTGATTGCATTGTGATTTGCGCAGTCAAAACTGAATGATGGTGAAAAATATGGGTTGAAATTATGCCATGATGTTGCCTGACATTAACATCACATAGACTAAATTGTACACCAATCTATTTCTAGTTTCCAATCTCCCTGACAATCGTTGAATGCATGCCAAGAGTGTTCTTTACAGCCAATGAAGGTTTCTCAACAAAATTGCTTGTCTCTGACACGCCTCTTTAAAAATAGAGAAAGATGCTGCTGACTTAAATTGGAAAAAGAGCATAGTGCCTGGCACTGTACCTCAAGGCGCATACAGAACAGTACACATAATACTTTTTCACACAGAGAAGAGGCAGCATGTTTCTGCACAACAGACATTTTGTGACAAAGTCATGGTAAACAGTAGTCTATAAAAAGGCCTACTTTTCATGTTATGATCATCATATACCTGTTTTAATCAAATGTCCAAATGTAACCGTTGATTAGTAACCCACACTTTCTTTGTTTCCATGTGGTACCAGGACTCAGGGCACTGGAATGGCAATAAACAATCAGTATCCTATGTTTATTAATGGAAACTATGGTGTTTGTGTGTGTGTGTGTGTGTGTGTGTGTGTGTGTGTGTGTGTGTGTGTGTGTGTGTGTGTGTGTGTGTGTGTGTGTACGTATGTCTGTCTGTCTGTCTGTCTGTCTAGGCATGCTGATATTAGTGATTGACATGCATGACTAGTTAAGTCGTGACAGTACATGTTTTCTGTTCTCCCAGCAGATGTCAGGCTTTTCATAGAATTGGATAGGACAGAGTGGCATGCAGACGTGCAGTATACTGTAATCACAGTGGTTTTTCGAGTATCTCTACTTCACTCAAGCGTTTCCATTTTAGGAGACTCTTTTTTTCACTCCACTTCCTTTCAAACTAAAATATCCTCCTTTTGACCACTACTTTTGTTACTTTGTTACTCGCTACTTTGATGCGGAGAAAATACATTGTCTAAAATATTTTATAGAATAATACGATATGCTTTCGTACTGAAGCCTACCTATGAAGATAAATCCCTGTCAAAACTATGTAGTCTTATACGTTTGATGTGCAAATGTGTGCAAGGCATTGTAAGAAGATTTGCAGTTGTAGTAGGTTTTACAGAGTTGTATGGTGTTAACTTGGAAGGGAATGTGTAGAGTTATACTACAATTTGCAGTGCTGTATAACTTTCAGTAGAACTGTGGACTGCTATCATCAAATGTATTTTTCGTTTGCGGACGCAAAATACATTTACAAACCTCATATCTACGCGCACGGATATTTGACAGTGATTTAGCTCAGGGCAGTGTCAAAACGAGCTGTAGATGTAACATGAGAGCATTTTGTGCAATGATCGTCTGGGGCGGATCCTTTAATATTTGCCAATGTTTTGAAAGTCTCTTCCCTACGGAAATTAGGGTTAGCCTAATTCAGAATAATTTGGCTGTAGGCCTATACTGTTAAATAAACCCCCAGGGGTATGAGATATGGCCAAGGGTTGCAGTTGCATAGGATGAATAAGGTTAAGCAACTTTAAATATTAAAAACCTTTCAATATTATAATTAATTTAATTTGTTGAGAAAATATATATATATATATAATTGAACCACACAACCCACACGTTTGAAGTTAGTGTCAAAGTTCGAGAATCAATCAATTCAATTTCAAGTTGGGCCTGTTTATAGAACTACCACAGATTGGTTTAGATATGGCCTACCTTCTCTACATCAACTGAATAGACTACTCATGCGCAGATTGGACGATTTGGGCGTCTGGAAGTTCAGGAAGTCTCGCCCACAAGCTGGTGTTTGAACTACGGAGTGTAGCAGCAGTCGGACGGAGGTATGTAACTTTTTCACAGTATTTCCGTTTTCAGCTCCAACTACTATTTACATTACAAACGTGTGTAATGTGTTTTCTCCCGTCTGATAGGGGCCCATTCGGACCTTTACCAATCAGTTCTGACATTCGGAAACTTATTGTTTGAGCTGTAAATTGATGCGGAAAGGTCTGTTCAGTGCCCAAATCACATTTTACCAGTCACTTTGGGCTTACTCTAAATTCAGCTTTCTAGGGACGTTGTTAAGATTTGATGTCTTGGTAAAAAAATGTCCATGTAAAGCTAAGTGATTAAAACGGCTTGCTATACAACAACACATTGGCAATGGTTTACATCAGATATAGGCCTACAGTAGATGTTGACTATAATTTGAATGTAGCCCACATCTACTCTCTTCATGCCACATATACAATTCATTGCTCTCTAGTCATTAGTGGCTGGTCCAAACCATCAAGCCATGAGTTAAGTGAGAATTGTTCTAATATGGAGGCTCCCTCTCTTGCCTGTCCAAATCACAATCACCGCAGCTGAGTCTCCCGTTATATTGGAAGTCCCAGCTGTAAGAGAGAGAGAGAGAGTGTTATCTCTCAGTAACAGAGGATGTCGGCCTGAAAGGGTTGCAGCTCTTCTACTGCCTTCTGTATAGAAAGCTGATTGTGCCAAGGTCTAGAAATATGCCAGGAAATACAGGTTAGGAATTAATGAGAAACAACTGCTACGCTCTGTCTCCTCCTTTGTGTGCCGTTTCTAACCCACAAAAATGGCTTTTAACATGATCTAACAGGTTTTTTATTTATGCTTAGGTAATTAGTACAGATACTGGTTTATGATTCACCCTGTAAAAAAGTAGAAACAACATTGAATAACATATATATTTTTTGGCTAGGCCTACCGGCTTGTTAAAACGTAATCTATCATTTTTATGTTGTTCTTCCAGTGCTCATCCTAGTGCAAAGTCGACACATAACCCATCCAACATGATTTCAGAAACTGACCTGGAGGAGCTGGCAGAAATAGGTAAACAGAAAACACAGTACTGGAGTGAAGAAAATAAAGTAGTCATTGTTGTTGACAGGGGGAACCAGGGGGGTTTCAGACGGATTAGGTCAGGTAATTTTCCAGATAAGACTGGCCAGGGTCATAATTACATCGGGAGGGGCTGGCATGTGTTGGGTTGATTAAAAAGACTAGGCAGGGCTTGCATTCCTTCAGCTCAGTTGCTGAGTCAGTGCCCAAGGGCACTGAGGTCACCCAGCCAAGACGTGAGTGACCACTCACACACCACTTCAAGGAAGTTGGAAAAAAAAAAACTTTGCTTGCCAGCAAGTTCCTTAGTCATTTCTGATGAAGGTTTTATAATGGAAGTGCTATCTCACTCACTCAAATATAGACATACTCTTTTGAACTCTCTGTCCATCGATACTCGTATGACTGTTTCTCTTGGCATGGCAGCTTTAGTAAAGGCTGTATGGCCATTGTCCACCCAAAATAAACAGTTGAGTCCACAGAGCATTTCCGCTCTCCTATCAGTTGCTTTATTTAGAGTCCGGAATGCTGCAGAATAAATACGAAAGCAGCAACCGAAAAGATTGAACCTTTTCCAAGCAAAGTATTTTTGAAATGTCTTTGTTTTCGCTCGATTGTAAACAGGAGAGGGAGGGCAAAAACAGGAAAGTATGTTTTGCCCGAGGAAATTGAAGTTGCTTCACATTTCAATTTTTATGTTTAGGAAATGGGCATTTATCTTGTTGTGGAGTATGTAGTTTGATGAAATTAGACAACAGAAAGAGCTATCCTCAGTTTGCTACAGTAATAACAGTCACATCACCATTATTACGTATCCTTACAGAGCTTCAGAAAGACGAAGAGGAGCAAAATAATCTCGATAATCGACCGGCTCGTCCAAATAGACCTGCTCCACCGAAAATCAACGCCAGCCAGGACATTTCACATCCATTCTATGATGTGGCTCGCCACGGCATTCTCCAAGTCACAGGTAAGCATACACCTTAATGTTTACTTCAAATAAATGTGGTCTTATCTCGCATTGCATTCACAGGCTATTGTCTTCATAAAACATTGGTAATAAATGTAATTTTTTCTCAAGCCCTGTTCGTAATACATTAAATTAAATCTAATTAATCACTCCTTTTCTTGTTGTCCATGTTCTTAGTCTAGCAAGACAAAAAAAAAGTGCTGAAGAAATGTTAGAAATTGGAAATGACCAAAGTTCAAATGGCTGGCTGTGCAAAGATAAACCGTAGCCTAACAGGGTGTCAGTGAGGGGTGAGGGATGGAGGGAGGAAAGGATAAGGGGGAGGGAGGGAGGGTTGGGGCAGGGTGGGGGGTTAAAAGCGATAGAGGATTAGGTGGTCTGGTTCTCTGATGCTTTCCCTGTCTCGCTCTGTTCCCTCTAGGGGATGACAATTATGGCAGGAAGTTGATAATCTTCAGTAGCTGCTGCCTCCCTCCGTCCCACCAGCTCAACCACCACCGCTTACTGGAGTGAGTCAGGACAGATAGGTCCAGTTATGTTCCTCTCTGATGATGATGTTATTTTATCTGCCCTACAGGAGCAGTGAATACCCCCTAAAAGTAAAATGGCTGAAAGGTAGATATATATTAGGTATATCTGATGATTTACGAACAGGAATTGTCACGCCACAGTACAAATATAAAGTAAACAGTCATTTGTTTTAGAGTTTGACGGTGCCACTAATCTCTCCTAAACTCGCAATGAGTAATAAGCACTTCCATTGCCCCTAGCAGTGCACATGACCTTATGCCATCAATGTCGGTTGGTCCAGGCTGATTTGAACTGTTTTGCGGTGCTAGTGAGGGCTTTACTCTGCCCTCTGCAGGTACCTGAAGTACACGCTGGACCAGTATGTGGAGAGTGACTACACTGTGGTTTACTTCCACTATGGCCTTAAGAGCAGCAACAAGCCCTCACTGCGATGGCTGCGGGACGCCTACAGGGAGTTTGATAGAAAGTGTGTAATGCTATCTGCCCCTGTAACCGTGTTGCATACTTATAAGGGAAATAACTCAATTGAATATCGATCTACAGACAGTGAAATTTAAGACTTTTCAGTAATCAAGGGAGTTTTCCAGATTGAGACAAATTAATGTAAATCGATTCAAATGGGGAATTGACTCTGTAGCCCCGCTGTGAAAAGTATTTAACAACAGTGCATACATCGCTTTTTACGAAATCTGTTAAAAGCTTTGTAAGCCTTCACAGGTTCATGTTTGTTTTACCAATTTGCTGCTTATGTTTTAGGTACAAGAAGAACCTGAAAGCTCTTTACATTGTTCACTCTACCAACTTCATCCGAATCATCTGGAACATATTCAAACCCCTGATAAGGTTCATCCCTTTATTATACACACCCATTGTGATTGTTTTCCATTCATTTCTACCTGACCTAACGTGTCCCAACCTCTGCTTTGCAGCAACAAGTTTGGCAGGAAAGTGACCTATGTGAACTGCCTGGCTGAACTCCGCGAGCACCTAAACTATGAGCAGCTTATCATTCCTCCAGATGTTATCAGGTCAGGCTGCACTCCACGCTCCCCCAGCGTAGTAGCTAGTGCTGTCACTCCACCAGTTCACTCCAGGTTTTTTCAGTCTGCCTCCAAGTTAAGGAGGAGGCAGGAGGAGGTCATTGAATGACTTACCTTAGACTATTTTTGAGGGCATAGGTTTCTATTTGAGTATTACCTTAGATTATTTTTTTTTATATTAACAATATGCATTTGTCAGCTTTCAAGCTCAAAATCCAATATTACACATACCCACTGCTGAATGAATGCTGAGGGGAGAGAGATTTATTTTCTGCATTTCAGATGTGTAACTGTCATTCTTTGAATTATAAACTTCATTTAATAGCACGTGAGCGATGTGTTTCTTCTAACTTATTGTTTGCTTATTCCTTAGACACGATGAGAGGCTTCAGGCAGCTCAGAAAGGTTCTCTCCCTCCCTTAGTGAAGACTCCTCCCCCACGACCCCCACTTCCCACACAGCAGTTTGGAGTCAGTCTGCAGTAGTGAGTGTCTCCTGACCATGTGGTTTAAACACATAGCATGATAAGAAATGAATATGGGTACCCCCGATATCAGAAATATCATGACTGATGGCTTAGCACAATTCTCTATAACATGAGTATTTTGAGTATAAATATTGCAAAAATCTTTCATCCGGTTGGTTATATGACACTTGGCTGTTTGTTATGGCCATTTTATCACAACAGCATCTTTGACAAGAACAAGGGCGTGGCGATACCGCTAGTGATTTCCCAGACGGTGACCTATATCCAACAGAAAGGTTCGAAGCTGGTTCACCTTCTCACACTGGTACAGCCACTGTGGTTTGGCCCTCACCGTGTCTGTGTTGGTCGCAGCCATGGCTGTTGTAGTGGCAGTTGAGTCACCCTTTTCCCGCTTCTCTCCCTTACATTTTCAGGCCTTGAAACGGAAGGCATTTTCAGAAGGTCGGCACGCGTTCAGCTCATCAAGGACGTGCAGCAACTCTATAACCTGGGTGAGCTGGGCGTCCCTTGGCCAGCGGCGAGGCCGTTTAATCTCGGGCTAACAGGAAAGGGAGATCAATAAGGCTCAATCTCCGCCAGCTCAGATGCCATCACATGGGCGCCCTGTCACACGCGGCCCTGCAGATTGAGATAGTGTCCGTTTACGCCGGCTTTCCACTTTATTAGGCCGTACTCCTGCTGTCTTTTGGAAAGGGCACGGTAAATCTTACGCGAACCATGTGTTCTTAAAGGCACGTTTGACAGGGGTCAATGACTTTCCAAATGCCATACTAAAGCACGTAACCTGAAGCTATAAAGCCTTCCTTTGCATTCTGAATTGTGTTTAGGATTTAGTTACCAAATGGCAAAAACTATTGTACATTACAAAAGTCAGTGTCCGTATGGACTTTTTTATCAAGTTAGTTCTGGACAGGTTCCTGTAGCGTTGTACATGGAACATTCACATGTTGTATCCCTTCCACAGGGAAGCCAGTGGACTTTGAGCAGTTTGGCGACGTCCATGTGCCTGCCGTCGTCCTCAAGACCTTCCTCCGAGAGCTGCCCGAGCCTCTGCTGACGTTCCGTCTGTATGACCAGGTGCTGGACATCGTCGGTGAGGAACCTCGCCGCCGTTACCTTTGGGTTTACTGCGGTAGTTTAAGTGGCATTGTTCCTTATGCTCCTCCTTTCCACCAACTGATAGGGAACGTCATTGCTGGACCTTTAGTGGACCTTTAAGTGATTCCCCCTGCGTGTGGAAAACGAGCGCCCTCCATACAGTGCAAAGCCATAGGGTTGCTTCATGTACTGGAAAACTACCAATTTGTGTAGTAGTGAGTAATCACACTGTGGTACAATTCACCTTAAAGCCATTCTGTGCTGTGCTTGGATCAATAAGTAGCTGTTGAGCCCAGAGCGAGAGTAGGATGCACAGGGCGCGGGGAACGGAGAAAGTGTAATGAAGATGGGTGGAGATGTGAGTAGTGAGGTGGAGAGGTGCTGGGTGGAAGTGAGCACAGCGAGGGTGAAGTAATCCCAAAGATGAATCCAATGGCTAAGAGCCAACGTAAGCTGCCATTTTGAGTCTTCCTCCCATTTGGTATTTATGTGTCCAATCAGAGTTTCTAATATTATTAATTTAGTGCAAGAGAATCACTCTGTGTCCATTCAACTATTGAAAAGAGGAAATGTATTTTTGCTACTATTACATTTGCAGATGTAACATTAAAATGCTTAATGTGTGAGCAGCAGACGTGCAATGTACTGCAGCTCTCTGTATAGTACCTGTCTGAGCTTTTTAATTTAATATTATTTGGATTCAGAAAGCATGAAATAACCACACCCAGCCTTATGGATTTTTACTATTGATTACTGCTATTTAATATGCTACACATTCATTGAACACAAATATGCAGAACAGAAGTTTATTTTGTGTAGTTTGCATCTCTGCACGTCAACACCATTGAGTTCAGATTACTTTTGTTTTTTATATATAATATAAGATATTTAATCACTATTTTGACTATTTTCTTCCGTGACAAAACTAACAAGCTTTTGATCCAAGCTTCTAAATGACTCCATTGTTTTGTTTTAGGAGTGGAGAGCAGCCTCCGAGTAACTACATGTAAAAGCATTGTGGAGAATCTTCCAGAGCAAAACTTCATTGTTCTGAAGTACCTGGCTAGCTTCCTCAACATGGTAAAGTCACACAACACAACCCTATGGAACGTGTCTGTTGGTTCAAGGTTCTGCCTGTACATTTCTTTCTTTATATCTGTAGTAGTTATTCTCCTTGAAAATAATGAGAAGACGGTTATCTAATAATGGTGCACGGTAGTGCTCAGGCATCAGTGATTAGAAATATGTTGTGCATCCAACATACATCCTTTCACTCTAGACACATCCAGATAGTCACTTCAAATGCACTTTCGGTATCCTGTTAATTTGCAGCTTGAATGTCGTGTGGAAAATCAATATCGTGCAACTGTATAATCTTTCCCTGATATCCCCACGGGCGCCATTAGTCACCCAGACAAGTGACTGTTAAATTAGAAAGAAACATGCATAATTACTCATAATGAGACCCCTCTCGAGCTGTGCAGAGCGAGAAGAAATAAGAGGGACACCTGGACCCCTATTGAACACAGCCTCATACATTTCCTGTATACCTTTTGTTTTCTCCCTTTGTAACTGAAAGCCTTTTGTTTTTGTAACTTCGACCTTCTTTTTTTCCCCCCAACATTCCCCTTTTCTGCAGGTGTCTCAGCGGAGCTTCATCAACAAAATGAGTCCATCCAATCTGGCGTGTGTGTTTGGGGTGAACCTAACCCGCCCACCGCAGGGCTCGGTGTCCCTGAGCGCCCTGGCCCCCATCAACATCTTCACTGAGATCCTAATCGAGCACTACAACACCGTGTTTAGCTCCCGCTGCCCACTTGGACAGGCGCTACCGTGAGCCTGCCGCAGAGTGCCTCTGCAGCCGAGCAGCTCGTTGTGGCGATGCACCCCAAAGATTCACACACTACCTCTCCCCCCTCGAAAACGACGAGCATGGACTAGTCTCATTTAGCTGAAGATGGATCTCTGCCAACGTTCTGTCATCTGGTCTCTTCTGTCTCAACCAGGACGGCCTCTCAGACTTTGTACGTTTCACTGGGGCATGTGTCTTAATGACTGCAATGCCTATAATGAAATGTGCCCCCTTGAGACGGAGAATGAAACTATGTTTGCGAAGAAAATTGCTTGTGTCCTCCAAGTAATGCTGGAGCTTTGGTTTCCATAGCAACATAATGGGCCGGGGCGGTGGCATGTGGTGATAACCTTGGAGGCAGAAAATCTGAGGCCGTGTGCCTGGGATACAAAGAGGCTTTTAAGTATCAACACTCTTCAAAACAATAACTGGGCCAGACTTTCATTTGTTCTTTCTCTGTACAATATGTCACTTTGCTTTAACAGCATGATTGTCCAGGTTTCCTCTCAAGCCATTTCGGCTTTTCATGCAGCAGTTTCAGGATTCTTTAATTGCCTACCGTAGTGTTTGAAGGCGTTTTGCTAGAAATGCTTGGACCTATTCAAATCTTAGTTTTGCAGACATTTCAATAACAATGCTTTTTCAACAGCACACAGTGAATCTTGGTTCCATTTTGAACAGGTTTCCCAGAATAATTTCCCATGCAACACAACCATAGAACTTGGTTCGATTTCGTCGTTCATACTGTTGTCATTTATAGCTGTAAAGATATGGACTG
The DNA here is from genome assembly GCA_017639675.1 of Aplochiton taeniatus. Classification (NCBI taxonomy): domain Eukaryota; kingdom Metazoa; phylum Chordata; class Actinopteri; order Galaxiiformes; family Galaxiidae; genus Aplochiton; species Aplochiton taeniatus. Next base: position 9,252,068 of record CM030172.1, read on the forward strand.
ACTTATTCTACTTTTTTCCTGCTGGGTTTCTTATTTCTGTAATAACAGTACATATTTATTGATTAAGATCAAAATTCCTTTAGTATAGGGGCTGTTGACAAATAATAATGAAACACAATGGGTACACAAAATATAGAAATACTTTCAACAGAATTTTGATCTTGAATTTTATTTATTAATGATCATTTTTTTCATAAGAACTTGGTACAAAAAAGTGAGAGACTACTTTTTACCATTTACCAACTTCCATCAATCAACTTTTAATGCATCGTAAAGAAGAAAAACTACATTGGCATATTTTAAGACAAACACTTTCCTATACACACTATCCACTGGACAGTCCTCTTATCAATGACAAAGAAAAAAAACACTACTTCAACAGACATTTCCATTTCCATCTAAAAAAGTGTTGTGTAGTCTTCTCCACTCTCCTTTCTCGCCCCCACCTCTTCATGGCAAAACAATACATTGAACATTGCAAGCTATAAGAAGAATGCATAATTGGCAAACTATAGAAAATTCCAATGTTTTGTTGTTTCTCTTTTTGATCCTTGATAAAAGAATATAAAAAATGTTTAAATAACTTTCATTTGTTCAAACGTGTTGTGTATTAAAATAGATCTGTTTAAATAAGCACTGCACAGTTTCTCCCGGAGAAGATTCTGGGAAATGGGTGGAGGAGGCTGGGACATACCTCTGGTTGGGAATGTTTTGGGAGGGATTATGGATGGAGGGCACACTTGATGCAATACAGATCACTGATATGGTTCTCATCTCCTATTCATCTCATTGGGGAATTGAATTCCTCTCTGAGTGGCTTTTCTATAGTTTGTGCAGAATCCCATTCCATGGTGACTTAATTTCGCTCGTGGTCTGTTGGTGCAGTGCCAGTGTTGGGGCAAAGGCAGAGCGAATGATATGCAGTGTCAGTCTGGCATGGGAGTGCGGATGTCAGCCCTATTCTTTTGAAGCATGGTTGTTAGATCTGACAAATAGACTTGAAACCTTCTATGCTAGACAGAGACTGGTAACCCCTTTCGTGATCATGCCAGCACAAACCACTACTTTGCTTTTTAAGTATTTTTTTAACACATCTTTTGTGACTTTAGAAGGCAAACATTATAGAATATTGATGCTAATCTGACTCGTATTAATAAAGCCCTCAATGTGTTTTTGAGGCAGATGCGGACCAAGGCTTCATGTTCGGTTTAATGGTCATGAAAGACAGCCTAAACAGTTTGACTCAGTCTTTACGGTTAAGTCCTCTGTGGTTCTATTTTCCCCGATGAATGAGTGACAGGGGATTCATTTGTTGTTAATGTAACAAAAAGATAGAACCGGTCCGATTTGCATTGCTGGTATAAACCACATTGGTATTTCGAGGGAAATGAGCGATATTAAAAGCATAGGGATGTCATTGCTTGTTCATTCTTTCAGCATCCTATTGCTTGACATACCCAGGCTTTTTCTAGTTCCTATAGACCAAACCAAGACCTAATCCATGGCTGTGAGGATTCTGTTGGTTATTAATAGTTAGTTAATATTAATAGTTTTCTTGTTGGCCATAGTGACTCCTTAAAATGAGCTCTGAAGCAGAAACCACTTTGATATGAATTATTTTAACAACTTCCCGCCCCCATTTTATCTTGTCCTTGGTTAGGGTTATTTGCAAAAACTTTCCCTTTGCCCTAAAGTGATGATATTTACAGAAGTGCCAATTAACTACACACTTTGTCACACTGTATGGGAATTAGGCCCATATTTGTTCATGTGCATTAGTAGTCTGCTTTTGCTACGTGTGATATCATTGTGAAAAAGACAAGGAAATAGAGCGAGTCTACGTCAAATCTCTGAACACTTCTCTGGAGCAGCAGGAAGACTAATAAAAAAATGTACAGGGTTTGTACCTAATGTAATTGTAAATGGTGTATATAAAACGATATAACAAAGAAACCCTGCATTTATCTAGTTGTTATTGAGGCAGTGTTCATTTGTACTGTCAAACAGACTATCAACAACTTAAAGGATCAAATGAATAAGCTCCTCACTGTAAAATGCAACAGGTCACAAATAAATTCAACATGATAATAAAAAAGTGTGAATGCGAACCAATGTATAAAAAAAACAGGCAGGGAAAACAGCATGACAGACAATTTGATAAAGATCCCAGTACAAAAATGTAAGGTTATTTGGCATATTTTCTATACTGGTCGACAGGAGATGGACAATTATTAAATGGATAAATCACACAATTAAAGAAACTCAGATGGCCCTTCAAAATGTCCATTCTTGAGTACAATTGGGGAAAATGAACACCTTGGGTTTTATGTGTGAATCCAGTACAGTCGAAAAACAGAAAAACCTGCAATAATAATACAACCTTATGTACAGTGATCCCCTCCAGAATATTCCAGCGCATTTATCAACAGGCATCAGCATGAAAATACTAAATTCTCCACTAGAAATGCTAAATTCTGTAGTTATCTTAAATACTTTTTTCTTTGACTTAACTATATTAATACTGAAAAAAAGTTATTCTCTGTTTTGTTTGAAGGCTCGTATGCTTTTACGTACATACACAATGAAAAGATTTCCCCATCCCTCTTTCACCTGAATTATTATGGCAAACATTGTTCATAGGGAGAACAAACATCTACTCAGATATATCAATATACAGTCCTTCGAGTCTCATAATTCCATTGTTTATGTGTAACTACATCTACTCTACTGTTCTCTCTCACTATATGCAGAACAATAAATCCACCGCTTTAAAAAAGCAAAAATCTTCTGGGCCCCACAGAATTACTTATTTCATATTTCTGTGGCAGCACTGTGATCTAACTTTTTTTTATCATAAATACATTAAGGCCAAGAACATTAATAAATAAAAAATTATAAATTAAAAACGAAATCTCGTAAGCACTGTAGGTGTTGGGTTTAAAAAATACTTGTCATGAATAGAGTGGTGAATATAGTTTTTTTTTTTCCTATTTTTTTATCTCCACCACAGCTCTTGAAAAAAAACTGGTTCAATATTAATCCTAATGTTACAATGGTGTCTCAGACATTTGTTAAAAAAAAAAGAATGCTGCCTTTAGACGTCCATTGAGGTGTCCTGCGTCTAATTCAGCAGGTGGCCACTTGGCTAGGGTAAGATGCTGCACTGTCAGGTGCTACCGTTGTGGCCTGGATCAGTTGTTGCCCTGGGACTGGGGCTGAGGCAGGCCCTTCTGCAGCAGCATAGAGGGTCCTGCAGGGGGCGATGTGGTGGTGGTGCTGCTGCCGGTAGGTTTGATCCAGGGCAGGGAGAGCAGGGAGGCCCCCGTGGTGGTAGCTGTCATGGTGACCTGGATCATCTGGTCTCGTTGGATCAGTCTGATCAGTGTCTTGACACGGTCCAGGGACGCCTGGGTGTCCCTCTGCTGGTTCAGCAAGCGCTCCCTCAGGTCCTTGCATTGCTGGGAGGGACACACAAAAAAGACAAACCAAAAAATAAGGAATAAGAAAACACTTAATTTGGCTGCCTAGTGAAAGTAGTAGTTTGTTGGAATAATGGCTTTGATGTGTAGTGTTTGTGTGCATTGCTGTATTGGATTTAAAAAAAGGGTGAAACTCCATGCACCACTTCCATTAACTAACACGAGCTGTCTTACCGTGAGGGATTGGCTGAGCCTTTCGTCTTGCTCCTCGAGATGAGAACACTCTTTCTTCAGTTCAGTGTTTCTTCTCACCAGCCTCCTCTTCTCTTCTTCTCTGACTACACACACACACACACACACACACACACACACACACACACACACAAATGATCATCACCATGTGAAAGCACGGTGCCCCACTCAGTACAGTGATCCTACACATGTACAATAAATAGAAATGTAGTGTCATCCTCACCTGTCTTGTGTGTAACGTAGGATTGGACAAAGTTGTGTGGCCACGACATGTTCTCCTTGTTCAGAACCTTCAGATTAATAAGAAAAAGAGAGATTTTCAAAAACAATATTTTTTATCCTCTTTGTTCTTCCCCCTTTTTGAAATTGTTATTTTTGACCTAGAGCCCACGAATATCCTACATGTCTTACCTTCTTTTGGCACTTGGGGCAGTACCACGCCCCTCTGGGTGGTGTTTTGAGCGGGGGATGGAGGCAGTCGGGGTGGTAAGCACGGGTGCAGTTGTGGCACGGCTGGAGCTCACCGTCCTCCTTGCAGATGGAACAGTGGTCATCATGCTCCAAGTCCTCCTGGCAGCAGCAAGACAAACACACAAAACAGCCGGTGAGACTTTGCGACCTTTGAACTTCACTGGCCACTGAAGCCAGTGGAACACCTGAAGAAGAACGCGCTTTCTCTCTCCCCCAATCGATTCGTGTGCACAGTACCTAGTCAATACCACGGAGATACACAGAAATCAGCCTGCGCCTTTTCTTATCTTTGTAATTAAATTCCAACCGCAAGAGGCATCCTGCGGTATATGATTTGAACAGCAGGAGCCTGATATGAATCCTAAGGGGGCTCTGATCTCTCCTGCAAAGAAGAGAGCCCGTGAACGACTGATTTGTTTTGGAATGTGAACGTGTGCAGGCCATGCAGCCTAACGATGCCGCTTCCATTATATCTCTTCATAAGCAAGTAGTCAGTGAAACGTCAGGAGGGTTTAGTTCTGCGGGAGGGAGGTGGAGATGAAGAAAAATCACTGGTGTCGGGCTAGCCAGGGTTGTCAGATTGACGGCTACGTCCTAGCCCTATCTCTCTCATTACACTGCATCCCAGGGAGCGGGCGGCAAGTTGAAATACTATGACAGTCGAACACCAATCGAAAGGGTAAAAAGCCAGTGAATTTGCCGAGGCAGGTAGGGACCCATCCGTCATATTACCGTGGCAGTCAGAGTCGTTGAAGCAAGATCTGCGACGCAATAAAGGCCATGATGAATACTTTCTTGGGTATTGGCCTAGTTCTCAAGCCAATCTGCTCCCTACGGAATGCTGGCTTGATCCATCCTGTCAAGTCCCTGTGTTATGAAACTGCTTTTGGCAACTTTCTGCTTGTTTCTACAGTCGCTAACAATGCATATTTGTTGTGTTTTGGACGATGGCACTCCTAAATGTTTGGGAGTCAAGCTAAAAAATATCAAAGTATAAATAAGAAAATGTAAAATAAAACACTGGAGCAACGTCAATGTTGGCCATTTCCTATGCATTTGTTTTTAACATTGCTCTTGATAAATTCATACACTTTGACAAAGACAGATATACACATACAGATCAGTGGTGAGGTTACATACCTTCCAGCATAGATCCTCAGAGTCTAGCGTGCGGATGGGAAGCAGAGAACAGGTTAGTAGTGGCTGACAACAGGTTTGGACAGAGGGTAGATGGCAGGGCATGCAAGCATAGTGGTTAAAAGCAAAGCCATGCAGCAGATCCAGGGAAGTCAACTCAGGTCAGACAACTAGTGTAGCAGTTTGTTTCATATTAAAAAGGCTTTTGATTGGCTGTTTGGTATGGATGCAGCAGCGCTCATATTGACCTCCCAACACAACACGCACGGTGTAAACAAAACATTCTGTTATAGACTCTTTTCATTTGTTAAATCCTAGCTAAGCACTGTTTGTCTATCCCAGAGAGACGCACCAGCGTGTGTTTATATCCCTCGGAAAGTTGGATTGGTTTGTTTATCGAGCTTGCACATGCATAATTGTGTCAGGGGCTCACAGGGCTGTGTCATGCAGATGGGAAGTACAATCTGTTTTTACCTCTGGCAGACAGGAAAAGGGGGTTGTTCAGGTAATTTGATGCAAGGCGTTTGCGCTGGAAGGCAAGACGGAGAGGAAATGTTTACTTATAGTTTTAGCAAGATGAGGGACGGAAGAAAAACTCCCATTACAAACCAGCTTTGAACAGAAAACGTGGTTACAATGTTACATTTTTAGTTAAAGCACATCAACGTGCAGATTTGCATGTAACGTCATCTAAACAAAAGAAGTCTGGGAAACAATCATTTTTATATGTTAAAAAAAAACGGAACATTTTTTCATTGCGGTTTTGCAATGCAGTTTGCAGCTTATCAAAACTTGAAAATGTGTCCTATGGACTAATGGCCAGGGGACTGAGATCCTACCTCTGGCTCAAACAGGCCACTATAAGCAGGGTTAGCCGTGCTTCTCCTCTTCCTCTCTTGTCTTTTGGTCTGGATCTCTGCAAGGAGAAAGTAGGGGGGAAAAAAACGAATATTGCTTAGAAATAATGATCAACTAACTTTAATTCACATATCCAAATATTTGCACTAATCTTGACCATTAAAATCAGTAAGTTCACTTTTTTTTTTTTTTTACAGGACTCGGCTAATGTCAGAACTCACCTTCCAAGTGCTCTGTGGTGACCAGGCCAAGGCTGACCATGAAGGCAATTTTCTAATGGAGAGAGCGAGAAAGAGAGAATGTGCAGAGCAGATTTATTAGAAGTGTGAAGCCGTAGTGCCTCCATAGAAGCTGTCTTGACAGCGAACGGAAATAGCCAACGACAACACTGAGACGCATACGCAGGGTGGATTGTGAAGTGGTCGGTGGCCCCAGAGAGAGGCCCCTAAAGATTGAGATGGGGACGAGGATGGGTCAGGAGCGAGGCCCCTCCGTTCTTGTGGTGCTGCGCCGCTCTCCCACTGGAGAACACTCAGGTTTACAATGCAGGGTGCTCATCTGAAGAGGCTTTTTCCTCCTTCACAGTTTATTCGTAATGAGCTTACCTTACCCTTTCTCTCTGCATCTTTTTACCCTTTTACTTCACTTGTTGAGGGCGCCATACTTTAGATATGTAAGTGTCATTGATTTATCATTACAGGATGAATTTACATTTTTAAATAAAGGAAAGTACTTTCGATTAAATGATGATATAGTGATTTTGTTTTGTATTTTTAAAGAATTATCAAACACAGATGTCAGCAGGACCTCATTATGTAGCTGAGTTTAGTTAGATTTCAAGTGAATTGCATTCCTTAGTTAGCAGTGGCAATAACAGTGAAAGGTCATGCCAGTAATAGGTACATCTTATCTCTTTCGTTGCTTGGGGAAAAACATGAAGCAAGTTATTAAGGCTAGACTTCACCAAAGTTGGCTTATGTCCCAGTCCTGCTTGCCACGTTGGCCAGTATGAGGGATGACAAGTGAGAGGAAGGCTAGCCCGAGTGTTGGGACTGAGATGAGATTAGCCGGGATTAGCGTCCAGAATAAGTGGATCTCTTAACCAATCTCGGCGACTTAGATCTCGTAAACATCTGCTCTGGCACGAAGCTAGTAGTTGCACGCTAAGGAAAACGCAACATGTTGGACATTGCTGTCCTTCGTCGCTGTCTGTCTTTGTGCTTTTTATACATGCACGTCATATAAATCAGGCAGCATGGAAACAAAGTGTGTCTCGGTAGCGACAAGGCTGATTCTAGGTCGATATTATGTCAATTGAGAGTTGAGCTGAGGATTGGGTCTAACCTCGGGGTCCTCCTCCTCCTTCTTCTTGGCAGGGGTGACAAGAGGCTGGGCAGGGGAGGCCTCCTGGGAGGGGCTGTCAGTCTGGGGCCCTGGGGAGCTCTGTGAGCTGCAGGGGTCTTGTGGCTGCTGGATTATTATCACCTGAGTAACACGCGCGCACGCACACACACACACACACACACACACACACACACACACACACACACACACACACACACACACACGGAGAGGCACTGTAAATCTCATGTCTGAAACTCTACATTGCATTTGACTTTCTTTGCAGCAGCTCACTGCCTCCTTTTGTAATTTATTGTGTGACTGTGTGTTTGTCTGTGTGTGTGTGTGTGTGTGTGTGTGTGTGTGTGTGTGTGTGTGTGTGTGTGTGTGTGTGTAAGTAAGTGTGTTATTCCATAAATATTTAAACTATATCATTCCTCTTAGCTCCGCAAACGACAGAATAAAGAGGCCTTCCAATCTTCACATCAAGTCAACTAACAGCCCCTTTTCATTTGGTTCTGATGAACGACGAGCAGTTTTTGTGAAACGCAGGGGTCAGGCTCTTACAGAAGTATGGTCACCATGACAGAGGAGTACCTAAGCAGGGATTCACAGAATGTTGCACTCATGTGCGAAAACCAATCCACAATGTGTTAGGAGGGAGCTGCAGTCACTCCTACCTTGTTGTCAGCGCTGAAAAGCAGCGGCTGCACCTTGACGGGCTCGCCGACGGACGCCGCTCCGTTCCGGTTTGAGGGCGAGGCGGCGACGACGCCGTAGGCCACGCCCGGCCCGGCAGAGGGGATGGGGGTGCTGCTGATGATGCTGCTGCTGCTGCTGCTGCTGCTGCTGGTGCTGGTGGATGAGGAGGTGGGGGAGGCGTCCCCTCCTGCCAGGCTCTGGGACTCTGGAGGGGGCCAGGTGTCCACCTGGCCGTTGGGCAGGCGTTGGGGGCTGAAGGTGCTGTTGGCGGTGGGCAGCGAGGGACCCTGGTTCTTGGGGCTGACTACGGCGGTGACCCTCTGCAGGCTCAAGGGCTGGCTGCTCTGCTGCTCCTGGCATGGGCTGTGGGGAAGGCTGTCCGGGATGTGGGTCTTTGGCCTAACCTGTGGAGGGAAAACAAAAGTTCAGGTTTTAGCTACTCTCTCAAACTTCCTTCCCTGCTTACTTTGGAACAGTTTTAGGCAGTGTGCTGAGCGACAGCGCAAAAAAAACTTAAACTGTAGTCGGAACGATCGTCTCGCACACACAAACACACACATGATGCACTGAAGATAACCTGTCATTCATACTCAACACATGAGCTATTCAGAGACAGAGAGCTGAGGCAGATGCTTACATGTCTGCCAAACACCTGACAAAAACACACACACACACACACACACACACACACACACACACACACACACGCTCACACACACACACTCACACACTCACACACACCCTGCTTTGCTCCCTGAGTGCTGATGCGTGGCCAGACGTGACTAGGCTGTTAATGCTGCCTGCTGTCCAATAGGAGAGGCCAGTGAGGACAACAAGGAGAGGGCTCTCTCTCAGTGATAGCAAATGAAACGACCAGCAATACTCCTCTCTCCACTGATTCATTATTATTGACTATTTGTGTTTTTATATTGGATTTACCACTACATGCTAGCTGTGTTTCTGGTCTTTTTGATTTAATGATGTTGGAAGGCGTGTTTGGTTTGTTGTGGTGTGTGCTGCCACCCAGTGGACATTTAGAAATGGGCAACCACTGACTTTCAAAACACTTCTATTAGCTACAGAACTCCAAGCCAACACTGGCCCTTCTGATCCAACGAAACCAACGGACAAAGCACTATAACACTGGAAGGAATGGACACAAATTGCAGCACTGTCCGCTGAACCAGAGTCTTCCTAAAGTATTTGCTGAGCCAATCCGGAAGCATTGGCTGAGCCGGGTGATATTAAGGGCCTAGCCACTAAGATAATACACAACGTTTTGAATTGTTTTGTTTTGTTTCCTCTTTAGAAGAGGATTTAGTGGACATTCTATATCCTGGAGTGGAAACCCCCAGAGAAGGTCTAGCTGAGGATTACAGCCACTAATGGTTCAGGAGGCTCTTTTGTCTCAAAGACTCTTGATGTCTGGAGAAAAAAAAAAAAGAAGAAATTCTGCCTCGACCAGCTCAATTTTACATATTGAAATAAGGAGATTAGGGAAATAGTGCATGTGTATCCAGGCAGTTCTTGTTTTCATATTGCTGTAGATTTGACTTAATCCGTTTTTAACCTTGGGTGATAGCATTTTCAACTTTGGTGTCAGTGTTGTCGTCAGTCCTATACACCTTAAGCAAAAGTGTCCTCACTAGTTTTTCTCTCAGTTGTCTCCAAATAGGAGTGTGTTTGCCAGCATGCTCTGTACCTGAGGTAGCACAGTGGGTGCTTGTCCTGCCAGCCGGTGAAGAGAGCTGACTTGAGGCACCTTTATGGGCACTGCTGTGAGGGCTCCCAGCATCTGACAGAGAAAAAACACAGAACAAATAAGAATGAGGGACGTTACATTTCTTCATGTGTAATGCAATTGTATGGTGTAACATTTTGTGTGGGGTTTTCAAAGCTTTCTAGACATTGTCTCTGTTGTGAACTCAAACAGGACTAAGAAAATAATACAAAAGTAATGACAGCTAAGTTGTACAAGGTAAATATGGCAATCAAAGTCACTTTGATGGGGGAGACCAAAGTTATTAGACTGATAATGATGTTTGTGTTGTTAGCTTTTTACCTCAATAATAGACTTCAAACAAAAGAAATGTAGTAACAAACAGTAGTTTCACTGGTTGATGAGAGACTCTTGCGGGTGTGTTTGTCAGACAAACTTGAATATTAGAAAACCTTTCCTTTACCCAAGGTTGTTCACAGAATGTGTATTGATCTTGAAACTGCATACTTTCAAACGAGACAAAGGAGAGGACCAACTGCCAGAAGTTCATAACCAAGATGATTACATTGTTATTTATTTGCCTTTAATATTTATGAGAATGGCCTGACCTTTTAAAACCCTTTAGTTTGACATCTTGCATTATTTCACTGTCTTGCCCTTTTCTGTGCATGAGCTTCTCTCATGTAGTTATTGGGCTAACCTCAGACCGAGACTTCCTCACACTGCCCAAATGTGATGCGGTGCTGGAATACTCAGTTATTTAAACGTAACCTAGAAAGCCCACCATGTGAAAATGCCAGTCGGTAGGTATCCAGTGCAGTGCTCTGCTGTTTTTCTGGAGCTCTCGTTAAATAAGCTATCCGTGCGAACTGTGCTCTCGCTCTCTCTTCCAAGATCAAAACCACAAAGCAAAACCCTTGCCGTTCTCTCCCTTAATGAGAGGCCTTTTAAATGTTGTCAACAGCTGCCTGTACTAAGACCCAACCTCACTGTGTTACCCACGCTCTGAGCTACTTAATATTTGTGGCACATACCCCCCCCCCCCCCTTGTCGAATCAAACAAATAGCACACCACGGAATCTGATTAGCAGATAAGCACATACAAATAACATACTTGGTTTTGAAAAAAGGAAAACAAGTGAAATCACACTTTGTGTGTGCCATCAGTTAGATCCTGATTTCAAGCGGAGGCAAAGAATGCACAGCGATGGCCCGGGAGGTAAAATTGGCTTTATATGAAAAATTGGCTTTGTGACCCTGAAGTATTGACAGCGAAGTCAATATGAAGGGAGATTTTCTCCCTCTTACCCTCTCTGCAGTGGAACACGGCTGCGGAGTGCGAGTGCTTGGGCTGTTAGTGTTTGGTTGGAGGATTACGAGACAATGGTATTTACAGAGCTAAGTCCAAGCTATACATCAGCTGACACACCGTCTGGCCTCAAGGTCAGAGCATCGGTGGGAGTAATATTAATGGCTAGACAGTAGTGAACTATGGTGCACCATGCCTTTTAAAACAACAACTTCTGGAGAGCAGAATCAGTAGGCTAGATTTTAGTGAAGGGTTTGGTGGTGCAGGCCCAGCGTGATGCGTTGCACAGCACAACGCATAACTAACAACTGATTTTAATAAACATCTTCCGTGTTTTTTTAAGTTATGCAGTGCGATGTCCTTGATATGCAAATATGCACAGTGTAGTTGTTTACAAATGTGCGTCCTTTTTTTTTATCTCACTAAGCTATCATTCCCCACAAGTCAAGTACGTTTTTCACTATGCCTCCCCATGTCTGAGAGAATAAATGAGTAAAAAGATATGGGGGGAAAGTTTTAGCCTCCCCCTTTGGAGCACAAACCAACCGGTCTTTCTTTTCTTCTTCTGTAAAATCCCTCCGTTCCATTGTGCTTTAGAAAGCCGAGTGAACAGGAGGGGATGGGGGTGGCGAATGCCTGTTCCCATGGCAACACCCGAGATGAAAATTCTTTTACTGAGAGGGCATTCATTTTCCTAATTGCTGCCTCTTTTTTCAAACCCAAGCACCTTCACTTAGGCCTCCTCTTGAGTGTGAACACAGGAACCTTGGACTTAGTGTTTTCTTTTTCATAAAACAATTTTTTTTCCCTTCTGAACATCAAGTCCATATCGTTCACAAGCACTTCCTCAATCATACTATTACAGCACACTGCAAACCTTTCCTCTTCCCCCCATGCATCTTTCCAAACCCTCTGTAATAGAGAAGGGGATGGAGAGTGTCATTTTGTCACTTGGAGATTTGTCTTAAAGGATGGCCGTGTGTGCAGCAGTGTGTGCCGCGGTGTTTGCAGCCGTGTGTGCAGAAGTGTATGCTGGGAGCTCAGAGGGCCCGCCCACCTGCCAGGCCCACATCATCACAGCCCCATTACAGATAAACCGTCAGACAGAAAGAGAGGAAGGTACGCACCGCTCCCAATATAAGCTCCTTTTTCATCACCCCCTCTCTCCTTGCCTACCAACTCTGCTGTGCTCTTGGATGTGAAAGTGGTTGGCAATTTAACCGTGCAGGGGACATAGAGAGTCCCTTTTCAGGAGCGGTTTTCCAGACAGTGACTTGGTGGCTGCCGGCCATGTGTAGTAGCTTGAAAAGACACAAACAGAAACAGGAGCAACTCTTCACCCCAATTATGGGCTTGAGATTCACTAGGCCAAAGGCGCGGGAGGTGTTCTGAATCAATGGAGGCACAGCCACGCCGGCAGACAAAACGCAGAGGAGGTGGGGCTGTTCCCGATTTCTGGCAGGCTCTGATTCTTTTTAACCGAGGGGACGTTTAGGTGTGTTAGACTGCAGTAAAGTTAAATTAGTCAGTCAATTTGTATGTGATCAGGTCTCTGCAGCCAAAACCTACCATTAGGGGCCTTGTGGAACTTGGTTCATTTTCAAATGCAATCTCAAGTACAATTCATGTGGGGCCATTTAATGTGTATTCTCCTCAAAAGCATATCACATGTCTCAAAGAAGACCACAGTATCATTAAGTACTCTTATTTTTTAGTTGGGTCTAGTTTTGACCTTGTGTGCAAAGTGTTTTATGCTAAGCCATGTTAAAACATGGCATATTTTCAAATGATTTTCCTAATTTACATAACATGTTGTACGGCTGTTTTGAGTTCCAATTTCTTGGCAAGATTTTTGTGGGAAAAAAGCACAGTGTTCTCCTGACATGCACGTGAGTTGCCTGTACAATGGCAAACATTTCCATTCAATGTTTCCCTATCATTTAATGCCAAACATGCTCATATTCCAGGTATAGCCTTCTGTATTTTCCGTCGATAAAGACGGGAGAAAACAGGCCATGGAAAAACAGAAAGGAAAAAAGGGAATATAACGAAGTGTGGATATCACTGAAGCATTGGAGAGCAGTTTGTATCTAGCGCTGAGTCTGTGTTTGTTATCGTTTGTCCTGTCATCAATGTTACTCACAGCGGGGAGGGAGGAGAGGACGAAATGCATACGCAGCAGAGAGATAGAGAGAAAGAAAGAAAGAGAAAGAGAGAGAGAAGGAAATATGATGGTAAAAAAAAAGTTCAGCTGCCACACTGACATGTATCATCTGTTAGGGCTCTCTTTTCGTTGGTTTACCTTTCTTTCGTGGAGGAACGCTACTTAAAACATGATCAGGCTCTTTCACGACCTTGTTTCCATTGAAGAGCAAAGCTATGATGAATACGATGTCCCTCTCCAGCGGTCTGAAGGACACACTGAATGGAAATCATGTAATCTCTTAGGCAAACAATACAGAGGGACTTTGGTGTCCATGCCATCACGTGCAATATGGCAGGCGACGTTACAGCTTAAAACAGCCAACGACAAACTGTATGATAGAGACAAACATAGAGCAAAAACTCTAGGTTCTCACTTGTATATCTGGAACGAGTCTCTAAATGGATGCCGCTTTGTTTCTGCCTCTTTTCACAGCTCTGGTGTACTGTGCAGACGACACCACAGGAACTTCCTGTTGTCACACAAACAATGGTCCCCCCAGTGCATCCAATGTGTAATTGCAGAAATTATCCCCACTATTGTAATAATCATGCCTTTCGTAGACTCCCGCTCTGATTGTCCCTGTGAAGTATTTGTGTGAAGGAGGGTTTGTGTGTGTGTGTGTGTGTGTGTGTGTGTGTGTGTGTGTGTGTGTGTGTGTGTGTGTGTGAATTCCCTCTAATGGATAGGTTTGTTGCACAGGAGCCACAGGCTGTCTCTTTCAGTCTTGTTGTATTGAGCGTGCGTGAAACACATGGCAATTTTCCTCAATCACTTGGGATAAGCTGCATTTCACAATTGCTATTCTTTCTGTGGTCTCACGATCTAGAAGACAGTCCGTCAAAAAAACACAGCTTGACCACGGAGGACGCAGTTGGAAATTGCTAAGACGGAACACTAACGACCAGTAAAGCACAGGAAAAAATTGAAATTATGCTGTATGAAATAGTTGTTTTGTTTTAAACCTGTTGGTGTGCACAAGCAGAGTTTTAGTTCTTCTTACTCTGTTTTGATGTCGAGAACTCCAGCATCATTGGAGCATAGTGTATGTATTATTCATTCAAGTGCATAGTAGATGGCAGGAAGCAGCCAAGGCCTAGTTAGGGTAGGTAGAGAAAATAAACACAAACCTATCTGCCTCTTTTGGAGAGAGTCAAGATCAAAGAACTGTGCTCTGTTCCAAAGGGGTCATTAAAGCAGGACGCACACACACACGCACACACACACACGCACGCACGCACGCACACGCACACGCACACACACACACACAACTTGCTCACCTTCTTCTTTTCCCTGTCACCAAATCCCTCCCCCACCACTAGAGGGTGCTACATGGGATGTGGATACCCTGGCAGCTCACCTCCAAGGCCCATGCTCACACACACTCCCTGTTCTCCATGCTCACACACACTCCCTGTTCTCCATGCAGCGTTTGAATTCCACTCTTCCCCACTGCTCATGCCCATGGTACACACGGTAGATGTCACAGGGCAATGGGATGATGCAACAGATGTAAATCACTTCAGTGCGGCGGTGAGAACCCCAGCTGACACCGATGAAATGTCAGCGTTCCGACAGTTTCTTTTTCCATTATGTAAACATGGGTCAAAAGCTGTTTCACTATTACATTCTGCAACTTCACACAGCTTGTATTGGGGGGGGGGGGGGGGGGGGGGGGGGACGTTTTCGGTGCTGCAGTACATAGTATGGATGGTGTGAAAAGTTCTTCATCCGTGGCAAAGCAACACATTCATTAAGTCTCGTTGAACTACCCCGGAGGAATAAGGTAATGAAGACAACAGGTATCTTCTTAACCCCCTCGCTACCTCACCCTCCGGTGCACCGTCTGCGATTTAATTAGCTCTGCATCCTTCCCCAAACTTATTAGTATTAGCTGTCAGATAGAGGCTCCTGCATGGGCACACACACACACACACACACACACACACACACACACAAGCACGGGAATACACAAGCTCGTCTGTGAGCATACGAAGCTGTCTCTGCCCCCAGTGGGGCCCAGTGGTGGGCACAGTGCCCATCTCATTCATTTCCTGCCAGGCCAGCAGTTTGACTTGCTCCCTGAAGGGCCACCCATTCCCACACTGGCTCAGGCTGCCGATGCCTGGGTGCATATGGGGCTATAGACTACCTCAGCCCCACATCTGGTCTCTTACACTAGGATGAATAGGGGACGTGATTTAGTTTGACACTGTTTATTACGGTGCGCCTATACGTGTGTGCAAGTTGTTTTCCATAGACAACGGCTGTGAAACATTCTTATAGCCTGACATATACTAGTATACAACCGATTGCTACTGTAGAAATTGCACGATAGGAGGCTCCTTATAAGACCAGAGAATGTAGAGAGTGATCTTTACAAGACAACCGGCTAGAATAGATTTCAGAATAAAATAGGCACTACCGCAGGCCTTGGATACATAACTGGATGTGTTAGTTAAATGACTGGATGTGCTCAGATTAAAATGTTCTCTTCTGGGACCAAGACGGTTGGCTGTGGATTATTCCAGTTCGTGAGCGGCTAGTCATTGAAAGCAGGGACTGGGAACACAGCCACTTTTAGGGGCCATCCACCTTCTCCAGGCTTAGACATGCATTGGAGGCTGTTTGGGAGAGACGACCTTGGCTGTTGTTTAAAGAGGATAAAGACATCTTTGGAAACTGCCAGCACGAAGAGCCGAAGGAAAGGCAGGAACGCTGCTCCAGCAGAATAGTCTTTCCGGGGGATTCTCGCTCTTGCTCGGAGGTTTGTAGCGAACAAACCCCAATGCCATTGGTCTTAGTGTGGTGCTTGGATGCTTCACTCTATAGTTTGAATAGGATATGGACAATACAGCAAATCCACAGCAGGTTGAACATGCGTGTGTTACGTTCTTTATCTTGTATACTTTGTGATTTGTTTAGAACAAACGAATCGGAACTCTTGGAAAATCTACACCAATTATTTCCTGTTGAAGTCAGAAGCCATCTATTTTTGCTGGGAGTTTTTTTTTATGAAATGTTAATGTCCTCCACCGTGAATTCATAAAAGGAAAAATGATGATCCGTGCATTATTACTTCTATTTCGAATAATGTTTGAAATAGAGAACAATGCAGACGTGTTATTCTGTAAAGTTGAAAGAAACGATAAAAGAAGCACTGTCAACTCATCGTTCCAGCTGACAAAGTATAGACTAACAATCCAGCAGTGCAACTGCGTTTAGTTTCATGGCAGTTTGCACATCAGTGACACATCAGGCCAAAGCTGTCCAGTAACCGGGGCCAAGAAGCCTGCTGTTAGGACAGAAAGCCTTGTTAAGTAGCACTGGGCAGTAACAGCCTGTGTCACTTGTAAAGCACTCAGAGTTCACTAAAGTGCGAGCGCGTTGAAACAATGTGGCTATAATGTGTGCGCTCATGCAGAGCCACAATCCAATTACACCTCATTATCGATCTCCAAATTAGTGGCCAGGTGGTCTGTGGGACCTGTTACCCAAAGGCCCGAGTACGGGAACTCTCACTTCAAACAAAAGAGCCCATGATTGGCTGAGTTCTGTGACTCCAGTGGTTGATGGGTGTTAGTGAGGCAGGAAAACAATGCAGGCGTGTGCCCTGGGCCTTTTTATTAGCCGGTGTGCACCCAGCCAGGCAGGAAGGCAGCTGGGGGTGGGGGTGGGGGAATGGGACCAACTCCCCTCCACTCCTCTAAACAATATAGCCATAAAGAGACGAAAGACAATACCTCCACATGACCGTATCCCATACACTGAGCCCGACAGCAGATGAGAGGGGGAGGGAGTGAGAGGAGAGGGAGAGGGAGAGGGAGAGGGAGAGGGAGAGGAGAGGAGAGGAGAGGAGAGGAGAGGAGAGGAGAGGAGAGGAGAGGAGAGGAGAGGAGAGGAGAGGAGAGGAGAGGAGAGGAGAGGAGAGGGAGAGGGAGAGGGAGAGGGAGAGGGAGAGGGAGAGGGAGAGGGAGAGGGAGAGGGAGAGGGAGAGAATGATATAGTCCAAATGATGCCGAAGGCACAGAGACAGAGCCGCTGCCTTTCTGAAGTGACACATTGATGAAACATGGCAGCTTTATCGCACGCTACGTCTGTTTCTCTATTGCTGCCCCACGTTGGCCCGAGAAAAACTGCTCTCTCCATACCAAGCGCGGGGAACCGGAGAGCTCCACACTGCAGAGTCACAGCAGCTCCAAACTACTAGTGTTGAATGGAAAGTCACTTTCTGCTGGCCCCAGTGGAGCTAGAATCATAAGATAGAACCCCCCCCGCCAGCAACAGGGGCCCTGGACCAGCTTTAGCCCTTCTCTCTCCATGTGGTCACACAATTACGGTAATAGTGTGGAAGCAGTGTGCAGCGTGAAGTCCTAATCCTGCTCGGTGCTGATGGCGGTCATGGTGCGGAATATGAAGCATGGCTGCAGTTACTGCTGGCTGAGGCTTGGATCGGGGCAGAGAAGTGTAATAATGAAACAGGGCTGTAATACGGACGCATAAAACTCACGCACGCTATTGAGAATATTGAGAATGGCACGATTATACCTTGGCAGCCGGTAGGGAAGCGGGGTTCTTCAAGGAGTTGTTGGGGGAAGAGACTTTGTGACGTTCGTACTGAGAGTTGTAATCGTATAAGGAACGGCTCTGCCCAATCCTGGTAGTTAAATGTGTCTGCAGTCATCCCCGTTCTTGCTAGCCGACCATTTTTCTGTGTTACTTAACTTACTCTAAACGTATGAATATTGCATTGGATGAACATCGCATTGGATGGACGTGTTTCTGAAGTGTTTGCCTTCCTTGGTGTAGAGTCGACTAATAATGAAACACTGAAGTATTGCTGTTTGTACTCCCAGTATGAGACCTAGTGGTGCTAAGTGTCATTCTAAATGTACTGATGATAGCAGTCATTTCATTGTATTCCTAATATTACTTGTAAAAGTTGAATGTATATCATTACACTTACATCAATAGTTTCCCTCAGTGTCTCGTAATAGATGACTCATTCGACTTGTATTAGTTGTCACTTGGAATAAAGTGTGAAACTGTTTTAGTACCTGAGAGTGAGGCATGCTGCCGGCTCTCCTGCTGAGGGGGTGGACTCCGCTCCCCGCCACTCTGCTGCCAGTTTGGAGGTTGATGGGGGACGTCTGCAGTGGCTCCGAGCTTGCCGCCTTTTGTCCGTTAATGTGTGCGGTCACCATGGAAACGGGAGCCTTTGCCGGCACCACGGAGATGGCTATGCTCTGGCTGGGAGGCTTGATGAGGGAGAGGGGCTTCGCCGTCCCTACAGGACAACTTCTTACAGCCAGCTTCTGTCACGGAGAAGAAAAAAGATGGATAGAGAGAGATTGGTTAGAGAAAAAAAAAAACTAAAACTAAAACTAAAACAATTTCCTATTCATTAACACTTTGTTCACATCGTGTTTTTTTTTACAGTCTGTATTCTGTACTTAAAAAAAAAAATAAACTAAACTTGCTGTGCACTCATTTAAACTTAATATGAAAAGGAAATAGCACAATATTAAGAGGAAATGAGACATTACTGTTGATAGATGTATAGGAAATCGCTGGCATGAACCCAGACTGGGATTGGCATATAGCCAGAGTGGGTAGCTGTAAATGGGTTATGTCTATAGTCAGGTTGTGAGAATCCCCTGTGTCAGGCACTGCTGCTACCGTCTGACCCACTCACTAGTCTGGCCTCATAATGTCGCGCACACACACACACACACACACACACACACACACACACACACACACACACACACACACACACACACACACACACAAACACCCCCTAGTTTTACCCAACCCCCACTTCCTCATACTCTGCTAAAGGGAGAGAAAACATCTTCCAAAGAACGGATAAGTACATCTCGCTTTCCCCTCTGCTCACCCTTGCACAACAGAAGGAAGAGGCCCTCTAAATATTTTATATTCCATTCCACTGCCCCTTCTTATTTCCACACAGCCTTTTATCGTTTTCTATGGAGTTGCAGGGTTTGGGGGCGGGGGGAAGGGATAAGGATAGGGAAGAGAGGGGGAGGGCTTTCTCTCTGAGCTGTTCTACTGAAGCGAGGGTGTTTCTCCTCTCTCTGTTTGTCTTTTTCTCACTCCTTCCAAGATGCTGTTCAACACAAACAGGAAACAGGGCCTTTAGCTAAGAGCTTTTCCAGACATGTCCTTGTGTGTCTGAGGCATAACGCTTTCAATGTGTCACATTTTGGGAGGCATTAATTTTAACAACTACATCAAGTTTTGGCAGAAGAATAGCACAGAAGTCAGTCTCAAAACTGTGCCAATAAATATAATATTGAGAGTATCCTTCATTTCGCCACTCCAAAAGTGTTGGCACACGTACACTTATCTCAAAACCAAACCAAACTGGAGAAAATGGATCTGAAATAGACGCTTTCAGGAATTAATCAAAACAAATGAATCGCATTTTCTCTTTTTAGGTCAGAGTTCATGTTTTTAAATTTGACTTCTGTGTGTTGGTGGAGGGCAGAAAGGCCATATCAATCCTCTGATGGCTTTGTCAACTCACAATTACCTAGCCAGAGTGATGCAGCAGCCCTTATTCTCGAGCCTAGTGGCGGCAGGGAGGGGATGGGTGAGGAGAGCCAAGAGGGGGAGTTGGAGATTAATTTAGGGGCCTGCTGCTAGAGACACTGCATGCCTAATCAGCCAGCCGAGGCCTAGTCCGACCGAGGGAGCCTGCCTACACCTCTGTTTTGAGGAGGGGGGGCCCAGTGAATTTATGGTAGCTACTAGAGAAAAAGGGAGGGAGAGCAAAGGGACACTGGGAGATGGTGGGTTTCGGAGAGGCGAGGTCGGGAAGATGGGGAGGAGGGGTCTCCGTGGAATCAACATTTCTGCTTTGTGCCCAAATCCACTGTAATCAGCATGTCGAACAAGAAGGGGAATGTTTCAGGGCCACACCAGGGTGCTGCCTTTAATTCTCTCACTCTCTGTTTTCCCTCACTCACTCACTCTACACGCCATCTTTGGTGCTGACTGGATTCGTGGAAGTAACAAAGGTGACAGAAATAGACACGGTACGATACAGTACAAACACACAAACAGAATCTATAAATACCAATTTTGAGGCAGTAAAAGCTTTGCTTCACTAAAAAGTGGATGTTCTGTACTTGATGTTGACACTGTTCAGGAACACCTTTATTTCCACTTGTGGTTACAAAACTACAGAAAAAAGGCTGTGGACGATTGAACTTTAATTTTTTTTTTTTATATAATAAATCATGGAAACATCACATGCGCTTAATATTTCTATTTTAATGATGCTGATTGTGAAGCAAAGTAACCCAGATTTTGAATCGAGTTCAGGGGGAGGAAAGTGCAAAGGTCTATTCAAATTGTTCAAATGGCCTTGCAGCCTTCGCTGAAAACCTAATAAAAGCCTCTAAAAGCAAAGGAGGAAAAATTCTGCCGTAGGATCCGCCCCCCCTCCCTCTCCCCTTCAGTTTCCACCCAGTGTGAATAGGGACTTCGTTCACATGTTGTTATTTATTAATTCCCCCACAATGAGTGCGGTGGGTGCCCCATTGTTTCTGGGGATCAATGTAATCCATGTGCAGCCACAGCACCGGCCTGCATCTGGGTCCACCGACTGCCATTTGTTCAACCCTGGGCACCTCCGATTCTCTAAAAGGTCACCCATTTAAAGCCTCGGCGAGGAGAGGGGACGCTCGACTCACTGGAAAGACAGAGAGAAAGGCAGCAAGAGGGAATTTCGGAGAAAAAGCCAGGATGGTGTGTGCGTGCGTGTGTGTGTCTGTGTATTGGTGTGTATGTATGTGTGTGTGTGTGTGTGTGTGTATTGGTGTGCGTGTGTGCATGTGTGTGTATCGTGTGTGTGTGTGTGTGTGTGTGTGTGTGTGTTGTGGCTCTTCCACGCCTCTCCTCTGTGACAGGTTAGTAAACAGCCAGCTGAAGGGAGAAAGCACAGCAAACTGCCTCCCCATATGTCTCCCCACCTACCTTAGAGGCTGTTAGAATCCTAGGAAAGTGCTGCACGTCAGGGGAAGCCTGTCGTGAGTCTGACGCACATTGCCGCCCCGGTTTGCAAGATTTGCTCGTCCTGATTTTTGGTGTCATAATAGGGCCTTGTGAATATTGGGCAAGCTGCCAAACGATGCCGTCCCTCTAAGCCGGGATCATAGAAGAGCCCAAAAGGGAAGGCTTAATTGCACATATTATGCTATTACAGGCCCTCAGGTATAGATTATCAGACACAGCAACAAAACCCCAAAAATGGAAGAAGGCGCTGCTGTCTGAAATGGCTGTAATTGTGCGGCTTGCTTGTCATCTTTTCTAATGAGGGCAGAGTCATGAGTTAAAAGCTGCAGTTTTTTTCTTCTGACATATAAAAGTCAGTCAACAACAATGGGAGCCTTGAGAGGGCTTCACTATTTATCCGCCTTTTAGCAGTAGCCAATACATTGTTGTGTGTTTGTGTGTGTGTGAATGAAAAGCGTGTAGTTTCTCCTTTTAGAAAAGAAAGCATGCGGGCTACAGGTAGACTAGGCAGTCGTTGTTATGGTGATGGCGGGTCAATGTTGTTGCCAGTAGTGATAAGCCGCAAAGGCGCCTGATTGGGGAAGCTCAGGGGTACAGAGGGCAGCGTGGTGGGAGACTCACGCGATGGGTCGCCCAGACAGGAACATGTGTGAGTGGTGGTGGTGGTGGTGGGGGGGGGGGGGGGGTAAGGGCACGTTAATGGTGTTTTAAAGGCTTCGTCCTAATGAGCCATTTCCCTCCACACGTCTGGTCCACCAGTAAATTAGACACACCCCCCATTCCCTTTCATCCGCGTCCACCCGCTCCACACCTTTCATCCTCCCGGAGCTGTCCTAATGACTAGCCGACATGTTGACGAGGGAGAGGGGCTTTTCTGATGTCTGCTCAAATATTGGGGCCACTCGTGCAGTAACGTCGTTTTGAGCACCAATTATTCCCTTTAGCCTATCCACGGTGGCCCCAAGTTGGATCGTTTAAAGCGTTGTGAAACCCCGATCAACAGCTTTTTGAGCTCAAAGGTTAGCGTGTGTGTGTCTGTCTGTCTGTCTGTCTGTCTGTCTGTCTGTCTGTCTGTCTGTCTGTCTGTCTGTCTGTGTGTGTGTGTGTGTGTGTTAGTGAGAGAGAATGTGTGTGTGTGTGTGTGTGTGTGTGTGTGTGTGTTGTGTGTGTGTGTGTGTGTGTGTGCGGTAAGCCGTAGGCCTCCATATCACCGGCGCCCACCCGAGAGGGCTGCTCTGCACGAGCGCACCGTGTGTGATAGGACGCTGCACGGCACGTTGTAGCGAAGCACACAGGCGGGGGGGACACGCTGCCCTCTCCACAGACCACCCGTGCGCTTGTCTGGGTGAGGGAGTGGGTTAATTGAAACCCGTGAAGGGGTTACCATTGGAGCGGCCCCACCAGAAGCTGAGACCATAGACGCGGGCCCGCCAGCCACTGACCTCCTCACCTCCGCACTGGAATGGCTGTGTAGCTAACGCAGACCGGGCTCCTGAGCAGCACGCTGGGCTTTGCTTTGAGCTGTTAGCCTGTTCTCCACGAGGGAGCGAGCGATGTAGTCAAAGCACTTCAAAAGACGGTGGGCCACAGAGGAGGGCCCAGTAGCCTCCCTATCCAGCAGGCTGATACAATATCATGCCAACTACCTTGCACATAAAGCAGGCTTAGCCGAGCGCCTGGCGCCAACCAGCACTGCATCAAAGACATGGAGCCCCTGGACCACTTTATCACAACTGTCTGGTTCAACACAGCCCTTTCTCCTTGGACATTTGTACCTCTCTCCGGGGAGAAACTCAAAAGGATGGGACAATAGACAGTGGCGTTCAGGTACAATCAGATTTCTTGCTCCTGATGTATAGCGCAAGTCAATGGCTCTGCCACGGAGGTGTGATTCCCCCCTGGAGTTGGATGTTCCTGGACCCTTTGCCTTTGCCTGGAGCCACCTATAGGGGAAAGGGATTACGCAGGGAGGGGGATATGGAGGAAGAGGGGGACCGAGGACTCTGCGCTGGGCTCCATATTTGGGGTTTTGGTGGAACCTCCATATGGAGCACCAGGAGCCCTCGTCTCTCATGCCTGGTGCCAAACTCTGGGCTGAGGGCCAGGCACTCCTGTGTGCCCTGTTGATAAGCACCCGGGCTGCATGGGACGCCGCTGCCAGGGCGACTTTTGGAGGAAATCAATCAACACAGGGGGCACGCTGCGACCTGCGCGGGGAGGAGACAGGCGGCTCAACGAGGAGGACAGAAGACGCTCCTCGACGGCTCGCCCGCCACCTTTCGGGACTCAAGGGCCGCGCTGGTAAAACGGAGTGTAAACAACGCGAGGGCCTGAGGCGCTCTGGATCACAATCTGAATGACTGGAGGCGCTTTGAGCGGAAGCCCTTATCTGAGCAGTGTAGGCTTCATCAGACCAGGGTAGGCCTCATTAATGAGAGGGGGATAATCCTCTCTGCTTAGCGGGTCCAGAGTAAACAGCGGAGGGCCTGGTAGCTGACCTTTATTGTGGCTGCCATCTGAAGGCCAGCCTTTGAATTACTGTACGCCAGTTGTGCAGGGCAGGGAGATCCAAATATGCTTTACTTCCAAAAGCCATTGGGTAGTATTAAGTATACATTAAATCACTACAGCTGTTACCTAAGTAAACAATTGCGTCCAGTCATTTACTGTTTGTAATAACAAACAACGCACTTTGATACCACTACCATCTCGATGGCCAGGCTTGCATAAATCATAAACTGTGACACAGAATAAATTATTAATAAAGAGATAAACAGTGGCTGATTCCAGGTCTTATGTCCCACAATAAACCCTGGCTTGTTATTAGTATCAGTTATTTTAGCCTTGTCTAACAGCAGATAGGAATCACATGCACCATTCGTTATGCACAAAGGCGCCCAGTCCAACTTTGATGTGACAGTTTTATGGAAGGAAAATAATTAAATCCCAACTCATCATTTCCTCTCAGAGAAAAAAAACAACCTGATCATGTGGTCACTGCCCGTCACGGTGTCTGTAGACAATAAATCCATTTAAATGCAAATCATACATGGCCAGATTCTAATTTTCCTCCTCTGAGAATGGGCTCATTGGAATGCGACACACAATGGAACAAACCCAACTCGAAAAAATAAAACACACACAAAGAAAGTTTAGAAGATAACAAAGAAAGGACAGTGGATAGGCTTACATTTTAAAGAATCAGGCTATAAATTGCATTTTGCCAAATTTCATTGGACGTTTCAGGCAATTTTACAAATGCTATTGTAAGTCATTTTTCAAAACAATTATTTATGCAAGCTTGAAAACAAAAGCAACAATGGCCTTTGTTAGCTTTCATGCTTCCAAACGAAAGCTATTTCTGAGAGTTTAAGGGATAGAAGGCCCACAGTGGTGAAACAGAATGAGCTGATTTCAGAAAAGCAATCAATAAAACTAATCCTGCTGTTTTGGTTGAGTCCTGCTTCTGGGCACTTGGCTTTTTCCATATCCTTTATTCTTCAATTCAAGGAGTGTATAACATAATAAATTACACAGCAATATCAGACTGCAGGTTGTTTATTGTTGTGCCAATTAACTTTTCAGCAAGCCGCCAGAAGATATTCTTCAGAGATTGACTAGTCTATTCTAAACAGAAACCTTACATGTTTTTTTGAGTCAACCCTGCTCTGAACTTCCAGCTATAATCCAAATTTCCATCAACAATCAGTGCTAATTGCGTTTTCAGAAGTTTGAGAAGCATGTCACCGAGATGAATTGAGCTTGATAAAATAGACTGCAGAGTGTGCAAGGTTGAAACGCCCTTTCCAAATCTTGAAATCTTTTTTTTGACGTCGATTTGAAAAAGCTTCTTCTTTTCTTTTTTTGGACCGTGATACCCTGAAGAAATGTTTGCGTAAATGGCTGATTTGTCATTGGAGGAGAAAAAATAGAAATGTAATCGAGCCTGTTGTGACACATTGACATCGCCTGCTGTTCACACCGCAGCCTCTCTCAATCAAAAAATGATCGAATCTCATGCTCCCCATTGCCCACCCCTACTCTGAGTGCCGCCCCCCCCCCCCCCCCCCCCCCCCCCCCCCCCCCTGCCTTTATTAGAAGTCAAATAGTATGTCAGTTTATTTTATGTCTGTCTATTCAATTCCAACCCAGGCATTCTCTATGAAAACACTCTTCAGACCAAGTGGTGCATGTAATAGCGAAATTAGAAGTATTATTCCAAGTGGCTGGGGCCGAAAACAAAAAAGAAAAAGGCAGTTTTTTTCACACACTACAGCAGCAATCAAGATGATTTTAATAATCAAATACTATACTACAGTGTATCAATACACTGATGTGAGGCAGCACTGTGGTTATTGGATTCATTTGGGCAGCTCTAGAACCACGACAATCAAAGCTGACAGATGCTGCATGCTAGAGAGTCTTGTCATTCAATCACAGATGCAGCTGAGAGCATACGCAGTAGGAGCTTCTGTATGAACATAAAGCAATCGACGCCTATACAGAAAACCCGAAAATAAGACATCTGAACAAATAAAGTAACTTTGAGTAACTCTGAAGTCTCCCCAGGGCCTGCCCTAGTCCTGTGCATGGCTTCACTGCGCAGCCACTTTGAATATAAGCCCGGTTTGCATGACACTGGCTTACGTGCGCGCTCGCCTCCCGCCTCGACGCTGTTTCATTACAGGATACCATGCCTGCTACCTGTCACAGCCCATCAGCCTCACTAAGACGCGGGGAGCGCACCCATGGAGTGAGGCAGGAAGCTACACAGTGGACTAGGTGGGCAGGCAGGTGCCACTCAGAAGCAGGGTGGTGCTATTTATATTAAGGGTGGGGGAGTGGGGC
The DNA here is from genome assembly GCA_017639675.1 of Aplochiton taeniatus. Lineage (NCBI taxonomy): Eukaryota > Metazoa > Chordata > Actinopteri > Galaxiiformes > Galaxiidae > Aplochiton > Aplochiton taeniatus. Next base: position 9,278,371 of record CM030172.1, read on the forward strand.
TGGGGGTAGGGGTTTACGGGGTCTGTATCAAAGGGATAAAGTGCATGCCATGGTGTTGTTTTAGACCAGCCTCCGGATCAATGGAATATGTTTGGATTGCATATCAATAAACCTGTGGGCAGCCAGGACGAGGACTTTTCCAGCAGTAATTGGCTGTTTATGCTGTCAAAATCCTGACATGGCCATGTTGTTGACACGCATTACCGTGTAGGCTACGGCCTAGTCTGCCTCGCAATTAACTATAGCCCGAACGAGGGTCTGATGCACAGGGGCAGATCCTCAGACAGAGTGCATGCTTAACGGCTTTTAATCCACCAGCACCAGACTCCTGCAGCCCCACTTTACCATGAGCCCAGGCCCACTGGAGGTTGACTCCATTACAGACGAGCACCTGAACACAGGCCAAACTGTCACCCGGGCCAGGAGGGGGGAGAAAGAGATTATGACAGCCCCCCCCCAAAATAAGACACGCGCATATGGAGAAATAAATGCTGTGCAATTGTGACGGTAACTGTATTGCAACTCTCCCTAAGCCTCATCCAGTAATTAGGAATCACTCCCGTACTCTTACAGCAGGCGACCCTTTGTATAGAGACCGTATGAAGAGTTCCCCCCCCCCCCCCCCCCCCTCTTCAGCCCTGAGGGCTTTTGCGGGAGGCCAGGACATGAGGGACGAGGCGTGACGCCCATGCTAGTGAAAATCTAATCAGGCGCCACACTCCCGCTCCAGCCAGAGCGTGGGACCATAGGGTCAAGGGGGCCTGCGTGGCAAGTGAGACGGGCAGACGTGGAGAGAGGCCCTCTGCCACGCTAATGCATGCAAACAAGCCTTGGAGGACCCTCGGGCCATTCCTGCCCATGCTGGCCGCAGCATCAAACATTCAGAGGCTGCATGCTCCATTTGTTGTGGGGTCTATTTTTTCCTCCTCTTTTTCCACTCTCCGGCTCTTCTCACCCTCTTTCGCTCACTTCACTCCTTGCAGTGTTTTACTTTGTCTTTAATGAGCGTGTCAGAAATGTGAGATTCCGACAGGAAAGCAGGATGAAGCCGGGCTGACATGCTTGGAGGGCTTGTGTTCGTGTTCTGATATTGATTTTATCAACAGAGTTCTGCCATACTCTACCCCCTTATATATGTGCAGCTTATATTTTCAGCCTACACTAGGTTGTGTTGGCTTGGTTTCCACTGGAGGGCAAAACAGGGCTAAGCCGTTCTTGATGAATGTTCTGTCTATTCTATTGCACAAAAGAAAAATATTTTTTTATTTACATTTATATATGAAATGGCATTGGAAGGAGAATGTATGCTAAATATATACAGTATATCCATGGCCACAGTGTTGTCAGCATATTCAGTAAGTGTCCTGAGCTTTCTCTGATTAGCCCCAGATTATAAGTAGGCAATTGATAAACACATTTTGTTTATGTATATAATATAACAGGAAGTTACCAAACTGATCTAAGTTAGATCTAAGTAACATATCTACATCGAATGTTACATCACATTGACCATTTGTGGAAAACAGATTATCTACCGAAGCGTATTGTTATATCTGGTTCTGCTGTACTTGGGATGATGTGAAAAATAGCATCTGGGTCCCTCAGGATGTGTCCGAGGCCAGCTAATAACTTACTAAAGCAGAAAGGATCCGAGCATCATGGAGCAAAATAGCTTCCGGCCTCTTCTGTAATGAAGACATTTATTTTCTCACCTTCCTCCAACTCTGCTCTCTCTCTCTCTCTCTCTGTCCGCAGAGCATTGAGCGCCGCACAGCATATTGACTCGCCATGGTAACAATCAGAAATTGCAGAAAGGTCAAACTCTATATTAAGCGAATAGCCAGGGAGACATTATAAAGCATCGGCGGTGGCCACCGATCATCTTAACCGGCTTCTCGTAATAGGAGATAATAAGGGAATGAGGGACGACTGAGGCCGCGGCCTGTGCGGCCGCCCTGGAAGTTATCGGTGTTGATTATGGTCTGGTTAATGTCAGTCAACAGCAGGCCGGCTCGTGGCGTTCCGTATTCCCGTGGCCTCCTGTCCTGTCCGTCTCCCAGCGCTATTCCTCCCCTCCAGGTCTGCTCCTGTTCTGCTCCACTCAGGTCACACTCCGTTCCTAACCGTCACCGACGGCCATCCAACACGGCCGGGGAAACGGACACTTTACGTCGCTCCGAAGCGTCTCGGGCTCATTTGGAAGTGCCGCGGTGGACTAGAGCCCAGGGCGCTAGACTTTGGACCGCAGGGTGAGGGAGGCGGTCCAAGGGCCCTCTGGGGTGGCATGGCCTGTGCCCATGCTGGCCTGCTCAAACACAGCCGTTTAACATGTTGGATTAGCCAGGATTAAGGACATCTGCTGCACAAAATGAGATGCTCCTATTGATATATTTTTTTTAGCTCTGACGGCATAAACCTTGGCATATATTTAATGGGGAATATAAAAGTGGGGGTTTAGTGTTGCCATGCGGTTTTTAAAACTGGTAGCCGCACCAGGATGCCGGTTCTTGTTTAAAAACGCCCTCAGGGCAGCTCTCAGTGAAGTGATCAATATTTCAACTAGCTGTTGTCATTCTAGCCTATTGAGCTGAAGATCAGAATGAGATTTCAAAAAGCCAGTCGATGACTGACAAGTGTTTGAATGTTAAACCAGGGAAAATCAATTAGCATTCGCGGCACGATAACCTGTAGCCTTGGGTTTGCACCCATTACAACCTCAAGTAGGCCTATGGCACGCTCTGTATAATCAGAAAGTCAACTTAAAGAGCCATGCATTTTCATCTAGTTTCTCTTGAACGCGTTCCAAGAACGGCTTATAGCGCGGATGTGAATGTGCTGACAAAAGGGTTTGCAAGTTGTCTCAGTGCTTGAGGGACTGTGTTTGTCGCTCTAGCTTTTAATCTCGGGCCACTGACTTTACTTTTCTGTCAGGACTCCAACAGCAAGGCCTTCAGATATCATAAGCCCCGGTGATACTGGGATACTGGGAGGGTGGAGGAGGAGGAGGAGGAGGAGGAGGAGGAGGAGGGGGAGGAGGGAAAGGGGACAGCTGGCACTCCTCGAGAGTGGGGAAGGCAATGAGAGAGAGGAGGGGTTGCTGATGAGGACGAATGGGAGGCGGTGTAAAGAGGGGGTGGCTTCTGCCGGGAGAGACCAAGGGAGACAGAGGGGGGGCCTGTGATAGAGTAGGGTCGGGTTGTGATGGAGGAGGGAGGAGGCTGGGGGAGGGGGGGGGGGGGGTTGCGATAGAGGAAGGAGGAGGCTGGTGGGTGGGGGTTTGTGCTGGGGGCCAGCAGATGGACCCCCGCTAACAATGGGCCCAGACAGATGCAGTCACAAAGAACAGCCACCACACACACCACAACACATACAACGGCCGGCCATGGGCCGCGCTCCAGAGGAGCCACATGCCAGCTTTAGACACTGACACACACACACACACACACACACACACACACACACACACACACACACACTCAAACACCTATAAACACGGACAAAAACACCCTGTAGAAGGGGGAAAACATTGAGAAGAGAGTGGAGGAAGGGACTTGCGACAGACAGAATGGTGTTTTTCAGACATAAGGGGTCAGGGGATTATTACGTCATAAAATACTATAGCAGAGAACTTTGGAAGCAATCTGTGAAAAGACTCCCACAAAAGTAACCCTAACTAGATCCGCAGCTACCTGCCGTTCTTAATCCACGACTTATTCTCAACTGTCATCTGTCAGAGACAAACAACTAGTTTACTGACCAGTAAGCGACAGAAGGCCTTCACAATCAAATTAAATCCCTTCACTATTGTTTGTAAAGTTAGATGCTACTTTAAATACAGTTAGACTTTAGGGTATATATTAAGAATAATATAAAAACATTTTTTATAACTTTAGGTCAATGGATACTTTCAATTTACGTTTTCAGTTCCTACAACAATGTTGTCACACAATATTTTATTCTAATTGTAAAGCTAAATTGTAGCTAATAATTGTAAAATAAAGTTAGATTATTCAGTTATTTTATTTCAAAGCAGCAAATCAGAAAAAAATTGGGCCTTTGGGAAATACTTCAAAACCTTAAACACATTGAAATGTTTCTACATTGTCATGTATATTTATTCCAATAACTTCCTATAGCAGTCCAGGGGTTGTTGCAAGGACAAAGGAACCCCCTCCTCCTGCTGCCCGGGGCAGGGGAGGAGACCCTCTCCCTCCTCCTGCCTCTATACACACACACACACACACACACACACACACACACACACAAACACACACCATCCACTCAGCGTCACAGGGTAGGCCTTGGGGAACAAGTAAGTCTTAAAAGCTAGTGACAGGGCTCTGCTCCATCCAAACAAAACCTGCCTGCTCATTGAGCCCAACGGTCATTATTCAGGCTACATCTTGAAACAATATTCACAACTAGATCCAGCTCTTGTAAGTCTCTTGCTAGAGTGTCTTCAGTACAAAAACAGTTGTGAATGAACTACATAGCAATGCAATAACCCTTAACCTTTGTTGTAAAGCTTCAACTGGGTGTGCTGGGAAACATGAGCTAATTACCATACTGTGCTTTAAAAAAAAAAAAAAAGATAGGCTGAGTAATATGAGCCGGCATCACAGCTCAAGGTGGAACTCAGGCGAGGCACTCAGAACACCAGACACTGAGACAGTGTTTAACCAGGTGTCAATCCCCGACGCGGTGAAAACACGGGGAGTAATTAAGGAGGAGCCGAAGTGAGCGGAGGAGATGAGAGGACGAGCGGGAACATGAAGGAGAGGAACCTTGTTGTGTCTGGTGAGCCGTGAACCCAGAGAGCAGGCAGAGCCCACCAGATAACATCGACCGTGTCGGAATTGTTTCCAATTGGCTCCTCTGTCTTAATCAGTAGTGCCTCTGAAGCTCACTTCAGGCCTAGTGCAGTGGAATTGATGTTGCTCACAGCTCGGCTCGCCGCCTGCTCTCTGGAAAGTGTCCTTATTAGGCTAGTTTACATGCTGTTGTCTGGAAGTAGAACATTTCCATTACAATAAAAAAAAAAATGTTTCGAGGGGAAGCGGGAACGCTCTATGGCAGCCGTTTGGCGTGACTGCCTTGTGCCGTCTCGAATTCCTTACCTCCTCTAGTGTGACGCCGTCCAATATCAGTCTGTTTGGCTGCAGCCTGCAGGCAAATATTGACATAGCAGATTTAAATGAAAAACGTTCATTTTCTCCCTCACAGCGCGTCTTAACGGCAGCATGCGGCTTCCCACTGCAGTGGCCTGCCTTGAAGAGGGAGCCAGGGCAGCCATTGACGGCTGTGCTGGAGGAACAGGGAGGAAGAGAGGGGGCCCTTCTGACCCAACATGTGGCCCTGGGATTCTATGGGGACCCCCTGTCAAGAGCAGCCATTTTTCGGTTCTTTTTTTTTGTTTGTTTCTTGTTACTTTGGAAAGCTGTCTCACTGGAGAGCGGTGTCATCAGCTCAGCTGGTTCACCATGTCAACTCCTCACTTACATGCCAATTGAGCTGTTCTCTCAGTGGCTCGCTTCCTCACCCACTCCATCTCTCAAACTGCCTGCCTTTTTCTATGGCGCCGTTTCTCTTAGCGCTAGCCTGACTTACTGGCTCTATTCTTCCTTTCTGCCCATTCAGACGTCGACACAATTCCCCCTCACAATTAAGTTCCAGTTGAAAGATAGCACACTGGTGACGGGGGTGTTTATGGTTGGGGCATGCCTTTTTACATCCTAATGTTGCCGGTGCTTAGAGGATAGTCCAGAGCAAACCTCTGGTTTTCAACAAGGCCTCTCCCATCCACTTCATGATTCGCTCATCCAGCCAATTGCTTTGGCTTTAACGGGTGGCAGACGGCTCCCATTAAAACAGCCCCCGACTCTTTCTCTGCGCCATTATTGCTACTCCGCAATCACTTCAAATTAGATCTACAAGTCAATACCAGAAGTCAATATTTAATTTGCTCGTAGCAGGTGGTGATTGAGTCAAAGGCATGGTGGATCTCGGGCGCTGCGGCTCACAGGCCTGTTGGAGCCGTGTCCTTGGTGGGAGACCCTGGCAGGGCTCGGGGAGGCGGCCTGGGACACGTGTGGAGCCCGTGGGCATTACAAGGGATAGACATGAAGTGCACGGAGCGGGGGCCGAGTCTAATAAAGGTCATTATTGTTGTCGGAAAACAGAGCGGCAGCAGGCTGGGGGAAAAGAGAGTAGGTTTAGAGGAAAAACATGAGACAGCAGACGCTGCTGTGGCGTGTTGAAGGGCACACTTCTGATATTTCTGCTCCGAGCACAGCCTCAACTTAACACTGGTTTGATTGGAGGATACTTGTTTCTGAGATTTAAGAAGGACTCGGAGGAATTGTTTAGACACTCGGTGTGTTGGCTGTGACGTACCGAGTTTATCTCCCTCTTTAGCCGTGTCTAATTATGCCTCGGGGAAGATACAATGGAAGGTGTTGCACAGCAATTTCTCATGACTAGGATAGATGAGGACCTTGATAACAATCTGGTCTGCTTTCATTCCCAGCGACTGTAAGGCATTGGGGTGATTTGGATTAAGCTACAACATATCATCAGAAGGAAATCCAATCACTAACATTTAGAGAAGTAGTTTTGAATGCAGAGCAGTTCAAGACCTATCGTTACCCCCCCCCCCCCCCCGCAAAAAAAACTATTAACTTTTAGTATACTACCGTTACTTTACTTTGGATAAAACCTTTTTCAAAGTACAACTTGTGCATCAAGATGGCAATAACTTGATAGCATTCAGAGTGACAGAGGCTCTTCCACAACACGTTTGAATAGACGGACAGACAACAAAAAATGCAAATCAGCCCCTTTACAAGGTAAACCTGCGTGCTGCAATAGAAAACAAATTCTGCCTCAATTACACACACCGATGATTCGCAACAATTATCCACCCATCACAAAGCTCAAAGTTCATTTTAATTAGCTTTTTTTTTTTTAAACTACGTCTCTGTATACCATGCTTGGCAAGGGAGAAATATGCATGGAGCTGTAAAAGTGAACCTGCCACAAAGCCAGGAAAAATCGACCAACACTCCATAATGAATAGCAGCACTGAAATTAAACTGACAAGTAATGAATCTGTGGCTGTTTTTTCGCTCTCCTTTTGTCTCTTGCCTTTTGAAAGAGGCCAAAGAAGCCATTTACATTCTCAGCATTTTCTTGCAGTCACAAATGCTTACTGTCACTTAGAATGGGAGGGAGATAAACTGGGGCCCTTGTAAGGCTAGGAAATAACAATGGAAATCACAAAGAGTATTTTCTACAAAAGCATACGGAGTTCATATGTCCATTTCTTTTTACATATTTTGGTGGAAACTCACTTTAACCTCCAAAATGACTACTGTATTGGAGAAAACCTGTTTCAGCAGTTAATGTTTGTTTCTGCGCAGTAAACTATTTTCCCACTGCTCTTTCTACACACTTTTTGACGCAGTAAACTTGCTTATCTTAACGCATCCCTCACTTAAACAAACACAGACTAACAACAGGTATCCTCAAGAGGGATAAATACCTCCGTTTTGTCACAGCTTGGCTGATACAGAATATCTATTTGTCATGAGTTATCTAATTGACGCATGTAGAAATGTCTTGGGACACGTGCAGCCAAAATGGAAGCCGTGTCTACTATCCTTCAATTCAAGTGCAGTAGCTTGTACGAATAGTGTGTGTGAGGAAGAGAGAGAGAGAGAATTAGATACAGGAAGAGAGAGAGAGAGAGAGAGAGAGAGAGAGAGAGAGAGAGAGAGAGAGAGAGAGAGAGAGAGAGAGAGAGAGAGAGAGAGATAGATACCACATAGATAAATACACCCAGCTTCATTTTGTATGCATTGCTTTCGACACTGGGGAAATTTATAAGCAGAGTGCTGATAGTTTCCAAATCAGTTTGACTAGAGAACAGAGCAACTCTTGCGTCAGAGATTACCTTTCAGCAAACCCCACACCATTTTACAATGTCTACACTGTATTTACCATTTCACAATGCCATCTTGTCCACTATGTCTCTTTTTCAAAGCCCAACTCCAGTCCAGGCTTGGAATGTGCTTTCCTCCAAAAGTAGGATGACAAAGCTGTTGACCGAATTTGACTTTATCATGCGAGAAGCAAGATTGAGGTTGCATAAGTCACTGCCAACCTGCTGGGGGGGAAAAATACCACAACTTGTAAACGCTGAGCTTTCAAGACAAGATAACGATTGGATGTGGAACCTAAAGAATCAGAGGGGAAAATACGCTCGACTAGCTTCTTATTGTTACTAGATTCTTTTGAATAAATAACTCACCCCTATCTTCCTCCGTCAGCAACAACCAAATTAAAACAAATAGTGCCTTCACATATTTACACCTTAAGCATCTGTCGATGTTGCACACCGGAGGAACCACGCTAGCTTTTGGCCCGCTAGTGTTTAGCTAAGAAGGCATTCAAGGGAGCACATAAAGCTGATGGCTTACATCTGCCGGGGCTCCTTTCACAAACTGTGCGTGCCACTAGGGAGTCCAAACCGTCTACCCAGGAGCCTCTTCCTCTTCTATGAATGCCTAGGAGGGCTATTCTGTCCAACACAATTGGTGATAGGGAGACAGCGGGAGCCACCAGGGAGGAAAGGTTATTAGAGGGGGTCTGTGCAGGCCAGACAGAGGTGAGATATGAAAATGTGTATTTGTGTGTGTGTGTGAGAGAGAGAGAGAGAGAGAGAGAGAGAGAGAGAGAGAGAGAGAGAGAGAGAGAGAGAGAGAGAGAGAGAGAGAGAGAGACAGAGAGAGAGAGAGAGAGAGAGAAAGGGGCTGCATTCGATCATGGGTGGACGGAGCTTAAAAGATATGGCATGCTCCAACACGCTCCTTGTCAATTAGAGTTAGGTGCCGGATCTACACACCTCTAAAGGTGACTCGGAGAGGGGAGCACTTATCAGTGCTGAAACTCACTGTTTCAACGTTATTAGAACACCTGTGGAGGACGTCTCCAGGGTGGACGGCATTGTCTCGCTGTCCTCATCACTGAGTGCTAACAATGAAGTTAGCACTTTTTTTTTATTTTTTTATTTTTTTAAGCTAGTTGGGAGAATGTCACACTGGTTAAAATAAATATAGAATGAAAGGTATGTATTCAGAGAAATTACTGCAGACTGTTACATGGCAAGTTAAGACAATGTTTTTTGATGAAATGAATCTGTCCTATGGCATGGAAGGAAAAACTCTATGAGAAGAAGAAGTGTCTCCAGTAAAAAGAACAGTTGCAGACTCTTGACTAATTAGACATTTGGAGACTCGCATGAGTTGTTACCACGTCTGCATCTGAACCTGTAAATAAACGACTTCTATAAAACCTGGTTGAGAGAGAGAGAGACTAGGAGGGTCGTGTTCTTCACACCATGTAGAGATAATGATGTGACAGGGTTTGAGGGAGTAGGCCTGCTGTCAGCGGGTTTCAGTGGTCCTCTCCTACCAGAGCGTACCCCCGGGGTGCGGGGATGAGATCGAGCGGAGGGCGAGCACATCCATTCCTAGCCCCCAACCTATAGGCCAGATGAGCCCGTCTGTCTGTGTGTGCCAGGGTCCCACTCAATCTCAGCACTATCGCCCGCTAAATTGCCTTTTCATTAGGCGCAGGCAAATGAAATTGTCTTTCGTCTGTGCCTTCGTGTTGGTGGGTGTATGAGAGAGACATCGAGGCCTCTACATACAGTCGCCTCTGTCACAGATCCCAAAGACAATTTTCAGCACGACAAGCACAGACCCATTCTTGTCTGCGTGGTGAAAATCTCTGGGCAAACCCCGTCGGAGAAGGGGGGCTCTTGACTTCACAGCAAGGCCTGCATGCATTGTCTCAAGACGTGCGCTTGCTTTGCTTTGATAAAGGAAGGACTAGGGTTCAATCTTAAAAGCATGCCTCTGTGCGCTTTGTTCTGTATTCAAATAAGAGTGACTCCTGAAGGCTTTGATCATTTACGTGTAATGCTTCCTGGACACACTGTTCCGCGGGTTTCCAATTTTCTCTGTGCATTTGTGAGCATTCATTTCCTCCAGAACTGCAATTTCCAGCCACAATCTAACTCTCTATTTGATTTGTCTCTCAAGATGCTGCTCTTCCGAGCTTCAATCTCCATTCTTTGGAGTTTGTTTTCCTCCACGGCTCACCATTTCTTTCTGACAAATGCGGACACTCAGTTAGAGCCTAGTTAAACCCTGCTTTTTTCCATTGTTCAGTCTTGTCACTTCAGTCATATTGCTGTTTCTATGATACAAAACATTATAGGATATATTAGATCATGCCCGTTACAATCATAATCGTTATGTGGTGCAATGAGTGATTTCTACTTCTTCCACTTGGGTAAAATGTAATGCAGAAAGACGCTACAGTGTTTTTCAGGTTTGTTGTTTAAAACTGTGAACTGCTGCCCCAGCACATTTTCAAAAAAAGCTGTATTGCTGTTTGTTGTCTTCTGTCGGAGCTGCTGCCCAGTCTTTTGGGAAGGCCCTGGGAGCAGGTTTGTAAGCTGACCCCCCTCTGTCATTCTCATTACATCCAGGTCAAAGAGTGCAAGCCTGCAACGCTGTCGGCAGACACGGACCAGTCCACCTCAGGAAGGAGGGAAGGGGAGCAGAGGAGAGCATGGAAAAGTTCACAGGATAATGCAACCATTGAGCTGTCCTTTTCTGAATCACTGTTCCATGCTAATCTAAACTAATATCCACCGTGAAAAGCTAGTTCCCAAACAAGCCTGGGACTTGCCTGAGACCCCTCCCAACATTAGTTACTGCCACAGTTTATGGCTATGTAATGGTAGACTCCTGGACTTGAGAAAGACCTGTGAGAGATTGTATTTTCTCTTGTGGCAGTAGTATGCCTGGGTTAGCTCTGCAAGCTACAATAGCCCATATCAACTGAAAAGTGCAATTTAAACCCATTCACTGTTATCCCTCACCGTTGTCAATCCTATTCAAGAGGTCCTTTTTCAAATCCACTGCCCTGCTATTCATTGAAATCATTCACAGCTATATTTTGCTACTAAATGGCTTATGCTTTTTGATCCTTCCATGAGCTCTGCATCCTCTTGACATTTTCAATATTCTCCTCATAGCCCTTTCCATAAAGCCTCTACCTTATGCACTGCTAAAATGATACGTCTCAAAACTGACTACAGGATGAAAACAGCCCTCGATCAATCCCATAATATCACACAAGATGGTAAGGCTGCATTAGAAGTTGCCCCTGACAACGATGGTCCTCAATTACACACCTGGTAAGGCCCCATCTCACACCTCGAGACAGGGAGAAGATATGTGGGCCGAAACGTCATTACAGATCCCACCTCCTTCTGAGGTTGCCGATGAAACCCCCCACAACCAATCACCAGGGGCTGGCTAAGCACTGCAGGTCCAGGCCCCATAAAGGCTGCTGAACCATATTGCACTTCATAGGGAAATATCGTTACCATGTACTTTCTGGCTCCCTCTCTATCCCCCATCACTCCCTTCATCTCTCTCACTCTCTCTCTGTCTCTCCCTCTGCCACAGTGACTAATGCAAAGCCCCCAGACCCCAGCAATGGGGGGGGGGGGGGGGGGGGTCGCAGCCTTGATGAATGTTTTCAGGTTTGTTGAGACATGATTAGACGAATACCAAATGCCTAGATTACCCTCAACCCCCCGGCTCTACTTCACTTTCACTTCTTTTGTAAGCTGTCCTATGTAGTACCGTGACTCCAGGGTTGTGCCATTATAACTATAGCCCATTCTATTCTGTTGCACTTTTCATTAGAGCTGTGGTAGCAGAGGTGCAGTCAAAACAATGCCCTGGAGAAAGCAGCAGTGGGAAGGAGAGTGTGAGGGGAGGGGAAGCTGGCAGCCATTTTGGCCATTTTGTCTGTGCAGTTCAAAAGGGTTGAACAAGGGGGGAAAACTAAAATAAAACCACAGTCTTTACCATTGAACTTCCATTTACTATGTTAAAAACCTCCTGATTATGAGTTATCACAATTAACAAGCCTGGGGCAATTTACAACCCCGAGCTCAGCTCCTCAACACCCCAGATTTCACATCCCATCACAATTCCATAAACAGTTTCTCAATGTCCTGACAAGAACAGCTTTACTGAACTTAAATTAGATCCCCGCTTAGATCCCTGCTGTTTCCTTTAAAGTCTGACCTCTTCGCCTATTTTGGGTTTCCGAACACACCCCGAGGAGCCTGGCTCTCACTTAGGCACTTCATTGAGGTTGGCAGATTCACAATGCGTTTTCTTAGTTGTGTGTTCAGTGCTTCGCCCTGACACTGTGATGTTTCTCCTCTCAGGCTGTTTCCCTGTTTTTGGAGCTGCAGCAGCGACGGGATTCAGAACATCACATTGTGGTGAAATTGCTCCAGCTACCTCTGAGTGAAGCTGTGGCCCCATGGGGAGAGGGATATTTCAGAGGAACCCTGTGCCTGATTTGAAGATGACGCCTCTGAACTGCGATACGTATTCTGCAACCTTTGATGCCAGCTGTGTCGGTTTAGAACGTGTGTTGCATTCAAAAACAAGGGAAATGCTAAGAATGATTTGACAATGTATTAGTTGCACACATAGTTACATCATGGACTTGGTCATGTGTTGCTGGAGAGGGCGGGCGAGGGTAATGCATTTTTTTCAATATGGTGACAATTTTCTCAAAGGTTGACATTTTACAACTGCAAATGTATTCAAATTAATTTCCCATTATTGCCTGGCTTATCGTGGATGGCAGAGACGTAAACAAAGATGTGGACAAATGCTGAAATCCAATTAAAAAGAAATGGGCTTTAAACAGAAGTGCCCTAGAGAAAGAGATAAAGGCAGAGCGTATTGTGATTGTTTTAGTGCTGTTGTTGTCGCTGCTGCTTAAGCTTGTCGACTTGTCAGTTGTAGCTTGTAGTTGCTGTTGTTCTTAGGGACTTTTTTTGGACAGTGTCTCAGGGCATCATTAGGCTAAATGACTAAATTAGCCTGATTAGTCCAACCAGGCTGAAGTGCCCCTTCCGCCCACAGGGGCAGTATGATCCAAGGGAACTGTTTGCATATTATCCATAGCCTTTACTGCTACTGGCTCTGTGTGTTTGTGTATGTGTGTGTGACAGTTATTGACAATGTGCATTCGTGTTTTATATACATTTGTTTACAGGTCAAATTAATCCTGTCTATAAACAACAGGAGTAATATAGGTGTGGCTTAGTTAATTGGAACACTGGGAAAGAATTCAAAATTCTCTGTATAGTTCATGCTGCTGTTTACCATTAAATTGCACTATAACCCCATCCTGATCAACCATGACCAGGTATTACCTTGCTAATAATACCATTCTGTTATTTTTCATACTTCTGTGATTTGGTTTGATATAATATCTCTCTCTCTCTCTCTCTCTCTCTCTCTCTCTCTCTCTCTCTCTCTCTCTCTCTCTCTCTCTCTCTCTCTCTCTCTCTCTCTATATATATATATATATATATATATATATTATATTATATTATATATATATATTTAGAGTTAATATTGTCTATAACTAATGATCTCTTGGTAGTTTCCTTAGCAACATGTAAAATACTAAAGACCTTCTCTGCAAATGTTTGTTTCATATATATATTTATATTACATATACCGGTATATTTAAAATATATGTTATATAACCAGATCATGCCTGAATGCCCTGAGTTGTCTATTGGTATGCAGTAGGTGTGTGGCTGGTGCGCAGTTTGGTGTTTCAAACACATGTAATTCAAATGAATGCAAATGGCGGCCCCTAGACACTAGCCTGAAGCCATGGTGCCGGTAAGACTACTATCAGCTGGCTAATTTAAGGGTTTATTTCGTTTTTTCAACTCACTTTCCCTACCTTTCAGTTTTTTTTCTCCCACACCTTTGAGAAGAGAATGAAGTAAACATACATCAGTGAGTGTTTGTGGTGGTGACATTGACCTGCACTTTCGTTCAGAGGAGCTTCTTAGCAGCCCACACCCGCCACAGAAGGCCCCCACCCTCACACGGTAGTGGCAAGGTTAGAGCAGGGACAAACGGGAGCCCACTACACTGCACTTGGGCAGAGAGAGGGGCCTCTGTCTGGTGAAGCTATAATGCGGGAGAGCCAGATGCAGCAGCCTGCATTGGTGCTATTGCTCCGATGACGATGTGCAATGTGCAAGTAGCAGTTGATAGGGGAGTTAAACTGTGGCTTTGGTGAGGTAATGTCAGGGAAATCAACAGATCCTTTGTAATCAGCAATCAGTAGTGACTTGTCTTGTCATCCACTTAAAAGCTTTCAGTAATCTGAAATGTGAGAGTGGCCCAGCAGGACCTCCCACGCCGGCCCTCGCTCACTCCTTCCCTAACCCCCCTATTACTGCTGTTGAGAAAGACCCCGCTGGGCACATGTGAAGACCGCTGGCAGACAGCCGCCAGTAGGCAAACTAGACAAGGGCATCCCAATATTAACCGTCTACTGCAAAGGCCTGGCAATCATTCCTGCTCGTCTGCTGTATATTCACAAGTAGGAGCAGAGGGAAGGCCTGTCTACCTTGGGTTGTTTACTGTTTATGTTGCCTTTGTTTGCATTACCTTCTATTACACTTTTCACAATTCTGTCTTTCTCACTCTCACTCTCTCTCTCTGCATCCCATCACTGCCTTTCAACCATCACTCAAGGCGACCTTGCCAACAAAAAACAAATTAAAGTCCCATTCATTATGCCGTGCTCTTTGTTAGCGCCTGCGCGCCTGACTGACGGCACAAGGACAGCCCCCTCCACCACTTCACTCTCAACCACCCCCCTCACACACACACACACACACACACACACACACACACACACACAACCCCCTATCACAAGCAAAAACACATAAAATACACACACACAAACTATCCTCAACAAAGGCATCTGTGCCTGTCAAACCAACATGAGCATATAAACAGCTTGTGGTTTTAGGGCAGTGAGCCAAGCAAATGTTTTAGATTATTTTGAAGTAGGTGGTGGCATGGCTTTTTTTTTCATGAACAATGAACTCAGATATCATACTGCAAATACACTGTGTAGACTGATAATAAACTTTAGGCAATCAGCGCAGGCATACAGCTTGAACTTCTAATCAGTGTCTTCAAAGTGAGTGACAACTGAGAAAAGAGAATCAGCGTTGAATTTTTAGTTTTGACACCTAGTCACTCTGCTATTGTAAATCTTAAAAAGATATTATTGCCAGAGCAGCGGCACAGAAGATGAATAAATCAAATGGCCATGTATTTCCCAGTCATGCATTTTCCGTCCAAATTATGTATGATAGGTTGTTTCCAGTATGCTTTTTACCTTTAGCTGCCCTGCTCAAGGTTATCCTCGTAGACTGTTATCAAACATGTTCTCAGTATCAAGCCCCCTTAGAAAGGGTTCAAAAATCAAGGGCCTTCCAGCTCTGTTTAATAAATAGCGATTGCATTTTTTTTTTTTTAAAACAACACGCTAGGATTACTCAGACTTTCCACTAGGCGAAATTATTCAATCATTTGAAAAGCAAATGCAACAATATACGGCTTCTATTTCTGAAGGCCTGACAAAACATGTTTTGGTATAAGCCTGCTTCCTTCTTCCTCCTCCTTCTCCTCCTCGTCTTCCTCCTCTCCATGTACACATAATCCAGTCTGAACATGTCAGTCTTCATTCCCTTTAGCTGGCACATCACAGAGTGACTGGAGCTATACTGAAGACCATGCTACACTGCGATAAGAAACCTTACCGAAAACAGTTCTCGACAATGCCCTCGGGCTCGAGAAATCAGTCAAAAATCAAGACCTTTTCTTGGCAGAGGAAAGGTAGCCTAGTTTATTTGCATTCCTATTTTTCTCTCTCTTTGTATCTCACTTTGGGTTTTATACATCGGCCCTTTTGTGTAGCTAATGCTTGCATCTATTTAAGAGTTTGCATGAAGCATAATTATTTGACAATCATAATGAAGTCAATGTATGATTCTTTTGTGCATGAGCTTTGTGTTAAAAGATTTCACAGCAACACATCATTTACAATTACTTACGTAAAGCTTAGTCTTTATTAAAATAAAGTATTACTCAAAACCTTCTTACCTAAAATGCAAGAATATTCATCCAACAAGACGATTACTTACTGTAAAGAGGATATAATGGTGTTGCCCGCATTTGCAGACCAAGGAAATAAGCATATTTTTTTGTGTGTGAAACACAACTATGATGCTGTGTGTCTGTGTGTGCTTCCCTATGTGTGTGCATGCAAGTGTGACAGCTTGCACAGTCCTTTAAGAGCTACTGAGCCACACTCCTGGCAGGCAGCAGTTTATTTACAGTGAGTCACTTTACCTCTTCGTTTTTTTGTGTTTTTTTTTTTTGTCTGTCTTTCTGGCGCTGTGTTTAAATCCGTAGCGGGAGCTATTAATAGAGTGGCTGCCTGATCTCTAGTTAAAGGGGAGACTGCATACGAACCATGCCATCTTCTGGCTGTTAGGCTACAGCAGAGAGAAGTGGATGTCTGTTTATGGCTGTCTGAACACGACTCCGGAAGTGCCACAACCACAACATGTACTTCATCAGTTAAACGCCAGCCTAGCAAAAAACAAGGAATCGACATGGGGCTCATGTATTTTCTGCTATAAGTGAGATGCAAGCCATCGTTTTAAGCTCCGTCTGTGCCTAATGTGTGATAACGCATTAGCAAGTGCGGCCTGTCCTTGGGTGAAAATGCACTGTTAAATGCAGCCATTTTGAGAGGAAGAAAAGCCCTAGGTAGTTTTATCCTATACTGGTAAGTCACATGACCCCATAAATACAGCTGCTCAAACTGGGGCCCACTCCATGTCCTAACGTGTGTATCTCATCTTCCCTCTGCCACTTCCTCTCTCGTGCTAGCAGAGCTAGGGCCATGCCACCACAGGCATCTGTCCCCTATACTCTGTGGTAGTCATCTTAGCCCCTTGGCATCTCCTGTGCTCTCCCTAACACACTTCACTGCCATTTTCTGTTCCTAAACCTTTCCCGTTAAGGCACTGACTCACAGGTCATCATAACCAGGCAGACCGAAGCGCACACATACAATTGGGAAGTAGAGGAATATGTGGTCGTATTTATAGAAGGTGAGTCAGAAAGACACACGGAAATCTCTCATTTTACTCTCTCTCACACTCTCTTTCCTTGGCCTCACTTGATGTAATGGCTTAAACAAGGTGCTTGAAGAATAATGACCAAATGTGGATATCTTGGAGCAGGATAAAGGATCCATTCAATGCTGGACAATGCATTTCATTAGCTGAGAAACGCACACAGAGACAATGCAGGCCCCTCTTGTGTGGTGAGAAGATAATAGATAGCAGATTCAACAGAGAACTCTTTCAGGGATTAACATTGAGGTTATCTAATATGTATGTGCTTCCTTTTTGATCGTAGGAGCCATTACCCATATATGAACCCATCTACAATTAACAGGTGGTCCTGCAGAGAAGAACAGACTGGCTCCAGCAGCAGGCAGAGATTGACAAATATTATCTCAGTGAAAGCATACTTTGTCATTGTTAGTTCCACTTTCACCTCATTACACCTCACCTCAGCAGCAATAACAAATCTGGGTATCTGGGTAGAATTACTCTGGCAGATGGGTGACTGGAGGTTGCTGTATAGTAACACTAATGTACCTTTGCGACTTCGGCCTATTCAGACTTCAAAGCAGCTGCCAATATATATATATTTTTTCCACCACTGGGGCAAAACTGTGTAAAACTTTGAAGTTGATCCGGAAGGGTGCCAAACCAAGTCTGATTGTAGATGGTAGGAGGGGTTTGGCTGAAACTTGAGAGCCTCCCCAAAGGCCTTACTCCAGCACTGGTTAAAAAAAAATCAACACATCAAAGAAGAATCTCATCTCCATTGTGGCAAATCACTACAGTACCTCGGCTGTTCTCCACTGTGGGACTATGTGACTTCTAGTCCCCTTCAATTCATCTGGTTTTAATAGCATGAATTGGGATGAAGGTACGTTTGCTTTCTGTTTCCTCATACCAAAAGTTTTTCACAGGGGAGTTGGCAGGCCTAGCACTGAACTCGTAAGAAATGAATCACTCCAGCATTCCAAATCATTCCTGGGAACAGCTGCTACAGATGTCCTTGATAGATACATACAATAACACGCAGACAGCGATAATTGTATTGACACCTTATCACTTCCCGGCCAAAAATAATCTGTATTACGAGAGCGTATTAACAGTGGTAAATATAGCATGCGTGACGCCCACATTGAGCACAAACCCCCCAAAATCCCCTTGTTCAACAATTCTCATGGTATTTTGTTTCATTCTGTCTTCGTTTGGTCGTTTTCCAAGGCAATGTTTAAGTCACCCGAGCCATGATTAAGGGGGATTTTCAAAGATTATATTTCCTGCAAACTAAAAAGGCATTATCAGTATTAAAGCAGCAATGCCTTGAGCTATGCTAGAGATCTGTGGGTGAGATCAGATTTGAGAGGGATGGCAGGATTAGACGCAAAGAGGCGTAGACCTGACAGCTCATCACAGCTTAACTGCAGCATGATCCTCAAGACATCACCACCACCACAACCATCTACCCACAATCCCAAAATATTTTGACCCGGGAACAAGAACCAACACCACACAGGATTTAAAGGAGTAGTAGGAGGGAGACTTCTTGTGCTGGTATTCAAGACTTCAAAGTAGGTCTAGCAAATGGTTGAACTCAATGAAAAGTGGCGGGGACGTTCTTTTTGTCGTCAACGGGTTCTAGGGACTACTGCTAGAAGCAGACAAAAGAAATCAGGGGTCCACGGCCCGAGGGAGGAAGATCCATTTCCAATGGTGATGGTGCCCCCAAAGGAAGCTACTGCCAAGAAGGAAAGGCGTCCGCCCATTTCTCCATGGCAACCCCCTCGCAGGAAGCAGGGCTTTTACCTAGAGTGCCACCCTGAAACGGGGCGCGGCGCCACGTAATGAACGGCCATGACCGGCCCCGTGTCACGTGACCCATTCGTCTTCCCCATCCGCGCCAGCCTCCCGCGCTCTCAGCGCCGCCTCCACAACAACGTGTCACGGCGGTGCGAGGGAGCGTTTAGTAAATCAGGACAACTCCCACTGGGGCACACCGCAAACAAGGGCATCTCTCCCCCGCATCTCCCACCTCACCACGGGCCCATGTGCAAATGCCTCTACGGGCCTCCTTCGACGGGACAGTCTGTATTCGTACATCCCCACATCCAGATAGAGGGTTCCTGAGCCCAGCGCAAACAGTAAGGGATGCAAGGTCCTCCCCCTGTTTAAGCAATCCTGCGCATCAGATGACTGATACATTAGCTGAACTGTGTAACGTTAGAGAGTGAGCTAAATGGAGATTCTTGAAAGCCCCTTTAGCCTGTGAAGAATTACTCTAAACGTTCTATCCCATTTCATAAGCCCTGTCACTGAGAGGGAAAAACATTACAATGTATTAGAGCTTAGAGTATTAGAACATGGGTGTGTGTGAAGTAATGGAACACGCGCTGAGATTAACACATGAGCTGTTCTAACAAAGTGTCCCCTCTATGACCCATGTGAACGAGGTAATGTGTACTAACTCGGTCAAACGACCCTTTGACCTATCTCTGGGCCGAAAGCTTGAGGCCTCTGAAATGCCACGGGGGCCAAAGCCATATAAACATGCACAGGCTTGGGGTGTCACTCAGAGATAGACGGCAGCTCCAGCTATAACAAAAGGGAAGGCTCAGATATATGGGCCAGCTGGGGGTTTTAGAGTGACAGTGATGGCCGGAGAGGCGAGGACTCGCCTCGGGAACACGCTGGGGAAGAGCACCCTTGGAGCTTGTCTTGACGCGCTGCCCCGGTAATAAACCATCTGAAGGTTGGAGGACGCCACAGCCTCTCTGTCTTTACCTTGGCTTGGTCCAGAGACTACTACTAGTGCTGCTGCTGCTGCTGCTGCTGCTGCTTCCCCTGAGAGCAGCCCAAATGTAACTCAACAAAAGACAAGAGTGACATCTTTCAGCTTAGGCCAGCTGGGAGGGAGTGGGGTAAATGGCAGCAGTCATGTTGGGTTGCAATACATTCCGCTGCCTTGGCACTTAATAATCGGGGCTACAGCAAAGTGTTCTGCATGACATCTTCATGCACTCACATGCTATTGCCATACTTGGAGCACAGACACAGCTGACCTAACAAAGGTCCCCGAGCCATTAAGATTAAAGATGGAATTAACATATTCTCCTCCACAAACAAATGCAATTCTGACTGTTTGTGTTGTTGTTGTGCAGGGAAGGCAAGGGGATGAAAAGGCCTCTGTCAGGGATCTACTTTAGGTACAACCCCACCTGATCAATTTTTCAAAGGGTCTTTGAAGTCACCCTTGTTGAATAAAGAGAGCCCTACTTCCCTTTATGGTTAGGCCTCTTCCCTTTTAAAGATGCCACTAGTAGACTCAATAATGCATTAAAACCAGGGCATTGTGGGCTGATCCCTAAGAAGGGAAAATGCAAATGAGACTGGTGTACTGGGGTGTGTCCAGATGTGAACTGTTCCTCTGTGAACTACAGAGGGGTAAAACTAAAAAAGCAAGGCTCCGTTTGGGTTTGGAGTTTGTTGATTGGTTTGTGTCTGCTTGAAGACAGCGTCCCTTCATAGTGGTAGTTGCTGCAAAAAATACTACTGCACTCGTATAGGCGGAAGAAAACATCCCTCTTTTATGTTGTGAAAAGGATCAAATGTCCGAAACACAATTAGAACCTGGATAGATTGTACTATTTTACAACAAAATATGAAATAGTCTTCATAACAAAGCACAATCAGAATAACATTGTGATCCTTCTTTGTCAGTCCTTTTCTATAATTGACCCCTTTTTCTAGTGACGTCTGGAATCTGGCTGAGTGAATCTTTTGTTTGTGGCTGAGGGAAGAAAAGCCTTGATGAGTACTTCCTCACCCACATGAGCTGGAGAGAGGAAGAGAATTTCTGAGAATATAATGAGTAAGAGATCGAGACATGACACAATCAGGGAAAGGGGAAACGGAGAGAGGCACAGGTACAAGGCATTGAGACGGAATGGTCTGCTTTTCAAAGAAAATAACTGACTCACTGAGACGCCACACTGGCTTTGGCTAAGACATCATCTTTTAGTGAAATGGTTTTGTGCGTGTTTTTACATGAAAAGGAAATACAAGTACAAGAGAATTTTTAAGTTAAATAAAAAAAAACGTACTTTACCCATGGCTTGCATACCAGACCAATTGTGGTGTATAAATACACAGTTCATGATGTTGAGTGAAACAATTAGTAATATTATGTTAATAGTGATTTAACGTAATTAAAAAGAATGACACCAATGGCCTTTGCCTAATTGATATTCTAGGAAAACTACCTATGCCAATCGGAGGTCAGAATACTTAGAAGCACTGACTCAGCACTTTTGCCATGTATAGACAGCAACCAAGCCAGCTATTTAAGGACAACTAGGCCTGTGCTGGCTGGTATTAATAAGCACTTATTACTGTGGGCATGGAGGCATGGCCTGTTTTAATTACACCGCTGGGCTTCTTTTCATCAACAGTAATTGTTTCTTTCCTCCCGACGTCATCCACTTCGGTTCATCCCCCCAATCTCCGCAGATCATCATATCCTAGCAAAGCGTGGCAGTTTGACTCAGGGATGCTTTTTCAATTCAATTGTGCAAGAAATGGATTCCTACATCCCCATAAAGGGGGGGTGGAGGGGGGGGGGGGGGTAGTGGGTGTGAAAATAGAAGGGAGAGAGAGGAATCAAAGATGGTACACAAGACCCCCTGATGGAGCCATCTTGGAAATATTTTGGCCCCTCTCCATAATCGACTAATCCCAATGGTGGGAGAAAGTGATCTAATCCTGTTATTCAGCGACTGAGGGTGGGAGGGCTCTACTGCCAGAGCAAAACGAGTTTATACTGTTGTTCTGTCTCCAAACTAGAGCTGCAAATTCCCCCATCCCAACCTTCCCTCTCAATGTTTAATCGGAATGACCTCTTTAGTAGGAGGATGAATAAAAGATTAGAGAGGTGCTCCGTTAATACAAAGGAGGAGGCTGCGAGTTTGGAGACATGATATGCATCCAGCTTTTCGGCTCGAGTAACTTTCCTGAACTGTGCCAGTTCCCGTTCCCTGACACAGTTTCTTAAACACAACAATGTTGTTTTTCAAAACTTTGCGGAGACTTGTTAGGCTGCAGCATTTATTTATGTCATATGTTTTCGAAGGTGGTCATGTATTTGACCAAAATCACTTGCATATCATTCCCTGTTCATTCCATCTGTTTCTGGTCTGCACCTGAGGTCTCATCCCAACAACACACTCATGTGTCAATGCAACCTACCCCCCCTATCCCTCCTGTCTCCCTCTGTCAGCATGTCCTGTGTCCAGGCAGTACCTTCACCCTCCTCCCCCAATCCCTTCCACGCTGTCCCCCTTTTCCTTTGCCCAGACAGATGGAGGTGAACTAGGTTAGCAGAGCAGCAAGCTGCTACAGCACATCATCCTGTCAGTCTCTTACCTAATTGAATCAGAAGCGTAGTACAGGCCAACTATCTCGGCGTGGTTCCCTTACACCGAGCCTCTTCGCCATGTGACAAGCTCCCTACTTCCTGCTAAGGCTCGGCTACACACAGCAGCGGCATGAATAGCGCTCAGTCAGTGGCAAACTTCAAAGAAATGCCTTATTAAGCTGGAGGTCGAGCACTTTATAAGCTGTGGGTATATCTCCAGAATAGTTAGATAATGAAACGTTGCAAAAAGGAAAATGAGTGCTGTACAGTTCTTTTACAGTAGAAGTGACATGGCACTACCGATTGTCTAGCTGTGACTGAAAAAAGCTGCTTTCAGATGTGGCTTTTATTATGATACAGACCAAGAAATTATATTTAGCAATAATGTGTGGCAACCATGCTATATTTACTCTTAGTTAAAACTTTGGTTCCATTCTTTAGAATAATAGTTAACCATTATAACACAAAAGCTCAGATGTAAGTCAATTGTTTAGTGAAAAAATAAAACGTCTCTTTCTTCTGTCAAGCATAGGAGAAGTGTTGAACATTTTGTCGTCATGGTTACAGTCAACATAATCCACCATCACAAAGCTTTTAGATGTCAGGAAGTCAGTTGAGTTAAGGCCCAGTGTTTGATGATAGAGTGTGTGCGTTTTGGCCGGAGCCCCTGTGCTGACTGGGCACAGCGGTCTTGTCAGCCAATAAGCTGCTGACCACAGTCCCACTCCGCCCAGCCAGTCGGCTGCCTGTCTGTCTGTTGCTGAACTGGGTTATCAACACACAGACAAGCTGGAAAACCTTATCAAGGCAAAGTCAATACAACTGTCATTCCTAATGCTTTGCCCTTTACCGGGAAAAAGATTCAACAAGGGTCTGATTCTAATCTCCACAAAAAAAATGTGGCTGTTGGCCTTTAAAGATATTGTGGTCTCAAGCCGTCCAGTGCCTTTGCACTCTTCCTACTTGAGGTGCCAAGAAGCTGTTTTTCTCTGTGCACATGAATTTAGTTTGTTTTTGAAAAGGTTGCTGGCTGACACCAAGGATAGGCCTGTGTCCTTACTGAGTCAATGTCAACAGACTAACTGTAATTAGCAGTTATGTAAATTCAAGCTGAAACGTAGTTCACTCAATGCAATTTGTTATGCATGAACAAAATCCAGAGTTGTGTGGGCTTTATGTATTCAGGAATTTGCTCATCCTAAAATCATTATTCATACCGCCTGCGTAACGCTAAATCCTAAAGGTAAACCAGAACAGTGGCTAACGAATAAATAGGTGAACGGTCAACCACTACTTACAGAAGCGTAATGAGAAGAGGCATGGCTCAATGAATGGCTCTGGCCTGTTCAGCAAGCACGCACCGTCATACACACACACACACACACACACACACACACACACACACACACACACATGTCTAGGTTGAGATAGAACATGTTGCTATGATACGGGAGTAATAGACAAGTTGGGGAAGTTCATTAAGGAGAGTCTTTTGTATGAGGCAGTCTCGGCCCATCAAGGTTCCATACAGAATCGTGTCACTAGGGCTTTTGTCACCCTCTACCATAATTACATTTGGATGTGTTGGCGGGCTCAACCTTATTCAAACGTGACGCTGTAAATTCACTGCCACTTCAGTACCTGGCATTCCAGTCTGCACTGTACACTCCATTCAGAGCTAGCTGATCAATGCAGGCCTTGGAGTTAGTTAAGGATTGCTAACAGTTATGTTACCTAGGGGATCATGTGAACTTTACGTCCTGGTGAACATCAATATAGTCATGATATTATAAGAGCACTTGCCATTGGTTGCAGTGAGCTGCCTTCAAGAGATTGGAATGAACTTTGAAAATATCACATTTGCCAATATAATTGATTGCATCTTTTTTTCTATCACAAAGTAATTTACATGGATGGCATTTCTCCACAGGAGAAAATTATCTCGAATGCACCACAAGTTGGGGAAACACATTGACTGATGTAAAACCTTGTTGGTCCCAAAGCTATATTGATATGTACAGAAAAACAAAGATCTGAAACATTTGCGCAAACATCTAGACAAAGATGTGGTAGGAGTGTTCAGTGCCCTATAACAAACAAAACTATTTTCAAATAGAAGACTTGTAAAGTGTAAAGAAGGGAACATATGCAATTTAGAAAATGACTGGGCCAATTGCCAAGTGTTTTGAATAGTAAAATCAAAGCACTGCTGCATCCTCATGAGTGTGAGTCTCTATTTTCCCCTGAAGGAAGTACGAGACGATCTGACTCTGATGAAGGTAGGTTTTACCTTGACTAGCTTGTCAGGTCAGAGAAGAAAAGAAAGTAATTAAATATTCCCTGGTTCCTGCTAATTGAATCTCATCCAAAAATACAACAATGTATAATTTTCTTTTCTCTGATACCATACTTCTCAGTGCTTTTGAGGATATGACACTACAACCAATTCATGAGTAGGCATTGTGGGTGAAATGAAAGGTGGGTTACACACAGTACAGTGTACACTCCAATGCTGATAGTAAAACTCATTTATTTATTTTTTATATTTGTATAACTTAATATTTTCTTTTCGGGGGTTGACTGTATTGATTTGAATACAATTCTCTATCAGGTCATTGGCCCAGACACTTAAGAAAAACACACTTTGGAGCCCAAAGCACGTTTTCTTTAAGTCACATGCCTTTATCTCATGTTGGTTTCTGCGGGTCATTCTTGTAATGTGAAAGCGAGGATGATACCGGTGTCTTCACATTCGCTAAACAATGAACAGGACGTTGCATTCATGTTCACTCAGCACTGGCACACTGGAGTATTGGCTTTCTTTCCAATCGTACTCCATCACGCAACGCTTTAAGGTAGCTCATCAGCCGGGAGGAAAACTTGAACGCACATAGGAACAAACCTTAGGCTACGGAAACAGGTTATGGTAATCACTTTTGAACTCTGAATACCATTATGGAGCCAAAACAAACTCTAGATGCATGAGGAAACAGAAGTACTTTCTTGGTTCAACTGATTGTCGAAAAATTTGAATCATTTTATTATTATTTTAACATGAAAGTAGAGCAGATTCTCTACCTTATAATACTAGCCCTCAAAGAGGAACATTTTCTTTGGAAGTTCGTTCAAAGTTATTTTTAGAAAGAAAACTGTAAATAATGAGCCAAAATAACTGAATGCTTACCTCCACCCACCCCTTCACCACCACCACACATCTTGGCATTGTTATTAGAAAAAAGAAAATACAATTGAAAAGGCGATTGATTTGTTGAACACTAAAACATATATGACATTAGCTGACCGGTGTTAGTTACACTATGTTTATCGGCACATATCACATCTGTCATTAAAGAATAATGTTTTTGGCCCAAGATGCACTGCTGCTCTTGGGAGACAGGCAGAGAAGGAAAGAGGAGTGAGGGAGGTAGCAAGGCAGTCAACATGGGTTAATTCATTGTAGCCTTTCCCCTCCCTCGGCCTTCCGGCTAAGCGATGTCAGCACTTTTCTCTGACTCCCAGGAAATGACTGCTGTACTGCACGGCATTAAGGCCCAGTCATGCAGCCAGGTCTCAAACCGAAGGATGAAACGGGCCTGTCGCCTGAGCTCATTATCAAAGCCACGCTGTGTTTAGGCCTGGGCAAGGTGCTGTGCTACCTGTTCCTCTATCATACTTAGGTGCTGCTCCAAAGTGGGATCTTCTGAACATTCACACTCAGGATCGAGCAGGCTCAGTACAAATAGTTCTCTGCTGGAACCCCCCAGCACAAATGTAGGCTTTCATTTTAGGCAGAAATGACCTTGAACTTAGCGTTTGAGTATTGCGTGTCCATCCAGGCACCAGCGTTCATTTAGGAGGCCTCTTAGAATGAGTTATAAGAAGAAGAAGAAGAAGAAGAAGAAGAAGAAGAAGAAGAAGAAGAAGAAGAAGAAGAAGAAGAAGAAGAAGAAGAAGAAGAAGAAGAAGAAGTCAGAAGAAGAAGTCAGAAGAAGAAGTCAGAAGTAAGATGTTAAATAGTTGACAGACAGATCTCCTCAGCCTAGACGGTTTCCCCAGAGTGGCTCTGTGGGAGCCGGAAGGCTGCGCTCCACCTTACCGAGGAGGAGTCAAGACAGAGTTTGCTGAGATGGGGCTCTTTATTAATTTGTGTGTGGGTTGGGGGGGGGGGGGGACTTGCATTGCCCTTCCGGTGGTGAATAAGAGGAATGGGCAAACAAAAGAGGATGATGGGTTGCTGCCAGATGAGCACAGGGGGGCAAAAAAACAGCAAGATTTATAGTCCAGGGAGATCCAGCAAGAAATATATATCACAACACTCTGGTGGGTTGTGGGTGCCCTTTTCCTGCCCCCGGCCTGTACAAAACCCCTCAATCCATACATAGACAGAAGGACATGCACGCATACACTATTCTATCATGCTCAATCATTCATAAGCCAAACCAAGGAGAGAAGGGTTACACTTGCGTCACTGGTTTAAACTACATATCCAGAGTGTGTCCAACACTAAGTCTGTTTGATCTACTGATCTTATGCAGGACTTAGCACGCATTTGGTTAGGTTACCAATTCATTTTGATTTCGATAGCGACTTTCTTCAATAGTTAGAGACTACCTAAAAAAAAAAGAGAACAAAATTGGATAAATGTATTAAAGGATCAAAAATATTAAGTAGTGCTGGCCGGCAATAAAAAAACGAAAAGATAGAAAAGCAGAGAGAAATCTTTAAACCTTCCCTTGATTTAATCGTCCCGGCAGGGGCCCGTAATGAGACGTCCTGGGATTAGCCAGAGTTTTGTCTGAGCGCTGGGAAAGTACCTCATTCA
Source organism: Aplochiton taeniatus (assembly GCA_017639675.1). Taxonomy (NCBI): domain Eukaryota; kingdom Metazoa; phylum Chordata; class Actinopteri; order Galaxiiformes; family Galaxiidae; genus Aplochiton; species Aplochiton taeniatus. The sequence goes on from CM030172.1 coordinate 9,305,734, forward strand.
CCCGCCTCAGCAGGCACCTCCTATGCTGCAGGTGAGGCCCCCTCCACCACCAGCCGAGAGAGGGCTGGAGGAACCTGCCCTTTTAGAATGGACTGGCAAATGTGGATACCCCACCCTGGACTCTTCCGTTCCCGCACAGAGGAAGAGAAGGATTTGTGTAGGGGGGGGGGACTGTGTGTGTGCGTGGAAGGGGGGTGGGGGGTGTTGAGGAGAGAGCCGTATCACTGCTTCCCACTGGGGACAAAGAACAGCTTTTCCAGCCTTCTCAAATGTCCAATTACTGAGTAAAGCCAATGTACGACAGCACACAGTTTTAGCAGTGCAGGGCAACGTCTGACCCTAGAAAATGAATGTATGTGCAGAGGAAATTTGTGTTGGGAGGAGACAAGTCTAATTTTATCCACGAACGGCCTTGTCCTTTATATTATTTTTAAATAATATCCAATACTCAAGGACTTAAAACTAGATATTATGGTAGTATTAACATCTATTTCCATTACTTTGAAATGTGACAGTTAAGTGCAATAGTTAAGTACAATTGGGACTGACTCCTTTCCCAAAACTGGGTAACACTGCCTGGGAATCCCACAGAAACGATGTACTACCCTTAACCTTTACCTTACCTATATTTTATTTTTGTATTGTTCATCGATTCAGTGCATTTGCCCCCTAGCCTGACCCTTCCCACTGTTCTGCTTTATATGAACAGGACTATGTGAGAAAACAGTGTGGTTGGGGCCCCAAGCCAGTCTGACCCCTGACCCCTCACCCCTGCTAGGCTGCCACTCACACACAAACACACACATGGGTGCGCACACAGACATACACATTCACACACACACACACACACACACACACACACACACACACACACACACACACACACACACACACACACACACACACACACACACACACACCAGCAGCTGGAGGGGACTCAACCTCTGGCCCCAGAGGAGCCTACAACATATTAGCCAACATACTGGCTCCAGGCTCCTCCTGTCCTTTAGCCAAAAAAACAATTCCAGCCTTATCTAGACAAGCAGTAATGGCCAATCACTGATACCCAATCAGATGTTTGGTCACTTTGCTGTTGCTCTCGATTTATTGTATGAGAATAGAATTGTGTGTGATAGTTGGGGTTCTTTTAGTTGGTTCAGAAAGGTTTTATTTCCTTGTGTTGTCCTCTTACAGACAAACTACACTATAGGCTATAGTAATAGGTTACACAAAACTGCTTATTATGTAACTACTGCCTAAAATACATTTGTAAGATGAAATACTGTTATGTTACTGTTTACACAAATGTATCGTCACTGACCGTCCGACACACTCAAACATTTGAGTGGGCTATACTTATACGCATTCGTCATGTCCTTTAGGCATGGCTGAGGAATACGTCCTGGGGACCCAATGATGCGTTTACATAGCAACCATTGCTCATTGTGACACAGCCAATTAAAAACATTTAACTGTTATTACAGGAGACCAGTGTGGTCTTCCAGTGGCTTAGGGACTCTGTAGGGGTATGTGACCTGCTTCTTCTCTGCCTTTGCCTCCTCCAACTCCTCTTCTAACTGTGGCTGCCACAGGTAAATCACACCAATAATATGGCTGCCTTCCCTAGGCCACGCTTTCCTTTTGCAAACAGATCCAGCTAAATAAACCCTGACAGGAGGTTGAATTGCGGTGGAGAAAAGGACACAACTCCACTGCCAGTCTGCTCTCTCCTGCCCTCAAAGAGCACTTTTTCACTGGCCTTTGGAAATTCTGCTCTATGCAAATCTCTCTCTTTATTTATTTCTCCACTTTACTGCACCTCATAAACTCCCCATATCCCCTTTCTTACCATAATCTGTCTCCTCCAAGTAATTCTATTGCTTTGTCAATGCCCCTCTTCTTGACTCTCTTTCCCTATATAGTGCGTTGTATTTCTCTTGCGCATCTAATCTCTACTTCTCTCACTTCTCTCTCTGCCTAAATCATTCCTAATTCACAAAACTTCCTCAGACAAAAATAGGCAGCCCTGATTAGGTTTAGTCTGTTTAGACAGTGCATACCATAAATAACATTAAACTTAAAACATTTGCTGGCAAATATTTGATCTTATCAGCTTGTGTAAGTATATTGCAATAATGCCAAACAGCAGCATTGGTTAGAGATTAAAAAAAAAAAATAGATACTATCGGTGTTTACAGGCAGCCAGAGGAACAGGAGGGATATATTGATGGAGAAATGTGCAGACTAAAAGAGAAAGGAACCTGAACACACCCGACTGGTCTGCATGGTTACAGGAGCTGCTTTTTATACGATTTCACTTGATGCTCTTGAAAATCAATCGGACTCATGCAGCAGCGTCCATTCGAAATACAAACCAACCAGCTGGGCCACAAGTAAAGCACTGTGGTCATGTTTTTCAATGAACTGCAACATGACTGCAGCTATCTCAACAGCCAAACATACAGCTAGCCCTCTCTTCCTGACAGTACAGACAGATTCAATGATGCAACAGGGAGCAAGGGAACTAAGATGAGAAATAAATGAATACTTGTTTTCAAGTATACTAGATAAGGTCTAGGCCAAATGTATAATTTACACAGCATTGCTTTTGTTAATTACAACAAAGGTAAGACAATTAATGAAACAGCACAAAGGAGGAGTGTATGCTCCTGAAGGTAACACAAGGTCAAACTGAAAGAAATCATCCGAGCATACCTCCATTTTGTGTTTTTATGAGTTCTGTTGTAATTGAAATGTTATGTTATTCATTCTTGCATTCAAATGAATAATAACATTAAAGATGGAGCCTGAAGACATCCTCCCTACCTCCACTAATACATAACCTATCTCTATCTTTCACCTTCATCACTTTTTTTCCTCCATTGTTAAATGTCTACTTATATATCCCACCAACAAAGACAATGAGAGTGCATTATGTATACTGTATCATTAAAAGGGAGAACAATTTATTATTAGTGTAGATTAGAATAATACTGTACCAGCGCACAGTTCAGAGTCTATCAGTGTTAACGACACTTCCTACGAATATATTACATATATTCAAAACTCTAAAAACATGTGGAGTTGTGAAACAGCACATCTAAAATGAATGATGATTCAGTAAATGTTAATTGTTTGTCACAATGTTACAGCTTTTCCCTTTTTCAAGGTGTATAAACTGCAAATAACTTATAGTTGCAAATTATCTGTAAAAAAAATTGCTGTTTGGTTTTTGTTTTTTTGTTTTTTATCGTTCAGTTCAACCTCTCAATCAAGTAATGCAGAGCTTGAGAATACATTTTAAAGTGAATAGACATCCAATTTCACTATCTGCTATCTAATGTAAGCAAACTTTAATCTCACAGGAAACTTAGCTTTACTCATAGTAAACACTGTCATACACTACATCAATGTTAATTGTGTATTTAGCCTATTCAATCATTTATTTAAAATTAAGTTTCAACTTCACAAGTTAGTCAAAAAACCTATACAGATATGCAAATAATAATCCTTCCCATAGTATAGGCTTTGTTGTAGAAAAGAGTAATAGTTTCAAAATCTGGTAGGCCTACAGTATTTCCCCAATAGGCATGCAGAGAAAAAAAGTAGAGGTCATGTGCTAATAAAAGGAACCGATTTGGCTCTATCCAACGATTAAACATACAGTGTGCAGTGCTGACTGGGCCTTCTCTCTTTTTCTACTTCCCCTCCCCCTCGTCCAAAAACAGCATCAAAGCAATCAAAATGGTAATGTTAGGCATGAATGGGGCCCATCCCCCTCCACGAAACTCTGCAGACTTTTTCTCCATGTTAGGAAGAAACCACCCCTTCTCTCACAAAATGGAAGCTTCCACTACCAAACTGAAGCGCTCTGCAAAACACTACAACACGCTACGCCAAAAATATTACTCGTTTCTAGTCAAAACAAACCCCCTTTAAACAAATGTACTATCACAATCATAGTTTCCCTTTATTTGAAGCATATTTAATGGCCAACAAATTAAGGCGCTGTTCGAAGTGCTGAAAACTGCATTCCAAAGGAACGGGATCGATTAAACTTAGACGAAAGAAAAAAAGGTTTTAACAAATAAAAGGCAAACTGCTATGTTAAGCGGCGCTTTTTTTGCAAATACTGTTGACTGTTTTAAAGACTGATAGACATTTAGTAAAAGCTAAAATAAACTTTACAAATTCACTTTACACAAGCTCGTAGGCATTGTGACTTTAAGCGTTCTATGGCAGCTGTCCATGGTACTGAAAGACAGCTCCACTGTTGGGCGTCTGAGGTTTTTGTAAAGTAGCATACTGTCTCTAACAATTCAACATATTAACCATACAGATGTGAACTAAGTTTGAATCACTTATTGATATTGTTAAGTTAATATTTGTCACCTTTTAGAACAAAATTGAAAGTACATCCGTGGTCAAATCAAATGCAACCTTGTCGTCATGTGACCAAGAAATAATTCCACAAGACTGGCTACAAAGTAACAAAAAGCCTTAAGAACCGAAAAAATAAGATATAGTCGGCATTACTAATGGCAATGACTTTCATATCAGTAAAAACGTAAAAACACGATGCCTGAAAAACTCATGACCGGATAGGCAAGCATAGCCTACTTCAGCATCTTCTAACTACTCTCCAGAAACATGTCGACCCACTCAAAATGGACGCTAGGCTAAATTTTTCAACATTTCATGTTACACAACTTTGAGTATGCTGACAAACCCAACGATAATCTCTGGTATAGCCCTAACCGAAGAGACATACAAAATAGATCATACTAGCCTACTTTTAAACTATATCACATTCGTTGATTTAACAAAATAGCCTATACAAAGGGTGTCGAGACATCAGTATAATTAATAATAGCACAACATAGTACAGTATCTTACTTGTTTTTCGCTTAGGGCTGTTATTCTTGTTTGCTTTTCATGTAGTTGTTTCTTAAGCTCTCCATCCTACAATTAAACAAAACATTGTCAGTGTTGATTTAAGAGAACTACAAGATCATGTAAAATATTTCGTAAAAAAAGATGTTTGACTTGAAACCGATGTTCAAAAATGTCAAGGTGTTAACATGGTAGGAAACGCTGGTAGGTAATTATGTTAGCTAAAACGACGAGATTTATCCTGATAAAGTTTTTTCGTACACTCCTCATAGAACTGGCTTATCTTGAGCATCGTCTACTGTGTTCTAGAAATAGACATTTACCTGTGGGTCTTGCTTCATCTGTGCAACTAGTTTCTAAACGGGGAAAAGAACGAAATGAGTATTACAAAAGTGTTCCAAGTAAGTATGTAAGGGAGGAACAAAGCGGAGAGCATACAGAGCTAGTCAGTTTCTTGCACCTCATAAATATTCAGGTCGCGTCCTGATCGCCACACAGCACCACCGCATTATTACTCCAAATTCTTGTTGCTCGAAAAGACCATATGACAATACGAAAGTACTCTAAAAAGTACCCTAATCAGATTGCAAAGTGCATGTTATGGCGTCATCAGACATATAGTCGACATTGCCGATCGCATACTTATTTCTTCAGAATGTAACAGCTCACGTTTCATCGCTTCAGATTGTTCATATTGCTCTCACTTGCTCATAAGACCAATAAGGGTAGAATAACACGATGTTTCATTTACCTGATGACATTGGATTTCTACTTTCAACGCCTCTTGCAGGCCTTGTAGTTCCATGTTCCGACTCCAAAAGCACTTTTCTGCCACTTTCGATGCAATAAAGACGAAGTTTAAGTGAATTAAAGATTTTTTTAAAGCGACAATAACAATTGAAAGAAGAACTACTCAGGCTGCAAAGCAAGTTCTCGCTTCTTTACAGGGTAGGACTCATCACCCACTTTACGCCAGTGAGTAAAGTGCTCCAAACATGGCGGAAAGATTTCAGCGGTTAGATAGTTGCACTCCAAATATGTCCGAATATTGACACATATTAATAAAACGCTTAGTATATTTTCTTTCGTGTATTTTGAGTAGAATAAGGGGGACTATATGTTGTCCGAGTCCGCGGCTTGATTTCACTTTGCCTGAGGAAAAGTTGCGCTTCGGCTGTCAATGCTAATTCGAAAGTTCCCGGATGGAGCAGTGAAAGAAGAACAGAACTCTCCCCTTGTCTGTCTTTTTCTCCCCCTGTCACACAGGCATGCGCACTCCTAGAAAATATCACTAGGTGGCAAACGACGTTGAACTATAAATGTTATAAGTTTGGGAAGTATAAACACCCTTTATTGAATAGAGGTGTATGGCAAGTGTTATGTAAAAAGTTATTTAGATGTAAGAAATCTAACACATTTGTTAACTTTACTGTTAGACTTTTTCTCGCCAAAGTTGTAACTTTGAATACCCACAACAAATGAGCCTTTGTAACATACGTGTACCTCCATGTGCTATGGTAAGTTCTATACAACTGAAGCTTTTTATAGCACAAACAAACTAAGGTCACTTTATATAACTTTTGTTTGCTTGTTTGTCTTTTTATGAAATTATTGTATTTGATGCATGTGCATAGGGGACAAGAAAGGAGCAATCATAGTGATAGTTGTTATACTGAATAGGAATAGAATAGAGTTGTATATCTAAGGGAGCACAGCATATTAACAGTTAACAGAGCCAATAAAACCTGTCTCAACATAATTTATTGACTTACATTTTCACTTGACCTAAAACCATGAAAAATGTAATCGATTTAAGTTTGTATCTTTAACATTAACATTTCGCTATTGGTTTGACACCCCTCACCCTGTGCATGGATTTGTCTTTCTCTCCCCGTTCCAGAATCCGCCTTCCTTCGAGGAACACAAGTCAAGTTGCAATTGGACATTTTCAGCTGTGTGGTGTGCAAGGGGGTGCAGCAAGAGCCAATCAGGAGTTGCGAATGCTGCATATGTCTACAGACCGACAGAAGCAGCGATGATGAAAAGCCAATCATCGCCTTGAATAGGGCAAGGCACAGAAAATATGTGTGTTGAGAGTTGATGTGAAACAGGGCATTGCCTTCCATGTGCATTTAAAACAAATTCAGTGGAAAAACCTTGAGTAGCATAATAACACTGGCAGGTGTCCTATTTATGTGCGTTGTTTGCAACAACTACAAGCTATTCAGTCAAAACATGTGTAGGGTCAACTTTGCCCGCATTGCCTTTCTTTATGGAGACTTAAAAAATAATATTTTCAATAAACGAAAGAAATGCTGGCAGTAGTGGTGACCACAGCTCTCAATAGTAGCACCATGGACAGCGACATTACCTCACAACTTGCCAAGCGAAATGATAGCCTTCAACCAGCGTCTACAAAATAATCATTACATCGACGTTTTAAAGAAAGTTATTTATTTATGTTGCTCTTTCACTTGCCTTGAGCCATATTCCATTGGTTATGTTAATGCAACATGAAAGCCCCTAAGAATTCGTCTCAACCATTGTTTCAAGTCGATCTAAAGGGCATTTGGTCAAATCGATGTTGATTAATTTTCTAACTCGGATTCTGAAGGATCTGTCCATCTACTGTGTGGGCATAGTTAGAAACCCACCTTTAGGGTAAGAATCAAACCTTATCACTCATCAGGCTGGTTAGCATATAACTCGTATTTAAGAAAGCATTGTGTTTTTGTGGAAATAAAACCGGGTGTTAAGTCCCAGCTTTAAGAAAACCCCTCCCCCACTCAGGTCGAAGCCTCTGTTGCTACATCAGCTGCTACTTTTCATTTCACGGCTCAGCGGTGAAACTCTTGAACTCCTCTCTGAAAACGACTGGCAGTCGCTTTCAATTGCAAGATGCTTTGAGTAAGCTTCACCACGGTGGCATTACTCTCTGAGAATGGACAGAGAGAAACGGCAGCAAAATAGTTTTTACTGCGTGTCTTTTTATGTAAAGTTTCTCGGTGAGCAATGGGTGGTGAACAAAGAAGTCAAAATGTAATTACATGATAACTAGGCTCTGATGCCTAATGGACATCCTTCTGTTTCCATCTATTAAGTAATTTTAAGTTAACAAGAAATTAGTGTGATGAATTTTATTAAAATTACTCAGTTAATGGAATCCAATTAGTCTGTAGATTTTTATGTTCATAAATCACCCCAATTAGTACTACTTTTGGGGGAAACGCTTCTGACCCTTTAGTCTTAATCATGTGTCATACATTATCTGCTCTAGTGTGTCTGTGAATAATATCATTCAAAGTAGCTATACCTTGTAATGAAACATTTTCACTGAATGACATCTGTACTGATTATCAGGTTCCACATTGCACTTGTCTGTGTTACTGTCATTCTAGGCAGCATTAGTCATTTAAAAGCCTAGTAATAACAAGCATATTTAATTTGTTCTTGTAACTTGAGTTGTGTTTCTGAACTTATTCATTGAGTAAACATTTCAACTGAGCCAAAATGCAGAAAGACTTACATTTTTATTTAATGTTGCAAAATTATTTGAGTGTTAAAATTGTTAATGTTTTCTTCCTTTTATTTCCCAAAAATCTTACTTAAACACAATGACACAGTGACACAAAAAGAGCTATATAAATAACACAATATCAAGCAAATTTTATTTTTTTTGTCTAAAGTAGAAAAATGTTAGTAGCAGTGTTGGCAGTAGTAGAAGTAGTAGGGGGAAAATCAACTTTTCCATCGCTTAACTATAGTAACATAACTTTTTCATGCTTTGTTCTAGTATATATTTAAGTCATACAAGTATGGCGGTAACCTCTTTATAAAGGCTGATTGAGTGAGTAACACACTTTCCTGGAACAGAGAAGTCTCTGTCACTATCGCTCTGCCGTTGTACTGTGTGTCATCCACAGAAAGAGGACTGAGAGTGCCCGGAGCAGCAGTTAGCATACATCATAATCTAACATGCATGATTCTACCCCGAGGATTTACTGTTGGTAAGGATGGAAATTGACAAAGTAAAACTCAAATGGAAAGACAGTCTTTTTTTAATACTACACAAAAAAGTCCCACATATTAGTTTCTTGACACATTTTATGTTCCTGTTATGTATGTTACTTGTATGCTAGGCCCTATAACTGTCTCCATATGCCAGATTAAAACTACTGATTTATTTTTTCTATTTCTATTTTTCTGAAGCAGTTCAGTTTTCATCTGACAGAGTTTTTATCATACTTATAGCTAGAGCTGCAGAAGTGGATTGTCTTAATTAATTGATATCACTTGAAAGATAGAGAATGATTTAAAAAAGTTAAAGATTCAGGAACTCTTTGTTATTTGTGTCATAGTATTTACAGCTTTCGATTTAAGCTGAATTAACCATGGTTAAATGAAGCGCACAGCCCAAGAGCAAAATGATTATGACATCAAAAAGGCTAAACTGGTGATCTACCAATTGAAGCATATTCATTATATTATTTCACAAGAGTGCATTATTTTTCTTCCAGTGTTGTTTAGAGAGTGAACATTTGTGTAATTATATTATTTATTTAATTTGCTATCAATCATATACTTAATGAACATACTAGTTTTCAGTCATATGCTTAATAAACATGATATATGTATACATCCATCAATGTCACTGAAATGGGCAAAGGGAGAATGAGTCAAGCCCTTATCCTTCATTTCTGATGTAAAGATACCCTGTCATTTGTAAAGATGTCTATGTCTATGGGTTTAAGTGAAAGTCATGAATGTCAGCAATTGTATTTGAGGAAGCAACTAATTAAGACACAGTATGTGCAAAAATATAGCCCACTGTGTTATTTTATGTATGTACAAAACATGACCTTAATAATTATAGAAAGTGTCCTTGAGGACAGATGTTAATCAGGTGATAGGTTGCTGCCCCAATACAGTTCACAATGATGTAGCTTTAGAGCCACACAGACTGTTTTTCACTTACTTCTTTGCTCCCTTTAAAGGAATTGTTATTGTCGATGAGATATCCATATTCCCCAATTTCTGCCATCATGATCACCACTTTGGCGATATATGTATTTTTATACATTGGGGCTTTCAGCAAAGTCCACATTCTATTTGACAACATGTCCTTTTGATGTTTTAGTTAATCAAGTCTACTAAAACTTTTAGCTGCGGTGACCATTGTACCTTTCTGATAATAGCAGACAAAAAAAACGGAATATTGTATAATGCCAAGTATAATATTGGGTAAATGCCCAGTGTAATAAGGTGTTTATGATTTTATAATGTCAATGACTTGCAGCAACCAGATTTTGCCTTATGATGATACTGTAGCTTTAAGCAGTCTAAAGAAACAGCAGAGGGTGGCAGCACAATTCATTGCCCTCAACTCAAAGATGAACACAGATGTGGGAGCCAAAAGAAGCATGAGGAGAATTGAAAATGAGTATATTGGCAAACAGTTCAGTTCAGAGGAAAAAGGTTATGCTTTTTATTGAGCAACTGAAAACTGCTGGGAAGGCGTTTCCATGGAGAATGGTGAAAGTGATTTTCTTGTATGTACATATAGTTGCATTTGACTGTATACCATTGACTATTGTATTTTACTTTTATAAACTTGTGATACATGAATGATGATTCTCCAAAACATTTAAATTAGACAACAGTAACATTATAGCGATTATAACGTTCTGATCTACTCATCAGATTTCTTATCAGATATCTCTTCAAAAAATTTTTTTTTTACATTTCTTACCATGTAGCTGACTTTAGTAAATATAAAAACTAATAAACATACAAGGTTTTGTTGCTGCTTGCTATTAGTAAAATGCTTTGTCTTTGGATGCCTCTTGCCACCACTTTTGCTCTTTGGTAAATACTGTAGTACAAATATGTTCAACAAACCAAAGACAGGTCATGAGTTGAATTAGTTTGATGGAAGGAGTCCTACACAACAGGAACTTATTCATCTCTTTTAAATGGAGTATTATGGCTAATTATGGCTAATTATGGTGCTGTCACACTTAGACATTTTTAGAAGTTTATAGTGATCCACAATTTAACATAATATGCTTTGGTTTGTTGCAGGTTGAAAGGCCCTCACTCATCATTGCACCCTATATGCCAGGGTTCAGTGGCCTTCATTGGCATTATGTAGACTTGCTCACTGGCACTTGTTTATTTATAAGTCTGTCCTTGGTCTGCTCTCCTCTTACCTTTGTGGGTATATCTCACTCAAAACGAGTAATTATTGTTTGCGCTCGAATGACACCCTTTTATTGTGCGTCCCTAAGGTTCACACTGAATTAGGCAAACAGACATTTATTTTCTTCGCCCCTGCAGCATGGAATAATTTGCAGACAGACTTGCAGTTAGATGAGCTGATTCCGTTTAGGGCATTTAGGGTTGGAGGAAAATTCGCATGAGATATGTAAATGCTTCCCTAGCTGGATCAATTTTCTCCTGTTCGTCTTTTTTAAGCATTCAAGTGGTTACTGTGTGTTTTGTTTTAGGTGTTTTAAATTGTATTCTTTTATGTTGTTTGAACCCTTGTTTTGCTGCTAACGTGGCCAGGGCCCCCTTGATAAACAGATTGTGTTATCTCAATGGGAGGCACCTGGTAAAATAAAAGTTTAATAATAAAAAATGCTATTATAATTTGATTATTTCACATGTCCCTGTGGCTGTCCAGCTGCTTCATATCAAACCAAACAGACAGTTTACAGTCATGAATATTTCGTAAGTTGGTGTATTGGCTTTCGAAGCCATTATGACCTCTGATCCTGTGGATCAAATAGTAGAAAAATCTCAAACAAAGGACAATATGCATGAGACCAGTTTATTCATTACTTGTGGTGAGCTGAAAAACCTTGCTTTTCGCTTTCCCTGTACTGAAAACATTTTGTTGGAATGTAGGAAATTGAAAACATAATAATAATACAACACAAAGACTTGATTTGGGTTTGATCTGAGGCATGTACTAAAATATCAATGCATTTGGAGTAATTATTCATTTAAAACTGACTTTTTCCAAGGTTTCAAAGCTCTAACCTTTGGGATCAAATGATTCAAAACAATGAAAAAAATGTAGCTTTTGGGAATATTGAAAGGAGTGAAGGATGAAAGAGGCAGATGTCAAGGTCACAGCATACAAAAAAGGGTAGGAGGTGTCCCAGGAAGGATTCAAGCCTCCCCTTAGGAAAAGATTATGCAGTTGAAGTTTCCAGCATAGTTTTTCTTTCCAGTTTTACCACATTTCCACATTAGTTTTGACTTACAGAAGTTCAGTTCTCTGAGATAGTTAAGAGTGATACAGGCATAGTAAAGAAATTGTATTATTGCATCCACATAATGATTTTACATGTGGCATTATACAAGTACACTTTATTGCTGTTTTGGTATGCACTCAACAGAAAATCAGTGAACACATTCATAGTAAAACCTGCAATAGAAACTTAGAGAGAACTCCCAGTTCCTTCCTTAACCACTAGAAGGCATTGGGGCTGGATGCATTGACTGCAAACCATGATATATAGCTTAAATCTTGCTCTATTATTTTTTCAATTTTGCATTATGGTTTGTTACTGTTTTTGTTTATTGGTTAATTCGGATGATAATTTCCTTTTTTTTTATTATTATTATATTGCTTTTCTCTATATCCAAATAAGTTGTACTTGGAATATGAAAAACACTTTTTTTCCACTTTGAAATCTGAAATCTAAAAATAAAAAATCGAATTCATATATTTCAATCTAAACTACACTATATGTAGTGTGTATATAGTGTGCATAGACAGACTATTTTCAAAATCCCTCTGTTAAAAACATCAAATTAGGCTTCCTTTACCTTTTTCACGACACTAATTGCAGCATGTTACGAGTCAGTGAACTTATTGGGTATAATTAATGTTCCAGTGATCTGTACATTTTTGATTGATATGTAGATATATAGAGAGAACAAATCTGTTATTTTAGGATGCTAGAATAATAATCTGTGTAAAAAGATGTCATCTATAAATTAATTAATTAATAAGGTGATTTGGGAATATCACAAAGCAATTTTGCTACTATAGAATTGTAGGTGTAAGGCCAGTTTAGCTCGTTTAAACAGTGAATGTAAGGCTTAATGAAATGATGTAAACCTAACGCTCTTGTAAACAAAAATGTATGTCATGCTGAAATCAAAATAACCTATTTCCTTAAATAACTGATGTTATTAAGCATGGAGGTCAATAAATTCTTAGCCTGTGCAACAAAACAATGATTTTGATTCTACCAACAATTCTGAAGCCTAATCCCATAGAAAACTGGAATCAATCAATATTGTCGTCTTATATGTGGAGTGCTAACACCTAAGCAGGCATTCATCTCTTCTTTTGGCCTTGTGCAGAGCTCAGAACCAGTTTTTTTTTAAGATAGTTGCCCTATAAAGCACAGTTGGATCCCTTTATCTTATCAGCCCCCTGTAATCTGCTCCAACAAGCGGGCAGTGGCCCCCCCTTGAATCTATGCCCCTCCTCCAAGGATGCTGGAACACTACACACATAGGTGGTGGATTTCACATCATGGAACTTAATAGCCAAATCTGATCATAAGAAATTCGAATAAACATACTTCCAAATTATTTTTCAATCCACGTAATTTACTGTATATTGACAGTTTTACTGTATAGTTGTATTCATAATTGTGTCTCTATATATCAGAAGCACAACACTTCCCCTTGTCAGGTTTCTCTTTTTTGTAGTGCCAATGCTTTTCATTTTCTCTTCGCCAGCTGGTCAAGGGTCTCCTGCTGCCGCTAGGGCCCCCAGCTCACTTCCTAGTTTCTCTAGCACCTGTTCCTGTTTGGCAAGGCAGTCTAGGATCCTTGGAGCTTGGATGCCAGCCATCTGCTTCCCAGCTCTGCAGCCCTTTACCCTCAGTCCCCATACTCTATCCACATCCCATTTTACTGCTGTATTGACACCTATTGCTGCAGTGATAGCTAGAAAGCTTTAGGTTCCTTGATAGGAGCCAGTATTTCTAGAATGGCCAACTGCTGACAAGGAAGGAAAAAAACGAATCAACTCTCAGAATAGGATCAAGAAAACCTTACAATCTTTGAAGAAGATCTTTAAAGATCACTGATCTTACTGTTAAGGCATTTATTCAAAGCAAACCTGTTGTTGCCCATTACACCAGTCAGTTTTGTTTAAAACATTTAGTGATGTTTAGACTTTCAATGTTGCATTTGTGTAAAAGCTGGGCCACCACACTTCAGACCCAGCCTACCCTTGTTTTACTTTGATTCAATCGTTTATGTATGGGCCTAAATGTGAGGTCTACATGATCATTTAGAATACAAAATTAAATAAAAAATGTAATATCTTTATACTGAACTTTCTCTTAGAAAAGTTTAGTAAGACCACTTTTTATTTAGGGCACACAGCTCAATAGTTGTAAGCAACTCATTCAGTTGGAAAATCATATCGTTATATTGTTCTTTTTAGTAGTTTCTTGATTTAATTTGCGACCTAAATCAATATATCTGTAGCAGAGGTAACATCGTGTGAAGTCAGGCCTATAGGCTAATTGCATTGACTAATTTACGTATTTTAGGTAAGCTAACTGTTTGGCGAACATTTACCCTAGAAGCCTGGATAAAATGAGCAAGCTTTTAAGTATTTTATTTAAGCCTACTATTGGAAGGTAAACTAATGTTGGCCTAATGTTTTGAAAAAATCCAGTCACCTAGACTACTTAAGTCATTTTGGTGCAGACGTTTTTTTCGCACTTGATCAAATTTGCCTGTGAAGCTGAGATTCATGACATCTTCTGTAGCCTACCAACTGCCATTAGATTTCGAAATTCCAAGACATGCCTTTGTGAGGATACACTTGATTGGCCTCTAGTGTACACTTCTTGCCATGCTTTGTAACTTCGTATTACCAAATGCATCTCTCCTGTACACCCACTGGCATCTTCTTGCGACCGTTCAATGCAACTAAATAACTCCTGTAGTCTACAACTACAAGTCCCATGCTAATTAGATGCTTTGCGCATGAGTAGATAGTGTGGCGCGCTGCATAGCGGAAATCACGTTAAGTAAAATGGCGGCGTGAGATCCCAGGCTTGAACGCTAGCTAACCAGTTGACAAAAAGCCGGGCAGCATCTTCAGAAAGGTTCAGATTATTCGAAAGGGTTTGGCTTTGACGGATAGTATTGTATCTCTGAGCCCGGGTCAAGGTAAGATTTTCCATTTGCAATTTCGGTGACATAAAATCAAACGACGTGACAATTAATTGTTTTATATAGGCAATCATTGAATGCATGTACGTGTGGCTATGGCTATGCAGCTAAAGCGTAACCCAGGCCCAACAATATTCTGTCATTGTCGATTACATTACTGGAAATTACCATGACGTATTGATGGAATCTAAATGTTAATATCGTAATATTTACAGGTAATGATAACAACATAAGATCAATTGGGTAAACTGGATTTAGCTAGCAACACTAACGTTACGTACGTTAAGTCCCTGCTATGATGCTAATGTCATTATGTATCTTTGCAGTTGCTAACCCGGTAGCCGGTAGAACTTTGTTTAAAAACATGTGGCGACGACGTCCTACTCTTGACTTGTTTGGCACACGTTGGATAGGGAATTTGGAGCTAGTTTCATGACTCAGAATGAAGGATAAATACATAGCCAAGACTTTCTGCCAACATGCCATTGCGCCAGATCACCCGACAAGACAATATTTGCCTCAAATGCATTTAATTTATCAATGCTAAAGTTGGCTAGCTAACGTTACCATGTTAACGCAACTTACCAGATATTTTCGGTAAGGGCAAAAATGTTAAATTATTTCGTACATTGTCAACTTTCTTTAAATGTCTGCCTACCAGTGCCAGTGGATTCAAACAACGTGTGGGCTTGTCAATTGACATTGTCTTGGCCTTAACTTAATTTGGAGTTATTTATGTCGTCCTTTTCTGGTTTGATAGCGAGCTGTTGTAATGGCAAAAAGGATCGCCGACAAGGAGTTGACGGACAGAAACTGGGACCAGGAGGATGAAGGAGAAGAGGTGGGATCACTACCTTACATAAAACGTTTGTAGTGAACTTAGCTGAACGGTTTTTGTAATACTTTCATTCCTAATGTAGCTGACACAAATGCTCATCTAGTCTAAAAATATTAGAATTAACATTTCAATATAAAGGTATTTGATGAGTGTGTATGCATGCAAAACAATTTTATTTGGGCTTTAGGAGGAGGAGGTCTTAGCTAATGACTGTTACTACTGTTTTGTATCAGTTTAAAATGTAGAAGGGTGTCCTTTCTCAAACCTCACAAAAAAACACGAACTCATGTTCATTTCTAATTCAAAATTTAAAATGCCATAGCATGGTATGAGCTAACATGACTATGTCTTATTTAAGGCAGGAACTTTCTCAATTGCCAGTGATGATGTAATGAAGAACAGGGCAATCAAAAAGGCCAAACGTCGAAACCTAGGAGCAGAGGTAATATCAATGAAACTTGACACATGCTTGGTTAAATTAAGTGACGATTTAATAACCATTGGTGAAAAATGTATTTATTTAATTGGCAATGCCATTTCATTGGTTTATTGTTGCTTAACTGTATGTTTGTGCACCAGGGTGAGAGTGCAGGTGCATTTAAAGTGTTCAAAGGGTTTTCCCTGGCCCCAACATCAGCCACTACGGGTGGAACCACAGGGTTTTCTGGATTTGGCAATGGTACTGGGTTTAAAGGTCTTACTGGTGTGGCCAATGGGAACAGCATCAGTCCATCCTTTGGAGGTTTCTCATCAATTGCAACCAGCACACCAGGTAATATAACTTGCTGTGTTTAAAGACGCTGTGTCAAACTTCCTTGAGCATTTCATTATTTTCTTTGAATTAAATATATTAGCGATATACAATATTTCAATACACACTGCAATCACATACACACAGTACAATTTCTATTTAATATGCTATAAATAGAAATGCATAGTTTTAATAATCTTCAAAAATGGTCTGCAATGATATTGTTCTCTCAATTATAGTTATTATATATTTAATATTCATAGTTACAGGCCAAAGGCTCAGTGAAGATAAGCTTTTGTGTATTTGTTTTAGTGCTTATAATATTGGCCCATTTCTTAATTTTTCTCTGGGTCACATTGTGATTATGGCCTTGTCCAGCTTGCACTATTCTCTATTCTGGTTGTTAACTAACCTGCTAACCTTTTAAAACAACCAAAATCAGTTGGATATGAAATCATAGCCTTTCATTGTTAATAAGTAATTGTTGAAGGGGAAGGATTTGGCATTTGATGCTAATGGAGCTGAATCAGCAGGATTCAATGTGCACACAAGAGTGGTGCACTTGTGTGCCACACTGTTCTTTCCATATACAGCATGTTGCTTCGGGGCAGAATGAAAGGGCTGCAGTGCTCGGTTTAGATGGGGACCAGTGCACACTGCATGCTTGTGGGGGATGGGGACGTCACAGCTGCACAGCCTTCCACCCCCAACAAACACTTTAATGTTATACAGGCAGTCCAGCGACGATGCAGGTTTCTAGTCGCTGTCTGAGTAAAATGTATTTTCCTTCTTCATCTTAGCTTCATTAACATTCAACGGTCCCTCCTCCACCCCACCTGCTGACATCAGTGGCAAACAGACCAATGGCTCCACCCCCAGTCTGTCTCCGAGCCTGGGCTCCGGCAGCAGCAGCAATAAAGAGTACAGCCGACAGCTCACAGCACTTAACTGCTCCGTGCGGGACTGGATCACCAAGCACGTCAACGACAACCCCCTGTGTGACCTTAACCCCATCTTCCGGGACTATGAGCGGCACCTGGCTAGCATCGAGAAGAAGTACGGAGGAGGAGGTGCGGCAGCAGCAGCGGCGGCAGCGGCTTGCTCTTCTGCAGTGGTGGATGGGGGCTGCGAAAGCAAGGAGCCGGGGGAGAAGCAGGAGGCGTTGCTGTCATCCTCCTCCTCTAGCAGCAGCTCAGTAGCCACGGCGACAGCCTCAACGCCTTCCTCAGCTTTATTCTCCTTTGGCAAAGACAAGGAGAGCTCGCCCCTAGAGAATAGCAGTGCACCGGTCCCGTCTGGCATTACGTTTAAGTTTGGCCAGAAAGTGGACAGCTCTGTGCTTGGGTGCTTGGGGTCCAGCGGTGCTTCTCCAAGCTTCTCTTTCTCTACTACCTCCAGCCAAAGCTCCATCTTTGGTGGAGCAGCGACTGCTACCCCTTTCTCTTTCGGCGGGGCTAAAGCTGAGGCCGCCCAACCTACAGGTAACTTAACTTCTATGGAGAATTCATAGTGTAAATATGTGTGAATTTGCCTTTCCAAAGAATATAAAAAAAAAAAATTCTGCTGAACTTTCATCATCTTACTGTTAGGTCAGGCTGTCCATATGCTTTTCCACTTGTCGAAAAATACCAAACTTATAATATGATTTAAACAAAATCGGAATAAGCTAAACCACCTTTAATGTAAAACACACACACACACACACACACACACACACACACACACACACACACATTTTATATATCACATTCAAACTTGGGCTATTCAGTGCCCTTTGGGTTTTGATGGGTATTTTATATAATAACAACCAGTGAAATTGAATAGGCATACCTTGCAAGTCAGAGAATAGCCCTTTTAATTGTTTTGCATTTATTCACATGAATATTAAATGGGTTAACAAATAAATATATTTGCTACGAATGAGTTATTCATGAGCTGACAAAACAATAAAGGAAAATACTTGAAAATAGCAACGAACTCAAATATTCCACTAGGATATTTCTTTACAGATATGTAATAAGGAGAATAGAAAGGAAATTATATATTGTGGTCTGAGGCAACTGCTTCAAATTGGTTTAGTATTCTTTATAAAACTAGTACCTTTACAGTGAAAGACAATTCCAAGTCGAATTTTTCCCGATAACTACTGTCATGCGTTTTGCTCACTGAAGATAATGTTGTTTTTCTCTTTAGATGAAAATGGAGAGGAGGAGACAGATGAGCCCCCCAAAGTTGAAGTGAGAGAGATCAAGGAGAAGGATGCCTTCTATTCCAAAAAGTAGGTTGGGCATCTGCTAAATTTATCAAATGGTTTTGTTAAATCAAACTCCAGTCTTGGATTTTTTGGTTGTTCACTGTGCTAGTTCTTGTCCTTGTATACTTGTGACTGTGGTAAATGCCATTGGTCCCGAAATGTATTTTAATTTCTGGAATAGATTAGTATGTTTCCTAGATACTGCATCCTTTATTGTGAATGAGATTACAAGCAATGGGGTTGCTTTTTCTGTGTGGGGTTATTTTTCTGGAGAATGGCATCTTGTACATTTTCAACATAGATTGTGACGTCCTGTTTTAGAATGACATTTATAGTCTCATTTACTCTGTGTTAATATAAATAATTCCTTGCAGCTCTGTGACGCCCAGACATCTTTTGTCCATTTTAGGTGCAAGCTTTTCTATAAGAAGGAGACTGAGTTCAAGGAGAAAGGAGTGGGCACGCTGCACCTGAAGACGACGCCTGAGGGAAAGACCCAACTGCTAGTCCGTGCCGATACTAATCTGGGTATGTTGCTCTGGAACAGCTCTTGTTCGAGATAGCTACTGCCTTTAGTAGTCAGCTGTTGTCACACTTCAGACTAAAATATAGACTGTGAAGTAACTGTCGTATGTAGATCCTGGCTCTAAACATTCTTTTCTTGTACATTGTTTTTTATGGGATCGTTATACCTTAAAGGTTGTATCTAATAAGCAATTGTCCAGTCCCTTTTTTGTTGCCCTACTCGTTCTCATATTCTGCTAGTGACATTCAAGAAACTCTTAAAACTGTTAAAAAAGCTCAAACTCTAACTAACTTGCTGAAATGAGCCTATTTCTGATGCAGTGAAAGTGTGCATCACAAAATAGTCTTGTGTCCCTCTAGTGGTCTTCAGTGGCAACACGGATGTGCTATCAAATCCAAATTAGCATTTTTACTTGGTCACAATTTTCTGCAGTCATCCACTTTGATAGTGTCTATAATTTTTTGGTCTGTGTCCTTCTCAGGAAACATCTTGCTGAATATCATTGTGCACAGCTCCATGCCCTGCTCGCGTATGGGCAAGAACAACGTCATGGTGGTTTGTGTACCCAACCCCCCCGTGGATGACAAAAACCCCACCAACCCTGTCCCTATGCTGATCAGAGTCAAAGCAGCAGATGATGCCGATGAACTCCACAAAATTCTGGAAGAGAAGAAAGTCTAAGCCTTTCCCACTGCTGGCCAACAATGTTCCCACAGACTTCACTTTCCCCTTCATCACACCCAAGGCCATGTTGTTTTAAAATACCACCTATCTGTTCTAAACCTCCCTTGTCTCTTCCTACTCTGTAGTTTGATGCCACAGGAATGGCTACACATTGAACTCATGGCGGTTTTATTCTCACACAGACTTGTATTCTCGTACAGACTCTCACACTGGAAAAGCCTGTGGAAATCCAATCTTTTATGTGCATGGATGTACAGTAAATCTTATTTTGGTTTGTGCGGTAGAAACAAATTGGTTATACTGTGAAACATAAATGAGTTCCCCATGTTTTGCTCTGATGCAGTGATAGTATGATAGTTCCTATTGGAAACTAGAAATTCAATTTGACTCGGTTCAGGACATTTCGTCAAATTGAAAGTATGCTGCTATTAAAGAGGGAAGCAGGATATATACATGTTTAACTCTTTGATTTGGTTCAGTCTAGATTAAATGTGGGGAAATTAAATGACTTCAAGTAGGAATTTGAGTAGGTGCAGTTTGAATGTTTCTTCCTGCTAGACTTTTTCCTGTGATATATGTTTTAAGAAATCTGCATCCATCCATGTGACTGGGGGGTAGGAAAGGGCAATTGTTAAATCAACTTGCTTTCACGAATATATTTCTTAACACAGTGACTCCTGAAATGTAAGTGACTAGGATATATATATATATATATATATATGTATGTATGTGATTTACCAGTGATATCCTGAGTGTGCAAGTGTGTCTAAATGTCTCATGAACGTTTTGAGGCTTTTCCTCTATTGAAAAGCAAAATCTATGTGAGATTGAATTGATTGGAACCATTATCTCCCTCCCACTCATGGAACAATTTAAATGTTTGCCTAATACTTAAGTATGTAAGGGAAGTTTGTGGCACATGCGCCTGTTTTCCACATGGCAGTCTATTTCTGGTTGTCACACGTCATTTTTTTTCCAAGTGTCCTTTGTATCGCCTTAGAAATAGGGCATGCTGTCATCTGCGTCTCAATACATTTGTAGAGTCAAGGGTTGATTCGGTAATAAAACGCAGGCGATTAACTGTCGTTTGGTCTTTGTTTATTGGATACTGTTTCATATGCACATTATACTTGGGTTTTAGTTGTGAACATGGGAAAGTAATGCCTAGTATTCTTAAATATTGAAGTAGCAAAATGAGTAAAATGTATCTTAAGAAGCTTATGTAATGCTAATATATGTGGGTAAAATAATTGTATTTTCCCCAGAGCAAATGTGTTGTGCAATTGTTAAAAAAAACACGGACTAATAAAGCTGGATCTTGTAGAACCTGGAGATTCCACCTGGGGGTGTTCTTGCAGCAACTAAATAGAGGCAACACTGTGAGTTGTTTATGGATACTCGCAACACTAGGGAAGGTTTTAGCTACAGTTCGACATGCTTGAATAAAGTTTTTGTTTTTGCAAGCAAAGTCATCTGGAGAATGACATTGTGCCCGACAATTAAATACTTTTTTGGCAATGTGTATTTTAATAAGTACAGGAAAATGTACATACCAAATGGAACTTGTCAACATAAATATGGACATACATGCACATGTATGTGTATGTACACAAAAAACAAAAAAACGCTACAAAAAAAAACGAGCCTCAAATACACCAAATGGTCCAACATCTTAAAAAAGTCCCTCTTGAAGCAAAGTAAAAAAACAATATGTTCCAAAAGATCATTAAAACCTTTTTCACACTTGAGTCAGTTTGCTTGTCCTACAGCCAAATATTTTAAAGCAGTCTTTGCTAGTTGCAGAGGGGATACATTCAATCCTAAAACTATACAACAGTATAATACTTATGAGAACGAGGTGGTTCTTTCCACCAGTTGATGAGCTAAGGTTAAAAAGCCTACAGACAAATCACTAATAAAAGGGCCACCTTTGTGAAAAGTGTATCAGCTGGATGGATACATACACACCATGGAAAACACTGCTGAATGTTGGTGACTGTGAAAGGGTTGCAGAGTGGAAACCACGATTTTTACAATAAATGTAATATATTTTTCAATTGCTGAGAGAACAGTTCTTTAGCATCCACTTTAGTTATGTCATGGTCAACTACTGTAGTGAGAAGTTTGTATGCACTCTAGCCCCATTGCATTAATAACCTTTGTGGAAAGTGCGTGGTTTTAGTTAATTGGTTGCTCAAAGCTGTGGTCACAACTCCTTATATTTGATTAAAATGGTAATGGTTGTTGGGATGAATTAAACATATAAAAATATTACAGTAGAAAGGGTAGGAAACTGAACAATTTCGAGGTTACATACACAGTCAGATCTTAAGGCTTTGAAAATCAGAGAGAAGGGTGACAGTTGATCACGATCTCCAATCAACATCATGTATCCTTCAACAAAAAATTACATGAGCATGGCAACAAATGCATGGAAGTTTGCAGACAATGGGATTGAGCCAATTTTAGCCACGCCTTAGAAATATATTTTAAAGGTCATTTTAATTTCCCTTTCAAGTGCAATGTCAAGTCATTTTCAGTACACTTTAGTAGAACATTTAAATTGTGATATTTAGTAGAATTAACAATGAAGAACATTAAAATGCAACATTGTGAAGGTTCAATATGAAAAAAGCTGCTAAAGAGAGATGGTATACTGTTGTTGTCTTTTGATGCTAACAGGTATTTCAGAAAGGTATACTTAGCTCACCTCATCCCACTAATCCCACTATTAGAAAATAAATATCTGGTACATAGATCACCTTTAGTCTAGTGCAATTGTGTGCCCTAACGGGTGCACGTGTTCCTCAAATGTTAGTGGTTTGGGATTTAAGATTTTTAAAATGATCAAAAGTGTACGTCTTTCTTTAGATGAAATGTACATTAAACAAATCAGGAAGGTTTAAAACCTAACTCTCACTGACAGCTTTACAGATTGTTACGAAGCTATTATACAGCACCCAGCCTTTTCCCCAACTATGACACACTTACGAATCATCTTAAAAAACTTCTTGACAATAGAAACAAAACAATTGTAACACAGAATCCCTTTTAACTTTACACTGTAGCAGGTGACCAAAATGAAAACATACAACAAAACAGTACAGGGGAAAGCTTTATGTTTCATCAAAAGCATAGCCTTTAATCAAGGCTTATCAGTGAGTAGTAAAGCAGAAAACTATTTACAAGTAACAAGAGAGCGTGTAACTAGAAACATTCTTTGTCCTTTCTTTCCTAGAGTTCAGCCAATGCCTGTCGCCTGTTGCCTGTCAAGGCATGTGGTTCCAATGGGCAGCTAGGTCCCACGATGCCCTGCAATGACCTGATGTCAAAGACTGACCGCCTTGCACAGTCAATCACCATCAAGCACAAACACTATAAGAAGGAAGAGGCACTTTTTGATTGGCTGGTTTTGATTGTTTTAAAGGATTCCGTTTTTGTCCTCTCTTCCGTCGGTTTAAGTTTGGTTTGGTTCTCCTTCTTGCCACTAGGTGGTAGTGTTGTCTCAGGGGCCTGATGCAGGTAGGCACTTGGTAGTGAAGCTCTGAGGCAGTGGGGCAATGCTATGTCATTAGGATGGGCTTCTGTCTCACCTCCAGGATATCTGAGGAACCACAAGCCATACGTAAGCTAAGCATTTTACACATACAAAAATATTCTCCTTATAATAATAGCAATAAAAATCCTGTCATTAAATCACTTTCTCACAGCATTTTATAAAAAAAAAAGTATTCTTCCTAAGTGAAAAAAGGGCAAACTTATTAGTAGCCAGGTGTATGGAAGTCCAGGTTTACCCCTGACCTGTAGTGATGCGGTGCAGAGGAAGGGTGACGTAGGTCAGGTGGGAGTATAGCAGGAAGTACTCCTCTGTTCGGTTCAGTTTCAGCCAGGAGCCGACGAGCGAGCGACCCGTCCCAGACAGAGAGCGAGAGCGCAGGTTGGAGGTGTTATGCAGGTCTGTGGAGACATAAGCAACCATAAACCTTTTGCTTCCCATCATAACTGGAGATCCTTCATGAATGCTTTCGATATTAGCACACACGTTAATAATATTTACCACAAGCACAGATGAAAAACAAAATTGACTTGGAAGGAAATGTCCTGGGTCCATCGGTGCATTACCTTCATCGTCCTCCTCCCTGAAAAACTCCTCGCTGTCATTGGCCGAGTGGGACTTCTTCATCTCTGCGATGCGGTTGCGAGGCACCTTGCGGCGGAGAGATGGGGAGAAGAAGGAGGGCCGGTTTCTCTCGGGTGTTGGGGGTGTGCTGAAAGAAGTCACCTGAGAACACAGACAAAGAAAAAGAAGGCAAGGGGGGGGGGGACATGAAAAAAAACCAATTACCGTACTAGTTTTAAACTAAATAATGGATATGTTTTTTCATCTTGAGGCTATTGCAGGACTTGCTTTGAGGCCATTATAGCGACTGGTTATAAACAAAATGGATAACGCCACATGCTGAAGATAAAGGCAGGACTGGACTGAAGAAGACCAAAGTCCTTCTACTGATGACACTCGTCGAAGCATAAACTGACATGGGTGAGTAAAGACTAGACCTGTATCTGGGATAAAGGCCTGCTGAAGGATTTTTTCAGAATATAAATATTTGATGGTGACCTGGTTTTCTGTGAGCGCACACAAACGCTAGGGGTCCCTTTCCTCGACGCGCGCGCGCGCACGCACGCACGCACGCACGCACGCACGCACGCACGCACGCACACACGCACACACGCACACACACACACACGACAGCAGTAGACACAGTTACACATTGTGACTTGGCCGACTGTTTATATTCCTGTACTGGAACTGTTGCATAACCTCATCTAATGTGCCACGGACAGACGTGTGAGTAGCACCAGTCATTTCAGTTCAATTGTACACTTTGTTAATTACTAAACCTCCAGGCTAGTTTATTTTGTATCTAACGGTTAGTGCTCTGCCAACTATATGACCTGAATCCATTTGTTTTGTTCATTCAGTTGTTGTTACTACACACGGATTAAGAAAGAGATGTGTGGGTGTGCGCTCCAACATGTATGCATGTGTGTGTGTGTGTGTGTGTGTGTGTGTGTCCCGACCCTTTCATGCATGGGTGAGTCCTGGTCCTCCTCGGTGCCACAGGGAGAAGTGTCCCCTGTGGGCACCCTGCTGACAGCCATCTCAGCGTGGCCCTTCCCCTGGGGCCCCTTCATCCTCACAAACTCCATGTTGTTGTACTTGTAATAGCCAAAAGACATCCGCTGGGCCATCTTGGCAGCTACGCTCACCTAGGACACACACATCACAGAAGCTATACACCACAAAAACATGCAATATGGACGTTACAGAGGTGAAGTCATTGAGTATCTGCGTTCAGCCAGCTATGGTTTAACAAAAGGAAAAAGGCCCTCGTTTCCGATGCCAGGGTAAATGGGCAGCAGAGAAACCCTTGTTGGAGCAGAGAGTGTCAACATTAGAACACAGCCAAAGCACGAGGGTGCTCGTCCGCGTTGTCTTGGGCTACTTGAGCACTCACTCGGTTGTCGTAGACCTTCTTGAGGGCCTCGTATCGTATGGAGCCCTGGAAGATTACCCCCTGGAATGTGTTGCTCTTGTCGCTAGCCACCAGCTCCACACACACCATCTCCCCTTCTCCCACAGTCATATCATTGAACACCTGTGTACAAGTAAGTTCGCAGGGATACACACACACACACACACACACACACACACACACACACACACACACACACACACACACACACACACACACACACACACACACACACACACACAGAGCGAACCCGATTAGGAGCTTGGCACATTTACAACGTGGAAATATACCACAAACCTAAAGTCGTTTACTGCCAGTTGTAAATAGGCATTACCTCTGCCCTAAAAGTTTCTTGAAAAGCAATTTTCCAGTGAACAAGTAAAGACAGGAATTAAGGGAGCGCTTGTTTTTAAATTGAGTGAAAAAACAAGGTCACCCTTCATTACACTGGCAGCCCAGAATCGATATGCCCGCCTCTCAGGCGCTTCATTGAGCACAATTGCAGTCAATCAAAGCGTTGATGTTAGGTACTGGGCATTGCAGTGGGTTTGTTGGGGGTGAAAGGTTACCTCCTCAAAGTTATCGATCATGAAAAAGATGTTCGGGTAGCTCATCTTGGACTCCTCTCCTTTGCTATCCATGGCGTGTTTGCTAGGAGAAGCAAACACTTCCTGTGTAAGAGAGAGAGAGAGAGAGAGAGAGAATGAAAGGGCAAGAAGGATTGAAAGAATAGGAGGAGGATAGACAGTGAAGGAAGAGTATCAAATTATGCACAACCGCTAATAAATTAGGTCTAAAATAAGGATAAGGTAATTACAATATTTGAGTCATTTCATGAGCGAGTGTCTGACACGTTATTAAGCCTGTGATGACTAGCTTGGGTGCTTGGCGGAGAACACTGACTTCAGGGATTCCAAGGAGACCAGTTCAAAATGCTCTTACCTGAGACTTCTTTTTATGTATGTGGATGTCCCCGGCATCAGAGCGTGTGCAGACGGCACAGGTCACCACATAGTCCAACTGAAAGACAGACAGAGTCCTAAAAGTGCCCTTTTCATGAATGCTTGCTCACGAAACTATGCAAAAATAGGCTGTAACTGTGTCAATTATTATATTCTCTCATCCACAAATATCAGAGCTGTTATGAAAGTAGTGTGTGAGTTACACACTTTCTGTAGAATGAGGTTCAGGTAGACACTTTCTTCCCAGTCAATGTCTGGGTCTCCTAGGCCAGGGAGCTTCTTGGAGTCCCTCCTGTACACCTCCACCTCCACCTGAAACACAGCAACAAGACAGATCCAACTGAATCTATGAGCTGTTTTTATTGTACATTGGCTCCTAGTTCTTCATTATAGTCTCCCTTTCCTCTTGACCTATGGACTGATTCTCACGCATTCAGTCATCCGAGTAGAGATGAACCAAATGCAGCAGTAACAGGCATTCCTGTGGGTGTGTGTGTGTGTGTGTGTGTGTGTGTGTGTGTGTGTGTGTGTGTGTGTGTGTGAACTCGACCTTAACTAAACTGAAGAGCAGCTTTCTCACTGCTCTCTCGGTGCAGTAGCTTCTGTGTGGCCTAGGTTTCCCAGAGGGGGGCATTTGACTATCAGCTCACTCACTGTGAACTGATGGTGCCAAATGAAGTGGAATATGCTGTTCTTTGAGGGGGGGGGGTTAAGGATGATGAAAGTATTTTCCAATTCTTACACTTCATTCATTCCATGTGCTGGTGATATTCTCTGTGAAGCCAAGAACTATCTTATGGTCGCTATCAAATAAACACCGGATGGTATGTGTCTATCTTGGGAGGTTGTTGACTTTGAAATCAAATCAATCAGAGACCTAAGAGTTCTGATATAGTCGCCATGGATACATAACAGTAGGGATCTTAATATGCCGTACAAATCATTCTGACTTACATAAAATGGCACTTCCTTGGGATTCCGTAGATAGACACTGGTACTTATTTATCTATAAAGCCATCTAAAGGAAACTCCTTGATTATCTCTGCAGCCTTTTTAAAAACTCAGACAGAAATTATAACCTTCGTTCAAATGACTTGCTGCTTTT
Organism: Aplochiton taeniatus; assembly: GCA_017639675.1. Classification (NCBI taxonomy): domain Eukaryota; kingdom Metazoa; phylum Chordata; class Actinopteri; order Galaxiiformes; family Galaxiidae; genus Aplochiton; species Aplochiton taeniatus. The sequence continues at coordinate 9,333,505 of CM030172.1, forward strand.
TACCGTACCTCGCCCCACATGTTAAATAAAGGATCCAAAATAAAATGTGCCTATGTGTCAGATTACAAACCTCGCTCATGTTCTATACTATGGAAAAGGCAGTTACATACTGCAGAAAGAAATACATCTTACTTTTTTTGTATGGACCAATCATTTGTTTACCATCCCAGTACTAGTACTGACCAGAAAAGCATCATAAGCAAACTCCACTAGGGAGCCAGCTGTCTTGTCTGATCTCACTGAGCATCCATCTAACTGTTAACAATCTAATATTTAACGTGCCCTGTTAGGATACATCAAAACATGTTATGTTTTATTTATTAGATCTGCTTATACAAAGCCACCTTGATAACGGCTCCAAAGGACAAGAGAAAAGAAATGACTAGGAATATTGGAAATGAATAACAACAGATTTCTCCGGGGCTATTGGCATGCTAGTGTATCCTCTCGATGACTGCCAAGATATGTGTGTGTGTGTGTGTGTGTGTGTGTGTGTGTGTGTGTGTGTGTGTGTGTGTGTGTGTGTGTGTGTGTGTGCGTGTGTGTGTGTGTTCATAAGTCTGAGTATGATACTGCCGAAAAGGCCATTTCTAAAAAGAAATGAAAACAAAATGCAAGGCGGTCCGGCCAAAGCACAACGCTCTGTTACCACAGCAACTTAGGGAAGTGTGTGTGTGTGTGTGTTTGTATTGAAGGTCTTTTGTTCGTGATCAGACAGAAGCCAATTAGAAAGGCAGACATAGTGCCTCCGTCTGGAACAGGCAATTGCATGGACGTGAAATTACAAGACAAGATACAAAAGAACACGGCCCTCCCTTTGTTCACGAACGCTGTGTAATACCCAGGGCATTTGATCCTTTGACTTTTGCTCTTGTTGACTAAGTAGGCCAAACACACATCCACTGGATCAGATCAAATCTTGAACGGCTTTGATTATTGCGCTGGCACAACCGTCTCAAAAGTTGAAGTGAAACTAGGCACTGTCTACTGTGTGGCAGAAGCCGGTCTGACCAGTAGACTGGTTGTGTCAAAATAAAGCTCAAGTGTGAGTGGGTGTTATTACGTTTGCCCTCTCTGCCTGCTCCTCAAGCACTGTTGAAGAACGGCGAGCAGTGCGCTTCTGACAGGAAAGATAACATGATGAAATCCCTGTCGGCTTTGGAGATTGATGTTTGGGATGGAACTGTCAGATGCTTTTGTCTCACACAGATTTCTTGTTTCCAGTCTTTGCCTAAAGGCCTTGGGAAGAAACAAGAGGCATTTCCTCCATATGACATACGGATCCATGTTGTGTTCCCTCTCATCAGTAGCACAGAGACATAAGTTTAGCTTTACATTTTCGTAATTTAGCAGACGCTCTTATCCAATGTGGCTTACGATGAGATGGCAGGGGCAGCGCCTGGTGCAATTTACAGGTAAGCGCCTTGGTCAAGGGCACACTAGTGGTGGTGTTCCCAGGTGGGATTTGAACTCATGACCTCTTGGTCACCAGGTAGCAGGCCAATAGGCCACCCCTATGGGACACTGTATAGTTTCTCCAAATGTACTGAGACCAAGTCCCCAGGGGTGCTCAGGAACTCCTAGACTAGCGGTGACAGTATCTGCTTAACCAACCTATAATGTTATCATTAGTATGGATAACCAATTATTGATATACCATCACATTGCGCAACTGTGATTGATTCCTACACTGTGGTTAGCTGAGCTTGACTGAAGAGGGGGAAAAGAAGGGTGGGAAATGGAGGGGGTTGAAATGTCAATGATGAAGTGCATCTCAAATCAGTGTAGGCCCAAAATATGGTAAATCACAGTAGGCCGCGTGTGTCAGTGGAATTTTACAGGACAGGAAATTACACTGTAAAACAACCGGTTCTGCAGCTGGGATCAGATATCAAGTTAACAAAGGCAAGTGAAATATAAAACCTTTTCACCAACTGACTGTATTGCATGCAACACATCTGTGTTATTGCATAAATTAGTTATTAAAATCCACATAGGGCAATATTCTGACCAAACATTGAGAATGGATCCTTCTGTAATAAACTGCTCACAGACTCTAATCTCCCTACAGAGTGGTTCACCCACTCACAAAAACATGATTATTAAATTGTGAAAATATACTGTAAGACATAAAATGTATTTGTAATACAATTTTTGATTAACTTGCCCTTGTAAATATTCCAATATCCAGACTACTTAGGGAAATCAAACACCTTTATGCTTGCAACAGCATGGTTTTGTAATATACACACAGCGTAGACATACAGTGTAATACTGTAATAATCAGAGGACAAAACCATTTTGAGATCAA
>CM030172.1:9401328-9540015 GCA_017639675.1 Aplochiton taeniatus
ACCACCATCTAATGGAGCACTTCATGGAAGTGGCTCACTGCAGTATTTATAGAAGCACTAAACGTATGCATGGTAACATGAAAGGGCTGCAGACTACTCTCGCTTTAAATCGCTCATTAAGAGTCATTATCTTTGTTCCTGAGGCCGTCGGCAAGTAGATCTAAGCACCGGGAGGACTGTCTCCGCTGTTAATTTTAAACGGACAGTTTGTTGGTGCTCAACCAAGCACATCAGTGAGAACTAATTGGTTCTGCTCTCAGCAAATCTGTTCACGCTGGCACGGTACAGGTAGAAGATACGAAGCACGGCGTCCAGGTTCTCATGACCTCCATGGGCCTTCCAGTGTGAACAGGGCCTGCCAGAAGATTTCATGTCTTGGTAAAGTGAGCCTAATGAAGACGGTCAGAGCTGTGCCCTTTTCAAACAGCACCACAGCCATCCTGACAGACACAATTAATGGGCTAGGAGCAGGAGGCGTATGCATGACATTTAGTCTGCGCTCTTCCACAACAAGCTGACAAACGGAAGACCCTGGCGTGCTAATCAAAATAGGTGGGTGGGTGGGTGGGTGGGCGAGTCTGTCAGAAAGGACCAGTGCGAGGACCAGGATGAGTCACCGTTCAAACTGACTTATTGGGTGGTTACATCCTGTTTTAAAACGTTTTTGTCTATTCCTTTGGTATAATCTAAAACCACGCTGTTATAGAACCCGCTACCTGGCATGCAGGTTAAGCACGTAGGGAAAAGGCCCCAGAGAGAGAATTGAAATCTCCACCAGCACACTTCATTACCGTACATCTGTACTAAGGCCATACTTCTCCGTTCAGCCAATACAACGATAGGATGATGAGAGCGCTGTACTTCGGCCAGTCAGCTGGCTGCTTACTTATGAAGATCTGAGAACCTGACAGGCATTCCTGAGCATCAAATGCCCCCTAAAGTAACCCACTTGTCAGAACCGGCAGAGTTTGCAATATATTTTGTATGCTAATTGTGTCGAATATTTTGAGCATGACGGCTGGGTCTGAAAGTCGGGCCCTAGAGGCCCTCTCTTAGACACCCAGTGGTTTGGGGGAGAAAATAATTTGACAGTGTCGGTTAACCACAGCATAAATACTGCACACGTATAATTTACTTAGGGTAAAACACAACGGAGCTCCAAAACATGTATTTCTGACGGAAAAGCAACAGCCGGCTATATTACTAGAGGTGGTGCAGCTAATGTGATGAGGGATGATGACAATGTCAGCGAGCTAACACTTGTTATAGTGGAAGGCGGTAACTCTGTAATGAGCTGTGCTGGGAGATCCAGTGAGCGCCTGGATTAGTGACATAGGTGTAGGGGTCTCCATCTGTCAGAGCTCTCTAGTGACACCTGGCCCGACCAGCTGCTGGGAGGGGTGCACAGACGCACTCCCACCGCTCCAAACAGTGTACGACGGATGCAGCGTGGGTGTGGGCGTTGTGCTTTTAAAGCTCGGGTAATTGCTATTTTCCAGAGGAATGGATACCTGGAAAAAGCATTGGTGTTGATTTCAGGGAAAAAGTTGGGGGAATGAATGAAAGAGGCTAATCGACGTTGGGATGGAGGTGGAGAGCGTAATGCTATAGACCTTTGAGCTGAATGCAGCATCTAAGGGAAAACATGTTTTGGGGGGGACTTTGCTGATGCAAAAGGCTTCTTTTTTATTTGGACTGCAGGAAACTCAAAAGAAACACACATCACTGTTTCCCCACCACGGTGTTTTAGATTATTTATGAGGCACACAAATAACCACAGTTCCTGCATGCAACCTAGTAGCGTCAAGTGAAAAAACATGTAAAAAATGAGACATCACACATCTCTGCGCATTGTTGTGTGTCCCTGCAATGTCCAGAGTCTATACTGGTAGCTCTCACTGCAGGTGCCCACCCCATAGTATTGGGCCCTGCTGGGCCCGAGTGTCAAAGGCAGGGGGAGTAGCTGTGTCGGTCCCACACACTAACACACAGTGCCCTGAGGGCGATGGACCCAGCTCAGGCTCCTGGCAGAGTGTTGATATTGTCCCTGGCCCTGCATCAAACCCAGCACACTAAGGGCCCAAAGAACCTTCAGAACCCCCCACCGATGTTTGGATGATAAATCTCAAACACATTTGGCGGTATGGTTAAAAAAAAAAATACAAAAAAATTGGCCTGGCTAGGGATATCATTTTTAATAAATTGGCAGCCACTGCGCTTACAGGGTGCTTGGGGCAGACCCGAAGTCCTTGCTTGGCTTTAATTGAGTAACACTCCACTGCAGCCGTGGTGAAGGAAAATGCAGTCTAAAGTGGAGGCCCAATGCTTAAAGAAGCCCTGTTGTTCGGAGAACCACAAAGCCACCCCAGGGATGTCGACGCACGTCACGGCGTGTAAGCGTCGAGACTGTGATTGACAAGGCACTTAGCAGAGCAACCTGCAGACCAAAGGAAGGCGTTTGATGTGAGCTGTCAGGGCAGCCAGCAGAGTGCATAACAAGGTGAAGCATTAAAGATGGGAAGTGCTGACGGGAGCTCTTACCAGGCACACACACGTTGTCACCTCTCCATGCAACCATTATTGTTGAGTCGAAATGGATACAGCATGGTAGCAAGTCCAAATACACGAACGCATAACTTAATTAGACTTGAATGTTCCTTATGACAAGGAATTGCGCAACTAGTGTCTCAATATATATTTATATTTTCGAGGAAGAGGAATGAAGGAGTGATGCATTTTCCTTATCACGACATGGAAGCAAACAGCATGCTTTGTGTGTACAGTTATTTATTGTATAACATAAATAATTAAACGGTGCAAGTATTCATTTTTAATGTGTTACGTTAAAAGGAAACAGCAAGCAGTGGACTCACACTGTGCTCTTAGGTCTGGTTGTCATCACAGTCAATGAAAGGCTTCAGTCACACAAAAGCACAGTGGGCCTACTACCAGACCAGGGAGATTATGAAAATAGAGAAAAGGCCACAGGCCATTGAACACAGAATTACTTTTGGCAAATATATGTTTTTTCTTGCGACACTGGATCCTCGCATTTTTTTTACGTCAAATGTTGCCCCTGTTGATCTCCATGCTTGTTAAGAGCATTTCGCCCATCTGCATGGCCTCAATTCAGATATAATGATTAACAAAATAATGAAAATACAACGCTTGCCATGGTAACAACTGAAAAATGGTTTCAAACATCCTCAGAAACAACTTTATGCTTTTACTACAGGACAGTCACATCTTAAAATGCCCAATGCCATTCAAACTGAATCTTGGCTGAAACATTGCAACACCTCAGCTAAAAGATCCGATTTTGTTCCGAGAGTCAAAAGTTTCACAACGTTTTCATCTCTAAGGCTGTCAACTTCTATGTGAAACACACAGGCTTATGTTCATCAGCGGGTCCTGTCCTCTCCCATGTGAACCTGGCCAATTTGGATGAAAAGACCTGGAGCTATGGGTCTTAGAGAAGGCCCATTGGGAAGTTCACCAGTAGGGCCCAACAGCTTGGGACTGCGCCACAGTGTAAGATGTCCTTAACTCATCAGATTGACGAATGCCTGGAGCACCCACCTAAGAAAGTTCCCTTATTGTTTATTGGCTTTGGAGAACCACCCTTCGGTCCTTGAAGCTGGTCCACTAACTTTGATATAGTTTGAAAGTGAACAGGGTGAGCCTAAGGCTAAAGAAATCTGTGAAAGTAAACATAGCAAAATATCTGCTTTAGCTTCATGTAACATAGAGCCCATTACGTCAGAGCACTGTCTCATATTGGCCACTGAGTATTTGACTTATGCATCCTCTGAGGATGTCCTTTGACAGTGTTCTGCATACGTCCCAGTCACTGAATAAATCTCGTTGAAAACAAATCGCCCATTGTCGTTCATATCTTGTAGAATAGCTGGAACCATATTATAAAATCGCTGGGAGTAATGATTTGTAACAAAAATAAATTTTATCTAGCATATTTGACTGTTTCTCTTCTGAACTTGATTTTTAACGTGTTTCAAAGTTGCTATTGCTTTACTTGGTAACGGGTAACCTACCATTATACTGGCCATCCTAAAAAGGAAGAATACTTGATTTGAACATTAACATAAAGCAGCCCATCATTCAGTAATTTATTATTGGTACGAGATAGAACACATTTTTTTTTAAATCATCTTAAAATATAATATCACGCCTTTTAAATGTACTCCCTGCATGAGATGAAGTGTGCAAGAGTAAATTTAACCAGGAGTTTCCAAGGCATGAGGCCAGAAGAATCAATCTGAATTTTGTTGGTCGAGGTGAAGGTGGCAAGTCCTGCTTTCTCAAAAGGCAACCCAGCCCACCAGTGGTCTAGACCAGATGAATACGGAGTGCAATGTTATCATAACAACAGCAGCCTGAAAGTAACCTATCTGACAAATCTCTATTTACTTTATTTTATAATTTGTCATTCATATACTTGGTGACATCATTGATCTGACTTCCTTTGATTTCCCTCACTTGACTCGATCTGTTTTCTCTCTGTCATTATTTTACTTTCATAACTTACAGAGCGACAGAAAAAATGTGACCGGAAATACTGGAATTGAAATCGTGTCATTCACATCACTACAGCAGTTCCTTGCAATCAATCGATCAGGTGTTGGGCTTAGCCTATACTTCACATGTTTAATGTTTATAAGCTCTGCAGCTTGACATGTACAATCTGTTTACGTATGTGCTGTTGGTGTTGCCATTACAAGTACTGCTTCCCCAACCACGCTTATCTCTAAAACACAACATCCCGGATGATGCTAGGTTTTCAATTTATTCACACTAAACAAGGTAGATGGTTGATTTACCTTTTCCTTTTTCCCCATCAGGCTTTATTTCTAACTGTGCACGTGTATTGGCATCAGGTCTAGTCTGAATCCGAAGCATGTGTAAGCCTCCCAGACGTCAAGATGCTGCTGCTATACGGGGGTGGAACACTAACAGAAATCTCTCAGCTCCCCTATACGGCTGATGATGGAACAAACCGTACACTGCCCTTTTTAATTTGTGGCCACTTGCTACGTTGTAATGGCAAGGCCCTGCGTAGATGCTTGTGCTCCTTTAGATTTGGGGGGTCCAACCTGTGCACACAGCTTATTCTGAGCTCTTGGAATGAAGCCATTTAAAATAATATTTTTGAAATGTTCTTATCAAATCATTTCCTGATTTGTCATGTATCCATGCTTAGAGTGTTCTTTTGTTCCCTATGAATGGTTTGACTATGATTCTAACAAGACAAGGACCTCCAATTCAACTCGGTAGGTCGGGTTACTCCATCCTTGATTTAGACAGTGGGGCTTTTAGGGAAAGGAACTTGCAGAAAGCACATCAGCAGGTACTGGTTTTCAATAAAGGAAATGTTTGCCTTGGCATTCTGGAAAAAGGCTGACTCTCATCCCCTTTCCCTCTTCCTACTCTAACAAGTTCCAAGGGAATATAAATAGTTGAACCATGGCACATGTATGGATCTTGCTCCAATCGGGGTATATAAAAAAATGAGAAAAAGCTTTGGAAAGCACCAAGTTAACTGGTTCACGGGCCGGATACAGAGAATGTTTCCCGACGAAAGGAAGGGTGCTTCAAAGACTGATTCATGCCGGCAGTACAATAAACTGTAGAGAGAAAATGACCACCCGCAGCACAGTCATGACCGGAGAATTGCTGAACAAACAGCAAATGCAGTGTGAAAGCAAAGAATTACTTAAATTTACACCTAAAACACCAACCATAAAATGGATTATTACACAGGTAGAACAAAATTACACTCGTCTCAAATCACAGCAGCACTTGCAAGGAGCCTAAATGACCTAGGATGATTACTAGGAGAGCAGGCTAGGCCAGGGCCAATCTGCAGTCAGATAATTGACAATGTGCACTGCACTGCATATATTTATATTGTATGTATTTCTCTATAATGGTTCTCATGCATTTTAACTTTTAAATTACACTTTTGGGGAAAACCCTACGGCTTAAACTACAAGTTCCAAAAAGTGTCTTTTGACAGATCTCAGAAGTGTTATCTGAAATCTGGTTGTTGAACTCTGCCTTAAGGGGGAAAAACCTTATTGGGTAATTTACCAGAAAGGAAAAATATTGGCTTTATATATTCCACCGTAATCCAATTTCATGCACACTATCCCCAAGACCAAACTTTTCCTCTGAAACAGATTTCTACACGTTTCAGCTGGCAAATACTTCTTACCGTTGGAAGGGCAAAGTAAGTACTACAATACATTATGAAAAATGTATATTTTCAATTGAATGTCTTTAACCAATGGAGTGGCCCCAACATAAAGCGCAATAAGTGTATTCAATGGAAACATGTATAGCTAATTTATTAGGTGGAATCATGAAATTAAAAGTTACTCTGTATGCTGATTGTATGCATTTTCAATTGTCTTTTCACTTTATTTAGATTCTTCCACAAATCTCTTTTTTCCCCTTTTATGAATAATGAAGTCAATGCACGACTGAATTGGTGGAAAAGTCCATGTCTTTTTAAAGTCTTTATAATTTATAACATGGTGTAATGGATTATTTTATGTATGTGCGATTTTAATTTGAAGCTTGAAGTGACAGTAGAATTTGATGTAATGGCTTTGGCTTTTAGCAAAAAGTGCAATTCTAAAATCCAAAGATAGGAGACAGCAAGTCATCCCAGGGACAAAACAGTTTCAGAATCTGTCTTAGCCTCTATGTCAATTACATAAAACAGCTCAGCAACACAAACATACATTCTCAATGACATGGAAAAGTATGATCGATGTTGGTGTGTTTTTTTTTACGTTATGCAGTGTTGTTTATTTTAAGCTTAAGGCTTCATTTTTTTTTGTCTAATTGCCTTATGACTGCACTTATGTAGCCTACAGCGATACACAGCCTATGTTTCAGATAACCAGTGTTGCTCAACGGTCATCTCATCCGAGCCTTACTCCTTAGCCTTCCTCTCCGGCTGCTCCAGGACGGCTGACTCCATCAAAGGCTCCAGAGGAAACCAGAAACACAAACACTGAAACTGACTCTGAGAATACTGGCACCGCCACCCAGCTTCTCTTGTGACCTACATTTCCCTATTCCCTGGCAGCAGCTTATCTTTGACTTATCTTTGATAGTACAACGGCAGGTGAAATGCCTAGCATGAAAGGAATGGGACACAATGCACAGGTTGTTACTGCGTAACTATCTATTCTGCTGGGAGTGAGTTTGACACCTGCAAATGTTCCCAGCTGATGTGGTTGTTGGCCAGTTTGGGGATTGAGCGTACTACTAACAGAAATCACCTTTCTAATCATAGCTCACTGAAATAGTAATTTATTTCTTATGATCCAAACAAATGAAAATACAAGAGAATACCACTTATGGGGATAAAAGCCTCAACCTAAATCCATGAGAACCCAGGTCCTATACCCAGTCCAGTCACGCCTTTTTCCTAAATCAATGTAGTAGTTATGACAACCTTAGAAAGTATGTATTCATGTAGAGCAACCATCCAATATGTTACCCTCTTACTACACCGACTAGTCCTCACTTCAATTGCTTTTCCTAAGAAAGCACACCATCATTACCCATTCTAATCCACAGCTGGTTGAGCTGGCAGGTGGGGAAAATATTTTCAACCTGTGTGTCATGAACTGAAATAATACACAATAGCATAGCTATTGAGTGAGAGCCGAGGAAATCAGATGGCCAGTAAGCTTCAAGATATATAAACAAAGTTGATTTCCACATTCTGTTCCCTGCCACCCTGTAGAGAAACCTGTCTGTCTGGCTGGTTAGCTGGCTGGCTGGCTAGTGGGCTGGTTGGTATATACATAATAATAATAATAATTCATTTTATTTATATAGCGCTTTTCTTACACCCAAAGACGCTTCACAACAAGAGAACAGGCAAATAAAACAGAAATACAAGACAAACGGATAACAGGAGAACAGGTCGAGACAAGACAGTAATATAAACTACAGTCAAATTTGACAGAAATGTTGTAGAGGTAAGGGGCGTTTGAGTTAATTTGAGTAGGCTAGGGTGAAAAGGTAGGTTTTAAGATGGCTTTTGAAGATAGGAAGTGAGTTTGAATCCCGAATGAAAGGAGGAAGAGAGTTCCAGAGTTTAGGTGCTGCCCTAGAAAAGGCACGCTCCCCAAAGTTTTTTAGTTTTGCTTGTGGGGTGACCAATTTCATTTCAGAGGAGGAACGGAGTGTCCGGGTGGGAAGATAGAGCTGTAGAAGATCCAAAAGGTAGGGGGGGGGCAGGTTATGTAAAGCTTTGAAGGTGAGGAGAAGGATTTTATAAGTAATACGATGATTAACTGGGAGCCAGTGAAGGGACGAGAGAATGGGGGTTATGTGCTCAGAGGATTTGGTCGAGGTCAGGAGACGGGCTGCAGAGTTCTGAACAAGTTGGAGTTTATGGAGAGCGGTTGCACTGATGCCGACTAGGAGTGAATTGCAATAGTCATACGGTATTCGTATATAGAGTAGATGTATTCATATATGGTTTGTGTATTTCAACAAAAACTAGGATACTTCCCAACTGATTCACATAAATACCTAAAACCTTTGGAATGCATTCTGCAGAACAGGCTTATAGTCTTTGGTCACTGATGGTTAGAGAAAGTATCTTTGTGTGCAGTAATGAGCTACCTGGTCAAAAGTTCTGTGTCAAAATAAAAATCACTCAACATAATCTCAACACATCTTCCAAAAGAGATTCCTAGCAGGAGAATATTGATGTAACCACAGTGTGATGAATGACCCTCACAAATCACCAGGTCCAGGTTAAAGGAGCTGAAATGCAAGGCACATGCCTATCCAGCGGACCTCCACAAACACACACACACACACACACACACACACACACACACACACGCACACACGCACACACACACACACACACACACACACACACACACACACACACACACACACACACACACACCTTGTGAGGAGGTGACAACTTTTAGTTTGATGACTTGTGGTTTATCCCAGATGACGTTGTCCTCAGAGACAGACCACACAGGCGGAGTGCCGTTTAAGAAGCTGATGAAGAATGTCAGACATCTTTCATCTGCTGACGGAAAAGTACGGCGTGAAAGGAGAGGAGGGGTGATGTGTACTCGCTTCTCACTGAGAAGAGTTTACAGCCTCCCAAGGGGTTTCTGTTATCTGGAGAACAGACAACAGCAGTGTGTGTGTGTGTGTGTGTGTGTGTGTGTGTGTGTGTGTGTGTGTGTGTGTGTGTGTGTGTGTGTGTGTGTGTGTGTGTGTGTGCGTGTGTCTGCGTGTGTGTGTGTGTGTGCGTGTGTCTGCGTGTGTGTGTGTGTGGGAGCGTGTGTGTGTCTGTGTCTATGCATTTGTAGCAGGACTAGCAGATGAACATAAGCCCAAATTCTGAAGTAATTCAGAGGTGAAGAGAGACGAAAAGAGGCAGATTAGAAGCTTAACCAGTGCTCTCTGTTGTTAATCAATACGACTCCTTGCAAGCTGAACTGTCAAGTTTGAAACAAGTCCACTTTGCACATTGAAGGAAGTCAGGGGAAGTCAAGGCATACAGAGCAACAAACACCTGCAGATGTCCTAATAGAGACTGGACCCATGTCTTTGTTTACGTGCTGCATCGCAGACTCGGTCAGGATCTCATCTTTGAAGCATGTGTGAGCCTGCTCCTTCAAGACAGGCCTGAATGAGGACTGTGGGGAATACGTAGATATATGGAAAAGCACATTCTCGGAAATTGCAAACTAGAAAGGTGTCAGAGCGCAAAGCTGGATCTCGCCACGGGGCTGTGATGCCATCATATATTGCCCAAGCTTATTTAGTCTGGGTTTAAAAGCCATTATGTTCAAACATTCAAATCATCAATCGAAGGCTCTCTTTGATTTAGAATCCGATTTATGTTTTGTTTATGATACATTTAAAGCCCTTATCCCATACATGTTTTTTGTATATATATTTTAAAGGTCACTGGTACAAAGCTCAGCCACAATAGTTGCCTTCAAATCATATGTTTTATGCTTTTAAGGAAGCCAAATGGATTTTGTACGGTAGAAGATGATTGGATGAAATCAAAGAGTTGGTGCTGTATATTTCTATTCAGTGCCATTCATTAAAATGTTTACAGACTGAAAAAGAGGAGATCAATATGCAGGGCCATAAATTCCCCCTAAATGTGCTTTGAAATACAAGGGCGGCCAAAAAGCATTGGCGCAGGCCACTTAATTCGCTCAAGAGCTTTATTACATTAAAGTCAAAAGAAATCAAGTGGATCCTGTTGTTTGAATTATTGGATACTCAATATACAGAGACATCCTATACCATTTGAAATTAGCATGAATGAGAAAAAAAAAGAGCGTGACAAAATCTGCCAACGCTAGGATGTGTAGAAAGCCTTTTATGTTGGGAAATAATGCTCACCGGTGCATTTACATCTTCCACGGCCCCTGGTTTGTTTATCTTGACATTGCATTAATCCTGTCCCTTTTTTTCATCTTTAATCCTTACAACAACACCGGCTATGAGAACTAATAAATGGAAGGGTTCGATTTCCTCCATGGAAGCCAAAGACCACAGGCTCACCTCCAGAGTGCAGGGGTCAGGGGGAGTCACACAGGGCCCCGATGGCTGAGGCCAGAGGGAGGGTGGGCAAAGGGGTTGAGGGTGGGGGAATGTTTACACTCGGGGCGTTCCCCTATTGATCTTATATATCACCGCGGCCATGGTGCACCCAGGCAGGGCGGGGAACCATAATAGATAAGCACAGGGCGAGTATCATAACATGGATCATATCAAAGGGCGCTGATTTTTCTTGTCTTTTTTTTCACATGGCAAGGGCGAAGCCATTCCTAGGGCTAGGACTGAAGGGGACTCAGGAAGGCGGTGGGAAATTAATTCTCGGGAGCATTCCTCTTTAAACATCCACACAAACACAGATGCCATCTTCCAGCCATGCGGTGTTTGTACAGTTTTTACATAACGCTTCAAAGCGGCTTAGACCCCTGGACCGTAGATCAACAGCAACCCATGAGAACGCCCTGCCGAGAGGACCTGATGGAGGGCAGGGACCCATCATACATTACCTCATTGCTCGGCCTGTAGATCTTAGAGATGGGCAGGCATCATCTGTGAAATTGTATTTTGGACCAGGAGCCAAATGTATGCTTTGTGTTAGGAGTGAGGGGACAAAAAAGCCTATGTTCCCGTTTCACTGACTTATGTTCTCACATGCCGACTTTCTCTGGGGTTAAAGCTATGGAAACATACCATTTGATGAGCTTCAGCAAAAGCTGCACATAAATTGTAATAACAAATATTTTGTACTCTCTGGCTTCCATATCTCCAGCATAGTTTTTCTCTGTGGACAGGTGGACTTGACCAACACCTTTATGAAATCCATCTTAGTCAGACTTTTTCTCTTCTTGCATCTGCTTCTTCAGATAAGAATAATAAAGTAAGCTATCATCGGGAATACTCAGTTTGCCACTTGCCATTTTGCATTGCAATATTCTTGAGAAGGTGGCGTGAGAAAAGACATTCAAATGGGCCCAACGTACTTAATCCTTTGAAAACATTTTATAAACACACAAACTTTTGCAGTTGATTTTGGTTTGGATTCCCTTTATCATAGTCAAGTCATAATTTTCATGTGAACATCGTCTCACTGGGAGTAAGCATCTGGATCTCCTTCAAGCCAAGCCGGGAGCTAAAATAACCCTGCATAACCGAGACATAGTAAACTGATACTTGTTATGTTCATAATATTTCTGCAAAATGATTTGTTATCGATTTACTGGATTGCTATTTTATCTGCTAAGCTATGCACAACAAGGCAAATATGAGCAAATGCTTATTATAACGGCAGTTTGAAAGGCTAATAGTCTTTAAAGGGAAGGAGGTAAGGGCTCAGGCTTAAACAAAATGGCAGTTGGAGTGAAAGGGTAAACAAAGAACGCAAAATTAAAAAATATTAACAGAATCAAGCACACTCTTAATCAAATAGGCCATCTTTATAAATGAGATCATGTTCTCAATGGTGCTTGTCTGGTTAAATACAGATTAAATTACTAAAACCCCAAATGCCTCCGTAACTGAATGTAAACACTCACTTTAAGTAATTGCGTGACGTTGTTTGCCAATTAAGGCATTTACAGTACTTCTAGGGCAAAAGCTCTCAAGACTCCACATTGAATATTGATGCAACCTGCGGGTTTGGACAGATTGGGCCATATGGGATCCTATGTCATCCTTGCCAAACTTTGCCTTATCATTCAGTGCCAGGTCAAACAAGCACATATCAACAAAACAGATTATGGCCCAGGAAGGGTGTGAGGAAAGACCATCTTTCCACAAGTCACAGCACAGGAATGTACAGTTTGTTTCTGGAATTTCAAGTTTGTTTTGTATATGGCACATTGTTTAAAATATTTCCTCTGACTGTTCAAAATAGATGTTTCAAATTAGTAAATTGTAGTTAAATTGTGCAGAAGGATTTTTCCAACCTCTCTTTTTGCCTACTGCAAGACCAAACAATGATCAATCAAACGTATCCAATTAAAACATGTGCAGCATGTGGCCTATTACTATTCCCTCTCACATATGCACAAAAGAACTGGAAAAAGCTTAAGAATTTTCCTATGGCAGCTCATCCAGGCGTCCCTCGCTGCTTTCTGACAAATCCCCAGACTGTTTATTTGTGAAAAGACATACCAGGAAGTAAAATTCAAAACAATGGCAAGGGATTTGTAATTCTAAATCTGCTCATCTGTGCCAGCACCTGGAGTGAGCTTGGCCTTTGCAACTCACTACTTCATGGGGGTTGGGCAGGAGAAAATTGAACATTCTGAGGGCTGAAAACCCCACACAAGTTCCCTACTTTTCACCGAGTCCAAGAGTTTGGGGTCCAAATGAGGGCATGGAAGAGACAACAAAGCCCTCCAGATGTGGGCAAGGTGTCATGATGTTTATCACACCGCTCATTGAACTAACATGCTCCTCCACAGAACAGTATGCCAGTCAGGCCTGAGGCTTAGCATACAAAGTGATACATCACACCAGTCAGCACCTGGCCTTTCAGTGGGAAGTGGACCAGCCATTAAAGACTAGAGGAGCAGCTCTTACCCATCATGCCACCCAAGCACATGTTTTCATCATGTGACATTGGAATGGGATGGTTGGAAGTCTTTCCATTGGAGATTTTTCTACACCGTATATGGTGGTCCTGTTTATAACCTCTGGCAAAAGGTGCTTCTTAGTTGTTTATGCTGTATCTGAAAACACTGTGTTTATTGTATTACATATACTGTACATTAACATTATAACATGACTTTATCTCACAAAAACATTCCTGCGTAAGACATATTTCAAAGACGGAAGCCACCTACCCCAATCCACCTTTCACTCCCCCAATGACGTTGTCATTGTTCACAGTAGAGACCTTCTAAAAGAGGCTAAAGTAAATGTAACCTTTTGACGTACTTTTTGCTAGTCAGAGTTTGTATGGCAGGGAAAAAAACCTTTGTCTTCCTGCACCCAGGTCTTTACATGGGGCTCTCAATGGTCACAGAGCCAAGGAGCCAGAGGGTGTGCCGGTTTAGTGGTGTGATGACCTATTGAGTAATCCCGTTTTTTTCCCCGCTCGTGGTCTGACACAGCCACCCGTATGCATCTGATCCACATAGCTTCAGAGTTCTGCCATTTTCTCATGGCAACAGTTGGCATTAAATGTGATTGCTTGCAGCATACATATACACAGTCAAATATGATCTGACAAGGGCGTTGACACCTTGACTCCCATGAGTAACTTTCTACTAAGTCCATTAAGTTTTGGTTGGTTGTCAAATGGGTAATAAAGTTTCAGCTATTTAGACAAGGTTTGTCGAAAATGGGTAAAGGTAAAGTCGCTTGACAATTCAGAGAGCTAACCATGTAATATAAAAATACCATTTTTAAGAGGTGGGACTGTTGAACAATTCTCACCGTCATCAATTTATGCCCTATCAAACAAATCTTAGTTAGATTGGCAAGATTCTACTCAGCTTTTTCCAGAGAAATGTTTTGACAAAGAAAGAGGCCAGAGCGAGTGTGCACATACTTTTCAACGTAGTCAGTCAGTGGTCAGTCAATCAATAATACTGACATGCATTGGCCTCAATGGAGCCTAAAATACATCAGAGAAAAAAAGAGTAGTCCAAGACATTTATTTTAGGCCATTGGCAAATTCATAATCATTCCTCTACTTCCACGTCTACCAAGCTTGAGCTCTCCTGTCTATGAGAGAAGGATGCAATAAGACATGGCCAGACATAAAGATGAAATGAGGGTTGGACTTGAGGATACTTTCTCTCTTAGTATCTCTTTCTCTGTCTTGCCTCTATCTCTTTATCTCTCTGTATAACAAAATAATAGCATGGCGAAGTGAATGTGACAATAAGTGCAAGTATGTATGAGGCAAAAGAAAATTACATTTCTCTTTCATTTTGGTGCTTACAAGATGCTCTACTTTATCCCCGACCCTCCCCCCCCCCCCCACCACCACCACCACACACACACACACACACACACACACATACTCCCCCCACTCCCTCAGCCTATTCCTACAGTTTCAACATTGCTATAAAGTTATACCTCACATAGTTTTCCTGCACACTGAACACTGATTGAAGGGGCTGGGCTTTCCCGTAACTTGGAACGGTGTGGAATGTACTGCTCGCCTCATTGAACGCTTCAAAAGCTTTTGCCTGCATTTTAGGACACACCAATGCCTCACACATGGAGCGCTATTTTTAGTCTGGATCTTCTTCTTTTTTTTTTAAAGGGTAAAGGGTAATTTTCATGCTTGGCCTCCTGATCCCTTTATAGGTTTCCAACACGGAGGCAACAGTTGACATCCCAAAGGCAAAGGACATCATTTCAACTGACCTATCCTTAACATCTTGTTCTCTATGAGAAAAGATTGTTTTTAGAAATATGCCTTGAGTTCCTCTCACTTATTTGTTTAACCATAGGCCCATGGGAGTTGACCAAATAAAAAGAGTCAGGGTTCCCCAGATCTTTGAAAGGATGGAAACTATTCTTTTAAGTTTAACCAGGAAGCCCAGTGTTCTTTTACTCAGGTCTGAGTCTGTGTAACGTCAGGAACACGCTTTGTCCAGGTGAATTTGTTCAAAATTCAAACACTTTTAAGTGCCTCCAAAATTGAGAAAAATGCCTCAAGAGAACCTAAACTCTGCTTACTATTGTAATGCAAGTTCATTTTTTTTGTATGTTTTTTATTTAACTATTTTGTGAACGTAAATTTTGGCTTGTCACCAACCTAGCCTCTGGGGTGTAACAACAGCTGGATGAAGTTGTGGATCACATACGTCTCAGTCACTAAATTATTTATTTTGCTGAGCTCTCTGCGGGTCACCAACGAAGCACCTCAGTCTATCCCTGTCAATCCACACCTACCTTTCAACAAGAATCACACATTACACCTTGCAATCAAACATCTCTGCATTGGTCTTGTTCAAGATAAACATGTGGTCATTTCAGACATGTGTGTGATTCAGGATTTGGATGAGTTATCGGTCAATTATCAGCCATCTGCAGAGGAGTGTGCCGATCTCTGCTGAAATAATTATATCGTGGCAGGGCTGCGGTTCACGTTTACTCGAACTGCTATATGTAACAGAATAGTGCCTTGAGAAAGAGAGAAAGCGGGCCTGGAATGAAAACAGTGGTCCAGTGAAAAACCATTTGGCCTCAGAACCAGCCACTATTTCCTCTTCCTGCAATTACTGTTTCTATTAGCATACCTTATGACTTCTCTCTTGTAATGTCTTGCTGAGAACATGGGACAGTGGTTCGTTATGGAGGCGAGATAGTGTTGCATGTAAGGCTTGAGCGATGGTGTGCGACAGAGAGTGTGGTTTCATGGTTCTTTGGGAGTTGTGTTTGTTTCAAATTGATGGACAGGCTACTGTTCCCACCAGCCTCTTCACAGCGCTGCCAGAATACCACCAAGGATGAGGAGAGGGCTCAGGTGTACCAACCTAATTCCAAGTTAATAAATTCTTCGCCTTGTGTGTGCCCTGATGCAATTTTCTTTGATATGCAAGCTTTGATCCCCACCTGTGGATTAGAAGTAAAGGTTGCTTACATGAATGTGTCTGCTCAGATCTGCGGTGTAACAAAGGGGGTCTATGTTCGATGCACTTATGATGGAGACGAAGTAGTCCAGGAAATGAGTCTCAGCTCAACACTGGCCCAATGTTTGTCTTGTCAATTTCTTTAGCCCGGCTGACGGGCAACTACGGAAAGGTACAGTGGTCAAACATGGACAGGTCCATCGAATTAAAATGGAGACATTACAAAGGTTGGTGTGAACGTTGATACCAGCTGGGTAAAGTCTCCCACCCACACCCCCTGCCCCTGGAAGAACGACAAGAATTAAATCAAAAACATGCAAAATGGGTAAAATATACAGGGAGCCCACAAAGTGTTTTACATTTTGCCTGGTTTAGTTATTTTCTTACATTCACTTATAGCCAGCTGACCTACATTCTTCTTGAGCGAGAAAAGAACGGCTGTGGTCCATGGCCAGAAAAAGGGCACTCAATCTGCACCAAAGTTATTACTCTTGATTATAATCATTAATTCAAGGTTCACCGCTGTATTAGGGCTTAAGTCATACATCATTGTCCAAACTGATCATCAACAGAAGAGTGCAGGAAGGAATTGTCGACATATTCATGGCCATTTCCCCTCGCCAGCCTCCAAAGACAATAGAGACTATGCCTGCAGGTTTGATTATAAAGCTGTCAGAAGTCCTAGGCTGACCCAGCAGCCTGTGCTAGTGGTGGCGGAGTTTGGTGGAGCAGGCTCTGCGTGGGGTTTAATGGGGAGCCCCGGGAGCTCCCAGGGCCATGAATAGGCCATCCATTCACAACACAAATACCCAGCTGTCTGCACACACTTAGGGCTTGGGCATATAGTCTAACAGGACGTGTGCGTCCACCATACCCCGGCTAAGATTAGCAGGTAGGGGGTCGGGACTAAGCTGTGGATGGATGTCATGGCTAGACAGGTACAGGAAGCCGCCCTGCGTGATTGACTTAGCAGAGCAGGGTGGTCCTCAGACGGGACCCATTAAAGAACGTAAAGATCTTATCTCTGTAATTTTATATAACATTGATTATCAATGCATGCAGGTCAGTAAGCATTCAATTTTACAAGCGCATCAGTAGGCTGAGTACCTGTCTAGCAGGTGCAGTGATACCCTATAGGGTATACACTTTTTTAATACCCTGTGGGCTTAATCTTGTCTTAACTCACTCAGTTTAACTCAGTTGGAGGACCAAAGCAGCACAAGGGCTGAAACAGGCGGATATTATGTCATGGATACCGTTGGACAGCCATGGTTTTTCTTTCAGTCCGCACACTCTGTGGGTGGCTAAGGTATCTATCAATGGCCCAATAGAGAATCATCCACAGCGCTCCAAATGTTCTCCTCAATCCACTTCACTCTGCCTCTCAATCTCCTACAGACTGTGGAACCAGTCTCCTACAGACTGTGGAACCAGTCTCCTACAGACTGTGGAACCAGTCTCCTACAGACTGTGGAACCAATATCCTACAGACTGTGGAACCAGTCTCCTGCAGACTGTGGAACCAATCTCCTACAGACTGTGGAACCAGTCTCCTACATACTGTGGAGCCAGTCTCCTACAGACTGTGGAACCAATATCCTACAGACTGTGGAACCAGTCTCCTACAGACTGTGGAACCAATCTCTTACAGACTGTGGAACCAATCTCCTACAGACTGTGGAACCAGTCTCCTACAGACTGGGAACCAATCTCCTACAGACTGTGGAACCAGTCTCCTACAGACTGTGGAACCAGTCTCCTACAGACTGTGGAACCAATATCCTACAGACTGTGGAACCAGTCTCCTACAGACTGTGGAACCAATCTCCTACAGACTGTGGAACCAATCTCCTACAGACTGTGGAACCAATTTCATTACAGACTGATCGTCTGTTTCCTTTTACCCCTGCCAGGCAAACAAGCAAACAACTGCCGATATCCAACTTCCACATTCAAAATACTAAACCTTGCCTATGAATGTCTCCAGTAGCAACATATAGTTAAAATAGAATCAAGCATATGTTAGCCTGTGTTTCATAGAGGGTTTAAGTCATAAGGACTGACTTCTGTGGACCGCACCCCACTTCTAAATAAGTCACTGAAAAATCAACACATTTAAAACTTAAGGAGGGCAATGACAGGGAGAACAGTTGTGTAGGTATTTGCGCGTGCGTGTTTGCATATGTGAATGTGTGCGTGTTGATTGAGGGAACATATAACAATCCTAAAGCAACTTCCTCTGGTAGGATGGAACTCTTTGAATGAAAAGGACAAGCCACGGCTCCCCATTCATTGTGTTGTTGAGACTATTCCATCATCTGGGTCTGTAGAAACCATCTGAGCCCCAGTCTCCCTGTAACCACAAGCCTAAACACACTTAGCCCGACAGCCAGCCACAAAAGCCTGCTGTTCACCTCTCCTCTGACCAACATGCACCCTTCATGTTTAGAAAATAGCCCTGCGGTCCAAAACACACAGCCAACCTCACCGCTGAAATAAATCTCAATTTCCTACAGCCATTTGCTTCATTTATTGGTTATGTAATGAATTAGTAATCAAATGCTATTGCAACTCTGACTTTTGGGACCTATATGCAAATCCTCATCCAAGAGCATGGTACAGAAAGGGAATTCCGTTGACAAACTTCACACAGACTCTTCCAACGCGCAGCACTAAAATCGACACCCCTTGGTAAAACAGTGAGCGGCATGGCACATAGACTTAGTTGACGATTATTTCCTAGCAAAGCACACCCCACATCAAATTGAATGGGGGCGGCAGTGAATGCTAAGGTGTGGTCGACGGCCATTTTCCAAATAATTACCCCTTGCAACAGAGACTTTATTGTGTATAACCGTGTGGCACCATGAGGTATGCCCTCCAAGAGGGACGGTAAGATGGCAAAAACGTAAAAAAAAAAACTCCACACACTTTTTTAGAAAGCAAACCATTATTGGTGGGCTATGATGTGGATCTGACATGGTTGCCACATTATTTGGCAGCTACCTACAACCTAAGTACATTTGTAAATGTTGACATGTATTAGCAGCTTTTCAATTTATAGCAGTATGTACATGCCCAAGATGAGCTGAGCTTAAAACTGTTTGAACGTTGATAATGCACGTTCTAATAACCTAACAGCAGCGCTCCATTTCCCGTTGGCAGACAGACCTATGGACATGTAGCGTCATAGCACAAGAGGGAAACTCCACTGTGCCTGTTGGGATCAGAACCCAGACAGAGGGATATGGTTGAACTGCAAGGAATGGTATTCCTCCGTTCCCATTCCTTCCCAGACAGGCTTTTAACGGATGCGCCAGCTGGGACCTTCCCCGCCAGTGACCTCACATTCGGTACCTGTGTGACACACACCAGACAGGAAATGGCTTCCCGAGGTCCACCGTACCGCACAGACAAATGCTAGTCAAACATTCAGAAAGGAGCTCTTTGGACCCACCGAAGCATCTGTGAATGAAAAACAATCACTGACCATTCATTTTATATGAGTCTCAACAAACTTTAAAATAAACATAAACATTGGCGCTGCAATGCTTTAGGCAAGATTTTGAAGTGTGGGAAATTGAATGTACAATATTGTGGTGCCAAAAGAAACACCGCAGTACACAAATGAGATTCAATACATTTCTTTTCAAGTGGGGATTTTATTGTACTAGGTTCTGTTATAAAATGGTGCCACTACTGGCAAAAATCCCACGCGTCCACTGCATTTCAAAATTAATAAGGAAAATACTCTCAAAAAGGGGTAAAAACTTTCCAAAAACAATAATTCAAATTCTCCCGCAGCTTTCATACGCAGAAAACATCCAAAGCAAAGAGAAGTGGAGTTTTTTTTTCTTCACAGTCACCCTGCTCATGAAATATCTTAAAGCATAACTGTCCGTTGACGCAGCACCTGGCCTGTATTGCGGGGACATTCATCAACGTGAGTGTGCATACTCATAAGCGGGTTTTAAAGGGGGGAGATTTCCTGCTGTGCTGCATGTCTATGTGTGTGTGTGTGTGTGTGTGTGTGTGTGTGTGTGTGTGTGTGTGTGTGTGTGTGTGTGTGTGTGTGTGTGTGTCCCCGACACCGTCTCTGTTGGTTCCCCTCGGCGGAGGCATAAAACAGTGCTCACTTCCCAGCGGATGAAGCCCCCAGACTGCAGAGGTCATCCTGCCCACATCATTTATTGCTCTTAGGCCACGTCAATCAGCTTCATTTCCGCCATGACATCACGCGGGGAGAGCAGCGTCCTGTTTGGTCCTCTTTCTCTCCCCTGTGGGTCCCGTCACACCGCCACTGCTGCTGCTGAGTAATCAAGCCACACAGCCACGCGCTGTTTGCAGCTGCGAGCTGTCTGGGAAGCCGGCCCTTCTGTTGGGTCTCACACGGACCACCTGAGCGGGTGTGCGAGACGACCCCTTTCGCCTCCCGTCTGGGTGAGAGGGTTTAGCTGGCCCACACGCCCTCGGTGCCTCTCCCACGGGCTCCCTCCGCGGTCTCTTGATGGGATTAGTCGAGTTCTGCTAGTGAGGGGGTGATGCTGTATGAAGGATGGCTGGGAGATTCAGCTGGTCAGCTGGACGGATGGTGTCCTCTACATGGCCTCGGGCTTCTCTCTCCTTGCTGGATTTGAGGTGGCCAAGATGTTTTAAGCCAGTGTGTGTGTGTGTGTGTGTGTGTGTGTGTGTGTGTGTGTGTGTGTGTGTGTGTGCGTGTGTGTGCGTGTGCGTGTGCGTGTGTGTGTGTATGTGTGTCTGCGCATATGCCTACGTGTCTAAAGGCATATGCTTATGGGAGTTTGCTGTGTGTGAGGCCGGACCCCCCGACTTGGCGACCCCCTGCCCGCGCTGGCTCTCAGCATGACTGTAAAGAAACACTCACTGACAGGGCCAGCGGAGGCCCTGCTGACGAGAGCCCTGCCAACACAGACAAGTTCCAGAACTTTCCATGGCCCTGCATCCCCATGCCAACGACTGTTGGCAGGCTACTGCAGCCTGAGCAGCACACCTGGCCCACCGTGAGAGTCACAGCGACGCCCCTGTCACGGCAAGACGGACAGGTCGTTCAGACATTCACTACTTGTATTTGTCTAGGCTCAGGTGAGTGGACTAAAGCGGGAGGTCAGAAAAAAAATAGTCGCCCAAAATAATCAGCCTCCAAATATTTGTTCAAGTAAGAGCAACATAATCACTCAGAGGCTCTACCTACAGCACTTAGAAGGCAGCATGCATTATGTTTCCTGTGCTAATCAACCTGGGCTTATGTAAGACTGCTCAGGTCTCAGACCTCCCCTGTCTATGGACATACTGCAGAGAGATAGGTTGTGAGACACACACACACGCACGCACGCACGCACGCACGCACGCACGCACGCACGCACACACACACACACACACACACACACACACACAAACATGTACAAACTCAAATACAAACACACACCCAAACTGGTCCATTAAAGCAATCATCGAGGCAGAGGGTGTTGTTACAGCCTTTGGCCATAAGAGGGCAGTGCACTGAGATGAGACTTGCCACAGCAGGGGGGCCTTCAAACTCCAATTACATAACTCTTTGGAAAGTTGTATTCACTGGAAGTATGGAAAAATTAATTGACACTACTTCAGGAACGCGTTTTTTGGAGACACGTTCATACAAATAGAAACATTCAGCAGACCACCTTTTTGACAGATCAGGTTTTTCACTGGGCAAGTGGACAAAGATATTGAATACTCCTAATTGTTTTAGGCAGAGGTTTCAGTATGACTGTTCATTATCAGCAAAAACTTTTTTACAAAGATTACTTTTTATTTAGAATGAACGGAAATGAGTTTCTTTGCCAATATCCTGTTTTAAAGGAAATTTCCTGCTAGGTCAATGCGATTTTAAAATAAACTATTTAAAAGGGTTTTGAGAGCAGACAGTAAAAACAACATGACACCGTCTCTAAACACTAATTAGGCTAGACATGGTAGTATACTGTAACTAAGAATCGTCAACTTTTCTTTTCTTTTCTGCCGGTTATTTCCACCGGGCAAGTGTGTTCCAGAGTTAATTAAGAGTTGTGTAAAGTGGAAGCTCTGTCTGAGGTGAAAGGCTGTAAGGGGCCACACACTGGCAGCAAGCGCTTCCAGTGGTTAGCTTTCCTGGTGTCAGGAACAGGTGAGACGCTGCTCCAGGCCTCGGAGTCAGACTTTCAGTAGCAGCACCGGGCTTCTAATAAACAGAGATAATAAATCAAATTCTGCTGTGTTTCTTTCCAGTTTGAAAAAATATATATATTTAAATAAAAAATGGAACAGGTAAAGAGAAGTGCCTGAAGAAGAAAGAGAGAGTCACGCAACACAAGCGGCCGTTATGAACCCCATTCATCAGTTATCAGCGTGGCTTTAAGGCGAGAGCATCGAACCCCCTAACCTAACCCTAACCCTAACCCTAGCCCCATTCATCAGTTATCGGCGTGGCTTTAAGGCGAGAGGCAGGGGTGTCACAAACCCCCCAGCAGAGCATCGATCACCTGGATACCTGAGCCCGGCCACTCCGCTACCCCCACACCTAACCCTAACCCTAACCCTAACCCTACCCCCATAACTAACCCTAACCCTAACCCTAACCACTAACCCTAACCCTAACCCTAACCCTACCACTAACCCTAACCCTAACCCTAACCACTAACCCTAACCCTAACCCCACCACTCTGGGAGGGGCTCGAGGGGCATTAGCAGAGGGTCAGTAAGGGGCTACGGGCTAATGGCTTCCACATTTCCTCGCTTTAACTCGGTTACTGGGGTTGCAGGTTATGGGAGGTAGAGAGTGGTGACAGACCAGGTGTCAGGCCAACCAATGGAGCACCTCCATCACGGGCCAGACCCCCCGCTGTGGAACAGGAGCTGCCCACATGCTGAGGGAAGGGTAACACGAACCACCTTGAGACCGGGGTGAGCAGAAACCAGGCCCTTCCTTCTCTCTCTCTCTCCCCCCCTCTCTCTCTCTCTCTCTCTCTCTCTCTCTCTCTCTCTCTCTCTCTCTCTCACCCCCCCCCCCCCTTTCCCCTGCTGGTAGCTACTAATCATAACACTGGGCTGTGTATTATAAAGGGTGCTGATATCCAGAAGGTTTATTTAAAGCCGGGAGCAGAGGTACGGATGAGAGCCGGCGCTCGTCACCTTAGGGGGCTGCTGGAGCCGGAGCCGTTGGAGGATGACTTAGTGCTGGAGGCACAGCACTGGGGGAGGTAAATCACATGTAAGCAGAGCTGCCTGTAAATCTGGGAACTAGCTGCAGGTCGCTAGCACACTACACTGACGTTATGCCAGACACATAATTTCCCGTCCGTGGCAAGAAAAATTTAGAAACACAGAATGGAATGATTAAAGGCTCCGTTGACTATTTCCCAAGCAAATGTAGGTTATATCTATTTTGTTTAATATGGCTATATCTAGGTGAATATCAAATGCATTCGAACGGTTTTCACATCCAGCCTCTCTGTAAATCTGTGCCATTACAGAGATGATTACAGCTACCTCGCATTGAATTAGTGCACACCCTGTATTTACCAATGTCAACATTTAAAATCCACAATCAACATCTCATGGTCTGGATCAGGTTTATGAGATGCAGACTCTGAGGTTTTTGAGTGCATTTCCAAACAGTGGACTGAGAAGACCGAGAGTAACAGAATGATATCTACTGTCATCTACACAAAGAACATTGGGTGATATGAGGCAGTATTTTATCATCTTTACCCAAAGTCTGGTGTGCATAACAACTCAAAACATGAATTAGAGCGTACATGGGGAATTCTGACCCGGAATTGGTGGATGGGGGTCCATGTGTCTTGGCGGAGCTGTGTGATGTATTCAGACCACACAGGGCCTAAGCGCTCATACGACACGTCAGCAATTTCCTCTTGTAAATATTTTGTGCTGTTTCTGTCTGCCAAACTGTCTGTGTGTGAGAGAAAGAGCGCACACACACTGGTGCCAGGGCTCGGGTGTGTGTTTGCATGCATGGAAACACACACGCACACATGCGCACACTCACGCACAGACCAATTATCTGTTGAAAGTAAAGCCTCAAGGCCTACTTTAATGACAATGTTGTGATAAAAAGGGGTTGTCTTTAATGTGGTTCATACCTAGCTCTAGGTATTTTATGAGTAGGGGTGCATGTACTGTGTCTATCAATGTTTGGTCATTTCTCTATGTGAAAGCCTTTGTTCACTTTTACAGGCATTGTTCCGCCTGTAATTGTGAAATGTGATACTTGCTCTTGGTTGGAAATAATTGGACACCCTAACCAAGCATTTGAATTATACTTATTGCGTGTGCTGCTTTGATAGTGTACGTCGAGCCTGTTTATCTATCTGATATCAGAAGTATGCAAATCACAGTCATCTCTGCCTACCCTTCAGATAGGGTCTGTTGAGTTGTCTGACTATGGACACTCAGGATCAAAGTGAATCATATGTGACATCATTTAACGGAGACAATCTCACTCCTGTGTTATGTGTGAGAGCACGTTTTTCACACTCGTTTCACACATGGACTGCACTAGTGTGATACTGACACGTCTGTCTGGCCGCTGACTATGTGTCACTTCGTAGGACAGAAGACGAATGAAACAGCACACTCAATTAAGAGAACTGTGCTCTTGTTGGTAATCGCCATGCGAACTTATTAGGTGTATTTTCTGTTGGGGTAATGACAGAAAAAAGAAAAAGAAAACATAGTTAACCTAAAGAAAAAGTCGAGCCTTTTCTGCTATTTCTCGTTCTAGCCCGTGAAAAAACCAGTCAGTATAAATTGAGATGTTAAATTGTTGGCACATTTTTGGGTAATAATAGTAGACGTAACTGGGTCGAAACTGAATTCATGTTGTTACTCGGGTTGTTAAATTATTATGTTGATTGATTGTTAAATTCGTATCTGTATTTCATATCTGTAAAGAAGCAAAGACCCAAGCTGGACTACTAGAAGTACAAGCCAGCCAGTAGCCTGAGCATTTTGCCACCTGTCCGTAAGAAGCACAAACGTAGTGTTTGCCTTGATGAACAATGCATTAACTGTTCATTAACCCTTCAGAAAATGTGCATCCCTAGCTGCTAAAATAAGCTCTCTCACAAAGGGCAGTTGTGAGAGGGCAGACCAGTTTAGAAGGTCTTCAGAGGTAGGCTAACATTCCCGGGGTGCATGGCAGGCTAACCAGGGGCTCTGTGGGAGAGCGTGAGGCTAGTGTGAGGCAGTATGAGCAGGGCTGTTTATACTGCATGCCCTGGAGAGAGCCCTCTGCCAGGTCCCAAACCTTGCCAGCTCCACACTGCGTACACAAACACACTCACACACATTTACCCCACAAACGTGTCAAAAAAACATTCACATAGGTAAGCATGCAAACACACACATAAACACTCAGAGACACAAGGGACTGTAGCCATTGGACAGAAAACCTTCAGAAGAGCTGACACAATCAATTATGCAGTAAGAAATGCAAAATGAGGGCTAGGAGTTTATTGTCTTTGGACTGACCAGACAAATGACGTGCCCTGGTTCCATACTAATTCAATAATGCAAATAGCAGTTTTAGAAATGCTCAATTGTTTTTTTTATCTTATCAACAGTTGTGGTCTGCATTACAAATGAAATGAAATTACAAATGAAATTAAGATTCCTTTAGGGTTAGTTTAACTTCTTTTGCCAGAGATAGGGATATCCCTGTACGTAGTCACAGTAAGGTAAACTTTGTCAACGTAACCTATAGGCAACCGATGGGATCTTCTGTATCTGTCCATCAGTCCTATAAATTATGAATTAGGGAGAATAAGTGGAGGAAGACATTGAGTGACCACAGGCACACTACCGCAGACCAAAATGACAGCGGTCATAAATTGCCTCCATGTCAGGAAATAGAGCTTGAGGTTGGCCATACCAATATTGCCTTTTAAAACACAGACCTGTACACAAATGTTGTAGCCTTTTTATGTATTTTTCCAAATACAACTAAACATGGTGAGTTTCGCCCACTTTTAATGCGGTGCTATTTAGGTCAAACAACATTGGCAATGGACAGCTTAAGTGTTCAGAGTAATGTCAGTGCCAGAGTCATGGGTTTATGGGTACGCCCAGCGAAGTGTTCGATTAAAATAGCTTTGCTCAACTTAGCTTTTAAAGACAATCCAATACAGTGGGTAACGTTCAGACAAGGAAAACTATAAAGGAAGTGACTAACAAAGCCTTCACATCTGATTGGCTTAAGATTGGCAACGTTGACATAGCAGCAGACATTGATGACAGAGCAGCTTGTTTCCGTCTCCTAGCGATAGGGCACTTGGTGTCTGACCTGTGACTCACCCTGACCAAGATGGTGTGAGTCACCTGACCCGCCATGTCCACTCGATGACCAGTTTGAGACGTAGCACTGATGTCACAGACGCTCCTGACAGGCAACGAACCATTAGAGTGTCACATCGTCTAAAGAAAAACATTGACCTGACAACGCCCACAGCACTTTAACCTTTAGACAAAAGCTGTGACCTTCATGCAGAATGTTGGTGGTTGACAGAACTGTTGTGCTGTAGGGCAGTAGACTTTCACCCATGACCCAGGTATACCCTACCATCCCTCACCCTGTGCTCCCAGAGGACTGAACCTAGGAAATGTGTCGAAAAGTTGTGTTTCTTCATTTTTGAGTCTGAATGGGCTTTCGATCTGTCAGCAGAAGAACAAATTATTCACAAAGAAACCTTGAAAAGACCATGTAAACCCTCTGGCCCTCTTTTGTGAGCCAATCACAGAAAGAAAAAAAAAACTTGCATACAACACACACACACACACACACACACACACACACACACACACACACACACACACACACACACAGTAGTGTGGTAAGTGGGGATCTCCGGCGCCACACCCGGAAGGAGCCCATAACTCCGACCTCGGCTAGGTTCCTTTCACTGGCACACACGTATAATTGGCAATTACCATGTGTTCACAAGTAAAACAAACACATGTAATTGGCTCACATAGAAACTGGCGCGGCAGTCATCCTGGCCCGGCGTGAGGCTGCGAGGGGGCCTGTCTGAGGAAGCCACCCACACAATACGGATCAGCCCTGTGGGCGCGTCGTGGTCCAACAGCAACAACAGGCTCTCCTCTCAGCACTTACCGAACGGCTCCTTCTCTTTAATGGGGTATCTGAGATACAATACATAGGACCTTGACTACCAGAGACACTCGTTTGCAGCAAGTTCTGGCCAATCTGGCCGTGGCGGTTCATTGTCTCATTTACAGTTCCAGAAATCACAACACTTTCACTGTTAAAAACACAGTGCACAAACATCAAACATCCACCGACATGTAAGCCATGAACAATAACAGACTTAGATACTACTCCTACAGGCGTCAATCTAATTGGGATCTCAACTTTTGATTATTGAAAATGATAGACTTCTTTTTGAGAGGTCACCTACAACACAGAGGACACATGAAGCCTAATGATAACACTGAACAAAGTCTTGCGCATCACATT
Source organism: Aplochiton taeniatus (assembly GCA_017639675.1). NCBI lineage: Eukaryota > Metazoa > Chordata > Actinopteri > Galaxiiformes > Galaxiidae > Aplochiton > Aplochiton taeniatus. The sequence continues at coordinate 9,429,010 of CM030172.1, forward strand.
CCTTACCTCAAAGTGCTTTACCTGACAGATGAGCCGTTAAGTAATGAACACGCACGTATATCGCCCCGGCAATAACATGTCAGTGTTCCGGGTATGTCTTGCTGTGAGGAGAGAAGGAGCGAATTTCATGACAACTGGGAATAAACAGGAACAAACACAATTTAATCAAACCATACCAAAAATGTTTTCCAAGTGAAAGAATTAGTGGGACGTTTGAGTGGGTGGGTGAATTTACGAGTAAGTGAGTGATTGAGTGATTGTGGGAGTGAGTGAGTGTGGGAGGGACGGTCTGACTACATGTGCAAAAGTGTGTGCCTGTCCAAACCTTGCTTTTATAAGTAATGTTTAAAAAGTTCCAAGACATCACTGATTGTGCAATGTAGGGGGAAAAAACATGAAACATCCATAAATAAAACTAAACTTAACAAAATAACTAAGTGAAAGCAAGTCCACTCTGATTACTCTGATGTAATTGTGGCACGCTGTGCTATATTGCAGTTTAAATACACTTCAAAAGAGACTCAGAAAGGGGATAGTCTATCAAGTACTAAACTCACAAAGTGAGTCAAATACCTCGACATCTGCATCTAGCTAAAGTCAAGTACAGACACACACTCAAGCTCAAGTACAGACACACACTATCCCAGCTGCTATAGGACTCAAAGTAGTTCCCAAAAGAGCACTTCATTTTAAAGGGTCAATATTCTCACATTCGTGCCACACACAGTAAATGCTGTGGACGTGAATACTGTGGTTCAGACGATGATAATCAATCACATGGAGGGTAGGAAATAGAGATACCATATCGAGAGATCATTAACTCCCATGGAGCTCCTTGGAGGAACAGGGTGTGTTTTCTGGAAGCTTCCTTGTGAACAGTTCTCTTTACATGTGTCTGCACTCTTACTGCTTGGGATGCTGAGTGAGTTCATTTACTGACTAAATGCTTGTTGCTATCTATTATGGTTATACAGTATGCGATGCAGAAAGGGCCATCAATAAGAAGACAGGTCACAGTTAAAGTAAAATACCAAAGCAAGGTAAAAAGGTTTTTGACATTACATGTCACATAACTGTAGTGCTTGAATTATTCCATTTGTTTAAGCAGTTGTGCAATGTATTTAAGATCATATGATGATATCACACTGATCCTAAACCAAATGTTGCAAACGCCAATTCAAACGGAAGGCAATTGTTTTGTATTATAGTTTCTTATCATAGTGTATTGTGTACACTCCTTGTGTGGTCTATGAGTCATTTTGTTTTGAGTGCAGCAAAAGGAATATTTCCCAGAGACAACTGACATAATGATGCAGAAATTAGAAGATCCCTTTGTCCCAAACATGTACTTTTTACTTGGCTGTCTTCTAGACAAAATTTTGCAATCTTCACCGTTGCACAATGCTGAAATGTGTTCTGTATCCTGGTGAAAAAAGGTTCGGCATGAAAATATTTTTGCGCAAAAAAATAACAAACATATAAGTATCGTTATTATTGTGGGTTTATGATACATGCATGTCTATTTGCAAAACAATTCATTAGAAATGTAATATTTGAATCTGCCAATCTTCCACTTGGGGCTATAAAGAACACCAGAACAGTCTTTAACACATCCTAAACAGCCCAGTGTTTAGCCACAAATAGGCCATGTCCCAACAACACATTGATAAAGGCTTGCAAAAAAAATCCCTCAGATCTGGGTTACACAGATGAGTCGAGAGATGAATCAAGAGAGAACAACCAACACCCAGGCCCAGGAATTCCCCTGTGTCTAAGGAACCACCACAGGCGGACCACAGTCTCTCGTTAAGTTAGCCTCTCCAGTTAGCAATGCTGCTTCCTAAATTACCACTGACACTTTGTTTTCCTCCCACCCTTCTAATCCCTGTCTGACTGCCTCTGCCAGCTCTACGGAGACAATACACAGTGCAGAGACAAGGTCGTCGCGCTGGGACCCGACCTGACCACAGTCGGCCGCTCAGACAAACCGCCCGGCTGAAGAGTGGTGGGAGGAGCGGCAAAGGGTTAATATGGTGGCAGTAAGCCCTGAATCACTGCAGCTTTATTAACAAGCCTTACAAAAACAAACTTGGGAGGAGGGGTGATGCCAAGAAAAAAAATAACTCAATCTTCACTCGCTCAAGCATCGCAGAGTTGTGTTTTGTTGAAGAGGCAATGAAAGCCTAGTCTCACAGTGGTCCACCCAGGTTCTGGGTAAGCTGGCCAGGTCTTGGTTAAGGATGGTGCGGGGGTCTGTCCTGGACAAACAGCCGTCCTCGAACAGATTTTACGAGGGGGAATGTTCAAATTTAAGAGAAAAAATGCTGGTGTCTGCAAACACTTTTGCTTGATGTTTTAAAACTAAAAAGTCTTACGGTCTTTGAGCCTGGCATTGGTGTGTGTTTGCTCTGTCCAGGGGAGTTGGTTCACTCCTGGTGCCAGCGCACCCCGATCTGTCAAATCGATTCACTTTAGGTTTACACATTAACGGATACATACTTTTGGCACCATGGAAAGAGTGCAAAGCAAAGGTCCAATTCTAGCATGAATGTGGTATTCATTCCCACCTTTAAAACATGGAGTGAGAATAATTTTTCTTGCGTAATAAAGAATCTTCTTTTTACAACTCTGTAGGCTGCTCCCACACTCATATGCAACAAAAACACTAGGGGTGTACATAGATGTACTTCTGTATCTGTGCATTCAAATCTGTGTTTGAGAAAATTTTAAGTGAACGGGAAAGGACTGGAAGTACCCCAATATTGAAAAAAACGTTTACGTTTTAGATTGTTCTGATGCTTGAAATGTCTAGATCTGAAATAGCAGATTTAGCCTTGAGGCCTGCTGTAACTTGTTCCCTCAAGTTTTTTTTTTTAAGTTTTAATATCACACATAAAAAAACAGAGCGACCGACTGGCTGGAAAATCATATAATAAGGTATATATAGCCTACACACATGAAAAGATGGGCATTAGATAACCGTGCTTACTTGACTATTAGACAAGTAGTGTCTAGGTGGACATACCAAATGAAATCATAAAGTGAAGGAGAATGTGCACACCTGCAGGAAGGGAAGAAGACACACGCAGTAGCAAATAGTTCAACCGCTGGAGAAGCAACAAACAAGCTATTGATTTAGGGAATTTGCAACAGAGCAGCATTTTATCTACGCAAGTCTGAAATTACAGCCCCAGGATTCATCTATCTACCGAGGTTGGGACAGACGCTAGAGAGATTAAAGTTGATCACCGGCCAGCTTGTCTGGGAGATGAAAGGGAGAAGCACCTGACAGTGGCACTGTGCTTCCTGCCATAAAATCTAATCTTAGGACCGTCTCAGGCTCCTAAACCGGATGCCAGCATACACAGTGACGCAGTATAATTTCAGATGGTTTGAACCCGATCTGCTGAGGATGTCTGCCGGGCCTAAAGGCCTGCTAATAGTTCTCATAACTCCTCACTGACTTTCCACTCCTGCCGACAGACCACCGTGGAGGCCAACGCTTTACAGACAACTTCTAAGGAGCTGGGCAGTCATTTGTTGTGAAGACATAAAACCAAGCTGGGCTTGTGATATACTCATTATTTAAAATAGATACAAAATAAATATGTATATATATATATATATATACATACAACGGGCAGAATTAAATTCACTCAAAGAGGCTAGTAGTATCTGCTTGTTTGAGTCTTTGCAGTGTGTGTTACAGACTGCCTTAGTCTATTCAGTACAGTAGCTTACTTTCTAACAAGAATCTTTGATCAACTTTAATTATTTTTGATAAATATGCTTCTGTTTATTTACTGTGACATTTGGCCACTCAATGCTGAATCAGCAGTACCTCAAAATATCCACATCAGATGTGTACATGTAGACCGTAACTTGTTTGGCACACTGTCTGACGTGCACATCCTGAGTACACATACCCCTGGACATGCAGTGCAATCTCACAAACATATGCAAACACACTTTCCCAGTCTTACACACACACACACACACACACACACACACACACACACACACACACACACAAGCCTACGGCACAAGCCCGCTCACGCTCACATACATACAAGCACAGCTTATGATCTATCACAGCAGACTGATGCTGGTCGCATGTGGGAAATAGTGATGGCTTTCATACCAAAAGAGGCACTGTAGAGCTGGGCACACAAACACAAATAAATACTACTAAACGAAAATAATTAATCTAAATGAAGCAGGTGCCAAGGTGGAAAAGACAGGTAAAGTTACTATTTTTAGCATTTACAGCATAAAGATTTGAAAATAAATTCAAATGTGGATGTTTAAGATCCAGGGAGTGACCATAAGGCAACAGTGACTTTTCCATAATTTCGTCCTAAAGTATGGGCTGTGCACTATAGTTTGTGTAAAATACAGGTCAGGGGCCAACATTACCCTCAAGTCTAAAGCTGATTCCTGATGATGTTTACATTACTTTGTAAGGTTATTTCACATACATGTGCCAAGTACAGTACAAGAAAATAATGTGTCCTATTACTTGGAACATATAGCCCTCGAACAACAGTGAGGATTGTAAAACCATATTTTCAAGCAACTGTTGGAACTTAAAACGTTTGAAACGCAGATAAGAGCTCAATGTCCATATATTGGAACACTTGGTTGTAACCATTTGGAGATTTGAAGGTTACCCGAGCCAAGAACCAACCGCTTTGAAAGTATGTGTTGGTACAACAACAAAAATAATTTGTGCAGCATTTTGCGGGCTCGTTTGCGATTTAGTTTTATGGCATTAGGTAGTCTCACTTGATTTAATTGTTTTGTTAGTTGCAAATCATACTTCTCTGATGACCTGACAAAACACTAAGATAATTTCGATTGAAATGAATATCCTCTTAACACCGTGTACAGGCTACTAAAATCACCATAACATCTAACCTTGCACACAGAATAATAACGTAAAAATAACACCAAAATATATTACATTTCATAACAATGTTGTTACCATAAAGAGATTCTGACATTTGTGAAATGCAGAAAACCCCCAAATTAAAAAGTAGAAACACACACACACACACACACACACACACACACACACAATTTGTAAATACACAGCGGTTGGTTTTCATAATGACCATGGACAGACCCACAGAAACATGGAAAGTTGCCAGGCCCCGGGCCAATCCAGCCAGTCGACCTGGGAGGATGAGTGGGGCTGGAGGGAGAGACCGAAGCGAGGGAGTCACACAGAGGTTCCCAGTAAAGTGCGTCACCTTGTGGCAAGAGACCACACCCTTCTACAGGGACACTTGCATCAGAGCCGTCAGCCGCAGCTTCAAACAAGAAAACCCGCCGCTGCTGCCGTGGTGGGCGGACAAGGCCGCACAGCGTGACATATCCAACATATCCATTTACTCCACATTCCAACATGAAGGAAACATGATGCACCAGGTCCCAGAGGCCGCAAACTGAACAACCTTTTTACATTTCTTACGCATTGTTTAAGCCGAAAAGGAAACGTGGTCAGGCATCAGAAAAAGCAGAGGTATAAAATTAGGCCAGTACACAAATACATAGAAACTTGACCTAAAAGACATTCTGTGATGCACATTATACTCATTTTGGTGTAGCCCACATGCTACCATGGAGCATTCTGCGTCACGGTTGTAAACAGAGGAAGGAAAAGAACTAGAGAGGCCCCGGAGAAGGAAAGACATCACCACGCTCAGCCTGCTGCATTCCCAGTCTCTGTAATTCCCATCAAAGGCAAAGGGGTGAGGGATCGCTACGGCACTTCCCACCCCGTGACTTCAAAAGCCATATGGGCGACTGATGGAATACCTGGCTGAATAAGCTCGGCAGGGGCTGGTCGTCCTCCAACATCCGAAGAAAGACAGAGATGCGCGACCGCAAGGTAATGGGAATTCCACTGTGCTGAGCAAAGTGCAGGGCTTTGAAGATGCTATAACCTCCACAGAGTAGGCCTCGGGGATACATCCAATCAGGCTCTTGCTACCCTACAAATCTCCATGTATCGTATCACAAACCTCCTTTTCATCATAGCTAGTTATATCATGTATAAGTAGTGTCAACACCAATTCTTACAGTACCTTTTCCCAGATTCAAGTCAGTGATCATAATTGTGAGCATAATTTATCTTTTCCATCAAGTTAAAAAATGTGTTTATTTCCATACTATACAATTGTGGATGTTTCGCGGGAGAACTTGGACATTCACAAACAATGCCACGGTCTATAGATGCGTTTTTAGAAAAAAGTAATTCCTTCTACATAACAATATCGATCAACAGTATACAATCAGCGTAATGCATTCTGGTGGGAAGAGTGAGGTGTGAGGAGAGGTTTTAATTTAGGAGAGCTCCTCACTGCCAATTACACATGTGTCCCATGCCTGTCAACATCGGTGTTAACGTGCCAGATGGCTCTCCTTTTATCCTACTTTACGTGCCTCACCTTCCCCTGATTATCTCAGACTTGGCAAGGCTGCTTTCCTGCATGCTGGCCTGTCTGCCTGCATTTTCTTCCCCCACCCTCTCTCCCAGCCTCTCCCGCAGCTTCCAGACTTCTGTCCCCACTCCTGGTGTACTTCCTCACCATAGACACTAAATAAAAAGCTGGCTCCTCTGATGCACTGGCAAAAAAAAAAGATTGTCAGTCAAACAAATAATCTCAAGCTTTTATTTAATGAACGATTCTCAAGGTAAAGGTGCATTTGACTGTCTGTCAAATTGAAAACATGGTATATGTCAACTGGTTGAAAGCCCCGCACGTTTCCATGTTGGCCGTCTCCATTCACCATGGGAGTGGATGGAATCCCTTCCCTGCATCAGAGCCAGCGTCAGTGCTTTGTGGTGGTTACTGCCATTGCTCCCCTGATCAAATATACCAAAGAATACCACATACTTTTATAAAGGCTCCGTCCAAAGGACTGTGCTCCTTTATTTGCTGTCCCAATTTGTTTTGGGGCCACTATGGCATGTCTTTTGGTTTCGCCTCGCCGGAGTAGTTAACACACAGCACATTTTTACGTGCTCCCATTAAAAGCCGCGCTCTTAAAAAAAAAGGAGAAAAAAAAAGCGGTTTATTTTTAGCCTGTCTCTGTTTAAAGGAAAGGGAAAAGTGGCTTTGAATCCCCGACTTGGGTAGACGGCGTCACCAACAGCACATCAGCCTCTGAGGAGGGATAGCCAGCCCCGAGAGGCCCAGTGCAGCCAGAGTCTCTTTGACTGGGTGGGATGACGTGGAGGTGCCAACCCCTGATTCCTGAGGGGCGAACACCCATCTGAGGATTTTCTCCCCCCCCCCCCCCCCCCTCTTTCTCTCTCTCTCTCTCTCCCTCTCTGTCTCTCTGTAACGCTAATTTGGTAGCATGCTCTGTAAGCAGCCCACCCACCTAATCCCCCTTTCCGAGGCGAGACGAAGTAATTACGAGAAAGCACTAACCAAAACTCAAAGCAGACTCTGGCACGGCGCCCTAAAACTCTTCTGGAGTTTTTTCCCCCCTGGATGGCGGACTTAGGAAGCTGAGGGTTTTACTCATGGATACACAGCACGACCCCCCATACACCCATCCACTGAGACATAACGGGCCATCACTCTGGCACTCCTGTTTCTCACACACATAGATCGCATGGCATGGGATCTGTGACAGTCTCTCCAAAAGATCTTATGTGGTTAAATAGAATCTGCAGTCGACCGCAGGGTGTGTACTCTGTGAATTGGCACATTGTTCTCTTTAGATCTGACACCAGCCAAGCTAAACAGCGTAGACTCACTACATAAACTAGGATTCATTAGTGTCCCGGTGTTATTAAACAGAATGCCAGACGGATCTTTTAAGAAAAGCACTTTAAGTATCAAAACATTGTAAGTATGTAGCCGGTGTTAAGTGTTCGACCCAATATCTATCCAATGATAAACTGTGAGTGAGGAAAACCCTCATGGTTTGGTGGAAATCCCTGGATTGAAATGCAGTCCAAAATCACAGCTCCCTGGTAAGTGTGTTCAGAGGGACAACCAAACAATTATGGATGAGAGACACATAACGGTAAATCTGCCTGTAATAATCCTTTGGACCGTGCCCATAGCGAGCGCTTTGAGTGACTCATGGAAACAGCCCGAGTGTGGATGGGGAAAATAGAACACAACAAAGGAGACAATTCACAATAAAGAGTTGAAGAGCAAATGCGCAACAGATGGGGGCTGTAATCAATACTGCAGCTGAGGGTCACATCCCTCCATGGGTAATGGCAGCATCTTTCCATCTGACCAATCATCACCCACTGAGTAGCTCCAGATATCAACGCGCTGGGCTGGCTGGCCAGACCCTGCAGGCCGCTTCCACCGTTTGTAGTCATGCATGAATATGATAAATCCATCCATGTCGCTATGTGGTGAGGCCAAATTTTCAAAAACAGAGGAGGGACTAGGAATGGACATGGTTTCAAATTTAAGACGTTTGTTTACACAACAAAATATGGAATATAATACGTGCATTGGCAAAGTAACAAATCGTAGAGGTTAGTAGTATAGTAGTATAGTGCAACTGTTTCCAGATAAGCAATCACACGGAAAGCTGTGATATATAGATCGGGAGAGCCAAAGGGAACTCGGTTGGGGCTCTGTGTTGGCCTCTTTGGTACAGAAACTAAAGAAGAGGATTACTTGATTATCACCTTCAGGGCGCAACACATTATTATTACTGCTCCTTACAGAGGCTATGGCAGAATGCATCAAGTTGTGTCCAAGCTAGGAGACAGAGGGCTGCAAGAGAAAAAGGAGAATAAGTCAAAAGAGGTCATTAAAGGTTATTCATCTGTTTGTCTTCTAAATAAATATTATAATACTCCGAGTCAGTAACAGTTACTTAGGATAAGTGTCAACTGTGTGCATATGCACACATTGGTTTTCCCAAAGTATGAGACCATAGTCACAGGAGGCCTATCCATGTTCTTGACGACGCCTTTTGACATGTTTTGTCTTTGAGTTTTTCTAATGCTGTTGGTCGAGGGATGCTCATTACCTTTTAGAATGATGTGATTGGGTTCTCACATAGAGAGACATATGGAGAAAAATGGGCCCAACTTCCTTCCTCTCTTTCCTCTCCACAACTGTTCAGCGCTCTAATTCGTCTTCCTGGAGACATTTTAAAACAATTTGCAGCCACAAAAAGTCACAACAAAGGAAGTGTGTAAGTGCTGTATCATCCCACGTGGGATGGAAATGCCATTATAACACAGACGTTCATTCTATAGCTTAGCTCTTGAATCTACATACAGTTGGTAGATCTACTCCCCCTCTCTTCATCCATTTTGTCCTTAAGCGTAAGATGAACATATCATGCAACTAATATGGGTTCATGAAGATGAATGACAGCTATCGAAACATAACACTACTCAAATCTATTTGTAAATTATGCAAACCATGTCCAAATAAAACCACTCTCCACTATAGAACCCATGTATACATAAACTTGTACATCTAGCAAATGTTCCATTCATCTATTATAAAATGCTTACCTTTTTAGAGAAGAAAGCCTATTCCAGTAGTTTGATAGACATACCACAATATCTGGTAAATTAATATAAGATGGAAAGGGGTTGGAACTTTCTGCTGAAAATTACATCAGGAAAATGTCAGAAGGGAGTTTTGTAAATCTTTCCTCCCCATTTACTGTATAATAAATACTCTGTCTGAGTCACTAGAGTGACTCGGTTGAATTTACAGTAGGAAATATCAGGGAAACTAATATCTGCACATTAAATGGGATCAAAATGGGTGAAGTATTGTTTTAAGAAACCTGCACTATATCTTAGAGAGGAAAACAACATGTTTGTGCTGCTTGACTTGCTGAGCTATTCATATATATATATATATATATATATATATATATATATATATATATATATATATAAATCAGGCCATAGATGCAACTAAAGTTGAGAGGAAGAGCAGTGCTGTTGGAGGGAAGGTGGTGAAGTTTGAAGGACCGAGGCGGGTGAAAAGAAGGATGTTGGCCACAGCGCTGCTTGGTTCAGAAGAGGACACAGGCTGGGGCGCTGCTTTTTCTCAGCGCACAATGCAAACACGGAAAAGCAAACAGAGCCGGGGCCCGTTGAAGCACGCTGAGACAACAAACAACAATAAATAATTAGGCTTCTGCACTTTACATCCTCGGGACACGGCAAGGGCCCGGGCGGACGTCGTCAGCTGCTGACCACGTCACATGGTACTTCACGTGGGAAAGAGACCAAACCTATGAACTAAGAAAGACACATGTGAATAATGTATTAGGTACAGCTTGGTAACAACATACTGTAGGTACAAACCCATTCCTACAGACACACACACACACACACACACACACACACACACACACACACACACGGCACCATATTTCCTTTCCTGCCTGCACTGAGACTAGAGATTTATAGTACATCCTAAAGCTGCATTATTCAACAGACAGTTAGTTGTGTGCCAGGGTCCATTTCAACAGCCTCATACTTACATTTATTACTATTACATTTAAAGGCACAGGCTCAGTTTTTAGGGCTCGGACAATTCTTTAAGGTGCAGTACAAAGGCAGATCGCAAAACCATACCCGTTTCAATTTCGATTGTCAAAGATTCAGAAAACCAGACTTTTTAATCGAGTGTAAAAGCTGGGCCATAAACCCCTCCCAGTTGTCAGTGTAATAGAGGAGTCTACCCGCTGTGAGGCAGCCTCACTGGCAGCCCTCTTGCCCGGGAGTCGCAGCGCGCCCACTGGGAACTGTGCCAATCGATTTGCTCTAATATTTTTTTCCTAGAATCTGGCGTCCAACTAAACATTTGTATATCATTTGTAATAAAAAAGAAAATAGGCATATTCGTTATTGAAATGCTAGCCGAATATTTATATCAATTCCACATTGTTATGTCTGTCAATTGTCAGAAGTTATATTATATGGTGTTTTCTTAAAGGTTTTGCACACCCGCAATGTGTGGAGGATACTTTGGGCCCCTTTAGGATCAGTAGCTACTTCAAGACAAGATGGGAAAGCTAATGGTCACTGAGAGTTGCGACTCCGTATTAGGACATAGGTGTGCAGACTATGCTCAATGGGGAGAGGAAAAAGGACAGTGTATCAGAAAATCCCAACTAAGCTCTTTTCAGGGCATTCAATTTTCAAGAAAAATGACACAGAACTTCCATGACCTTATTGGCAGATGGGGCCCTCTAATAAAGAAGGAAATGAGACTAATTATTTCCTGAGTGGAAGTCAAAACTTTTCTCTTTGCATTCGGAAAACCCAGGCTCCAAGGCTGAAGCAACAGAACTATTAGCTCTTGGACAAGCCTGGGTGTTCTGAATAAACACCCACCAGTGATCTGGTGCTATGGCCAAAGACTAGACAAACACCTAGCCTTTCGGACCCTGATTGCTTTCATGGATACCAAATACAACCTGTGTGGTGACTGCCGTGTTTCAGATTTATGAACCCCCCTAGCTGACTACGTCTAAAAAGCATCTTATATCTAATTCATTAAGAAAGTCCTTGACTCCGATTAGAACTAGTTAGAACTAGTCTAAACTTCGTAGAACATCATTCGGTGACTGTTATCAATCGGTCATTTCACCAGAGCATTGTAAATGTAAACAGAAAGACACGGTAACATTATCTTAAAGTTCGTTCATTTAAGCTATCAATTAACTAACGCTAGAACATTTCATCTGTGAGCTTAACAATTGAACACACATTTAGAAAGATCACAACTATCATTTGTTTATCCATTGAGCCTAATTTTCGATGTACGTCAAAACACTTCACACTGAAAACGAACACAACCACGTGTCGTGCTGCATACCTGTGAGCTCCGTTTAGCTTCTGGAAGTTACATTTGGTTAAACGTGAGCTGAGCTTTGTCGGACCAGCACTTTTTCCTAGTAAGATCACATCGGTGGTTTGTGCAGCAACCCAGTGTGCAACCCCTACTGTGTATGAGCCTTTTTACAGTATTTTCCTTTGCAGTGTATGTGCTGCTCTCATGAGGAGTGCTGGGGATTTCTTTCTGTTTGGCACAGGGGGCTCCTGTCAACACACCCCATCAACACAGCCTGTTTCCATAGATACTTCCAAACATGAAAGACGAAATGCCGTCTGTTGAGGCCAAACAGCATCTTCTTCTCCGCTTAGGTCAATTGGTATGGACAAGAAAGTTACTTTAAAGAAGCTGATACTTTGAGCACGTCATACAGTTGAAATGATGGAGTCAACTTTACTCTCTGCTTGCTGACATAGCTCTTCACGGTACATGGATTATTCGCGTCATTAGCGTTATGGTGCTTTTACGTTCTGCTAAGTCAAGATTTGTCTCTCTGAAACCTTCCCTCAGGTATTACAAAGACAAAGGGCACCAATGTTATGGGAGGAAAAAACGCCGGTGGAACAGCAAATTGGTTTTCCACGTATGGTAATGTACTCAGCCTAATCAAATCAATTGTACAACTACTGTAAGAGCTTTAAACCTTGAGGTCAACATGAGCTCTTGGCATTTTTCTAAAAACTCACTGAAGATGTTTTCACTCCTCTGCCAAGAACAGCCAGACGGACTCATTTGGTTTCTCAACTTGGATGACAATGCACACCAACTCAACAGCAACATACACTTGGTCAGGTCAATGAGATCCCTGGTGCAAACAGATGTTACAGAGCAACAGGTTCCCGGGCCCCGTAAATGGACGCCGTATGTTACAGAGCAACAGGTTCCCGGGCCCCGTAAATGGCCGTCAGGGAGTAGAGAACGGTGGTTGGGAGTGTATGGAGTGTAGCCAAAACACACGAGAAACCTGACCAATGGGTCAACACTGAGAGCTGGTTCAGGATGAAATCAATTGACCACATAATGAGTGACACGTCTCGGTGATGACGACTATTGTCTTTGCCAGGGTCAGAGCACTCAACGTCCCGCCTGATTCCCAATTCTTGAACTGTCAATCTTTCTCATTTTCCTTTTTCCCAGACATCTCAGAGTGTGCTTAATTCCCTTCATGTATGGATGGATAATCTTTTTGTCTGGCAATGTATGCCCCACTGTAACCCTCCATAATCCTAATTTCCTATCTTTCTGTCTTTATATAATTATTTCAGATGTGTTCTTTCGTTCGCAATCGTTCTTTCTTTTGAATTCTTTCTTTCTTTCTTGTTCGGTCAATAGTATCCACAATGTTCTCCAACTACCCTGTTTATGTTAACAAACCTATCTAATTGAATAATCCATGACGCACATGTTGCAAGAAGAGCAAAGAATCGATTCTGAAGGTGGTCCCTGTTGAGACTGTTCAAAGCAAGGTGACAGACTCTCTGAGGCAACACAGAACCCTCATTTCCCAGTTTTTATTAACACATAAGAAAGTTTAATACGGTAAATAAAACCCTGCTGCAATCAAGTTTGCAAGTCCACCACTTCAGAAAGTTTCAGCTTCAGAAACGAATGCAGATTTATGAGGTTAATGTAATTGGTTTCCCAATATTGCACACTGCTTCACCAAGCTGTTATCTGATTTGAATTCCAATTTTGCTGTGTTTAATTGGAGCTCCACATTAAAGGGAGGGTTGACATCCAACAAACCTAAAAGCCTGAGACACGTTTAAAAGAAGCCATTGTGGGACAAGAGTTGGGGGGTTGAGGGGATTAGTGACTCATATATTCCATGGAGTGACCTATGTGCCACTCAGATCTACTCTTATTGTAAGCGTGTGTAAGAATGTGTGTGTGTGTGTGTGTGTGTGTGTGTGTGTGTGTGTGTAGAGGTCAAGGGAGGGTTGGGGGTCCCCTTGCTCTGTCATTATTGGAGCTTGAGCAAAGTGTGAGTTTCATTGGGGGCACATTTTAAGCTAAACGTGTTTTCATTTTATTATTATTATTTTTTTTACAACGTTGTCTGTCATTTGATTTTGTCATAGTAGTCAAGATGTCTGCCACCAGACGGCCGTCTGCCAGGGGATTTTCAAACCAAAGAAGAGGTCTAGCGGATTTTTCTTTTCTCGTTTTATTTTGTGGTCGGATAATTCAAACCTAGCCCTGGAACAAAAACAGGGCCTAATAAGTGAGGGCTATACAGTAGCACCTACTGTAAGTTTACAACCTTCTACTCTCTTCTACTTGCACCCTTTAACAGATCCAGATGTTTTGGTGATGTTTGCAGTCATGGTCTGGATAAATATAGACCCTGTCAGGAGCTCTGAAAGCAAGAATAATTCCTGTAAACATTTTTCTTACCATAATTTGATTTTTATTATAAACTTGCTGTCTAACACGGCTATGAAAAGTGTGGGCGCTTAGGCAATAAACAGGACAGAGGCTACTGGACAGAGACTCAAAGAGACAAGAGGGCTTTGAGCTCAGCAGATAGCATGGCCACAGTGTTACTCACACTCACACACATGTTATTCTCACACACCACATACACATAACCATTGGCCAAACACTGCCCACACAGGGGGCGTAAAAACATAAACACCAAACACCAACACAAACACACACACACACACATAACGCTCTCCTCACTCTTCCCCAAGGAGACTTCAGGTCAGCCGGGCAGAGAGAGACTGTTTTAATAATGTCTGGACCAATTGAGCGTTCCTCCCTTCACATTTTAGGAGCTATCAGACTTTAACAACCTGAACCGATGGGCTTAGGATCGCAACCAAGTTGTGGCTCCAAGCATTGAACCACTGTGATGGTAAAACAAGGAGGCAAGGGAAGTCACATTATTCAACATACTCCACTACTGGTTGTTATCTTCTGTCAGAGTCTGCCTGTTTTTGGTTTTTTTACTCAATAGGTGTGGACAAGGGAGTATTTATGAGCTTTGCTTTTAACAGACTATGCCATGACACTAAAATGAATGCCTCTCGTTAAATTGCTACCAATATCACCATAACTACATTAATGACTGGTGGCAACTGGCAATAGCCTTTCTAATGGCCCACAACTGGAGACCATTAACATCATAGTGTAGGAGTGTTGGGCCCTAGCAGCTTTAGCAGAGGCACTCTTAACGCTGAATATGAGTTCTCTTACACAGCACAATTACCCCTCCACTATAGGCTACTGAGAATCCAGACTCCAAGAGTTAGCTTTAGATCGAAACATGTCCCACTCATATAGCTTCATGATTGAATAAATAGAGTGAGTTAGCAACTGGGCACACAGCTTGATACCCAAGCTGCTGGATGGCTCAGTAACTAGCAAGAGGAGAACGAGTGCCTTAGCCATGTTTAGAATAAGGAAAAGGAAAGTCTAAGTTCAGTCACGGGTTTAAGCGTGTTTTAAAGAGAAAATCTGGAAAGAATATTGAGTTGATATTGAGTTATTGATACATTTTCCATAATCTTGTCTTTGGAGGGGGGAAAGAGGTTCTGCTTAAAAAAGAAACTCCATAATTTTTTTTTATGTAGTTACATCTTTTAATTCATCTTTCAACACGTGCCAGGAGCAATAAATAACTTGTGTTTCAGCTCTCTGCAGCCCAAGTGGTAGCGAGCATGCCTGTTGCCTGCCATTCACTGTATAGTGTATGTCCAGTTCAGCTTACCTACCAATGACCAATCTCATTACTCCAATGTAAACTAAACAGAGTTGGTTTACAAACACCATTCAGAACTACTGGGTTTGAAAAAAAAATTGCTTCCTTGAATCCCCGGTGAATCATCCCTATTTTATTCAGCCATTACATCACACCAGTAAGTTCAAGAGAAACTCACAAATAGTCCTGAACAGAAGTGGACTGCATTTTGCTAAGCGCAAAATACACTCGACTAGTGCACTGAGTTAAAAGAGCTATAATATATAGCTTAATTAGCACTCTTTTTTTCCCCTCTAAATCCATATTTTGAGGCACGCCAAGGAAAATTTGCAAAGGTCATGGCAATTATTTCACAAAATGAATGAGACCAGTGTAGGTATGGCATGGAGTTCAAACATGTCCCTCTGGAGTCGCACATAGGGGTGGTCAGGCTGCTTGGCATAAGGGCCGATGACGTGACACGTCAAATAAACGTCCACACACTATTTTGTCCACCTAAGAAAAATGTACTTGCTTTTCAATTAAATCTGTCTCTGCGCTTTGCCTGCCTCCCTCCTCAAGGCTCATTTGAGCTTAGAGTCATGCGCTTACTTGTGCTTTTTGGCTATTGGTAGTGTAAAAGTGTCACAGACTGTAACTGTCCAGGCATTTGGGAGCGCACCACGCGCCAGCATGTGGTGAAATCATTGTAGTTTAGATGAAACGCTGCCTGCAAACAAACAAGCGTGACTGTAATTCCACCAATTTTGGGTATGCAAGCAGGGGAGCCGTGTAGTGCCTTCAGAATCCAACAACAAGCGTAATAAGTGAGGTATTTAGGGAGGGTCACATTAGGAGGTGGGAATCTGGCCATACCCACTGAGGTAATAACGGCAGAGAGGAAAAACGATTCACAAGTTGATATGGGATTCCCAGAAAAGGCATGTGTGAAATAAAAATGGAAACAAGACTCATGTTGAAGAATTTGGGGCTGAAACATTCCCTCTGAGGGCCCATTTTAACAACAGGAACATAAATATATTTGTAGATATAGCAAGCGCACACAATACTTGCTTGCGCTTATTCAATTTAAAGTTACATCCCAGTCCGTTTGTAACAATGGAGTTTTTACAAAGTTCTCGTTGTTCCCTTATATTTAGCCCAGGTTGAAGGGCCGCTGACAGCTGGCCGACTGGCCCTGGTTTATTCACCCAAACAAGCTGTTAATAGCACGCCCTGGCTGATCACCTTAGTGTTGGTCAAACCTCATCATAAAAGGCTTCTCAACTGGCTGCCCACACCCTGGGATCTGTTGTTGTTCTGATGATGCATAAAAATGCAGATACTGGATTACTCATTTGGGCTGAATTGCCTGGAACCCACACCTTCTCGTCTGTGTGCAAGTCAGCCAATAGTGGACAAGTGATCCAGGAAAGAGACAAAGGAGATGTTGCCCTTAAATCCCTACCAGTACCAGGCTCACTTCTCCCAAACTTAACGTTAACATAATTATTGAAAGGTTGAGGGGCAATCCGCACATGCCAAGGTCTACCTGTAGTGGAAAAGCCTCTGGAAACCATAGTTAATGACACTTGATTCAGGGTCAGACGCTGCTTTTCCCCTTAATCCCAATACAAACATGAACCATTGGTGGAAGACTATAAACAACAACACCACTTGCTGTTGAACCTGTACATGCCAAGGTCTACCAGGACTGGAGTTGCCACTGCCTGTGAAAATCAACAGGCTTAATGGCACCCTCATTAGTCATATGGTCAGACATCCTCAGTGGCAAGGCTCTCCTCCTCATGGAGCACTGGAAAGTCTGTATCACCCTGGCCACTGACTGGCCCACTGTTTACATACCAGAGAGGGCCAACATTGGGGGCTCATGGTAGAAAAGCCAACACCTCTGGTTGGGTACTGGCGGAGATTGAAAGGTTATGGCGGGCCAATCCCATGCAGGTCCACTCATGCACTTTATTCTCAAATAAAATTTGTTTTTTTTTCTGGTGAAATGGAAACATAATTTCATCACTGATATTTTTATATCTGCTATCGTGCAGGTATGAGTAGGTTTAATAATACTGTGCTGTAAATGTTATGATTTAGGTGGTGCTTTAATTGTGTAATGGAAGGCAGGGAGGGGTTTTCTTAGACCAGCACCTAACTTGGCAGTGCATTAAACTCTATACTTGAATCTGTGTAATTACAATGGTACAATACAAATATAATTTTTATTCAGGAACAGATTGTTAGAGGTTGGGATGATTGGGAACACTCCCTAAGCAGACTACCATGACTGTATTATTATTTAAGGAATAAAGACATGTAAAAAAGAAAAACTGAATAATTACTAAAACAAGATTTCAAATAAACTTTAGTTATTGACTGTTTAAAACCTAACATGGAGAAGGCAAAGGAACACCAACCATTTAGCTACTCTCAGTGCTGGTGACAGTCAACCTAATAGCCTAATAGTTACATGTCTATAACAAATTTAAAAAATCATACTGTGCTTAAAAGGTGTCCAACCCCAGGGATGCCTTCCTGCATCTTTTCTAGAATAAAAATAAGCAGTGCTAGCCTTTGGAGTGGACATGGTCCTGATGCAAGAATGTAGTTCCGGTTCCGAAAAGTGAAGCCTATGTGGAAGTCCCTTAAACCTGCATTTTTCCTAATAACCTGCAGGGGATGACTCCACTGGTTGCAGAAATAACTGCGATTGTTTGGAAGTCTATGAGAAAATGACCCTACTTCTCACTTACTTTATTACACCAGTAAACATTTTTTGTACGAGTTTATGGTCTCAATCGCTAGTTTCAAGTCTTTTTCAATACAGCTGATGTTCATTTGTGAATGATGGTCCCATTTAGAGTAAAATAGACAATAAAGTATGTTTTAGAGTGTGGCTTACTAATGATTCATACCGTTTTGCATTTCACTGTCACTGTTTACACTGATTAAGCAAGGTAACGTTAATATAACCTTAGATTTACTAAACCATTCTTAAAACACAATGTTTGAATGAATATTTTTTAGCATAAGTGCTTAACTTAACGTTACACACAGTTTAATGTTAACTTGTCGTCACTTCTGGTTTAATAAAAACACGATGGCGACGGGCGCGCAACCAAAATGGCCAAAATATTGCACTCGAGGCTTCAAAACAGGTGTCCACAAACCAATGGGTGACGTCACGTTGTATATGTCCACTTATAATTTACTGTCAATGTCCTGATGTCATGAACACCCCTCCTTCAGCATTAATGGAGAGCAGAAATATCAAGGCCAAACTCCATAAACCTGCTGGCTGAATGTAAAAGTAAAGTAGGCATGTGAGTAATCACACTATGCTGGGCATTTCCACTAATCCAAAGACAAAAGATCCATGAAGCAAGGTAATGTTTCAATTCAAAGCTCGCTCTCAAGGATAAACCAGAAACAAACTAGTTTAGAAATGAAAACTTGACGTCAATATACTGTTCAGAGAGTAATTCCACTGTTTTAGTAATTACATGTTATATATATTTGCCTATGTCAAAAAAAAAAATGCAAAGCTCTGTCTCCAGAACAGACCAGACACAGTCTAACCAACGTTAGTCACATTTTTTCAGACACTTCTTTTGTTGTCGAAAACATAAGAAACACTCAGAAACAGATTTTTCGCCTAGAGTCGTCCAATAATGAGGTGAGTGGGTTCATTCAGGTTCAGTGAATAAACCATGCAAAACATTACTTGGTGGACTTCCTACCTCGCTTCCTCCAACGCCTCTCTTCCTTACAGTAGCCTTCAGCCCATCAGCGGTTTGTTAGCCAGCTCATTTAGTGTTTTACACAGACCTTTAAACAACTGGAGTCAGCCCAGTTTCCTCAGTGGCCAAACACACCCATGGAGGAGACAGCTCAGTTATGTGCCTGTAACCACAACAACAGCAAAAAAGACTCAGAGACAACTTGTTAACATGGCTAGCCATAAAATAGATTGGACAAGACGCACATTTCACTTATTTTCTCAAAACTGTGGGCGTCTAGAAATTACAGCAAAGTAATGTCTCACTTAGTCATCTCACTACGCCACATTAGTGGATTAAAAACAAATCTATGCTGGAAAATTACTAACCTATTTCACATTTGATAAAATAGTACGTGGGTGGATTGAAATCGCCCTATTGCATTGGAAGTATGATGTAGGTTTGTACATTTTGGGGAACAAAATTGTTTAATAATCACTGGCAAAAGTCCTAGTATTACTTCAAATGATACTGCACTGGATTTACTTGGGTGTTGTTAGGAATGTAGACATCGGGAGTGTGGACGTCGGGAAATGTATACATGATAAATGTAACGTGACAAATGTTGGACACCGCCACGTCTCGGACATCTGCGAGACGTCAAAGCTTGTGCACGTGCATCGTGTCTTCACTACACAGCTAAGTGGGGATGGACGTTGCATGCGGCATATGATACGCACACACAAACGTGTTAACACTCCTGTCTTTCTTTCCTCTGTCTCTCCTTCCAGCATCCGTCCAGATTATCTGCGGGACAGGCAGGGGTGTTGAGCACTATGTTCAGTCTAAGCAGAGGGTTTCCTGTTTAAAGCGCAGGGTCAGTGGAGCGGGCCTGGGTCTTTCCCATGGGGACCGTTCGCACATGCAGGCTGCTGGCCCACCAAGACTGCAGCTCCTCATAACTCCGCTGTGTGAACTCCCTAGTCTACACCCCGTCCCCTCCACCAACAACCTCCCTGCCCCCTGTGTAGCCAAATGCACTGAGCCACGCAGGTCAGCCCATTCACCGCAGCTGCTAATTACATGCGATGACACACAAGTCGAAAGGTTTCTCAGCACACGCACACACCGGAGCATTTTACACCTTCCTTCTTTCGCCAGGGCCCATAAAAGCTCTCAAGCAGCACGGCAGGACGCAAGTGAGGGAAGGCGGTCCAGGTGAGGGGGCTCTGGCCTGGGACTCATAAGGCCTGATATACACTTCATATTGTCACAGGATGGAGTGGAATGGGGAAAGCGTAGCGGGCCAAAGGGAGGGCATTCTCTCTCACTTGTGGTTAAATGGCACATTTTCAGGCAATTCAAAAAATTCAACGGTGAACTGGTATATATTTCTGTTTCAAATATTTGGGCGGGGTCCGTCTGCATACATTCCAAAATACTCCATGTAGAACCAGCATATTAGAGAACAAAAAAAAATGTATTCAGTTGGGACTGAGATATAAAACAAAGTATATAGTGGGTCAGGTGCATTCAATGTGTTGCCCGATCTGCATCCTGTTTGGCTGAGTTTGGCTTCATAACCCGTTCTCCTGAGATCCACAAGTGTCACACCGCTTGCCCACAATGCACTGGGTCTGCTCATTCGGCCGCTGTGATTTCATTGCAGGTGTGCCTTGTACACAAGAAGCCTGGCACTATGTTGTTCGTTTCAGCGGGGCCATGTGGCGGGAAATGCCCCATTTGTAAAGTGGCCATCAGTCATGCTGACAGGCCTGAGATCAGGGCTCAGGGAGCAGAGTGAGGGCATTGAGGCGGCCTCGAGGAGAACGAGAGGCGGCCGTCACAGACGGCCCATTCAGGCCGCCAGAACCATCTCTGTCTGAATCAGTTGAGCGTAAACAACTCAGGCCCTCCACCGGGCACCGCTGGGTGACCACTTCAGACCTCACACCAACACCAACCAGAGCAAACACACGCTCGTGGGTACACAAAAAAACACATGCACACACAGAAATGGGCAGTGACATTTGAACAAAATCCACACAACCACACAACCGATCACATGTCTGGGTATAGAAGTAAGTGCACACACGTACACACCTACACCCCCCCCCACACACACACACACACACACACACACACACACACGCACACAGCATTGGTTTGCCACGTTTGTTTGCTGTGGTGGCACGCTATAGCACCCGACATTAAAGTACTGGATTCTGCTCTTCACTTATACTAACAGGCCTTCCCACCCCAGACCGTCATTAAATTGTCAGGTCTGATGAGTGTGTGGCCATAGACTGAGAGCTCCTTCAGAGGCACAAACCTGCTGGCCTGGCCAGATACCCAGAGCAAACTGATGGTGGCCTGGGGTAGAAGACCCCAAAACCACAGTGGGCTGCAGCCCTCCACTGACGGGAATCTAACAGCACCTGCCATCGCCACACTAGGAAAATCTGTTTCTCCAAACAAACTCACATACATATACAAATATACACTGTTACAACCATTCACAGAAATTCTATCTCTATCTCTCTCTCGCTCCCACACATACACACACACACACACACACACACACACACACACTAATAGACGCAGACAGGGATATTTATTCTCACAATTTCAACTGCTTATTCTGTAGAGTAGAGCTAAGTCAACGGAAATAAATTCAAACACTTTAGCATAACCAAGCTAACTAACATGACTAATGTGGTGGGGTAAACCTGATATTATAAGAGTTCATTTATACGAATCAAGGAGGACAAAAAAAGCATTTTTCATGGCATGTCTACAAAGGTTTGGGGTAACAGTTGTGATTGCAAGTATTGATTAAGTGGTCCCTCTTGTATGATCCACAGGAGCTGTGCTTAAACACTGGCTGCATGGGCGAGGTCTCGGTTGCCTGAGTGAGAGGAAATAGGTTAACAGGATCCAATCACACACCATAGCCAATCCAATTATGCAGTTACAGCCCAGGTGCAGGTGCAACAAGTTGAAAAAACCTTAAGAGTGGCTTTTACTGCAGTCAGTAGGCAGCGAACACGAAATGGGCACCTGCTTTGTGGTTTTCATGTGCGTAAGAACCACAACCATGGCTTTGATGTGGCCATGAGCACGCTACAGCTGAGAGGGGAGCGAGAGGACCAGCACCAGGCTCCCTCAATAAACAGCCTGGGCTTAGGGAAACTCTCTGAGTATAATTGTGAGTCGGCAGCATGAAAACAAACACAGAGGCACTCAAATTTTGAGCCACCGACCTTGAACTAACCTTGAGTCTGCTGAGGCAAAGCCCGCTGGAGTAGGAAATCTTTCTGGCTGAAACAAAGAAGTCTGTTTGTGATTTCACCCGTTCATAGAAAGTTGGATTAACTGGCTTTCTCAGTCAGGACAGACACCTGCTCTTTCATCTTTTCTCCTGCTTAATAGAATGAAGGAACCATAATAAACCAACTAGATTTTAGTTTCTGTATTTCAGAATCCTCTAGGTGCAGGTTGTGATATGGACACAGTTTCTGGCAATGTCCAGGTTACCTTGGAGGAATAGCAGGGTTGCTCTGAGCCATACTTTTGTATATACAGTATGTCAGATTCAGCAAAGTTAGTCAAGCTATGAAAACACACATCACATTATGACATAGCCTAACTATGAACTGTAAGCTGGGGAAAACCTGCAGTCATATGAGACCTTTGAATAGGAGACTTGTTCCCTCATTGCTTGAAGTTTTAATTTATCCAACGCTAAGAATTTCATACAGTACACCATTCCAAATGTATGTAAAGGTACAGCTACTAGATATATAAATATTATACCTCTAGGGACAGAAAGACCCTGCTCTAAATATCACATGACGATCATACTAGAAACCTGTCTTGGAACACAAGATGTCCAGAGGTCATGAAAAACCATCGGCACACAAAGTGATGCTAAGCCACATATCACTCATCAACGCTCACGCTGCTGTCAGAGGAATTAGTCCGCAGAGCTGGGATACGTAAAAGCATTCAAAAATGTTATAGGCATAAAAGCTCGACTTCTTGTGAAACTGGAGCGGAGGTCAATGGGGACAGCCTCTGGGCCTGAAGAACGGCCCACATGACTGAGAAGGGTCTAGAGAGAAGGGCTTCGTGAGTTCTCAGAAGACAGATGGATCCTCGACTTGGCTCGACGATGTAATACAAAGAGAAAATTAGGAAAGCAGGGCTTCTAGTAATGCTTCGGTGAAAATGGCTGCCAGAGACCTTTTCCTAGAAACCGTTTTGGAGAGTAGAACAAATTGTGTCCAAGTTTCACTTAGCTTTGCCAATGCCATACTCAAATAAATAATGCTCAGCAGTTAAACAGTTGAAGACACAACTGTCTGTGAAGTTCAAGTGGAAAATAGTCAGGGTATCACTTATTTGATCCTATAAATCAATCAGAGTCCTATGAAATCAGATAGCTGTAAGTCTCAGTGGCCATGATACAACTACTAAGTGATTTAACACAATGGTCAAATCATGATCTAACTGGATTGGATTTGTCTAAAAGTATGCATGTATTCATTATGCATTAATTAGCACCGTTAGCACAGGTCAAAGTATATAATTTAAAAAACACTGAGGAAAAATACTACAGCCAGTTAAAATAGGCCAAACATGTTAATTTATCCTCCTGTAGTTAAGACCTACAGGACTACTTTTCTTTTTTAGCGATACGTTTACATTTTATCATGCCATTAAGTATTTCTAATCCTATTTTATGTTAGTCCAACCCAGTAGCACAGTGCGGCATTGATTTACACTTTTTAAAAATAAACATGTCAGATATTTTATCACATAGTCCCATACAGTTAGAGCTGAAAATGCATTTCGCAACTTATAATAGAGGCAAGCGCCAAGGAGAATGACTGCAGAAACACAAGCGTGCAGAAAACTGTCCACTTTGGCCCAGAATGAAAAACATTGCTGAAAGCTTTATGCATGTAGCGTATGTACCCAGGCCAGGTCCACTGCAGGGCCTGTTCCCTCTTTCCCTGTCACCAAGAGACCGGATTAAGGTTGTCTTGGCCTGCTGAGGTGGACACGGCACCCAGGGATCCTTCCTGAACTTCATGGAAAGTAAGAAGTGCTTTAGTGTCTAGCTTCACTCGCGATTCATTGAGAATGAAAGATGACATGAGGGTGTGTGTTTCAGTGTGGAGTGAGGGTTGATTTTTTGCATTTAGGATGTAAATGTTACTGTGCGTTAATGGGTGCGCTCACAGACAGCGCCCAAATGACATTACTCGAGAGGAGTGGTCCATGAAGAAGAAGAAGAAGACCCCGAAAACAACATTTACTCATCATCCACTTAAAGCAAGAATCATCTTGTCACTGTTTGATAGATACTCTATTCATATAATGGTTGGCCAAGACTTGGAGTGAGATGACAATTCCATTACTTCCTTGCGAAGAACATGAGAACCCTAGCCCAGGGTTTAAATTATTTATTGGTCAAAAGCTGCTCAGTGCATAGTCTTGAAATAAGGTATATTTTGTCTTTTTTTCTCTTTCTGTCCGCTCTGTAAAGAAAAAGAACACTCATATAGTTATTTCACAGAAGAAAGTTTAGTATGTGAACAATACTTAAGGGGTGGAGAGTGGAACATAGGCGAACAATCAGGGAGTCTAGCACTCAGCACCAGGCCAACCTGGGGAGGCTTTCAATCAGCAGTATGAGAAAGGGGCCCTGTGCTCTCCAACAGGGAGAGAGAACTGGCAGAGTAGCCAGAGATCAATAGCAACATCATTCACTGAGGCCTACGTGTTGAAAGGAGGAAAAAAGTGTGGTTTGGGGTCTCTTTTAAGATAAGCAATTTAAACATTAGACTGAATGGCTACAGTATGTATTATCCTCTCATTTCAGGAATGTCTGCACAGTGAAAACAGCGAAACACTAGCACGCACTGTCGTTAGCACTCACTTGCTGTTCTCCTCCAAGACTAAGGGTAACCTTGAGAACTTTCCAAAACTCTGCAATGCATTATCGTATTGGATGGGATCAAAGAGGCTTTTTATAGATTGTGACGTTGAACCAAGTGGTAAGTTAACCAAAAAATTATGTTTATTACAGCAATTAAATTGGGGAAGTATCTTTCTTTTCTCAGAGTTAATCCATCTAAAATACATATTCTTCATAGAATTTACCAAAATAAAAGTGGACCTGCAAATCTAACATGGATATTGCTCTTTACTTCAAAACTGTATCAAAATAATGGAAGCAGCCAAACAAGTCCTGAAAAGTGGGGAAAACCAAACAAAATATTCCAAAGCCATATGTATTCTGAATGGAAACTGAGTACACTTGGACAAACAAATGATAGAAAAGCAAAAAATAACACTGATAGTTGTTTACTTCCAGGACATAAAGTAGAAGACTCAGAATTGGAGTCTTCCCCCTGTAAAAGACTGACTGTGTGTGTATCTTTTCTTCACTATGTAACAGATCTCTGATAGATCTGTCTGAGGGTGAAGGTTTATTGAGCATATTCTCAATCCCCTGTCTCCTCCATCTTCCTCTTTTCTGTTAACAGGTAATAAAACGATTCTCTCATTTCTCCCAGTGATGTTTTGGAAGAAGTGGAAAAAGGATAGGAGGGCTTGGAATGACATCCAGCTTTCCTGTAACCTCGCACCCCATCCATTTGGAACAGGTGCCTAAAGTATGTGACTGTGTGTAAGCATGTGCAGTAGGATGCTCCACAAATACTTTTGAGTTATCTGCCAGAACTTTTGCTGAAGCTTAATTTAGTTTAAATAACCCCAGGAAAAACATTTCCTTTGTAGACTCCCGGGGAAGCACTTTACTGCAGACCTCGTTAGACCATATCACAGCCGTCTAAGTGGGCAGGGAATATTGTTTTTCTGCATCTTGATAGTAAAACAATACACACGTTGTGGTGGTGAAAAATTACATATATATATATATATATATATATATATATATATATATTTATGCCTAGTAAACATCTGAATTGCTTTGTCTTTCAAGTAAAATGATTTTTTTAATGTTCGTGTTATTGAGACAAGTTTAATGTTTGAGTTAACACTAGGTGCTATATGTCTTGTCTTCATACTAATGCAGAAAAAACGGATCTCTGCTCATCTGGGAACATGAAATGCCCCCAGTTAAAATCTGAGCGGCTCAGACAGGACGGAGACATTAGGCCAAATTGAACAACAAATGGACAAGCAGTAGGAAAACTGTTTATTTTGCAGCACTACCAAATACTATGCTACAATTAGATGATCAATGTTCCAATGTACAATACTTCTTGGCAGTATCTTCCCTCTGGACAGAAACATTTTTCACATAAAGCTTGAGTAAATGATCAACAGAGCTAAGAGGAGCTGTCAGAACGTGTGCCACTCCTGTCAGACCAAACAAGTCAATGTGTGTGATCAATGGAAGGGCAGGAGTCACGTCATGGAAAGCAGCATCTCAGTCAATATGGCGTCATCTCCATGAGTTGTCTGGGTGGAGCTCACTTGCTGTCTATTTTTGCCCCCTTCACCAACCTAGCGCACCCCCCACCCCCTATCCCAGCCGCCAAGCATACTCCAACACACACGCACGCACACACACACACACACACACACACACACACACACACACACACACGCGCACACACACAAACACACACAAACACACAAACACACACAAACACACATGCTGCCATAATGGCCACATAAAAACACCCTTCCCACACTGCCAAAGGCCTCATCCATGTTGGTGACACTACATGGAGCCAACAAATATTGTATGTACCCAGCCTTGATACAAACACAAAATCAAGGCTGGGTGATCTCATCACGGATACTGATCACACACATTCTCAGATTAATAATTACGGCAACATTTTCACACAAGTTTAAGAGTTTAAAGTGAGCACACACAGTATGCGGTACGTCATGCCAAAAACAAGTTCTGAAAAAAAAATCCAGCTTCACTTTGTATTGCAATTGTGTTCAATTCAAAACTAAGGCTGTGTCTCAATAGTCAATAATCATACTAGCATCCTATTTAGTATGCCAGAAAAAGATTTTAAGTGTGCCGATTGTTTTTCTGCATGCAACAGTACATCATTTGTAAGGGCAGCTGCAGTACGAACTAAAAGTAAAAAGAAGTAGTGTGTGATTTGGGACACAGAAATCATTCTGTTTGTATTGTCACGGTCTGGACTCTTGAGGGCCTGATTAGTCTATTAGTTCTACCTGTCCTGCCTGTCACAATCAGGCTATCGAGAGTTGGATTGGTTATTTTGTGTTCTATTGTTTTTTTTTGTGTTTAAGTGTAGATCCTGTCTCATGTGTTGTCCTTTGTTCGTTCACTGTTTAAATGTTACATGTTCCTGAGCCTTCTGTTGCTTTGCTTCGCTGCAAGAATAAAAGTTACCCCGCGTTTAGGGCCGACTAACTATAGCCTTGATTGTGACAGAGAAGAGACGTGAAACTAATAGGCTAACTAGACCTTCAAGAGTCCAGACTGTGACAGCCATTGCTTGGTATCCGTGTTGGAATATGGCAGTCGTTTTTTTTTCTTAACCAATTGATTGCAATTGATTACAGGTGGGTGCCAGAGGCAATTGCCCTGCAGAGGAGGGTACAGAGAGTTCATTGACAACTTTCTGGCAAGTCTATTTGACACAAACTTAAGGCCTCAGTGTAGCTACTGTGGGTAGAAAATAGTAAAAAAAAATCTAAAAACATCAAGCTAATAGTTTAATGTACAAGAAATAATGGGTTAATGTTATTCACCGCAATGTACCTCTTCCGGCCAACAGTAATGAAATCATATTCTGCTGACAGAATCTTGTAGGAGCCCATTATCAATTCTAAAGATTCGAACTGGTAACGGACAACCAGGCCCCTTTGATGTCATATTTTCTAACGCATCACAGACGACCAGGCAACTTTAACGTTATGCTCGTGAATGCTTTTCTCAGTGTATAGCGTATTTCTCTCTCTCACTCTCCCTCCCATTGAGACATGCGTCACACATCATAATGCATAGCAAATCATAATGCGTTGCGTCTCAACGCTTAGGCGTGATGGTTCTCCATTACCACCTCAACGCTTTTAAAAGACACCATGTTCAATGTAGAGACTCTATATCAAAGACTTGCCTCTTGCTACACCAGTTGACCTGCCCAATACACCTCACTCATCTCTTACAGTAGGTGTATGTTACTCTATCAGCTGCAAGTCTTAGATATTACTGTAAGCTAGCTAGCCATAGGCCTCTCTCGGTATCCTCATTGGCAAAGCTGGCCAGTGTCGGCTTAATCTAAGACCTCTGACGTATGTCAGAGTTGTATTCCCTTCTACTCTGGTATCATAACAAGTGAAACCTTATGGTTTCAGACCGCCACCACGAACATTCTCCACAACATCACGCCCACTGCTGCTTTTAATAGCCCGCCTGTCACACGTGTACACTCAAGCGGAGAGATGCCCTCCACCCCGTGAAGTGGATTCCCCTTCTACCATCACTCCGAGGGCTGTTCAAGAACATCACCAAAGACAAGCAATACTGTTAAGATCAAGAGGGTGAATAATTCAACCAAATAGCAGCCACTCGCTGTTTTAGCTACAATTCAAATATGATACCATAACGGTGCCACAGCAGTGAAAACCTATATAACCTAAGCTACATACTGTGTGTGAAAGAGGGTTAGGGTTAGGGTTAGGGTTATACCTTAGGGTTAAACCTTGAATAACCTAAGCTACATACTGTGTGTGAAAGAGGGTTAGGGTTAGGGTTATACCTTAGGGTTAAACCTATATAACTTAAGCTATATACTGTGTGTGAAAGAGGGTTAGGGTTAGGGTTAGGGTTATACCTTAGGGTTAAACCTATATAACCTAAGCTATATACTGTGTGTGAAAGAGCGAGAAGCCTTCTTAAGTTTTAATGGACGGATGACAGCACAACACAGGCAACCATGCCATTTTCCCATGCAGACTTGGGCCTTTTCCAAGAGTTCAGACATCGAGGCCCAGACACAAAGCCTCTCCGCCCATGCCGTCGGGAGCCTATCACAGTTGCCGTGCCCACAGTCTGACACTGTGGCTGCTCCGTAGACACAGAGATGACATCACACATGCCTCAAAAACAGAAAGACTGGGGTGAATTTAGCAGTGTGTGGAATCCCGCCTTCTTCAAATGGTGTGCCGCCCCCGCCCCCGTCGAATTAACAACAGAGCTATGTTTACCGGGGCACTGGGAGGAGAGGCAAAAATAAGAACTCAGACTCGGAGTTTGTGCTGTGTGTTTGTTGGCAAAGAGGCCAGGCGTTTGTGGCAATGCCTGAGGTTTTGGGAAGCATTGGGGTCCGGGGGCGAAATAGTGTGAGAGAGAGAGCGAGCGAGAGAGAGAAAGAAGGAAGGAGAGAGAAGCACAGGGAGAGGGAGGGAGAAGCAGGCCCCCTGTGGTGTCTGACCTGTGTGGGCCTTAGCCGTGGTCCAGCTGGCTGGCTGGCACCCCTCAACCCGGGAGATGAGAGGAGCCTGAGAGCACAGAGGCTTGGTGGGGAGCCGTGGTGGTCAGGAGCTGTCCGGAGGCCCCCAGGGGCCCCACACCAACTACTGTATCAGGGATGAAAGCAGAGGGAGAGGTGTGTTATGTCCCAAAAACAAGCCTGCCTCAATCCACCCTTATCTGGCATGTAACCAACCACTACATAGACTTGTTTTCCACTGGTCTGCATGACCAACAGAGGTTTATTCCAGGTAAGACACTACAAAATCAATGCAAGCTAAATATTCAATCTGAAATATAAACATTTAAATATGAATTATGAATGCTTTACTTGGCCTCTAACAGGAATACCACTAAATCTTAAAAGGTGAATCCCCATGGAATCTTTCAATACCTGCAGAAAACCATAACTTTTAGTTCATGTCTTAATTGGCTATGAAAAAGAGTAGTGACTCTAGGCACTGCATTAGACCGGTGACCCATTTAAAAGCAGTGATTATTCACTACCAAAGGGTATCCATTGCCAGAAGGATATGCAGCACTGGAGAAGGATCAAAGCAATGCGTTACACATGGAGGATATTGGATCCAGGTGTCTACCGTGTCCGCTTTTGTGAGTCAGCACTTTTGGGCCTTCCCAAACAGCTCTTCTGGCTAGCTAACATACGCCGTGTGATACCGATACATCCGGAAAAGATGTATTGAAGCAGGATTCATGTTTCACACGCTTGGGAGAGATGTTTTATTTACTGACCTCTTCCAATTGATGTTGTTGGCATTGCGTTCTCGTGGGTCACTGGTTGAAAAACATTAAAGGTATAGAGCAGTCGTTCTCAACCCAGTCCCCAAGTACCCCCAGCCATTCCAGATATTTGATCTTCCCCAGTGCTAGTGTCACGGTTCCAGGCGATCACCCCTCGACTCAGGACGTGTAATTCTCCAGCACAAACTCACGCCTTAAGCACAAACGGTTAAATATAAAAATATAGCTTTATTACACATTTGATAAAACATGGACATAAAACACTACCCCAGCTCGCTCTTTGACCCTCCCCTCTGTGACTGGGTGACCTTAGCGCCTGAAGGTGAGTGACCCTGTCCCTACCCCAATAATCCACTGCACTCGCCTAAACAACTGAAAGGCACATCACACTGGTCACTGCACGCATGACTGTTTTCCACAAAATAGCACACACAAAAGGGAGAATAACTCCATTCAAACCACTACAAAGTATGAGGAGGAAAAAGCTCCACTATGGGCCTAAGCACAACACACGTGTTCCTGGATCCCTGGGGCCCACCCTTAACGCTATCCCACACCGGATCACAAAGGGGATTCAATAAGCAATGTTAAGGAGGGTGAAATATGGACACACAAGACAGCACAACAAACAAAATAGTAGTGGGGATAGGTTCTCTTCCCCTGCACTGCGGAGAACCAAATCCCCACAAAAAGGATAAGACCAACGTTCGGTTGGGAGCATGCAGCTCACTGAAGTCGTCCAGGGGACACTGAAGTCGTCAAGGCCACGCCCCCCCGCCTTTTCTGACAGTCCGCTGGAACAATCGCTGATGTCGTGCAGGGCTCCGCCCCCTCGTTGTTCACAGTCACACTGGAACGAAGCTGCTGTCGCGCAAGGCCACGCCCCCTCGTTGCTGAAAGTCACAGTGGAACTAAGCTGCTGTACCGCACCACTCTGGCAGACCTGGTTGGGTTCTCGACGTCCGACCCTTGATTTCCCTCTCAACGCCACAGTCGTAATCACCAGTCCTTTGCTGCCCTAGGAGAGAAAGACTCACACCAACACACGCATCCACTGATTGCTTGCTCACTCGGTCGCTCACTCGCTCGCTCGTTCGTTCGTCTCGTGCCAACCCAGGGCATATACTCAGGTCCACAACAGATACCGCCTCGAGCATCAATACATTATCCCCCTTCTTCCGCTTCCTCAACCACCCAAACACAATGCCTTTTACCCAATCCTCCCACCAATCCCAGGGCTGCCTCGCTAATAAGCTGATACCGCACAGCTTGTTGCCAATTTGTTCCCACCCCGTGACACTAGTACACCTGGTGTAATTAGTTAAAGCCTTGCTGTAGGTGTCTTTATTACATCAGGTGTGCCAGCATTTGGAAAGATCAAATACCTGGAATGGCTGGGGGTACTTGAGGACTGGGTTGAGAACCACTGGTATGGAGGATTCAGCTTCAGCCTGGTGACATTGTAAATACCCTTTTGAGCCTCACTGTCGGTTTTGACCACACAATCCTCCTTGTTACTTTGGCTATTATATACTATATCTATTATATCATTCCTGTGAGTCATGGGAAATGCGTCTCTTAAAATAGTAAAATAACATCAGCATGCGAGAAGTTATCGCGTTATCATAATTGGTCAGCTGTATTTAAAAAATCTACTATACTGTAAACTGCTCCCAGTCCAGCAGTGTGTGAGATGTAATAATGTCACATGTCAGGATTATGAATTACTTTTCACTTGTGGGTGCGTTCTTAAACGTGCACACACTGGCTCTTTCAAAAATCCTTAACGATGCCCTAGATGATAAAATATAGCTATAGCTTCTGAGCATTTCATTCCACAGGCCTTAGCTTCCAGAATCCACACGCAGGAGAACAACCGTGTGCTTAACGCCTTTGGGCTATTAATCTACACGTTTAAATGCTTTCGAGGGACAAGGGAACGTGGTAAAGAGCGGCATATTAAGAGGGCACACGCTTTTCTCTCGCTCTTTATGCAAACAAACACACACTCATAAACACATTTTACATTGGCACCGAATAACATTTTCTTCTCAACCTTTCTGAAAAAGTCGTGCCATCCACGCGTTTCACCTATCTGCCATCTCTGGAGTTTCTTGGTATAATTATGATTACGCAACCCACCTGCATGCTGGGCCCTGGCCTGACAATGTGTAATAGTCAACGCAGGGTCTCCTGGGTGGAGCAGCCTACCCGTAGCTGCCATGGCAAATAAAACATTTTAGCGCTCACCACTACTCGAAGAGCAGGCTTTTGTGGAGCCTGTTTATTACCCATCATCGATCATTACATGTAAAATCTACTGAAAAGCAACTTTTGGTCAATGTAATGGGTTGTAACAGGGGAGACTTTTGGCAGAAGCCTGAACAAGCATTAGGTAATGCTTACAGTGCTTGCCTTTCAATAAAGGAGCTCAGTGGCTTTCACAACTGTGTAGGGTATTGTAGTTTGGACATGTTGATGAACACAATATGGGCATTGTATCTGGATGGGCACCATTCATATTCTTGGGAAAGAAGAAACACCAACAACCTGTCTAGGTTTGCTTTGTGACACATTTGTATTCACTATCATTCAACAATTAAGAGCACTCAGCTTTCAGATTTGCCATGGGTGTCTGCACAACAAGCAAAAACTACAATAAAAACTCTTGTCCATGCCTCTGACACATCAACAAAGTCCAATAATAGCAAATGTTTTCTATTTCCTAACCAAGTGGCATTGGGGTTCCACTTGGGGAGGGACCAGGGACACTGAGTGGAGGGCTACTCCTGTGAAAAGTCAGGAAAGTCCACAAAAGGCAAGGCCGTGCGTCAGTGTGGGGGCACACTTACTCACTCGTGTGGAAAGCTGTCCCCAGCAAGCGGAGCTGTGAAATGCTGTAAGCTGTGAAAAGCCTACCACAGCAGCCGCGGGGCACAGATAAAGCCCGTGGTCCTCCCTGCCCCGGACCCACAGATTAGTCTGACTGCGGCTCTGTGGTGTCCCTTCACTACAACTCCCAGCCTACTGTGTTATTATAGCATTATCCAATCAGCTCTGTCTGGCCCAGAGGGATTACCCCCTTCACTGCATCGCATACGACTTATGCACTCACCCCCCCACATCACAAGAGGGCACATTGTGAGACAAGCAAACTGTTTGTAATGTAGACTACTCAAATGAGGGGGTGCATGATTTTACGGTAACCGTCACTTTTCTCCAGCAGAGGTTGATGTGTCACTAATGACATGTTAGCCTAGGCAGTCCTAATATCCTGACACGCCTTGGTGACTATTTTTAAACATTATTAAACATAAGGAAAAACACATTTTTATAAAATTACAAATTGCATTCTGTGCCATACAGCAACAAATAAAAATACCAGAACAAGATAACATTATGAGTTCAAATAGCAAACTTTTTCATCTTTTGACCTCTGTTTGCCACCTGTATATGTTGTGTTTCACTTTTAAAAGTAAAAGCTACAGATTTCAATATTTGCCCCTGCACTTAGTATAAAAAAAGACTAAATCAGTATTTTGAACATATGCAAATTAGTTTCATAACGTACAAATGGTAGTGGAGTTTTCATCAACTTAGAAGTTATAATTATTTGAAAAGGCCCTGCATTACTTAGGTATGGTGTTTTCAAAACGTTTGATTCAAACCTCCAGCAATATTTACTACGCTTGTGTAACAGACTGTTTTTCTTGTGGTTGGTTTACTGTAGTTTCCATGTGCAAAGGTGTCCGTGGAGATTAGGCAAGAGCATAAAATCTGTAATTCTAACTTCTTTCTTCCGATGCTTGGCTACGGTATTGTAGGGACAGCCAAGCAGAGGTTGCGCTACAAGAGGAAGGCGCCAGTGAAAATTTTAGTTTTCCATTTAAACAGAGGGACTTTGAAGACCGCTAATAAACCTCCCGTTGCACTGATATAGATCACTGGGAACCCCCAAAAACACATATATTTATGTTAAAATGGAGGAATGCTCTTAGTAATGGAAGCCAAGATAGGGGGGGTGGGGGTGGAATCAGAGAAGCCCCACTGATGTCAACATCACTGATTATTTAGTTCCCCAAAGTGAAGGACCAGGCACAAGGAGCCAAGTAGGAAGGAGGGAAAAGAGCAGGTAGGCCAATGAAATAGTATAATAATAATATAACTCTGCTAAGCTGGAGCCGTCTGCCTGGCCTCACTTGAAAAGTCTTCAATTAGGAGCAACTTCCAAGTTGACTATATGCCACCTAAAGGAAATCAGACACATCAAACAGCTATGGACAGCAATGGAAATATACCACACATTAACAACTGATCCCAAGAAGGCCTGTCGGCAAATAGGCATCAGTATATGTGTTATTACATATATCTGTATAAAAGCATATCTTAGTGTAATTCTTGACAATACTTTGCAGAGTTAGGAAGGACAAAAAATGATATTGGTGAAAATATCAATAATAATATTATTTTACATACATGGACTGACACAGATCTTATGAACTACACTGTGCTTTCATTTAAAGGCAATAAAAAAAAGAATCACATTAAGTTTTCAAAGTTGAAACATATTGGTAAAAAATGCCTTCACTTAAAAGCATTAAACCATCCCAAAATTTTACTCTGCATTTAACTATATGCATGACCACCAAACAACGGAATTAGCATTTCCATTAATTTGTTATTATTATTACCATAGTATTATAGGAAAGCAGCTTAAGAAAGCAAATACAAAATATTTCAAAGCCTTTATTAACTCTGATAGTAAAGTTGCTCATTTGATCGTCATGAACAAATGAACATGCTATTTTTAGATTCTAACAGGCTCAAACATATTTTTCCATTTCCATTTTCCATTTCCAGTTGAAGCGGAAGGAATTGAACTAATCAGAAATGCTCTAAAACTAATTCATTAGCATCTGCTGGCTCTAATAATGTAGCTTCAAGGAGCTGCCTTGAGACGATAATCATGATATGTTGCCTGCAATACTTTCCATATCTGACTTTGAAAACATATGTCTCCACAATAAACAAGACACTTACACATACAGAAACGTTTTACAGGATTCATTTGTTCTTAATAAAGAAAAAAGACTGCAAAGGAATACCACATGAAGTGCATGGTGGAATTGCCAATTGCCTAAGTTTAAAGACTAATGGTATATTTATTTAATTATGTCCTTTGGAATGTTCTAAAATCCATTTATTGTTAGTTTGAATGTTGTTTTCTCTGTGCCTATAATACTGTGTACATTCAATGATACTAACGCAAACAGACAAAAACAGGACATTTAATTAAGTATTTGTTAAAATAACTGTGAGGTAATTGATGACTAATGTGTTTTCCGGGAAAATCATTTCGATAATCTTGACTGTCCTTGAAATTCTTCTTTTTTACATAATATTGTTTTCATTACATGTTATGCAGTCCAAAGTGCCTATGGCGTGAATAGCACAACTTATTTTGACACTGTCTTCCTTTCCATGTTGTTTTCTGGGAAAATGGGATCATCTATGCTTACACACCCACTCAAAGCAGCAGAACACAGATTTGGTGAGTCAAGAGTTTACCTTATTTATAGTGTGCATACCCTCTTAGGAATAGGCCACATTCCCACACACACTCCCTTTGCCTGTGCATAATGATTGATCCATTAAGCCCAGTTGCTGGGCATAAATCTGACCTGAAGGAAATAGGAACAGACCCTGGCTCCATGACTGTAGCGACATGCCAGGAGAGAGAACTGCGTCCAATAGGCCCTGACCAGGTGGCCCATGTAGACCCCGCCCTGGCGCCAACTTGGACCCGAAGGATAACTTTTCAATGGACCTATGCTCGGGCCACACACGCTTAGGCTTACGCGCTGACTACAGGACTGTACGTGACCAACACATTTGCCACAAAAGGTGGGTTCTCAATGTGGGTTAGAGCCCACGATTTGACAGGATTAGTTCAAATGTTTCACGTTGGAAAGGAGAGCAAATTGTGGTGCGGCCGCAGTTTTAGTAATGAAGTAACAAAGCAATAGAATTAGTATGAATGAACATGGTATGGCTGCAGTTTGTTTTGGAACGCCAACCAAGAGAACATGTGAGGGCAGACTTTGGACTGAGGTGGGGCAGGAAGAGAGGAAAAAATACCTGCAAAGCATAGAAGCCACAGTCATCAACCCCAACATAGGAACAAAAAACACTTGTCATTATAATGACCTTAATGAGAGAGAACCATAGGGGCCTTCCTCTGGGACGCAAACACCGGCAGGCAAGGGCTTTGGCTAATCTGTTGTCAATTGTTGTTCCCATGGTTGGAATGAGTACATAATAGAGAGGAAAACATGATGGTGAGCAGAAAGATGTTGCAGCTTCTGCTGCTGGCCATACTACGGTATGGCCAATTAAAGTCCTAGGGACAAGTAGATGATATTCCCTAGTGCTGTAAGTGATGAACTTCTGTACATCCCATAAAGTGATCCTCTTAAAGGGTTTCGGGGAGGTAAAGAGATTTCAGCAGAAGTTCACAGCACCACTACTATAAAACCAACAAAGCCTCAAAAAGGAAGAGAGATATTTTTGGGATGATTAGCTTCAATACATGCAGAAGTAGTGTACATATAATATGTAAGACTTGAAGGAAACACCAGAGCCTGAGGCCCGTTCGTGATGTTGTGTCTGCCAGAGCCCAGACCACTGGCAGGTTTAAATATGCAAATTACTTTAAAATAGCTATTGCACGGAAAGGACTATTTCCAACCTCTCAAAAATACTCTGAAGCTTTGTTTCACAACAGGTCTAATCTGTTACGCTAAAACAGTGACAAAAGCTCCCTACTGAGAAGCTTTCAGTTATCTTTGTAGACAAGTTGAGGAGTTAAGTTCAACATCCATGAAACACACCATTCAATACACCAGCATCATGCAACCATGTTTTTTTTAGTTTTTTTTTTATCAGAGGCATACATTTGTGTCAATGTGGGAAAAGCTACTGTTGTTGTTACCCCATAGTTTGAACAATGAAGGCTTCCACAGCAGTTGTTTAGCTTGTCCATCCTCATTCTATGGCACACATCAGAAGTACATGAATTGTGAATTATTATTGATGGAGCAAGGCGACTAAGAGGCACTGAGACAGCCAGCCTGTGGCTAAGCTGCAGTGCTGGCGTGGGGCAACATAAGTCTGTGACCTGCCGCGCACAACCCACCAAACCGCGGCCCTCAGCTAAACATAGAGAACCTCAGACCAGACAGCACGAGAGTAGAAACTAAGTTGGTGAAGTTGGTTTTGGGGAACCACGCAAAAAGGGGTGGGCTTGAAGAGCAAACCACTGCCCTGCGTTTTGAAAAGCTTGTCCCGTGTTCAAGTTGGTCAGAAAAGAAGACTGGCAGCAGGCGTTATTATTTGATGGATTGTTATTCATTAGGCGAAGACAAAACAGAAAACACCAACTTTGGGCCTCAGTCTTTCAACACAGTTTTTATAATGGGATATTAAATTATTACATTAGTATGCCTTAGTAAAGTTTAGGTAGGGTTTTGGCCGAGGTAATTACAGTAATTTCATTTGTTGAATTTAACTTACGCTATAGTTAAAAAAATGAAAACGGGAGGAGACTCTCTCTCACAAGCTGTGAACAAGTCTTACCATTAGACACCCCCTCCACCCGTAAAACCTCGACTTGTGAATAACATGTGATTTAATGGTCAAAGGAAAGAGCAGCACCAGTATCATTAGCAATGTATTATACTGTCTGAGCTGGTTGTGTGTGTGTGTGTGTGTGTGTGTGTGTGTGTGTGTGTGTGTGTGTGTGTGTGTGTGTGTGTGTGTGCATGTGTGTGTGTGTGTGTGAATGTGTGAATGTGTGTGTGGGGGGGTGGTTTGTTGTCAGACTGTCTGTCTATTTGCGTCTGCGTCTGTATCTGCGTCTTTGTTGGGTGAAAGAGGGAGGGGAAGAAATAAAATTGGAGGGAGGGAAAGCTAGAGAGCTTGAGTAAGACAGTGCATCCGCCTAATTACATATGCAGTATGGCTTCTA
Organism: Aplochiton taeniatus; assembly: GCA_017639675.1. NCBI lineage: Eukaryota > Metazoa > Chordata > Actinopteri > Galaxiiformes > Galaxiidae > Aplochiton > Aplochiton taeniatus. The sequence goes on from CM030172.1 coordinate 9,467,585, forward strand.
TTACCATAAGGCGGTGATGATGACCAGCAAATGATGTCAGCAGAAGGGGCTTAACCTTGTATATATTTTAAAACATCAACTAACTTGTGCAAGTTGTAACGGAGCCTTTGGCAAGAAAGGACCCACTTCAGCATCTTCTATCTGAATATACATGCAGCTCTCTTGACAAAAAGGGAACTATTGTATTTTGAGCAGACTATCCTAGATAATACATTGTCAATTAACGTGACTCAAGAGCATGGTCCAAAGAACGACTTTTCTCTGTAAGAACGCTGTGGTGGATTGGTGCTGAACACAAGGAGACGTGCTTACAGGTGAGTTACAGTAAAACGTCAATACTTAAGTAAAATAATTTCCAAGGATACTTATTCCTTGTGTATCTGGATTTTTCACAATTTTGTTCTCCATGATTACTGTTAAGTATGCCAAGAGCGTCCTTGACAAGATTAGCTTTTCTCATGTTAAAACAAAACATTTTCACATTTTGTAAGGAATTGAGGTCATGTCAGGTCAAAGGCTGTAAGGTCAAAGACTGAAATGTTTTACTTAGATTTGTAGCATACCTTGTTCTTGGTTCCTAGTTTCTTTTTTTTTTTTTTGCTGCTGTAGTAAACCCTTTACAATAAATAATGTCTGAGACCAGACCAAGTCTAACCCGTGTCTGGGGTGGTAAAAACTCTGAATGAGTAACTGTCTGTGTGGAATGTGGGATCTGGGCTGGTGAACATGTTGGTTTGTGGAGTGTGGTGGAGGGCAGAGATTCAGGAGACAGCAGGTAGCTCTCAAATGCCTTGATGAATAAATGCTTACTGAGGATGAGAAAAAGTGGATGAGACATAAGCTCGCACTTCCTAGATGTGATTAAATTACATGAGGTTACTTGGACAACACATCTATAATTAAATTTTTTCATAGAAAATTATGTATTGTTGTAGAAGTTAAAGCCTAAACATTTTTACAAAATAAATAGAAATGAACTGCAATGTCCCATGCTACAGATAACTCTTTACATAGTCAAAATAAAAAACTCATAACTGCTTTATATCCCTCTCCATATTCTAATACCGCTTTCTGGCAGATGACGGCTAACCACGTTCAGATCTAATTGAACTCAGGGCCTCAATACTGCCTTGGCAGGGTCTAAGTGTGGCACACCCCTAGATTGCATGAGTACACCCATCTGGTGACATCTGAAAAAGTCACCCAAAGACAGACAGACAGTCAGGCGGGCGGATCACAGGCGCCTTCCCCTTACCTCCTTAATGTCCTTTACTCTACTCTCCAACTCTGAGACTCCACACTCACAGTCACACCGAATCATCTGCATTACTTATCCCAGCTGTCCTGTGCCAAAGCAGTTTGGATGACACTGGGGTATGAAGTCATTCAAAAAAACAGACATCTCATGATGGCAGTGTTTTTTTTGTTTTTTGTTTTTGCTACTATTGCATGCCCACTCTCAGGTTTGAATTTATTGACAGAAAGACCGATTTTAAATTAGCAGTCACCCAGTCAGGAAATATGTTTTCTGCTGTGCCATTGAATCATTGAAATAAAACGTTTTGTCATCGAAACACAACTTTCACCCTGATAGCTGGCATGGCAAAGTCCTAAAAAATTGTGTGGCATTCACATTACAATGGAAGGGACGGTTATTTCTATCGGACTGGGCAGGATAACTCTTCTACCTATTCTGAAAAGGTTACTGTCAAGGCTTATATGATCGGAAATTATTTATGCTTGTATTGAATGTATGCTTGTAGTGTTTGTACTTTATTGAAATGACAAGAGAGAGAGCGAGAGAGAGAGAGAGAGAGAGAGAGAGAGAGAGAGAGAGAGAGAGAGAGAGAGAGAGAGAGAGAAGAGAGAGATACAGAGAGAGATACAGAGAGAGAGAGAGAGAGAGAGAGAGAGAGAGAGAGAGAGAGAGAGAGAGAGAGAGAGAGAGAGAGAGAGAGAGAGAGAGAGAGAGAACAGAACAAGTCTACTTTGTGCTTGACCCCAATTGAAGAGTTGAATCTATGCTATGCTTCTCTCCCCAGTCCCATATAAGTAGGGCTGTTAAACTGGAGCTTCTGCCTATCCTCGCCCGGGAAAGAGGAGGGTGAATGGGTCATTCTTACACTAACAATTAAAAATTCCATCAACAAAGCACGACCACATGGTCAGATGAAACTGAGGCAAGCCAAAGGTTAAAGGAAAGACAGAAAGAGTGAGAGAGAGAGAGAGAGAGAGAGAGAGAGAGAGAGAGAGAGAGAGAGAGAGAGGGGGGGGGGGGAGCAAGAGTCAGAGAGAGAGAACGATACAGAGAGAAATAGAGACAGAGTGAGGGGGAAGGCCACCCCTGAGCAGGAGCGGGCCTCATCCTTTGATCTTCATCTTCCTGAAGTCAAAGTATTTCCTCACTTACTCACTTTTCCTTAATTTAACCAAACCTCCCACTAAACACAAACAATCCGCGTGACACACAGGAAGTCACACATCTGCCTGCGCTGCTTCTGTTAGATTTCATTCATGAGAGTGAATTCCAACCGTATAGACTCTCCAGTCTGTGAAGAATCCGTCAGCTTAGGACAGACGGTGTCCGTCTGGGTCTATAGGTTGGCCATAAAGCCACTGAAGGAACATGGATAACACTATGTGTTCTTGAGAAAAAGAATGTTTTCAAAGAGAGGCAGGAGAGGGGGTGGGGGTGGGGGTGAAGTTGTGAGATTAAAAGCGGACATTTGTTTTGTGATGTTGTGCTCTGCCAAAAGGCAGCAATTTTCTATGAATCTAAAGCAGCTTTCCTGGCTCTGACCCCATATACCGCCTGTTGCCAGGAAAAGGCTTCCTTTTTTTACTTGTTTACATGCAGGTAAAGTAGACTTTGCAGAGTGGAATCATATGAGGTATTTCTTTCCTACTGGAAGTGAAACTGTTATACAAGGTGAGGGTGGACCATAGTAGCAAACTGCGACAGGTAGACATGACATGATTAGGGGAAATGTAGTTCTACTGTAGTTTCCCTTGGTGATCAAAAAAAGGTCCAAAATGAGAAGCTTATCAAATGCAGGGAACGCTACTAATTTGCTGCTTCCTGTGAAAAAGCTCTTTTGATTTTGTAAGGGGCTAATCTCTCACTATCTGAATCAAACTACCTTCACATACCAAACAATGACTTGGAAGGAAACAATTGAGTCTGCTTACTATTACACTACTTTAATGAATGAAAGCAACCCTTAGAGAAATCATTCACGTGGGTTGCATCATTGAATCAAAACCTTGTGTTTCATGGGTTTTGATTGATGCCATACACTATTTAGTGAATTATATATTCACTGTCTGTGTCTGTTGGTAACTGTCTGTTGACCGTTTACAGAAAAGCTCGTATTCTCGGTCTGCTAAATATCACTGAAATAAACAATTACAAAATAGTGGCCATGCCAGGAAGGAAGGATGGCTGACCAAAAAGTAATTGATCCAGTATTCTTAAAACTTACAGACTTGATAATTATCTATATTCACATGCAACAGTACCCGTAAAAGCTTTCACTATGTGAGGATACCCTTCGCTCTGATTTTGGAGTTTGGATCTATCCAAGGAACGCTGCCCTGTTTAAGGCTCTTGGAGGCAGTCCATGACGTTAGCTAAACATTTGGAAACAAGCGGGTGGGTTAATTCTTGGGCTGTCAGGCTGCTCCCTGCATTCAGGGTCTCAGGAATATATTCAGGAGAGCAGAGCTGATGAAGGGTGGGTCAGATTAGCTAGTACCACCAGACTCATTCAAATGAACTAGAAACAAATTAAAGTCTTGGTTGGAAACAGGGTTTCCAAGCAAACCTTGAGCCAATGCGGAGTTCTCTTATATTGGTTAACTGCCTACACACTTTTAAAACTTCCAAGCTCTCTTCTGAATAAGGGGGAAAAAACGGAAGTAAGACCAACACAGTGGTGAGTGTTCCATTCTCCGATGATTAATCTGATTGCCAAGAGCGCTGAAATGTCAGCAATTCAGTCCAGGTATTTGGTATAGCCATTGGTAAGCCATTGCTTCCTAATATAAAAAACAGAGGTAAAACGCCCACAAACCTTAAAGACACAAACCTCTAAGACACACACACATACACACACACACACACACACACACACACACACACACACACACACACACACACACACACACACACACATACACAAAACTCCCCAACACGACATGAGGAGAAACTACAGGAGTAGTCCTTGAGGGATATTCTGCTGAGCAAGGCCCTGAGAGTAGGCCAAAGCCTCATCAGAGTGCTAAGGTATCTCTCCAGCTGTGATCCAGGGAGAGAAAGGAATGTTTCCTACAAGCAGCCCCAGACTCACATGGCCTGTCTTAAGAATCTGGCTGTTACTGAAGCTAATCTGAACGCTAGTGGCTCTACATTTTTGTAACTTGTGAGACTTTCTCTTTGATCCCATTGGCCTATGCTGGGGTCTGCCTGTGGTGTTGACGCAGGAGGCTGCAGCCGGCCAGACGAAGTCAGTCTTGCACTGTTCAATTTAACATGCTAGCCTGAGGCTGAGCCCCTAAGAAACAGGTGAAAAACGGGAAAAAGTCACCTATTTGGGGGAGGCACAGTGAGTGTCTACAGCTGACACATACAGTTAAGGCCAGGTATGGCCCAAGGTCACTGCCCTGTCACCAACCTGCAGCGCCAAACTATTGTACCTTTCCAGCCCGTCACTCTGCATCATTCTATGTGACGCACTTCAAACTAAAGCCAACATCATCACAGTGGAAAATACCCGTCGGCCCACATTTGTGCCTAACCCATGTAATAATGTACCAAAAAAAAGACATTATTTTACATGTACATATAATTTGTGTATATTTTTTCGTAATTTACCTTTCCCTAAACTTTAAAGATAAAAATAGAAACATTTCCTATTTTTACATAGTGAACCTTGTAAACCGTTCTATAGGTAAAAAAAAGTTTTGCTCTGCAATTTACTGATTAGCAAAATTGGGTTTAACATACTTTACTTTAAACTGCCATTGTAGTGTGTGAAGAATCCTATACATGGCGTATCCCAATGGCAGACAAGGAAAGCACACACACACACACACACACACACACACACACACACACACACACACACACACACACACACACACACAAAAAAACACAAACTATCCTTCACTCATCAATATAAACTTTTCTGCTTCACTCTGTTGTAAAGCCCTTCAATAACCTTGTGTATTTGCCTTTAAAGTGCTGCTAGGGCGCCACCTTCTTGCCACCACTTGTCTTTTTGATTTTCTCCACCCCCCTTCTGTCTCCCTCTATTCTGAGTCTTACTCCTGAGACCTACTCAAGTCTCTCTCTCTCTCTCTCTCTCTCTCTCTCTCTCTCTCTCTCTCTCTCTCTCTCTCACTTTTTTATAAACACACACACACACACGCACACACACACACACGCACGCACACACGCACACAGGCGCACACACACAGGAGTTGGATCCACGTAAGTGGGCAGGGAAGCATCATCAAGGTCCTGCCTCTCATAAGTTCCCCCTTTTCCTCTGACCTGCAGAGGCACAGACAGCATGCAGCAAACTTTCTCATCATCAGTACTACTAGCTGTTCAACTTGTGCTGGTCCTGCAGCCGCTCTGCCTCTCTAGGTATAATAGCCTCCAGGTCAGCCACCCACAGCAGAGCTACTAGAGGAGCTGCCTTAGAGCAGCCAACAGCACACCTGGAGAGCTGCTCATCGCGCAACTCTCAACACATCGCACTGAGGATCACTTTTCCCTTTTTACTCTTTTGGTTCACTTTCGGCACTGTTGGAGGAAAGAGTTGTTGAGAAAAGTGAGTGGAGTTGAGATAAAGAAGCAAGAAAAGAAAAGAAAAGAAAGGAAAGAAAAGAGGATTTTTTGATCTCTTTTTGTGGGTATTTTTCCATACCCCTTTTTTTGTGTTCAAGTTGTCTTAACAAGCACGTAATCACCTGGATTGACCTACACAGCATTTTTGTTTGTTTTGTCTTTTCAGCCTGGAAACTTTGAGAGAGTTCTCAATCTTTTTGAGAATCTGAGGACATCAGTGACCATACTTTTTTGTGGGACGAACACTGCTGTAGGAAAGTAAGTGCCCTTTCTTTTCTACCCGTTTACTTGTTGATTTTATTCCAGCTTTGTTGTGGTAAATTGGACTTGGTGGAATTCTTGTTTTGTTCCAAAACATGTTGTACTTGTTTGACGGCAGTAGTCTTACAGTCTGTCCTGGCATCACTTAGTGTGTCTGCAGTGAAAATGTAAAATGGCAAAAGCAGGATCATAATTTATTCAGTGGTTTAAATAAATACTTTTTCTGTTAACATTTAGTACCATAGCTTGACAACGTTTATACAGGGAAGTAGACACAGTGAATTATGTGCTTGTTGCGTTAAAAAAAAACTTGTAAAGTAAATATTTTAAAACCAAACATAAAAAGGTGAGTTGTGGTTTCAACAAGGTATTGAGCCTATCATTTCATAAACTATTTGGACTTTTTCTTTACAGGAATCTGGTTCCAAGATGTTCTGCTCCCGGAGAGTGCTGCAACAGTGGTGCTTCGCAGTGTTCTTATTGTGTTCCCCTGTTCCACATTACGGAAGGCCAATCGATGCCCTGAGCAACAGAATGTAAGTTTATGCTCATTTGTTTCCATGGTTGCCTATTAATCCTATGTTAGGGTGTATAAAATAAGTCCAAATAATATTTTGCCCCTAAATGTTAAAGAAATTCCAGGACAAAAGAAAATACAAAAATACATTGATGTTTTTATTTTATTTTGTTATTCCCAAGTGGGAATACTTGGTGGGTGAGCAAAGGTGTCCCCGCTAATAGCCTGGAAAATGCGCTCATTTGTCAACCGTGCCGGCAACTGTTTTGATAGGCTTTGGCCACCTGCATGTTTACCTTTAAAAAGAGGGGGGAAAGCCCTCTGTATGATTAAGCACCACCAACTCCACCGACCTAAACACAGCTCCCTCCCTCGTTCCCTTCCTTCCCTCCAACTCTGCCTTTTCTAACCCTTGAATTCTCAAGCACTCGTAGCGGCTCAGGACTTCTCAGTCCTCCTGAAATCCCACCCCCTCGAACACATGCCCCTGAACCTGTCTCGACATGGGGTTTCAGACCACCAGCTGAATACAGAAATGCCCTTGTTTGTTGCCCCCTTCACACCTTCCACAGTGAGTCTGTGCCCTTGCTTGCTGCTCTGTTATCGTTGCTCCGGGCCGACTTTTGGTGTCCGTTAGGCATAAAGAGGAGTCTTAGAAAGGGATATAATGCTGATGCACGGCTAGGCGATGGACCAAGCAAAACCTGGCTCTCCTGGTGAAGTATATTATGCCTAGCAGAGTAAACGTTCTTTCATGTTCTAAAGCCCAGAATGCAAAACATGCGCTGAGACCTTTTCCCTTTGGAAAGATAATATCCCATGGAGTGGTTTTCTGTGTGTCCTTGCTGCCAGTGGCACACTTTGGGCGAATCAGGTTTTAATGAAGCAATAGAGAGCCACTGTTGGAGGATGTGGGTTGAAGTGCTAAAGGCAGTAGATTTTTCAACCCAGCAGGGTTTCCCCATAACATTGACACATCTGTAAGGCTTTGTTCCTCCTGTGTGTAAATGTCAAGGCACTAAAAGATTTTCTATGGAGAGCGCCCATCTAACTGGACACGGGGGGGGGGGGGGGGGGGGGGGACACACACACACATCTGAAATGCATTTAGTTGCAATGGTATTTGTTTTGAAACTGGTTCTTGAGGAAAAATAGATTCTTAAGAGCTATTCAAACCATTCCTCGGTGTGTCATCCCAGCAAGAAGCAATTACTTGGAGACAGAAAGAGTGGTGCGTTAATGGGGTCCATGCAGCTGTCTGGGAGTGCAGGAGGAGGTGGGCACTCATTCTTCATTCAGTATGTGTGGGGTCTGTTATGCTTATGGCAAGGGAAACGGAGGTACACCCATTGTGTGATATGCTCATAATTGGATTTTCAGAGAGAGTTTGTGCTACATAAAAAAAAAACTGGCCCGTAATGAAAAGCATGTGATAAAAAAACACCTTAGCTGAGGCAATGAAATAGGTGAAAGTGCATGTTTTAGCAATCAAGTTTTACATGGATTTATGGTGAAATGGGACTACTGAGGCTTGACAACTTGTCTGTGTCTCAACATCCACGAACAAAAATCTTGTTGCAGATAGCCAGATGCATTATAATCAATGCTGCTAACTATGTAGTGTAAATCTACAATCTTTTTCATAATAAGTTCACTTAACTAGTGAGCAACAACCTCTATTAGGTCACCACAGTCAATGAATGTATGTGATCCTTTAAACAACAGAGGACTATCTGAAAGTAGATATATTAAAGGAAAACCCGGAGCGATCAATAGATCTGGCACACAGCCACTATGCCATAGGAAGCAAACCAATGTTTCTTTTGACAGCGGGCCAGCGTAGGTAGAGGGGTTCAATCAGAAAGTGCAGGAAAATGACATGCCTGGTGGTTAGAAGTAAACACTAAGCACACTCTTTCTTTTCGCACTTTCTCACACTCAATTTTCTTCCCTTGCACAGAGAAACAATTAACTTCAGGTAGGACAAGAAGGGGGTCTGTTGTAGATGCGTGCCACCTCCGGATGTATCAAACCTTTTCTTTTTTTCTCTCTCTTTCCATCTTACCTTTATTGAGTTGTGCCTTGGAGAAGGTTTGGTGTGTGCTTATTAGAGGTAAAACTGCCAGGGTGTACAGAACACATTTTAGGGCAGGGCTGGGAATCACAGGAAATGTATTTGTGCATATAAACAAAGCCAGTCAAAACCTTTTTCTGTGCGGAAGGTGGGCTCTAACCAGGATATTCTTGTATTGTGGAGGAAAATATAATACTGTACAAATAACTTGGTAAAAGGGTTAATAAATAAATAAAGCATACATTCTAAAAAATCTATGTCGATCTACTGCTAATCTTTCTGATGGAAAATAATTCAAGATGTATTTTTTTAACATTCACAGTTTATGAAAAGAATAAAACACCTTACCAAGTCTTATACTTTTTTTTCCTCATAATGTTTTACCTAATGTTCCCTATGATAAATTACCAATATGGATCTGCATTGGCCTGTTCTCAGACTGGCCTCCAATCTGTCTGCCAGTAGTCTCTACCTCATGACCACTTAACAGTATCAAGGCCTCGGGTGACCTCACTGTAGCTCCTTGTTAATAAAAAAGAATGACCCACTTTTTAGATGAAAAATATGACCTGATTAAAAAGTAACCTGGGAAAATCTTGAGCTCTGATACAACTACACAACCTTTCTAAGCGCCGTGTCTACTATTGAGGCTCTGTTGTTTGTTTGCTCAGACACTCGAAGCTGAGACGGGTGTTTAGTTGAAGTGCCCACCAAAGCTCTGTGTGCTGACGTTCCCATGCAGAGTGGAGCGGCGTTGGGCCCTGCCCTTTCCCTCTCTATTTTCCTAAGCATTAAGGGCTGGGTAACAAGATACTCAGGCAAAGCAGAGCATGAAAGCACTGCCCAACACTTTGCAGTTCACACAGTTTCTGAAAAGATAACAGATCACTTTGAAACCTGCTGCAGTGCACGGCCTCCATCCCAGCTGCCCCCAATCAGTGTGGGAGCTGACCCTGACATAGCATGAAACGAGGGCTCTATCTCTGTAACCATCACAGCCATTTTTTCTATCTCTTCGTCGGAGTTCATGTAAAAAACTATCAAACAGATATGTAACAAATCCTTCAACATAGATCAATGAACAAGTTTAATAATATGTTTTTCCATTCATTCGATTACTCTTAGGGGCCAAAATCAAAGTTATTGACCCAAATATAACTAATGTGTAGCTTTTTTATTTTCTGTTATGGGACATTTTAACAAACGCGTGGATAGCAACTGGTCCACAGCTTGGATATTCTCAATATACATTCATGGGAAGTTTTACTTCAATAAATCTGTCAACAAATATTCAATATTAATGGAAAGTGACAGACACAAGGCTATTTTTCCTTGTGCAACCCAGTTGATACTTTGACAGAAAGACTCATTTAGTTGACGCTAGAAGGGGAAAATGTTTTTTTTTATTTTCTTTTTCTTAAAAGAAAGGAAAACTCATCTCAAAGTCTTTGGCAGGATGCGATCTTATGTCTCAATTTAATAAGCCTGGAAAAGGCAAAACTCCATGATTCTTTAGACCATGTCTTGGTGAAAGCCAATAGTTTAATTTGATGGATTCATGGACTATTTCTTTGATACCGTACAATAAAAGATGCATTGTCAAACCCGAATAAAAATGTCCAACTATCCACAACAATATTCAACGTTAAGATTCAAGTAGATTTGGCAACATCAATAGTGACCTAAGAAGAAAGGACAAATTGTGATTCACGCTTTAAATGAAATAATTGCAAACCACAAAAAAATATTGTTTTAAATCTAAAGCCTCCATTTAATTGCTAGTCTCCTTAATCATGAGATTATGTGAGATTTACCTGCAACGGTAAATTCATTTGTTCAACTGCACTGACCCCTTTTGGTGAACAAAGAAAACAGCAGGCAGGAAATCTCTTATCTATTATCCCCTGCAGCTTGTTTTTCAAACTCTCCTACTTTCTTTATGTATTCTGCCCTCTTATAGGAAACGTTCTGTGACCCATGCTCAGCTTATGCATGATAAGGGACGGACCCTGCAAGACTACAAGCGCCGCATGTGGCTTCAGGAGCTGCTGGATGAGGTGCACACGGCTGAAATTCGAGACCTGCCCATCCGGACCGGATTAAGCAGTGGGGCTGGAGTGGGGCTCCCAGGCGTTGGTGTGAGTCTGAGCCTGGGAACCACTACTGGTACTATCCATCCGAAACCCCCTGGGGGTACAAAGAACCTCCCCATCACTTTCCGCCTGGAAGAAGAGGAGGGCACCAACCTTCCACAGGAGACCAACAAGTCGCAGACATACAAGGATGGGGTGAAGGCTGCTGGCAAGAGGAAGAAGAAAGGGAGGTCTGGCAAGCGACGAGAGGGTGAGAAGAAGAAGCGGCGGGCCCGCTCACTGGGATGGGCACTGCAAGAAGAGCCTGGGAGTGGCTACCACCTGGAGTGGCGGCCTTTCTTCGGCCTACAGGGGGCACTGCACTAAAACACTGTCAGTCTCTGACAAAGGTGAGTCATGCTTTCTGTTTGCCACCATGACATTTTTAAGTGCATTTTTAGATGTAAAGAGCAAAACATCATGAAGTAAAACCCCATTGCCAAAAATACAGTTGTATTCTACTTTTTCCTGAAAACGAACAAACTAACTTTCCTTGTGTCTTATCTTGCAGAAACCTAAGGACATTTTAAATGGACACCTAAATATTCATGTTACAGTACTCTGTAATAGTGATTGTTTGGAACGTAATAGGGAAATATTTATTGTCTGTAAATATTATAAACGCACCAGACTAGTGATAATGATGACAATAAAAAATAGTGATTAAACATATTCGATGCTCTGTGGGGCAACATACTTTGATCATTGTGAATTCTTCCTTTTTGTTAGGACTATGCCAATTATAAATGTCAGATTTGCGGTAATTTATTTTGTTTGAATGGTATATTTATTTTGTAAATGTATCGAGGTGCTGCTGACCTTCTATATTTTTGTACCATAATGCACTTTAGATATATAAATATATAAACAAGTAATTTTGTTAATTAATTTGTTTTTGTGTTAGATTGACATGAAGAATTCATTTGTCATTATTTTATGTGTTACTTCTCTGTTTCATGCTAGTATGATCTCCAGTTAGCCATTCCCCTGTCTGTTTCCTTGCTGCTGATAAGGACCTCCCTTATGTTTTCTCCAAAACCAGTCTGTGACTCGGTAGGGTCCTCTATTATTTGTAAATTGTGCATACAGACCCTTTTCTCGTCTTCTTCTCACAAGCCCACCAGTTGCCTTTGGCGCCTTGTCTTTTCCATGGCCTGCTCTGCTTCTAAATGCCAAAGTTCACTCTGTAAATAAACTGAACACACAACAACTCAGTATTGTTGTTTGGCACTTGCACTGAGAGAACACCCTATAATGAATGGATTAAACATTTGACAGTATACTCCTTGAGTGTCTTGTGTATTTGGTGTCACCCAGTCTTAAACATCTAAACGTATTCCCCCATTGTTCTCCCATCAGATAACTAAAGCAGTGGCAATGGTTAACCAAGTTAAAACCCCTGTCATATTTCTAAAAAGGAGAACACGGAGTTTTGAAGAAATAAGCCTTTGATCCATGTATCCACACAAAGAATTAAGATGTAACCTATATGTTCAGTACAAGCAAAGCTCAGTGCAAAAAAAAAAATCATTTGAAGTGATTCATGGATAGGATCCACATTCACTTTAAGTGTTTGTTGGGATTGGCAACATACAGTTCTGCTTAAAATGTTATGTTATAAGTTGACACTTATGTTACTTAGTGTTTGCTTATTTTTCCAAAAGTTGGTCTATTGCCCTAATAAAGTCATGCCTAGTTAGGGTAGAAAAGTATGTTGAAAGTCCAAACTGTAGAGCCTACAAGCCCATTCGGGTTTCTATTGACATAAAGTACAAACATCCCTGAATACAGAGCTAAATGAAAAATACAGGCAGTAATACACTTTCAAAACAGATTACGACTTTAACACTGGTCACAGCGGTATTACAGAACCAAACTTATAAACGGGTGGTCCAAACAAAATTGAACTGTGATATCAATCATTTGGCTTTCCCCTTCATTTATTATATGAATTCTACAAAACAGCAAATGCTTACTTGGCCTATTTAAGAGGGGCATCGTTACATTAGTAATCGGTTATTCAAAAGAAATCTTTCACCAACCGATCCTAAAAACAAAAAAAGCCACGAGGAATGCTTGAGGAGTTAATCTACAATACTTGGCCTCAAACAGACCTTGGAGTGTACATAAGAATGGACCCTGTGAACTTCTGGCAGATATTCCTTCCACAAATTTGACTCACTCACATTATAAGCACTTCAGCAGAAGCTAAGGGGGAAATGTGTGTGCTGGTACTGTATCACCAATATCATTTCAAATTAAAAGATTTATGACCACTGGTTTCAACAACTGGCCTTTTCATCATAGAAAGGTACTTATTGAGAAGAAAAATAACATTCTCTCTGTACATATGAACAACTTATCATTCAAATATAGACAATTGACTTATATGAATCTATAGTTTAATAAAGCTTTTATTTTTATTTACAGTCATTCTTAATGGGACTAGAGAAAATTATAATTGATCAAGATCTTTCACTGTCAGAGCACAAGGTAACTTCATATTAGCCACCCATCTTTAGCTAGTCTTTGCTTTATCAACCTCGGCTTCAACTGTTTTGCCTTGGCTACAGGAAGAAATTGCTTAAAACAAGTAAAAAAAAAAAGCGATCATATTTTCAATAACAGCTTAATCTACTTTGTAATAGATGAATAGTGTCTAGCCCTGGAAAAGTAGGAAGTTTCTATTCAGACATTTCTATTTTAGTTGGTTAAGAGTTATGCTAACTGATTTATGTCCGAGTGGGCATTAAAGTAAATATGCCATTCTCATAGGTTTGGTTCCTCTAGGCCTATGTAAAGGCCAATACAGCAGTTATACATGTCTAAGGGTGCATGGGGAAAACCCTTTACAGCTTTACACGCTATACAGCAAAAGTGTCAACAAATTGCCACTCATCATAAATTTTATCCAAAATTCAATTACAAATGATCAACAGTTCCAGACCAAAGAATGTGGCATGAAGGACTTGGCTCTACAGAGAGCTATTAAAATAATTCACACTGCTGGGCTTTGCAACATGACAAGTTTGGCTTGGCCTAGGACTAAGGAACTGAGAGACATCTTACAGGAGGACGGAGGCAGTGTTGATGTTATGATTCAAACACCAGCCGGACGACAACTCCAAGACAGTTCTTTGAGCTCAAACTGTCGACCAACTAAAACAAAAATTGTATAACTACTCGAAACCTCAACACCCCAAGTGCTTTACTGAAGTCAGAAGGTAAAAAAAAAAAATAACAATCTGCACCCTGTCGGCGCGAGTTCAGGGCATTGGAGGCTAGCATTGTGGTCTACGGTATAAAGTGCCTATATTTGCCATAACAGCTAAATATATGGAGAGTTTGGATATTTTACAAGTCCCTTTGCGTGGGGATTTTCTTTAGGATTATCTAGTGTTTACTGTGGACCAAGGTACTTAACACATGATTAAACTCAATAAACAATCAGTTACTCTGCCTACCAAAGGTGTATGTGAAAGATGACAGCTGGTCTGTCAGCCAATACACTTTCTTCAAACAACCAACGTATAAATAAACTTCTCTTTTTATCATGGGCATAAAACTGAACATACAAAAGTGGTTGATGATATTACTTAACTGGCAATCTTGCCCCACTAAAGAATTGGTTAGAATAAATGAATGTTAAAAAGTTATGTTTATATTCACAAATTTGAAAGACTTTTGGGCTGACTAGGTTGGCTTCTTCATTGGCCTGAAGATCAGATGACATCTGGAGCAAAATAATCATTATACGAATACTCTAAAAGGGCTCCTTTTTGATATTAGCAAATCTTTAAAGTGGTTGAGTAATCAGATGAAAATGTATGGCAAAGTGATTCCCCCTGCATTCAATGTTGGGGTTGAGTGCAAGATTCGTGGCCAGACCAGGGACAGAGTCTCTCCTCCTCAACAAGAGGCTGGCCTCTGGTGGAGTTTTTTTCCCAGCAGAATGGAGAGGCATGAGTCAGGAGTCATCCATATCCCCTCTGGGTCTTTTGGAACAGGGGCTAAGTGGAACTGTCAGAGAGCAGACTGGACAATTACCCAAGCAGGCAAATCAATCGGGCCTAAAGCGTGGGAAACATCTACACAATTTGGATCAGTAGCCATTCCCAACCCACATAATGACTTCAGGATTATTGGTACAAAGGATATCCTGCCAAGGAAGACGTAGCCTCTCATGAGGTATACCTGCTTCCCTTTGCCCACTGATCTCTAAAACACCCTGCGAGGCTGAAACGGGGCAAAGTGGTAGGCTGTGGGAAATGCAGGCGTCATAAGGAAAAGGAGGTGCTGGAAATAGATTGATTTACAACAAGCCTATATAGTTTGGGATAAAAAAGGCTTGGATTTAAATAAACACAAGCAAGCTTAAATAGACACAGACAGGAAAAGAGGGATTTGACAGTAAAGAAAAAGGCCTTCAGCCAATCTCCTTATAAATTTTTTAAGAGAACTTGTTATTCTAAAACAGTTTTAGAATAGTTTAAACCAAAATAATTTTTTTCGGATAAGTAGCTATTTTCTCATTGGCCTTCAAAATTAGAGTTTGGGTTAATGCAAAGAAACAACACAGGAGGGAGACAGACATCATAAATTGACAACATGCAAGTTTACAAATAGCCTGTTCCTGTCCGGTTACATTTGTGCATGCGTTCCCGCAAGTCGGATGGTGCGTAATGAAACATGCTACGGCATATAGCAGGGAAAAAGTTTGGTCGTTTGCTTTCGCTCTCAAGCCCGGGTCTGGGTACGAACAGGCAATTAACTGCACATTTAACTGCCCCCCCGCCCCACAGACTATTATTAGGTCCAAATTTGGAGCATCAAAAACCAGCCCAAACAAACCATTTAACTGATTTCATAGTGTATTTACCTATGGTGATGGAAGATTCACATGGTCTTTGTTGTTATTTTATTACACGGGTGTGTGTGCGTGTGCGTGTGCGTGTGGTAAGATAACTATGCTCACACACACCAATCTACTTAGGGGATGGTTAAAAGGTCAGGGACTTGTCTTATTGAACCTGTCTCGAGTGATCTGTTGAACGTGTGTGAGACAGTGGCCTTCCTCCTGCACAAGAAAACGCGTCGTGTAGTCTAAAAGTGGGTGTTCCGCGTATAATGTAAATCAGTTAGAACAACCCTTTCATTTCATCCAATTAGGTTCGAATACGGAAATTCCGTATTCTGGGGTTCACGTGTGAGACTGTGGCCATCTGTTGTAGGGCCTTCGTCGTGCTACCAGTAGCAGTGAAGAACATGCCGCACTCAGGGACTCCCGGAGGAAAGATCAATAGACCAAAAACAGTAAGATGAGGAATATTAGGGAATATAGTATTATAGCTCAAAACGTACCCATCTACTACGACTACGTTATTTAAATGCATATCTTCCTTTAGTATTTCAAAGTCTCAAGAAATACTAGCAAGTGCATAAGCTAGCTAGCAAGCTAATGTAAGCAAAACAGTCGAAGCATGGTTATTCTGTTATAAGTAGAAAGTTAGAACTTACTAAAGGTGCCATGTCAGTCAACATGGCTTGAGGACACTTCAAATAAATGTAGAGATTATGAGTGATTTAAATAATTTATGTTAGTTACGCAAATTACAATTTTTTTTGTAAACCAGCAAATCGTGCCTTTCTGTCTATGCAGGAGTTGGGAAAGAAGCTCTTCAAGAGGCGAAGGGTTCTCGGGAAGGAGAAGAGAAAGAGACATCAAGTTGTGGGAGCTGTGGTCGACCATGGCCTCACCACAATCCATCACTTGAGAAAGAGAAAGTAGGCGCACTCAGCAATGCATGCACAGCTGGATAACCTCACATATCATTGCCTTACATGCTTAAGCACATCCCTAGCTCATCCAAATACTTTTTTGGTTAGCGGATTTCTACGACTGTCTTGTGTGTAGTTATCGCAATAGTTATCCAATCACCCTTAGTGATGTAGTGAAAAATGACACATTTTAAAACCACTCATCCAAATCCACTCGTTCCCTCCTTATTTTTACTAGTAGTAAAGAGGATATAATCACGTCCAAGTTTTTTTTTCACCAGTCCAACTTTTCAACTCCTACCCATTTGCACCACGCTGGAGGTCAATGTTAAAAGCCTACACGTTTTTTCCTGTTACCTGCAGTAGTTGTTGAAAAGTTGTATTACTCGAAATTGTGTGGATGTCTGGAATAGTATGACATAAGTGACCAATATGCACAGATTTGCACATAATACATTTTGTTTGAGGGTGTCTTCCAAGACACTCAAGGTCACCTTACAATAAGCAGAAAAATACAATATAATGAAGCTCATATTCAGATAAAATACCAACTAATACAGCTAGTATATAACTACTTAAATACTATCTAGGCACTAGGCAGGCATATGACCTATCTAAATATAGTATTGGCTATGTTGGCTTGTGACCATCTTGTTCTAATAATGTGTTTGTTTCCCTTAGCTCCAGTGCTAGAGCAAATATAACGCTGTCTGGAAAGAAGAAACACAAGCTTCTCAAGCAACTGCAACACATGCAGCAGGAGAAAGCCAGCATGGAAGGTAACGTTTAACTAGTCCATTAAGCATTGCATTATCACATATAGATAAATAGGATTTTTTATTTTAAATGATAATGCCCATCCACAAATTGAAATAAAGAAATCATTTTGAAATTTGGTAGTCCCTATGTATTCCCTGAGACTGTTTTTAGCAACGTAATATAATTGAAATGTTACATTATCTTAAATGAGTACCACATTTGATATGGTATTTCTACTACTAAGATTATTTTCTCTAAGATGTCTAGCTGGACTCTTACCAACGTGAAATTGATGTTCAAAGATGCGTTTAACCCTATTTATTCAAGAATAGACCAATTTCCCTTAGATGTAGTAAATATCTGTGTAAATGAATAATCGTTTTTTCTATGTGATTACTATCTTTCTCTACAGTGGAAGCAAAACAAAAGGCAGCAGCGAAAGGAATGAAACAGGCGTCCACCTCTGTGCCAGCTAAAAAGAAAACAAAGAAGAAAAGCCAGGGGGATGTTGAAATGGCAGATGTTGAATGAGGCGAGCAACAAGCAAATGTTGACGTGCTATTGAACTGTAGGCACAAGGGCCATTATCCAGCATTTGAATTGTATGGACTAAATGGGACGTCTTTTCTCCCTTGATCTTAGTAGTGAATATGATATGGGTTTTGGCATGTCAAAACAAGCGAGGTTGGGAAGTTCTTAACTTTCGCGGAGTGCAGCTCCACAATGTAAACAATGTCATCCTCAAAAGTATTTACAAGCATTGTATTTGCATCCTTCTATAGTATTATTTGTAAGGGTTAAAATACACTGGTGCCTTAGGGTTGACTTTATCTTGAACAGGAAAAGTATCTGATTTGTTTGTGAATGTTTAACCACAATTTCTCTGTTACTGAGGCAATGATTTAAAAATAAAACAAGTTCCAGCATAAATATGTAATTCAACACAACTTAAATGATTGCAAAATATTGCATGCTGCAAAATAGAAATAGACAAAGTGTATTTTTGGCTGTATGCACTTGAAACTCCCAAAGACATTTTGGCATTTATTTTTTATTTCAATTTTTATTTTTATGAGTAAATGTCCACATGTGCCTTACATAAATGCTCTTTGGGCTAAGGCTGTTCATCAGATTTCATTTTGTCTGCCTAATTAGTTGAATTTCTGTCTTTGTCCTTCATTATCATATATAAAATTAAAATATGGGCTCAGTTCGGAGGAAATAAAATGCCAACTTCTATTTAAATCTATCTTGATACACCAGTAGAGTTGTGTTTTTCTGTCCAATTCACTGCGATTCAGAATAGCTCATAACATGGGTGCTCTGAAGTAAACACATAAATAATTTGAAATATTATGGTGCGATGCATGAATGCACCAATGGATCTCTTAATGTGCTACTTTTTGTAATATTTCGTTTCTTGATAATTTTTTTTATTTATATCTGCCGTTATTTATGTGTGAATATATCAATAAAAATTAGATTTAATATGTATTAATGTATTATTTGTACTTTTTATATACGTGTTTTTTCCAACAGACCTTTCATGTTAGAAATTAAGAAGCAAGAAATGTATGCGCCTTGTACAACAGACGTGGGCAAAATAGAACGTACCAGTCTTCAACCACCAGCATCCCTCCCCCTTGCTATAGTCGCGCAGAGGACAAAGACTAAAATGGGTCAGACAGAGGAGAAAAGAGGATCCTTCTCATCACAGGATGTGTTCCCCATGTTGTTTCCTTCCTTTCATTTTTAGTTGTTAATGGATTGACCTAGTTCTAAATATTTTGGATGGACATATTTTAGATTTGGGTATTTTATATCTGATCTCTGCAAAGCGGTTTGTTTGTATTAACTAAGACATGGGGACTGAGACATCTTCATAAACTGGTGACTCGAAAAATACCCAATTGTCTTCGATCCTCAACATGTCTTCTGACTCTTCAAATGGGTAAATGTACCTTCTGCAAATAATACTGTTGTTATGACTAGCGTTGAAGGTATTGTCTTGTCGCGATACTGACGATCTCTGTCGACGGACGTCGGATACAACGCCGGTCTTATCTGTCCTAGAAGATAAGGGACAAGTATGTGAAATATAGCCTAATATTTAAGTTGTTGCATCGATATGTGTTCGTAAAGATACGAATATTATTACGTATACTTAGCCATCATCCTATACACACCTGGCTTGATCAAAGGCTTATGCACTAATTGTGTTGCCTATTATTGCGCATGCTTTGACAGGTTGCACCCATCTTTTTAACAGTTACGGAGACTGCATTAGTCCAACTTACATTTAGGCCTACGTTCGCAATTTCATTAAGATTGCATCAACATTCGTTGAATAGCACATAGTTGTTGTTGTTGAGAAGCTACCAGAATGAGGATAAAGTTGTCGTCAGATTACAATTTGAATGGGTGCCTTATGTCGATATAGGGCTTTGAACATTAATTCTATGCAGGCCTCATCACCATCACTTAAATCATGCATTTCATTCTCCAAGTGATTACAACTCTTGTGGCAAGAGCCAATATCAGCTTTGCCTGATGATTCGCTACTGTCGATGTCATGTCCCATATGACTTAAATCTCAAGATACCACTAATGAATGACCCAGCTGCACAAATGAATAGCTTTTCTCATGTAGACTGCTATACTTGTGTAAGGCTAGATATCTTGGATATTGGTCAGATAACTACTAACTTAAAAAAAAAGATAACACCTGCAATTCTATTATGTCTCTCAGGAGTTAGGGGCAAAGTTCTGCGAAAGAGATAGACGGGGAGTGTGAAACGAACTGTGGACCCAGAAGGCTTCTTAACATCTAATGGAGAACTGCTCAATTTCACAGAATTTAGGTAAGTACTAACGTCATGTCCTTCTTAAAGATTTTAAGACAAGACATAGTCTTACATTTTGGCTAGAGTTGATTTCAGAAGAGGTTATTCACCTTTTAGGCTTAGTTGAATTAATGTAGAATATGCTGTTATTTTGAAACTGAAACAATATCCCCTACCACTTTATTTGATTCCTGTAACCTCTTCCTTTCATTGTTGCTATTTTTACTTTGCTTCTTTTGTTTCATACTTCAAACTTTCAAAGCTCTTACCTGATCTGATCTGTCTAATTTTGGGTTCTGTGACACACACCCAAAAAAACGATTGTTTAGGGAAAATCAACGTCACACTCAAGCTGACTGCAAAATCTCAGGGCTTTTGAAGCGATTAAATAAGATGGCAGCGTAGAGTGTGAGTAGATAGTGTTCCAAAGAAATAACTTTCGTTAAATGTCTGTAACCCTGCCAAGCACCAAGAGTCTTGTCAGGTTTTCTCTGTAAATGCTAGCTAGAAACTCAAAAGGATGCTTTTCAAGATTTGTAAACCTACACATGCATCATGAGAAAACATTGTTTTTGTACAGTATTTTATGTACAAGCCACCTTAAATGAGTAATACTTACATGCTGGGCTTATTAATTCGTTTATCTTGGTCTAGACATTGTGTTTTTCAAAATTATTTGGTACACGTTTCATGTTGCTTAGTGTTTGAAATGTAAATATACTGAACGGCTCTTGTTAATGCAGAATATCTGACTCCACATTCATTTTCCTTTACAGGACCATTTTTTCCCTTCTACTGTGGAATCTGAAGGCCAAACGTGTTTCTAAAAAGAGCCCTGTGGATTTGCAATGAAAACTATGACTATCTCACTGACCAGCACACTGCCCACAAGGAGGCCTACTCTCCTCCTCATTGCCATTGCAATGCTGATGGCCATTACCTCTGCCTTAGGCTCAGATGCAGAGACTTGTTTTTCCAGGCAACATGCAAAGGCCATAGTCAACGTCCGACTGGCATTAGCCAGACATGGCACTGTTATGGACTCCCGTGTGGTTCAGTCAGAACGGGATTGTGTCTTGGCCTGTTGTTCAGAGGAAGTAAAGCCAGGTAGAAAAAAACACGGCCCTGTCCTCTTCTGGAGCAATTAGTAATGCCAGGGGAAGGAGTTATAGAGAAATGCACAAACACAATAAGCTGTTTACTCTTTGACGACAGCAGGCACTTCTTTCTTAACGATTTTGTTTTGTAATAATTGACTATACTTACATACAAATTTGTTTTGTTGTGAAATAATAATTTTAGGAATTTCATGTCGGTAACTTATGTGGCTTGGTTTAAATTGTATGGGATGAATTAAATCCCGATTAGATCACATGTATTCTCATATACATTCATAGCGCTATAATGCACTATAGCGCACCTTTCTCTCTTGATTTAACGAGTGGTGTTTTTTCTCTCCATCGCCTCAAAGGTCTTAAGTGCAGCATGGTTGTTTTTAACTCCAAGAAGGCAGTCGACACTGAAAACTGCTATCTTTTCCACTGTGAGATGGAGCAGGACTGCCCCTTGATGGCAGCCCAGGAAGGCATCAACACATATGACATTTTTAAAGGTAAATATATCCTGCCCTTTGGATAGTGTTTTGTCCTATTTGGGCTATCTATTCTGTAGTCCCTGTTATTGGCTGTTGATCAATCTCCGTCCATCTTTTTATTTCTTTTAAAAGGTTTGATACATACCACGGCGAGACCTATTGCCCCTTTTACAAAAGAAATCACAACCACTACTACAACTACGCAAGCCCCAACTACCCCAACCACTACACAACCAACAACCACCATGACTACTTCACAAGGTACTACTACCATGCAGCCAACCACTCAAATGACAACACTAGCACAGACTACCACACAACCCACAACCACTACTACCACTACACAGGCTACTACAACCACACCAGCAACTACTACAACTACCACCTCTGCAAGGCCAACCACTACTACTACTACAACAACACAAGCTACAACCACCTCACAACCAACAACTACCACTACTCAGCCTACCACCACCACACAACCACCTGCTACAACCACAACAACCCCACAACCTATTATAATATTTGCCACAATACCTATTACACCATCTCCAACGACTACTACCACTACTACTACCACTACTACCACCACTACTGCTACTACCACTACTGCTACTACTACTGCTACAGAAAAAACTACAACCAGGGCCCCAACTGAGATTCACACAACTACTACATTAGCAACAACCAACACTATAAATATGCAGACTACAAAAAAAACTAACAAAACCAATAAAAAACTAAACAAAACCCCCAGGAAACCCAAACCCCATCCTGTTACCACCACTACAACTTCTTCACCTG
Organism: Aplochiton taeniatus; assembly: GCA_017639675.1. Lineage (NCBI taxonomy): Eukaryota > Metazoa > Chordata > Actinopteri > Galaxiiformes > Galaxiidae > Aplochiton > Aplochiton taeniatus. The sequence continues at coordinate 9,490,201 of CM030172.1, forward strand.
TCCTGACCACTACAGCTTCCACGCCTGACAAAACACCCAGCAGAGATGACAGACAAAGAACTACCCCTAAACCCCAGCCTGCCACTGACCCCACCACCACTACAACCCCAACTACTACTACCACTACGACAATTCCTCCTCCTCCTCCTTCTCCTACTACTACTACCACTACAACTACTACAACTGCCTCTACCACCACAATCAACACTGTGACTGAGCCCTCTACAAGGACCACCCATGTTGCTGGGCTGGTCATTGTACCTAAGGGGGCAGCCCAGTCTGACCAGGCCCTCCTAAACCCAATCCTTGTAGGGGGTGTCGGCCACGGTAAGGCCGTTGCTGCACGGGGGTCATTGAAGAGCAGTCTGGTGGCTGTAGTGGTGGTAGGTCTGGCCATCCTTACACTGGCTTTGGCTGTGGTGGGACGCAAAGCAATGGAGTCATTTGACCGGCGCCACTACACAAGATTGGAACTCAATGATCTACACTATGAGGTCTGAGCCCACCACATACAAACAAACAAATACACAAAACACACTTAGATGGATTTTTTGTTTTAACTTACTTAACAAAGAACGTCTTGGATGGACATAAAACTATGCCTACTGAAGATAAAATAATAAAATGACATATCAATTCCATCTTATTTATCATCATAAACTTATTTCACCTTGATAGGAATGGCTCGTCTTTCTCTTGGAAAAGTATAGAGGTGTTCTAAATGGCTATGGACTAAACTGAATAAACAGCAATATTCAAAACTAGTCCACTAACTCAGGAAGCCTCTAAATTTAAGCAACTTATTGAGGCCCAAAGAGATAAGAATTTCAGGCATCATTATTTTATCTAGAATCTCTGTAGAAGGTTAACCAGTGAGACAAGGTCATTACATAGTGTACATGTTGCACCTCTGCATGTATTTTACTTTGTTTCATGCTTTGTAACATACATAGTTGTGATTTATACCAAAACAACTAAATTGAATTTAGACGTCTGACTTAAACTCCCTTTTTTCACTTTGTTACTCTGTGTTTTTATCCACACTTCTGGTACATAATGTGGCTTTCGATTACATAATGGATGCCATTATTTGACAAATAGATGCACTGCTGTGTCCTGTGTTTTTTGATATGATACAGTTCTTTTTAAATGGTAAGATTATTTTAATTGTACACTGGCTGCGCACTATTTTCATAAGTAAGTTTGTACTGTGTCAGTGTGCAAGCGAGTGTGCAAGGTGCACTGAGGATAATACCTACTGGTAGGTTAGATGGAATATCCTTAATTACCACAAGGTGGCAGAAGCTACCTTAGAAATCACTACTGACTTTCTTATTGGCATGCAGAGCAGCCACGTCTAAGCTTTGGATAGGCATAGTTGCACAAATTTTACGTTGTTTCTTACTTGTATTGCTTTGATTCGTAAAATGTCAGATTAGATTGTAATTTTTTTTCTTGTTTAGTGAGGTGTTGCTTTATAATCAATTTGAGATTTGATGTTTTGTTCTATAATAATTAAAATGTGATTTTTGAAACAAAATAATTGTAGTTTTTTCTTAAATTGGCTAAAAGTATTATGCTTATCTCGATGTCATATGATGTATTGGACTCAAGTACACAAACGCACAAACAAGAACATACATTCATTTGCTCATATGTAGTATATTGTAAATCCTCTCTTCCCTTTGGTTGCTGTGATTCCCACTCAATGATTCTCTAAATTTAAAAAAAGGGGTTATTGCAATTGGATAGTACATGTTTCTTCCCCCGTTCCTCTGTTCCCATTCATTTAGATATGTCGTTTTTTTTGCTTATGTGATTTGTGTGAATTAAACCTCTCTCCATGTTTGGGGCAAAATCTGTGGATCCTCTACAACCTCTGCACTTAAGTAATAAAAGACATGGCACAGATGTTTTTTTTTAAACAGACTCAAACACAGTCTGTAGATCATTACTCATCATCGGTATGTTTCGTTCCTTTTCCTTAGAATTTGCACAAAACGGTAGAATATACAACTAAGCCAAATAGAGACTACATTCTTGTCTGTATCTAGCATCTACTATCTACTCAGTCAGTTGCCAATACAGGGTCACAGGGGTGCTGTGCTCCAAACCCAAGTACCCCGTGAGAAACTAGTCCCATTGGAATGTGTATTTAAACATTGGAACAATATATGCAAAGGCCTACTTTGACCTTCTACGAGCGTGGATGAGTCTTATTAACAATACATTTTTGTGTATACCCTTTCATTTTGTTTCAAATTGTTCTCAACGAGAGCGCATGTAATCAACTATAACAATAGCCAGTACACGAGGAGGATCCAGTGAAGAAAGACTGGAGGTAAACGGGGGGAGGGTTGGCATTTTTCTCCCAGCGGAAGGAGACGTATTATTCAGACTGGAGTGGATTTGGAATCGCAGCGCCACTGATCCTGAACCAGCGCAACTAGCTTGCAAGCTAGAATGGAATTAAGAATATTTTGAGCCAGATTAGATTTAAACTAAATACTTGCTAGAATTTCACAATTCTGCACGAGGAGTAGGATACAGCAATGGGAGTCCTGCGTTGAAGAGAAACGGCAGGGCCGAAAAAAGGGAGAAAGATGGGTGCCGTGTTACGGAGTCTGTTGTTGTGTAGTTTTTGTTTGCTTATACGAGGTGAGTTTATAACCTATTGCTATATTATTTGGCATGGGGTTTGGAATTTACCAAACTCACTCTGTTTAACTCAAAATGCCTTGCATGGAATACAAGCCACAATGAGTGGGATTTGATTGCTTATCATAAGGAGGCTGTTGTAACGCTAGCTAATAGCAAGCTAACCTTAGCAAGCTAAGCTGTGCTTGCGTGTAGGTATCTCTTCTCTGTATATTTGCTGGTAGATATATCGATCACTCATCTGAAACGTGCATAGCACTTGCCTGTCATATTTTCAGTGCAACTTTAGGTGGTGTTCGATTGAGCCAAATTACGAATTGTATCGAACGCTGATAATTCATTTTACAATGTAGCTGATTGTCAAGGTTCCGATGAATGTGTCCATACCTGACACTATCCCGCGATAGCGTTATTCTAGTCAGAGGGGTAACTTTAATAAGTTAACACATTTTGTGTTGAGATATGTTTCGTTCCTCTTACTTCTTGGACGTCTTTAGCCATGCATGGAGTAGGTTGCTCTCAACTATGATAATAAAAGGTTAGCCAGTGCTTTGGGAATTTGTCAACCAATATCTTGCATTTGTGGCTTATTGAAGTAAAATGGCTTGAATTACATCCCAGTCAAGCTTACCCAACACGACTGGGAACTGGCACATTTTTTATGGCCCTTGTAATTACTATAATTTGATTTAGTCACAGATGCATGAGACCCGGATCCACCCCTAAAAGTTGTTTTCTACTTTACTCTACTTTCATTAGTATGCTCGTCCACGTTAACTTTATCCGATAATACATTTTTGCTGTAAAAAAAACAACGAAAATACTAATCATTTTTTTACTATGAATGAAAACATACTTATTAGTCAGATATTGTTTATGTCAGGGAAGCATTTTCTCATCAACAATTATTGAAGGTAAACACGTTGGATTTTACTCCTCCGCTGAGCATATTAACCGGCTGTCTTTAGATGTGGTTAAAATGTTTTGCAGACCTATTTAACAATATTGGTGGTCTGATCTGTAGGGTCCTATACATTTATTAAGTTAGTATGCATTAATATTAATTGTGTGCTTATTTTAAGAGGCAGACAGAATATTATGTTATTTCCTACTCAAATCCAGATAGGGGCTACAAGGAAGAGCACTCATGTGGGTTTCCAAATGATATAACTTCTATGGAAATTTTCTTAGAAATTTAGTTTTTGTTTCTGAATTTTTCCTCTGAAGATATTATTTAAAATTAATCTATAGATTTTGCATTAACAATGTTCAAGACAACAAACTGCTTGTTAACATGATGGATCCTTTTTTTACTTTTGCAAATGAAAAGGTTTGGGGAATTTCAGACCTTCTTAACTTAAGTGTGTCGCCTAACCTACGGAAGTTAATAGTTATTTTTACCTTTTGCTTAAATCATACATCTACATCTCATCTTGCCATTTATTCATGTGTAATTCAGTACTATTATAATGGAGATACCAAATTATTTATCTGATAGCCAGGTAACAACCCCATGCCTTCCCAAATTTGTTGATACGGTACCTGGTCGTCCCTATTCCTACAGACCTGCTATTATTTCTTGATTCTCATCTACATTGCAATATTGTTTCATCAGTAGTTCACTCTTAAATAAGGTGTTACAATAAGTGGAAGTTATTGGTCTTAAACAGCTTATTCATATAACTGGCTAGGGACTTGACTATCAAATCACCTTGATTGTACAGCTATCTGGTTATACTCTTCAGCTCTCAATATTTTTAGATGCAGTCATTATCAGATGAAAAATAGTTCCCCAAAACAGTAGAAAATGTGGATATAGTTCCGTAAACTTCCCCCGTCGTATTTAGAATTTATAAATATCTGGATACGGAAATCCCCCATGGCAAAAAAAAGTTTGTTGGTTGGAGGCAAGGGGCTTGAGGTTGACCTTGATAGTGATACCACGGCATGTGGTGGTAGATGTGTCAAATTGAGGTTAGGCACCATGCCAAATCTTAACAGAGGTAGCACAGGCCATAGAGCTACTGCTTACTGAGTGAGTGATGGTGGGGAAGTTCATACCGTATCTGTCTATTGAGGGATTTTACAATTCTGGAGTGCATGATATCTACATGTGGATTAAAGAGAAGAGAACTTCTGAAAAGCGTCTAAGATCGGACTTTTTGCAGACTTGTATTGTTTTAAAGCTACAGGACTAAAACTGATCCTACCACAATCCTCTGCTTATGACCCTAAGAAGTTATGCACCTTAAAGTTGTTTTAAGTTCTAATCCATGGTAGGAGGTTGATGATGATTGGAATCAGCATCTGAAATGGACTTGCAACAGCATGTAAGGGGGAATTTTCGATTTAGGGTAAAACTGTTTGTTTTTCCACAGTATACTAAATAATGAGCCCTTTCCACTCGTACATTGGGGGCCTGTTTTTTTTTTTTTAAAGTAGGTGCTACAATATTGGGCTGTAGTGCTTGGCATCGTAATATCTCTGTACTGGATAAGCCAGGCTCTGGAGTAACATTTGATTAATTCAATGCATATATCTGAAGAACAAAAAAAATGAAGTTGCCTTTGATTGTAATTTCCTCCACACTAGCTCAACCTTTGTTCATTTAGAGATGCCCTTGCTGAATTCAGTTTTTTTTCTTTATTTGTCCCTCTTTTCTAGGGGTTCCGCTCCTACTCTACGCAAACAGGCGGGACTTGCGATTGGTGGACGCGGCCCACGGGAAGGCAAACGCCACGGTGGTGGTGGGAGGGCTGGAGGATGCAGCCGCCGTGGACTACGTTTATTCCAAAGGGCTCATCTATTGGAGCGACGTGAGCGAGGAGGCTATCAAGCGCACTGTTTTCAATCAGTCTGGGGCTAGCGGAGTCCAAACTATCGTGGTGTCAGGACTAGCTTCTCCGGATGGGCTGGCTTGTGACTGGCTGGGCAGTAAACTCTATTGGACAGACTCCGAAACCAATCGGATTGAGGTTTCAGAGCTTGATGGAACGTTGCGAAAAGTTCTGTTTTGGCAAGAGCTGGATCAGCCTAGGGCTATAGCCCTGGATCCAGCGAGAGGGTGAGTATCAGGCTTCGTTATGGTCCTGTGAGCGTGATCAGGAGAACAGGAGGGGTGGGTTACTTGCTGCTTTTGTGAGGCTCATCTTTGTTTTGTGGTACTGTTGTGGCCTGGATTGGGTTGCAGGTTTCCCTGAGCCGGGAGCCTCTCCTAAACCAGACGGGTAAATGCTGGATTCTCCAACAAAATGAACAAGAGAGACAGTGTTGTGTTTTTTTCCTTCTCTTCCCGAGTTCGGGGAGCGGCAAGGGCTCTTCGTGTCGGCAGCTGAGGAATGTCTTGTATCAGCTCGAGATAGAGGGGCATCTGCCCCAATCGGAGAGACGGACTGAACGAGAAAAGAGGGAGTAGAAAAAGAGAGAGGGATGTTCTAGATAGGGATGTGCATGTGGGGTGGGTGGGGGGGGGGTGAGAGGAATAAAGTCAGATTAGCGAGGGAGATGGACAGAGAGGAAGGGAGAGAGGATAAACAAACCCAGGTCACGGCTGCTGCTCCCTGGACCCAGCAGCAGCATGCCTCTCTAATTACCTCACCGGTTCGCCTCTGAGAATTTGCAGCGAGAGATGATGTTTTGTGCACAACTACTGGAGAAGATTTAGTGTTTTTTGTCAGTTTGATGGGGTCCTCTGCCCTGCCCTTTTATTTGCGTTAGAATGCTCGATTGTGAGGGAATATGCTGTGAGATTATTTGTTGTAGTTACTGTCACTCTCTTTTAGTTTGTTGTGCAATGCTTGTTGTATTTAGTTCCCATTGAACAAACAGAAAGGATTTCAAGGGTAGCTCTAGTAGTAGTATACCCCTACCGATCGCACTAAATGTAACTATAAAGCATGCACTTAATTTCAAACCAATGCAATTGCAACCAAATTTAATCCAGTTAAGTTAAACCTTCAGGAAGGTTTTCAGGGATGTGCCATATTTACAGTTGAAAGGCAAGGAAACCTGAAGGATGGATTACATTGCATTTAGTAGATTTTCCGGCCAATTCAGGAATATTTTCTTTTGTTGTCGTAGATCGAAATCTGTGACTCAAGGAAGTACAGCAAAAGCAATACACTGCCAGTTCCGCAATCCTTCTTCTCCTAGTCACTCAAAACCAGTGAAAGGGAGGCGTTTCTAGGGCCACGCAATGAATATTTATCATTATTTAGACTAGACAAGCGTCTATTGTTCAAAGAATATTCTAGGTTGTCAAGCATGCTCCTTTGATGTTATGTTATGCCTTACAGTAGGCACAGGGTCATGAGGAGTCCAGCCTGCCATGAAACTGATGAGCCATACTGTGGGTAATAGGCGATCCCTGCCCGCACAGCCATCTGACATGAAACCTGATACCTAGTGAAAGGAGCATTAAGCATTGGTGCACACCACCATGTTAGGGGGAGGGGCACAGTGGACATGCCCACCCTCTCCAGATCAGTGCAAACACGGAATACCAAGCGGTGTGGTGGAATGACCTCAATAGCCATGGATCGATAGACAGCCCCAGACACCAGCAAGTTGTTGCAAATTTGAATGCACCCCTTGGTGCAACTTGAAACATCAAATGCCCTATATTTAGGCAGTACGGGTTGTGTATGTATGTTGGGGTGTAGCATTTCGCATCATGTTGTGAACGCGTGGCATGTCACTTCTCCAATATTATAGGACTGCATCTCGGCCCAGTCCTATGTATCAGTCTACACGGCTGATATCTTGAGATTCACTGGCACAGTTGTTTGAAGGCCCCTTTCTCCTTATAAGTAAGTAGGTTTTAACAACGGTTTGATGACTCTCATAGGCTTGAGCAACAAGCATTGCAATGAGGTCTTGCATTACAGCCAGCAGATTGGGGATGCAAGGTTTAACCAGGTGACCAAGTAGGTAACTTGAGTGTAGAGGGTGGACAAAGGCTAGTCAGGTAACCAGATACTGGGCAGTGGCAGCTCTCGCTACACCCCCTGGCTCTCCCTGACAAACCTGACCAGGGCGCACACTGGCATCCATTGTTATCTGTGTTTGGCTAGTATGTTAGGTTATGAAAGCCATTTGAATTTATAAACTGAGTAGGAGCAGTGTTTGAATCATTATTTACTTTTACATTATTTAATAGCTGCAATCAAGATGCGGTCCAGTTTGTTGTTTTTCATCTCATTTTTATTTGTGTGAGGTTTTGATGTTGGTACTGGACTGTTACCAGCAGGAGTGATTCAAATGCCAGTTGTGAAAGTAATCAACATTTGGGATCCGCCGATTCCCCACTTTTAAGTAGGAAAGAGGAGTCGCAAGAATAAACCCTCTCACTACGCTATTTATAAACCCTAGTGGTTTTGCTTTGGTCGGGCCCTTTTTGGACACTGATTGATAAATCCACTCTTCTGTAATTTGAACTCCTCCCAGTTGCATTCACACACGCCTCTTATTGTAACCCTGTTTTATAATCAAGCATGACCCGCTGTTTTAAACCTCTGCAGCAGACGGGATCCGAATGTGAAGTGAAACAAAAGCATAGGCTAACTATTCCACTTGTACCAACACCTCAGAAAGGGAGGGGGATGAGGGGGTTAGGGGGCTGCATGTCATCTCTAGATCAAACTAAATCATCCCTGAGTGCACCCTACCTGGTAGCTTAAATGAATTATAACTAAACATAAAAAGCGGAATGCATAAATGTATGGACTCTTAGGGCTTCCGTAATTTGCAGTGTATTAAAAATGTTTTGATACTGAAATGATAACTACAGACTCGAAGCTGACCAGCGTGCACCTGCCCATATTCATGATTTCCGAAAACATTATAGCCTACTAATCAACAGTCGAAGTTGTCGCAAGGGGATGCGCCTGCAGTTATTTCAAACAAAACATTTAGTCTATTTGAGAGACTAAGCGTATTAACATTTGCTATTCTAATATGCTTTCACTAAAAGCATATCGAGCGTTAAACACGAAAGTTTACGGAGCATGCTAAAGCAGAGAACCTGATAAAACGTAGCCTATGCCTACCGTGTGATGCACTATGGTTGTTGTTGTGAAACATAAACAGCGGGGTTTGCATTTCAGTTTTTTGTCATCTTTTTAAATAAAGTCGTTAGTAATTATCAATGGTATTTCTAACAAAAAAATAAAATACATCACGCCTGCATGTCCGTCCCGCCCCGAAAATAATGGATTAAGAAGCACTTTTTTAGTTATGAAAGTAACACCAGCGATTATTCGACCAATGAGAATATAGTCGACCAAGAGCATTTCGACCAATCAATCAATTAATCGACCAGATGGTGTCCGCGGTAGTCAGTGTTTGTCACGGAGTGATAGTGTCAGAATGCCGTAAAGGTGCCTAAGCTATTTTAAATATGTGATATATATACCATCTTTTTGTCTTGATTTCAGTGCTAGCTCTGGTCACTTGCAAAGATATTGTGTTTCTGTTAGGTTCTAGGCTTTTGACAGATTGCCGTTGTACTGCTGCCTGCATTTCTCCATGTAACACCTCCAAGCTCATCGAATCCCCCTCCCCACTCCTTGTAAAGTATTGCCACTGGCAAATGGCTGCAGGCTATCAGGCCTAGATGCTAGCATATAGCCCCCCACCCCCTCCCTGCTTCCACAGCAAATGGCCTTGCTGCTGAAGCAAGGGGGAAACCCAAGAGAGGCAAAGTAAGGATGGGGAACCTCAAGAGGTTCTTGTTGTAGAATTGGGTTTGGATTCTTTTCAAACTTTCACAACAATGTGGTACATCAGGCCAGCGAGTGTCAGCACAGTTACACTTAGGTTGGCGGGAGAAGGCATGCATTACTTTGGCTTGCTTTTCCCACTCTCATAGGCTGTTATCGTGGGCATAGCCCACATATTTAGCAATCTGCGTGGCAGAGGCTTATCTGAGAATCACTAGAGCAATGTCTTTGTGAAGCAGTTTATTTTTAATTTTTTTATGCAGCCTATATTTCTATACAATTACCACCTGCTGTGTCTTCTGTCTACTGTTACTGACGTGGAGAGACATAGTTGCTTCTTGCCATTTATGTTGGCGCACACACATACCACAAACAAGCTGGCCTACTCTCTTCTGTCGCCATACTGACTGATCTACCCAGTACAGGCTTTCAGACACCAAAGAGAAGCATGAGTTAGAATGTTAATCCACACGGACTGAGATAAGAAGCACTATAATGTATTCATTAGATTTATTTAAATTGAAGAGATGTTGTTCTCTCCCTCTCTTTACCCCGCTCCCCATTTCTGGCCTATCAGTTAGAATCATCAGGGGTAACTAGTTCCAATAGGGTATTCTAGATGGTCTACAATTGGCTTTTGTGGGAGGAGATGCATCCAGCAGCCTAAACCAAACGTAATTTGTATCAATGTTAGTAACAATGTTCTGCTGGGGCCAAGACTGGCAGATGACTATTGGAATGGCTATGTCTGCTATTGGTTAAATTCATATTGATATGGGATGGGCCAAACTCATGTCTTAATGTCCCAGTTGGAGGTGCCTTTGAGCCTCCTATCTGCCTCAACTCCCCAGACCACCATGCCACCACATAGACGCATGCTTACGGAGCAGTGCCAACTGCCACAGCCAGCCGTATGCTGGTGAGAAGAAGGGGCCGTGCCGTACAGGGCTGTAATTACTCCATTGTACAAATAGCTTAGCCAGCTTCCGATTTAATCAGCAGGCCCTGTGGAACGGCCCCCCACTGAGAGAGCCTGCGCGTGTGTGTGTGTGTGTGTGTGTGTGGGGGGGGGGGGGGGGGGGGGGGGGGGGGGCAGCAGCTCTCATAACATCTTACCACATCCTCTTTCTCATTAACATGAAGGCTATTTGAAATGGGCTCCCTTATTATGCATGAAATTGCTAATGGTTTGCATACATTCAAGTTGTGTGCAATTTATGTTTCCCCTAGTTTGCTTAGTTTGGATAGTCTTGTTTTTTTCTGGAGGGTTGCGTGCATTTCACAAAGGCCCATTGTTCCGCCAGCAGCTGTTTTCTGTAAAAATACAGTTCTTCAGCTAAGCCACCAGAGTAAGGTATTGAAGCATTATGATGTCCAATGCAGAGAATCATGTTGCGAATTAACATGTTGTCTTTACTCTACTGGACTAGCCTGCAGCAAAGCAGAGTGGCAAGATTTTTGTTGTGGGGAAAGGACAAAAGATTCAAACAGAACTGGCGTCTCAACTCATACTTCAGATACTTCGACCGCTTTATCTTTTAGTCTTACTGACAATTAGTCCGCCTTGCTCAGCATAAGCAGCTCAATCCCCGCCAATGCCAACACTCCTGGAGTTGTTGCCAGAGCGACTGAAGTTGTGCCACCAGTCCAATGGCCTCACTACAGTCGTGGGTTACTTGTCCATAGTTTGCCCCCCCCAAAGCAGCCTGCTTGGCGGTGTTTTTCAGCGTATAAAATGGCATCTCTTGATGAATGCAGGGGGAGCATGGTAGAACGGACTGTACGTCATGGCACATGTTCCGGAACAACGCTGCGACTCATCAGGTTCCCACCTCAGCTGAATGCCGTCATGGTTTCTGGAGGGGAGCCTGTTGGCTTGGGTCTGTTGAGCAGGGCGAAGTTAAGGAACGAGGGTGAGCATCCAGATCCACCTCTCTCCAATTTTCCAACTCTTATCACGTAGCAAGGTGGAAACATGATGGTTGTAGCAGTAGGAGGGCAGTTGGTGTACACCCGTCTTTTTTCTCTAAAAGGCCCCTCGCTATAAAATACTCCCCCCTCGTTCCTTGGCTTCTTTCTTCTTTGTCCAAGGCTTGCCAGCGGGATCCATTTTAAGCTTTTATTTTTGCCTTTATAAGGCATTGGCAGTTATTTGTACAGGATAATAGCCAAGACATTTTGGCATGGATTGTGTTTGGTGAATGCATGCTTGTTTGTACTGGGTTCTCGAGTGTGATCGTGTGTAAGTAAGACATGCTCCAGAGCCATATAGTTAGTTTGTAGACACTGCAAGGGAGGTGATTGTGAGCTGGACTCCTGCAGGCACTTGCGGCTGTAGGCTGGCCTATGTTAATGGGGCTCAGTGGGTGTCTGGCTCACACGTGTGCTGTCCGTTTGATCCCCTCTCGACAAGGGCTGTGGCTACAGCCTTGCCTCCCTGCGTGGGGCTGCGTGTACTTACTCATATTCCTACTGATACAGAAACACACACACACACACACACACACACACACACACACACTTATTAAAACAATGAAATTGTTAAGTATGCCCTGTAACAATCGTTACACTCGGCTTACATATCAAATTGAACCTGTGCTATCACATATTTTGTGCAATAACTGCGTATTAGAAACCAAAGTTACACACGCCGTACCTGTTTTTTGGTTAGTCTCTACGCATTTCTTAAGGCACTCTGATTGAGCTGTGGCACCGTCTGTGTGACTGTGACACCAAATGGCTAACCGTGTGCCGTGCGAAGTCTAGATTATTCAAGTGCATTAGTCTGGGAGACTAAGAGCTGTTAAGGAAAACTGGTTTTCAAGTCCACTGTGGAACGCAGCGCTGGACTGGGTTCAGCATGGCTGGTTAATGCTTCAGGTACTAAATACAATGCAGCTCTTGTTGCGAGGGGGCGCCTCTCTCCGCGCACCGTCTGTTCAATGGTGAGAGAATTCCTTGCTCTGCGCCTAGGCTGAATTGTTAGAATTCTTACAGCAATTCTTACTTTTCTGGGCTGTATGTTTTCAAAATGTCCACGCCTAGTCGTTGTGGGTAAGTTTCACACATTCTTGACTCATTCACAGATTCCACGATTTTGTCATTGTGGCCTATGACTAAAGGAAAAGGAAAATCTTATACCAGGTGAAATGGGAACCAGGAGGTTGATGCAGACGATTGTTCCTTTTCTGCCACAGGGCAGGATATCTCTTTAGTCTCTTCTATTGATTCAACGTTATTTGTGCTTTGGCTACGATACACAATGTTTAAGCAGACCATCAACACAGTCTTAAATCCAGGTTCTTATTTTGCAGCATGACATATAATGACATAAGCCTCAATTTGTTTATGATCAACCTCTGGCTTGTTGGTTGGCATGAAGATTGTTTGGATAACTAGGCCCAACCCTACAATAACACGTTGGACTCTTAATCTGTAGGCTTCCTCCCTCAGCTCCCTCTTCATTTTCTAATGCTCTACAGATGACACTTTAGTGTGCCTGTAATTACAAACACATTGACGGCTGCTAGTTGTTTTGGTTCTGCTCTGTCTGATGACACGCGTGTGTGTATCTGTGTTCCGTGTCTTCAGCATACTCGGGGAGAAGAAGACGCAACAAAAAAGAAAAGCCCTGTGTCCCGATTCAGCCACAGCACACATGTTTTTAACAACCCCAACAACAACAGGTCTATTTGCTTTGGGCTAGTCAGGCCGGGTCGCAGGCCTGTGAGGACCTCGTCATTACATCAGGCAGAGATAAAAAGCGTGTAATTGGACTCAAAGTGCCCGTTTCTAATGGGGGGGCGACTCCCTCCCCCAACCTTCTGAGCAGCTCTCTCATTTGCTGTAACATTTGTCTTCTATTCGCCCATCCTCCTAGTTACTCGCCCCATTCCAGGCTGTGCCCTGCCCCCTTACTTAAACATTGACCCTAAGCTTTGAAACTTGAATCTCACACACTCTAAACACTGTATGTAGTCTAGGATGGATTGAATCTGTTGTATTGGTACTCAACCACTTTCTTGGATTCACACTGTGAGCCCAAATCTCCCTATTTTCCTCGCTACACTTCATTTCTGCCTCCTTCCCAAGGTAGACTAGGCCTAGCCTTAGTATGTCTCCGAATGTGTTCCTTCTCCTGTCCTGGTGCTCTGGCCACAGTGGTCTGTCTCTGCCTTTAGTTATTGAGCCACTGTCTTGTGTCGCTGGCGTTCCCAGACTGGCCTTCTCTGACCTCTGTAGCCCCACCTCACAAACACACTGTCCCCCTTCCCCCCTCATTATTATCTAAGCACAGCTTTAGGATGTTCCTTGTTTCCTGTCCTTTGTGTCTCTTACTCCTTAATTTTGTATGTTTGTCTCGCGTATAACTTGGTTTCCTGATTACTACAATAGCCTTCTGTTGGCACTAGATTGTCAACAACAATGACGTCTTATGTTGGATGTACATTTTCCACATAGCTGCCATGACAAAGTAAAATCTGTAGAGTGGCATCGGTTCACTGTAGCATGCAATTGGCGTGCCAAAACCTTTGCAGTATTGTGAGTACCCTGATGAGTCACACTCTCCCTCAGTTGAACATATACACACTTCTCCAAAGTGTCTAGACTTGTCTTTTGTGAAAAGGAAAGACTGAGAGGGAAAAACCCCTTCCTTAATTCATGTCTATTCTACAACTACGTTTGTCCCTCTAACTCAGTTATTGGAAACTGATGATTTAAAAAAAGAACAACTTGGCCCAAAAATAAGGATTGTTAGATTTTTACTATTGTTATTTTGAAAATTTGACCAACAGATATACTTCCCCTGACCTCGCTGTGACTTAATGACCATGCCTTACTGTCACAGCTGGCTATCTTTTAATAGATGGATATGGTAAATAGAGTTTGGTTGATGATGGACATCCTCATGAACTCTCCGCCACTTCATGGCTATTGTCCTGCGGCAGTTGGAGGTTTACCGTTGGGCTTGGCGCCGGTGGATGCAACGAGACGACTGGGTGGGCTGGGGAGAGGAGGGGAGGGGATTGTCGTAGAGGGGATGAGGGCGGGACCGGGGTAGAGGTTGGGGGCCGTCCAGCTGGGAGTGCAATTAGGGAAAACAAAGGCGGCTGTTAGCAGCACAGCGGTTCCCCTGTCCCCAGAGTAGCTTTTGTTTGAATGCGTAAAATGGCAGGATGTGTTGAAATGACGGGGTCTCAACACATGTTTCTCTCTCACACACACACACACACACACACATACACACACACACACACACACACACACACACACACACACACTCTGTCTTCTCTCCCCTCTGCTCTGTGTGCGTATGGAAACAGAAAAACACACACAGACCTTGTAAGTCGCTTTGGATAAAAGCGTCTGCTAAATGACTGTAATGTAGTGTAATGTAATATAACACCTATCTATGGTCCGTCTCCTGTTCTCCTTGTGGAGCAACATCACAAACACATCCATTAGCAGCTTCCTTAGAGCCTTTCTGGTTGGGCTCACCTGCCCCCCTGAGTGACATTACCATTACCATGCCATGTCAAACAACAGGCCCGGGAGGGCCACAAGTCAGACGGAATATTAGGGCTGTAGGACACCAGTGCATCTGTTGGATTAATCATCCAGCTGTAATAACAGAAGACACACACCATTAGACTGAGAACCCATAATTAGAACCTTTTCAGCGTGTACATCGTAAACGGAATCTTTGTTTTCTTTTTATTGAGGATAGACCATCTCTCTTTTTTTATTTTTATATAAACATAAAGTATGTTTAAACCTGTGTGCATTATGCAAGCTTAAATTTGAATCCATCACATGTCCAGCAGGGCTTGTTTGTTACCTGGCAACAAGCAGTCTCTGTGTATGTTCACCTGTTGAGACGTGGGTCTCGCTGTGAGGTTGAGTAGATCCCTGGTCCATGGAACAGGCCACCGGTGTGGGGGCGTGGCCTGAGTCGCCCCTCAAAGGAAACCGGGCTGTGCTTAGGGGCCAGCGAGTGTGGCGCGGTACCTCGTTCCTCTGAGCCCCGGCTCCCTGTCCAGCTCCCTGTCCAGCTCCCCCCCCCCACTAGTGTACGTCAGAGGCCTGACAGGGTCATCCTATGGGGCACCCCAGAGTGCACTGCTCTCAATGCATTGGGTCAAGGGGCACCAAGCTCCCCCCCTCCAAGTTACATATGGACTAGATTTGTCGCTGAGGTCTCTTCACCATGGTGCTCCTGATCCCACAAAAACAGGATGCTAAAGTCGGATGTTGTATTGACGTGGGTAGTGCTCTCATTCCACATGGGATAAACAAGGAACGTCTAGAGTACTTTGTGTAAAGCTATTCCCTTTTTGTTTTTGTTTTGTCATTTCATATCGATTTCTTTCGTGTTTTTACTGATGTCCTTTGTCTCTATTCTAGATATATGTATTGGACAGATTGGGGGGAAATCCCAAAGATCGAACGAGCTGGAATGGACGGCACGAATAGAGCAATGATAATCGATAAAGATATTTACTGGCCAAATGGACTGACACTGGACTACAGTCAACAAAAACTCTACTGGGCTGATGCCAAATACAACTTCATCCACCGCTCCAGCTTGGATGGCACTGCAAGGTATATAGCATCAACCAAATGACGTTATGATTTACACTGTGTTAAGCCATGTGTACCGTTACAACACTAACAAAGTGGTATCACTTTCTCTGTGACTATTTGTATTTGGGGTCATGATACTCCCCTCTTGTAACTTGATCAACAAACTGATTGTTCCTTAATGCATTGTTTTCAGGGAAGTGGTGGTTAAAGGAGACCTCCCCCACCCCTTTGCGCTGACCCTCTATGACGACACCCTCTTCTGGACCGACTGGAACACGCACTCCATCCACTCTTGCCAAAAGCAAACGGGAGAAGACCGTCGCAAAGTCCACTCGGACATTTTCTCCCCCATGGACATCCACGTGTTCAGCCAGAATAGACAACTCACCGGTAAGATATCCTCCATGACAATCCTCTTCAGCTGAGCGGCAGGCCTGGCAACCAGTCAACAAATCTACGAACAAAAGCTATACAGCAGTTATAGATATAGATATAGAAATAAAATATTCCAAAGCATACAGTTGGTGCAGTAACATTACATGTTGCAGACCAGATAGAATCACTGCTTATACTGGCTTTAGTAGAAGAGTCCTCCCTGTCATTCTGTTTCTGTCCTGTCTCTTCTGTTTGAAAAGGCGGTGCAGGAATGGCTTGGTTACGCTCGCTCACCTTTTCCATATCCACCACACAATAGAGGCCCTGTTCTCCACCTTCAGATTGCATGCAGATCATTTCTCATGGTGGAGAGAGGGGCCTGCCACTTCAGTCACGACCCCTCTTCCACTTCCCTCTAGCCCTCCCACACAGGGCTCTCTGGTGGCACGTCTCTCAGCGATCCATACAGAAATAAGAAGACGCGGGGGACATTTTCTGCTTCTATTTGATATCTAAAAGATGAATAGTCCCTGTGAAGCACCTAGGTTGCTAGGTTTACCCTTTCCCTATTTTGAGATGTATAGCCAGATTGACCTGTGTAGGTATGCTGCCTGCGTTCATCCCTGAACCGTTAATATTGAAGCATTTATATTGTAATGTGACTCTAGTAGTAGAGTGCTTCATGTTTGATGACTATCACTAGTTTGCACATTCTGAATGATAGTGATAGCCCGTTTGTGTGCTATATTTTGTTGTTGTTTCCATTTCAAGCAGTGACTGGCCCCTGCTCCCTGCAGAACGGAGGCTGCTCCCACCTGTGTCTGCTGTCTCCTGTAAAGCCTTACTACCAGTGCGCCTGCCCCACCGGAGTCCAGCTACTGGACGATCACAAGACATGTCGAGATGGTGAGTCCACTCTACCCCCAGTAGCTAGCTATCTGAACACTGCCTACTTTGCTTATCACTAAACACACCAAACGCTCCTTTACGAAGATCATCATTAAAAGTGCATTTTTTGAAGCCTAATAGTTTCTATGAACCGTGTTCTGGAGAAAAGCTTAAGAGTAGGGGTGTTTTGGCCACTGAAATTCTGAATTGGACATCATCACAGAGTCAATGCAATTTGAAAATATTAAACAGGTTAGCTGAAGCGCTGATATGCGTCATACATTTTCATAGAAACCAGTATTGCATACCAAAAGTGCAAAACAATTCTTCTGCATTCTTTTGAGATCTGCTTTACCAGTTCGGTTGTCATTAAGGTTGAATACGGTTATACTGTATGCCTTTGGTGTTTGTCATAGTGGGTGTGGAAAATTCTGTGAAGTGATTTCATAAATGGGAGAAAGAACTGGAAAATAAAAAGGATCCAAGCATTACCTGATTTGCGTCAATTGCATTGAAGCCAACCTTTCTGTGAAAAGTGCTTGTGTATCCTTTTTCAAAAGCTATGGCCAACATCCATATTGAACTCATTACCACAGGGTACCGTAGAATAGTTTTATATATTTAAAAGTGTAAAAGAGCATTTTCTTTAAATACCTGCCTTTTTGAACTTGTCTGAATCCTAACTTATTGACTCGACTGTTCCATTGCCATTCAGGCCTTTTTGCTTTTTTAGAAACTTTTTTTTTTTCTTTATCTCACTACAGCTCTTTGTTTGAAAGGATGGTTGATGCCAGTCCTTTGTTTGCCAGGTGTAAAATACTAAGAGGAGGCAGGCAGATACTTAGGAGATATGATAGGAGTGCCTCTCGGTTCTTTCTCTGTTTCCCCCGCCCCTCTGTTTTTCTCACTCTGCATCTCACCCATCTCTGTGAGGCAACCCAAGCAGCTGAAGGTGGTGCGGGCTGACCTGCGGTTGCCATGGCAACTCCAGTCCACTTATTAAAATAGCTGTGTGAATCACAACTCTGACCAACCCCCCCACCCCCTCGCTCTCTCACTTGTACGGCTTCTACCTCTTTTATTTACATTTTTTGGTTCAGTTCCCCTAGTCAACAGAGCGAGGGAGGAGAGAGGGCGGGGAGGCTTTTGTTGGGGAAGGGATCACATGCTCCCCCTGCAGACAATGCCCCCTTTCACTGCCGGGTTTTTAACCATTTCAGCAGGGGTGGTGTGTTTTCCCTTCTACCCTCCTTAAATCAGAGGCTCCATAATAGTTAAGGCAGGGTGAGACGTGGGCACAGTCTGACCCACAGGGATGAAACGAGGGCTGGATCTGGGTATTGTTAGGCCAGGCTGCACTCTCCGCTCACTGGGACCTGAATGTGACCCAACCACTCCTCCTCCCCATTCTTCCCACCTAACCAGACAATGCTACGTTTGGATTTGAAAGCTTTGCCAGGGAGTCGCTAATTTGTCGTCGCTTTTGTTTGTCCTTTCCGCGTAACCTGTTAGGTTTTCCCAAGTGTATAGGTAACATGTAGCAGTATTTTCATAAGCGGTTATATGTGCATCTTTCTTGATGTGGTATTGATTTCACCTTCTTACATATTGAAAAACAAATTGCTTGTATTAGTAAATGTGAGATTTCTTGATATTTGGGCTGGTGCATATTCACTGAATGAGTCAAATTGCCAATAAGGACATACCAAAGCTCCTACCCAACTCTTCATTGAGGTTCTATGGGCTTCCAGCGATTGTCCTAAACCGTATCAGCAAAAGAAAAGGCAGGGGTCCTTTAGAAAGCTAACAGATCTGTTCGTACCACCAGCAAGGGGGAGCGAGGGGGAGAAAGAAGTAGCTTTTGTGGTGCTGAGCGGTGTAACTGGATGTGGGCTCAGGGAGCGCAGGCCTCTTGAATAGAGACAGAGACGGAGGGGGAGAGAGAGGGGAGACTGTCGGCCATGCGTGACCGTTCAGAGCAGCCCTCTGGTTGATCTTCTGAAAAACAAGGGAGTGAGGGAGTCGGACTATACAGAAATGGCACAGAAAAAAACGAATACTTTTCCGGCTGGTGTTTCAAGTGAAATATTGGACGGACTTCCCGATTTCATATACTATACGTTTGGCAAAAGTTTGCCCCTGTAGGAAAGTCATTTCAGAAATGAGGTGAAGTTCTGGTAGTGTTAGTTGTTGAATAATGAAAAACTACACGAGCGATACCCTTTCTGATCTACCACTAATAGTCCCCCTGCCCCCCCCCCCTCCTCTCCTCCAGGTGCCACTCAGTTACTCCTCCTAGCCCGGCGGACAGACCTGCGGCGTATCTCCCTGGACACGCCAGACTTCACCGACATCATCCTGCAGGCAGACGACATCCGCCACGCCATCGCCGTCGACTACGACCCCGTGGACGGGCACATCTATTGGACGGACGACGAGGTCAAGGCCATCCGCCGCTCGTACCTTGACGGCAGCGACGCAGAGTTTGTGGTCACCTCTCAGGTCAACCACCCGGATGGGATCGCCGTGGACTGGATCGCCCGCAACCTGTACTGGACCGATACGGGCACCGACCGCATTGAAGTGACCCGACTCAACGGCACCATGCGCAAGATCCTCATATCTGAAGACCTGGACGAGCCCAGAGCTATTGTCCTGGACCCGGTGGCAGGGTCAGTACACTGTCTGATTAATGGGATCTCTGTCTTTTTGTTCGGTGTATTGTTCTTATGGTGGTTTACATATATATATGTATATTTTGTATTCACTAAGAAGGTTGTGCTTTTGTGATGGTAAAGTGGAGATTAAACGTTCCTGCTCCAGCCTTGATGTTAGGCAACAGTGTCCCGTAATGATTGGGCTCTTGTGAGGTCAGTCATGTTGGATCAGCGTCTTCAGGTAGCAATAATTGTATTTCTACGAGAGAAATGCGCACTAATCTTCTCGCAGGCCAATATAGCCTTTTCAGGAAATCAAATAGCAGGATCGTTAACAGTCAAGAGTGAGACAGCAAAACATTTTAAAATGCCTGGCATGTTCTTGTAATGTTTAGACCTCTCTCTAGTCCTGATAGGTATCGTTGTTCTTATTTCTCTCTGAACAGCTTGTGACCTTGTCCTACCACAGGAAACCTGTGGTCTCTTAGCGACCAAGCCCTCTGGGTCTATTGTAGCCGGTGTTCGTTGACATCATAGCTGAGCCTAAGCCATTTCTATTATGACTCAGAAAATACAGGCAGTGCGCACCTCCAAGGAGTGGTGACCTCATCTTTGCCACGGTGTTACCTGATTGGATAACCCGTCGTTTTGGCTCCGGCCATGCCTTGTGCCACGCAGACTAGGGCAAGCGCAATGCTGGTCGAGTCAGTCTAAGTTTGTTGGTCGCGTTATCATCACCCTCTAGCAATTGAACTTTTGCATTGTTGAAGTGTTTGTGACAGGTGCCTAATACTTCTTGAGTACACTACCAGCAGTCACAGGGGCAATTGAGCAGATGAAAATCTCTCTACACCAGACAGGCTACATGTGCTGTTGCCTGATTTACTGTGCTCTCAAATTGATGGTTGGGTCTCTCTGTTGCAGGTACATGTACTGGACAGACTGGGGAGAGGTGCCCAAGATTGAGCGAGCTGATCTGGACGGTACCGAGCGTGTGGTTCTGGTCAACACTTCCCTGGGCTGGCCCAACGGGTTGGCACTGGACTACGATGAAAGAAAGATCTACTGGGGAGACGCCAAGACCGATAAAATTGAGGTTGGTTAAACTATGCAATATATTATTAACGCGACAATCTATTTGTCTGCCCGATCTGTTTGCACTGTGGGGTGCACACACACGTGGTGCTGACCTGAATGTTCGCACCGTGGGCTCATGGTGTAGGGCGAGCAGTAGGATGTCTGTAACTAACCTCTTCAAAGGCTGGGGTCCTGCTGAGTTTATGCCTGCCACACACTGGGTTGGCTAAGTGTACAACACGGCCCCCCCACCACGGGGGTCACTGGGTTAAAGGTCAGGGACGTTGGGATGCCACGTTCCATTTCCCCTGACACAGTGTCACACCACATGCATAAATCGGGCCACACCACGCGCGGCTGATCTCATGGTGATAATTACCGCTGGCTATTGCTGGTTGCCTACAATCCTCTTTCCATCCCTTATCGCACGTCCGACCCTTTGCTGCACTGATGATGGGTGGCATTGCGTTGGTGCCGGTTGATGGCGGAGAGTCAACTGATAATCCTGACAGAGAATGCCGGCTTGTTCTGCGGCGGCGGCGGGGGGGGGTGGGGGGGGGGGGCCTTTTGTGACAGCATTTATCTGGCAGCCTGCAGCAGGCAAGGCCCCCTGCCGAGAGCGCCGCAAAGAGCGGCTTTAGCACTCCTCAGTCGCTACAGCGCGCTGACGCCGGGGAGCTGGCAGCATCACAGCAACCGCCGCCCCGCCCCACCCCAGCCTGACATGTTTCCCAATCGGCGACGTGCCCAGAATAAGGACCCCAGATTTATCCGCTGGGAGAAGAAGCAATAGGCTGCTCACAGCGTTGCCTGGCACATATGGACGCATTTGAAGGGCACTGAAATGCCTGTCGTTGGTACACTCGAGGCCGTATGACTGTTTACTGGTATGCCTGCATGTCAGGCTAGCAATAAATTGTTTGTTGATCGTGATTATGCTCTTGGCAGCCAGACGATAAGTTATTGTGTGAAATGAATTTCTTTGAATCCTTAAGAGCAACTTTAACCTCAAGCTCAGGAAAAAAAGTTGTAATGAAACACAGATGCAACTCCATAGGGGTAAGGTTGCAAAGAATATGGCCCACTCTTACTTTGACACCTGCCAATCAAAACAGTGCTGCATTGGTATACCCAATACTGGTAATCTTACACTGCGCCTGTCAATTGCGACTGTTTAATTTCCCCCTTGCTTGGAACCCAGGCTGTGAGACCTACATCAAAGACATGCAATTCTCCAAACCCTAGTCGGAACATTTTGGCACTTTAAGGGGTGTTGACAGTGGAGCCAGCAACGGGGTTAGAACCCTGCTGACCAGTTAGGTTAAGTACAGATGTAAAGGCACAGAGGGGGTTAGGCTTGCTTTTTTTCTCTTTGACTTAGAAACTCACCATTTCCTTCTACGGGCCTCCAACCTTCGCTCCACTGACATATGGAAATGACTGTTTTCAAAGCAGACATTTTGGAGAACACCCCCCTCCCCCCACCCCGTGCATTTTTCAACTGGCGGAGAGGAAACTGCGGTTGACATCCTCACGCATATCATCCTGTTGCCATGTTTTTTTTTTATTTTTTTATGCAGTTTCATTTTTTTCTTCTCTCTCCTTGCAGTTGTGTCCCACCTGCCCCTTTTCCTTTCGAAAGTGTGGGATTAGCGTTGCCCTGGATAGGAGAGAGCCTGTGGCCAGAGTGGCGGTAGGGTGAAGGGGGGTTGGGGGTAGAGAGGGCAGCCTGGGTTTGCTCACTTAGGTTTGGAGCAGAACTGGGTTTTGCGGCTGGAGCCCACATCTGGTTCCGATTGTGGCCTCCACTCCAGCTGTGGTCTCCTCTGTTTAGAATAGCCCCAGAGTTTGAAACCCACACCACACTGTGGTCATAACTCCCAAACCAGCAGAGACCTTTTGGCTGAGGCCATCTCGCCGAGGATGGAAACTTACTTTTATATTTATATACTCTGTGTGTGTGTGTGTGTGTGTGTGTGTGTGTGTGTGTGTGTGTGTGTGTGTGTGTGTGTGTGTGTGTGTGTGTGTGTGTGTGTGTGTGTGTGTGTGTGTGTGTGTGTGTGTGTGTGTGTGTGTGTGTGTGTGTGTGTGTGTGTGTGTGTGTGGAAATGAGTGAGAGAGTGCTAGAGAAGATGCAAATAAAGTCCCGCAACCCATGTGGGTTTATTTTGGGCAAAGCATTCTATTTGCCTTGTTTGTCGATCAAGCAGTGGATTAAAAGCCAATTCAAACTTTGTTTACCCTTTATATTTGAATGATTGGTCACCCCCGTTATCTGTGTTAGGTGTCATTTTTGATTATTTTCATTTGACAAAATCTTTACAGGTACAATTAGGAATTTGGCCCTAATTAATGCTTCGCTGTATAATTATTTACGTACTCTGAATTACATATTCCACATGCATTGAACAGAGATGTGAGAGTAGTGAAAGAGGCCACATTTCTGCTCCATTTGGCTGTGGTTAAGCTCAGTCTTTGCTTAACACTCTGGCCTCCTTTTTACCTGAATTTATGGATACGTTCTTCCACAGCTTTATTATGTTGCTCTTCTTTTTGTGCTTGTTACAATAAACAGAACACCCGTCGAAGGTAAAGCCAAGGCTGAAGTATACTCTGGCTGAGCGCATATCCTATTGGTCATTTGCTTAACATCTGCTAAGGAAGTGATTTCATTTAGTTGGAGGTGCTGGCTGGGATGATTGTATTTTTCTTCTTTAGATTAATCATTTATTCTAATGAGTGCTCTCTCTTTGAATTCGGCCCATTTATTTTCTCTCTGAGGTCACAAAGTAGATTTAGCCTAGCATACTGGTTGGAAGGCTTCTCAAGACGGTTCTAATTTAAGCCCTTTCAGGCTTTTGGTTATATTATACGTATCAGTGAGACTGAAGTAAACTCTGCCTCAGCTATCATTGTGGTGTGACAGTCCATTGTGCATGTTTGCTTTATACACTTTCACATGAGCCACCCTCCCAAACATATACACACAGATTCTTTCGCTCTGTTTCTAGAAGAGAGATGTCAGAGTTGCTCCATCTCAAGCAGAGGAAATGTGGCAGCCATATGGGCCGTTGTTTGTTTGCTCCGGCTGCTGCTTTTAATTAGCAATGCTGAGATGTAATGCCAGGTTGCGTGTGTGCGTGTGTGCGCGCGCGTGCGTGTGTGTGTGTGTGTGCTTGTGTGCGTGTGTGCGTGTGTGCGTGTGTGTATCAGGCAGGCACAATGTGGAAAGTCAATCAGTTAGCAGCACTGTTTGACTGACTTCAAGTCAACACCATCCCGTCTTCCACATCCACACACAAAACTGGCTGAGGCACCAAGTAATTGGGGGGAAAATGCTGTTTTAGGCATCCAATTGAGGACCAAATCATTTAAGTTTTTTTCTTTTTAGACAATTTTCGTATATTGCAAGCTTATATCTCAGACTATATTAAACACGATTGTTACCAGAAGCCTGCTCAAATTCTAGAACCAATACTCTGGGAACAGACAGTGCACTGCGCTTTTGGTTTAGGGCTAGGCTTAAACTGTGACTTTCTTAGTGTGGGAAACAATGGAAAACCTTCTTACAGTTCTGGGGGTAAACAACACATCGCTCAGGTGCATAATGGTGCAAAAACTAGGTTGAAAATCTGGAAATGGAAGCATTATTTCATCGAGCTCGACCACTTTTTTGTTACCGTTACTCTTGTCATCCACCTGAGTTTTTAAGTGGAAGTGTTCCTTTAGCTCATCCTTCTTCTTCCCCCATCTTGTCTCTCCGTCTTCACCCGTTGCCTGTCTCTCAGGTCATGGACATGGATGGTAGTGGCCGTCGTATTCTGGTGGAAGACAAGCTGCCTCACATCTTTGGCTTCACCCTGCTGGGGGACTTCATCTACTGGACGGACTGGCAGCGGCGGAGCATCGAACGCGTCCACAAACGCACGGCCGACAGGGAGATCATCATCGACCAGCTTCCTGACCTCATGGGCCTCAAGGCCACCTATGTGCACGAGACCTTTGGTAAGAACAACCCCATAGCAGACTCTTATGCGAGCCTGCTTAACAACCTTAACAGGACCCGCATAGTAATGCCAGGACTGGATAGATCTTTCCTCAACAATGTAGATGTAATGTTAACACATAATGATGTATATTTCCATCAGCCAAATCATTGACAGACATCGAGCAATTTAGACACATAATTATGTTTGTTCTGTTGCATTGATTGTCGACCAGTATTTGTTTTGTTGAAATGTACAATGGAACACATTTTTCATTATTTGTGAGCTCTAAAAGGAACAAGAAAAATGAGATGAATTTCCATTGCATCCTCCTGGCATTTCAACACCCTCACTAAGGCTTCTGAATCCTAATGGTGCATTGGCTGTCTGTTGGTGAAATAAGGGCTGATATCTGCAGACGGTACAGCCAAGGCTGCCTGGGAAATGGGGATAACGCCACATTAATATTTAAACACTTCACCTCAGCTGATGCAGTCTGAATCCACACAGTTTGTTCCTCTCCTATCCTTTGCCTCTGAGAGAGTGATTAAGAGAGTTGGAGGAAAAAAATCTGTTTTTTTTTCTCCTCTCTTCCACATCTCTCCCCCTCTCCACCCCCCAAGGTACGAACCCCTGTGCAGAGAACAACGGTGGCTGTAGCCACCTGTGCTTGTACAAGCCCCTGGGCGTGCAGTGCGCCTGCCCCATCGGCCTGGAGCTCATAGCTGACATGAGCACCTGTATCGTCCCGGAGGCCTTCCTGCTCTTCTCCCGCCACACAGACATCCGTCGCATCTCCCTGGAGACCAACAACAACAACGTTGCCATCCCACTCACCGGCGTCAAAGAGGCCTCTGCCCTGGACTTTGACGTCACCGACAACCGCATCTACTGGACGGATATCACACTCAAGGTTAGGATGCGGGATGGGGAAACAAGGGTGGGGGATCGAGGGGGAAGTGTGTGTGTGTGTGTGTGTGTGTGTGTGTGTGTGTGTGTGTGTGTGTGTGTGTGTTGAGGCTTTCCACCACAGTTCTTCCTGGTTGGCTCACCGCCCACAGCATGGCTCAATAATGGGCTCCCGTGAGACACCAGCTTTGAAATAATTGATGTCTGATTTTTCTCTCTCTCTCTCTCTGCCTATTGCTGCTCCCCATTCCCCACCACCACCACCACCACCACCATCTCCTCCCTCTCGTTGTTTTAGCTGAGGGAGATAATTATGTTTTAAAATCCCATGAATATATCATTGATGTAGATGCGCCTGGTGTTTAGAAATGGGGTGAAACTAGGTAGGGGGATGTTATCAAAGTAAGGTTTTTTTAAACAATAAACGATAGTGGAACGATAGTGTTAGACTACCTAATAAGATGCCTCTGGATCATCAGGTGCTGTGAGCTGTATCCAATCATGGGCAGACCCCCAGAGCCTTCCTAACCTTTCTTACTCTTCATTATCCAGCTTATTCAAAAACAACCATTAGAAATATTATTATTACTGTTGCATAGTACAGTAAATGATCACTGACACGAATGGATCTGTTCAGACAGCATGCACTCCTCAGATTTACGCACAGTTACACAAACACACACAGTTTCTGGTTCTGCTAATGACAACCCCTATCCACTTTAGAGTTGTTGTTTTTTCTACGGTACCTCAGTCTGCCCTGTAGGACCCATAAAGATCTGAGCCCGCTTATAGGATCCCCATTTACCTCTGCCTATCTATGCGCTTGGGCTTTAGGGAAACAGAGTGTTCTGGAGGCAGAGAGATGGTTGATTTGTGGGAGGTAAGGGTTTTTCGGTGAAACATGGTAGACTTGTGTATGTCTGAGCAGGCATAAATAATTCAAAAAGCACAATATTCTACCTTTCCAGCCCAGCATGTCGGTGGAAATGAGCTGTGAGTCTTTTAGCAGGAACTGATGCTCTCTCTCTTATCTTATCCCCTTTCTCAGTGAAATGCATTTTTCGTTTACAACTTGGGATGCATTTGGTAAACAGTAGATGTCGATTAGACCCCCTTAAAATATATTGGAGGAGCTGAGTTTTTGTCTTGTGCTTCCTTTGAAATACAATATAATAAGCTCAATGTTCTTTCCCCCTCCTCTCTATTTCCAGACCATCAGTCGTGCCTTTATGAACGGCAGTGCTCTGGAGCATGTGGTGGAGTTTGGCCTGGACTACCCAGAGGGCATGGCTGTAGACTGGCTGGGCAAGAACCTGTACTGGGCCGACACCGGAACCAACCGTATTGAGGTGGCCAAGCTGGACGGACAGCACCGGCAGGTTCTGGTGTGGAAGGACCTGGACAGCCCGCGGGCCCTTGCTCTAGACCCAGCTGAGGGGTATGTTCTTAGCCTATTGCAGGGCCCTGCCATTCTTAGTATTGCGGACAAAACGGGACAGAATCACGAAAGAGCAATATTAAGCCATAAACCACACAGTAAAATGGAAAGCCAAAGAATATTGAGAAAAGTGTACCAAAATTAAAGGAAATGTCTGCCATTACTTGGCATATTTGAATCTAATATTGTCTAAACATTTTTTTATATGTGAACGCTAAATTTAAAAGTCTTGATCATGGTACTTCTTCCATTTAAATCTGGTTGTCCGTTCAGAGACGATAACAATAAATGTAGAAATACAATGCAGGGAAAAGTCTGAACAGATTTTGTGAAATTATGTATTTTGCCATAGAACCCTATTATCGCTTGTGATACGGATGTTGGTGTATTATTTTGTGACCATTTCATATTTTATTACTATTATTAAGTGAAATTAATTTGAGACGTGATGGATGATGTTGTCTTGCTTCACTAACTTAGCCGAAGCTTAGCCTCAGATAATTGAACACATAGGAAAACGGACATTTGTAGGCCTTTTGTAGCACATGGGGAAATCATTTGACTAGTCTTTCCAACTACGTTTTTATACAGTCTACCTGATGTATTAAAAGCATAGGGCTTCGATCATAAATACTCACCACCAACCATTCTCGCTTCACAATCACTATAATTTTATTCTTGCTGTCTCATATTGCTTCCCATCTCACGCATTTTCTTTATTATTTGGTGTATGATTGATTAAGAGTTTACTGAAATGTGTGGTTTATCATCGGCATTTTCCAGCTGAATGTTCTTTTCAAATCTAGTTTTAAAGCAAAAAAATACCTCCCTATGCACAACTGCAAAGCATTAGGCTTTTTTTTTGTCTGCAATCCAGAAGTATGGTGGTAGTTCTTCTGTATCAAGTTCTCTTGAATTTAATCAGGCTCCTTTTCCAGCTCTGTGCCTCTCTGTCCCCATTTTTGAGGTGTAAGGCTTTATCTAATATATTACTCTTGACTGCCAGGGTTTCATATGTGAAACCCATAAAGAAGTCTTGGGGCAGTTGGATCCAAGCCTCGTAGCGTTCAGTGTGGGAAAGAGAGTAAAAAGATATATCCATTTCTTCTGTTTTATTCCCATCTCCTGCAGATTCATGTATTGGACGGAGTGGGGAGGAAAGCCTAAAATCGACCGGTCAGCCATGGATGGAACTGGCCGAATAACCCTGGTCCCCAACGTGGGCCGAGCAAACGGACTCACCATCGACTATGCAGAACGCCGTCTCTATTGGACAGACTTGGACACAACACTAATTGAGTCTTCCAATATGCTAGGTGACAATTGCCTTTTTATTCATGTTGATATGGCTGTATAATAAATATTGTGCTCCTTGCTATTATTTATCTCTGTCGATATATGTAGAACTAACAGCAACTGGAATAGGTCAGACTGGTCACTCGTAAGGTTACGATAACATCCAGATTGATAATACAGTAAGATCCCGATTGATCAAACATTTGAATAAGTGTATTCAAGAGCCTTCCATTGTGCAGCTTTGAACGTAAAGGAACACGCTGTGATTGTGCCAAGGGATGACCAAAGGATGAGCCTGGTTCCTGCCATCTACCCCCCACGCCCTTTACATTGGATCGCTTGCATTTCACTTAATCAGAAACCAATGAAGCCATGTGGCTGTTTATCTATTTCTGTCTCTATGAATAATGTGCGTGTGCGTGTGCCTATAGGAGCTTTATGTAGATATCAGATGACAAAAGTGGAATATGTTCCCAATTAACTTGTCATGCCTGCCCGCGTCTATATTTGGGGGAGGGACGGAGTAAAGGGAGACTTCAAAGCGGCTTTAAAGGGCCTGTGCTGAAACAAAAGCTGGTTTGCGCTAATGCTCTTGAAGTTTTGTCCTGAGATGTACTCCCTCGCTGAGGGACGTAAACCAGGCCTGAAAATTCCTCACAGAAAAACGCAAAAAATTACACTGCTATTAGGCCGTGGCTGAGCATACTCTTGTACAGTTCTTGCAGTACCAATTTTGTGTGCGGAGAAAATAGCCTCAGCCTTGGCACACGATTGTCTGCACAAACACCAAAAAGCATTGCCATCGCAAGGCAGATGCTTGCTGTGCAAGGATGTGTCTCCAGCTCTCTCACTCTCCTTTCTATTTTTTACTCTTTCAAGCTAATTATCGTCTTGTCCTCTGTGTTCTTTTCTCAGGCCTGGAGCGCGAGGTCATTGCGGACGACCTGCCCCATCCCTTCGGCTTGACACAGTACCAGGATTACATCTACTGGACGGACTGGAGCCAGCGCAGCATCGAGAGGGCCAACAAGACCAGCGGGCAGAACCGCACCATCATCCAGGGCCACTTGGACTACGTGATGGACATCCTGGTGTTCCACTCGTCGCGGCAGGGAGGCTGGAACGCCTGCGCCTCCACCAACGGCCACTGCTCCCACCTCTGTCTGGCCGTGCCTGTCAGCAGCTTTGTCTGCGGCTGCCCTGCACACTTCTCCCTCAACTACGACAACAAGACCTGCAGTGGTGAGGGAAATTAGGCGAGGAAGCAAAACAATCTCGCTTGTGCACATGCATGCATGCACTTGCGGCGGGAAAAACAGCAAGGATTTCAAACATCTCATATATTTCAATGTTGTTGTCAACGCATAGCTATAAAAGGCCAGTTTTCGTATGCCATTTCAGCCACTATCTCACCATAAGTAGTCTCACATGAGGATAAAGGGAGGCTATAGGGCACAACAGGCCAAGCCTAGCAGTCAGCCAGTCATACAAAGCTCCCAGATTGAAAGCAGTTGTTTCTTGTGAGTATGAGAATGAGCAGCGGGTATTTTCTTTTTAAAGCTCTTGCGGTTCGCTCCTCTGTTGCCAACTTGGCACAGGCCTGGAAACTGAAGCCCAGTTTAAGGCTGGTTCCCTCCATCTCTGTTTGACATAGTAAAAACAGTTTTTTTTTTTTTATTTTTTTTTTTTATATATATAATCGCCCTGAGGCTCCCTTGGGGGAGCTGGGCTTAGCTGTGTGCGTGTGCTTGTGTGTAGGGGGGTAATAACAGGCCTCTGCCCATTTAGGAGCTTTGGCAACATATCTGATAGCCTCTGTCCCTTATTGTTTAGTTTAAACGCTGTAATGGAGGCTAGCTTTCTTATGTTAAACACAGGGGTTGGGAAATTGTTTGTTGGTCTCTTGAAAGGTACTTGTGCTCTAATTGAAGAATGTTTTTTGTGGCAAACAAACATATCCAGCAGTGATTGCTAACGACTGATAACGACCAAGAGTTTGGAAACTCTTAAT
This sequence comes from Aplochiton taeniatus, assembly GCA_017639675.1. Taxonomy (NCBI): domain Eukaryota; kingdom Metazoa; phylum Chordata; class Actinopteri; order Galaxiiformes; family Galaxiidae; genus Aplochiton; species Aplochiton taeniatus. Next base: position 9,520,800 of record CM030172.1, read on the forward strand.
AGCCCACTGAGGGCTAATTATGTGGTTATGGCTGCATGCACAGCTAGTGTGGTCAACCTGTTGTGTTGACCACCCACCCTGTGGTAGAAAAACTACATTTTTTTCCTTTCTTTCTCCTCTCCTCTCTCTCAATCTCTCGTTTGCAGCCCCTACTTCCTTCTTACTGTTCAGCCAGAAGACTGCCATCAACCGCATGGTGATCGACGAGCAGCAGAGTCCAGACATCATCCTGCCCATCCACAGCCTGAGGAACGTGCGGGCCATCGACTACGACCCGCTGGATAAGCAGCTCTACTGGATCGACTCCAAGCAGAACGTCATCCGCCGAGCACAGGAAGACGGCAACCAGGTAAACACAGCCTGTCTTCTTTGCCGTATGCCCAAAAAGGACAGAGAAGCCTATCAACAAGGCGTTGGGTTCGTTCCTTTTCTTTCCAAAGTTTGACGGACATCCACTCCCTCCTGTCTCCTCAGAGTATGACCGTAGTGTCCAGCTCGGTGGGCGGGCCCAACGTTGGCCTGCAGCCCTTCGACCTCAGCATCGACATTTACAGCCGCTTCATCTACTGGACCAGCGAGGTCACCAACGTGATCAACGTGACCCGCACGGACGGCAGCCGGGTGGGAGTGGTGCTGCGGGGGGAGCACGACAAGCCCAGGGCCATCGTCGTCAACCCAGAGAGAGGGTGAGTGCCGCCACACGCAGCGCTCCCAATGCCAGCAACACGGAATGCACGCTCAGCGTTTACACTGTCGCACGAGGAAGACATTCTTAGGACATCATTCTTCTGGTTTCGATGCCAACGGCTAAACGTGTGCATGTTGCCTCTGTCAGGGGACTGATTTATGGCTGCGGAGAAAGGTGTGTTTCATTGCCGTGTCAGTTATGATAGCGAACACAAACTTGGGAACAAACTGTTTCCTCTTCTTTTGCAAAATGAGCTATTAGGATCCTGTTATACTGCAGGGTTACCCTAACCGTAAACCTTTTACTGAGATCGACTAAATTGATACCTTTCTTATCTTCCCCTCCACCCATGCAGGGTTAATGAATACTTGTTTCTTTGAGTCCAAAATATCCTTCTTCCACTGTGCATGAAAGCAACTGAACAGTGACAATGTCTGTTTCGAATTGATCTGCAATTTGCCCTTCTCCAGTCTTTTATTCCTGTTCATTAATCTTCTAAGTCCATCTCTACTGCCATGGCTGAGAAACTTGTCTTGCACTTAAATTGTGGGGCTTCTTCTGTCTCAGCGTCAAACAATAACCCCTAAGTCATTGTGTTGTCTCACAAAACAAATCTGCTGATGTTTTGGCTCCTCGTGGCCCAGATGAATAAACTTCCATAAGGGTGATGGGCACCTTTTTCTAAGTGACTCAAACCTGTTTATCTGAAGGGCACATATATGAGAAAGTCTATGCTGTTTTTACTATTTGTCTTGTACATAGAATGTCTCAACAAGGCGCTATATAGTAGCCAATGTTGATGTTGGTTGAATGATGATTTCATGCCATGATAGTAATATCCTTTGTGTATCTCTTTCTGTGTCTCCTCATGCAGGTACATGTACTTCACTAACCTACTAGAGCGTTCCCCTAAGATCGAGCGGGCAGCTCTGGATGGTACAGAGCGTGAGGTGCTGTTCCTCAGTGGCCTCGGCAAACCGGTCGCCCTGGCCATTGACAACGAAATGGGAAAGCTCTTTTGGGTGGACTCCGACTTGCGGCGCATCGAGAGCAGTGACCTATCTGGTGAGTCCACCACGTACAGTTGAAAACACTGAGTAGTTTAGTGCTTTAGTTTGAGTTTTCGACCCATTATATAGCCACTCCAGAACTTTATATTACGTGATATACTGTGAACTGTAAATTTAAAATTGTTGGTTTCCTTTGGCTAAGTTCACATGGGCTGTGGAAAGAAATAATGAATATATTCACTGTGTCTTTTCGTAGTTTATAATGTAACCAACGTATATTTATGGGTTGAATCAAGTTTTGCAGTAGAGCGCTTAGTGCTTTATGGCCACACATATTATGAGAATAACATATATTGTAAAAGGCAGTGTTTGCTTAAGCTTTTTTAGGGCACCACCTCAATGATTTCTTTGTGCTCCGTTCTTGTGGTCCGGGGGAAATGTCCGCTGTAGCCGACATAAATCTATGTAGGGGGTTTGACACCATAAAGGGGGAAGCGGGGAGCAAATGTGCGAACCACGGCAGAGAGCAAGGCCACGTCTTTGAGGACACGGGGGAGCATTGTGCCTGGCGAGGAAAACTTGGCCCAGAGCCCCGTGCTCAGCACATTCCGACGATTCTCTGGTGCCCCACGCAGGCCGAAAGGAATGCGAACCATCTGTACGAGCCTTGGGAAAGGGGGGAGGCAAAACGAGCTAGAGTGTGGGGGCTGCAAAGCAAACACTGACTGCTGCACCGTCAGGACAGGAGGATTCCTCATCAGGCCATTTGTTCTTTTATTTGCCGTTTGAGAACTCGTTTTGCGTGTGTTGTCACTTATCATTAAGAGACAAATTCCCTTCTCTCGGGTCCAATTACGACGTTCTGCGAGTGAGTCCCACTGACATACAGTTGTCTCATTCTGTCTTTTTTTCTGTGTGTATGCTCAACATTTCAATGTTGTCTTGTGTGCCGGTTTCCCTGTGCCACCACCTCCCTACCACTCCCCCCCTCCTCACTCCTCAGTTTACTGCCCGTTTTGTTCCCTTGGTTCCTGACCCTTTGGCCCTACGACCGTTTTCTCCCTGACCCCTCTTTTCAGGAGCCAATCGGATTGTGATCGAGGACTCCAACATTCTGCAGCCCGTGGGGCTGACCGTCTTCGGGAACCACCTGTACTGGATCGACCGGCAGCAGCAGATGATCGAGCGCATCGACAAGACCACGCGGAAGGGACGCACCAAGATCCAGGCCCGCATCGCCTCCCTGAGCGACATCCACGCCGTGCACGAGCTGGACATGATCGAATACAGTGAGCGTCCCCTCTCCATGGCACGGTCCCACCTGTTTGTCTGGCCTGTTTCAGAGGCTGACCTCCCTCTGTCTCTGTCTCTGTCAACGTCCACAGGCAAACACCCTTGCACCTGGGACAACGGTGGCTGTTCACACATATGCATTGTCAAGGAGGATGGAACCACACGCTGTTCCTGCCCTGTCCACCTAGTGCTGCTGAAGGACGAGCTCTCCTGTGGAGGTAGGCCCCGTCAAGCACAGGCCCGGTTTATCCCAAGAATTATGTCTGTCTGCCAGCTTATTTTGACCCCCTGTTCCATGCTGTGAATCCATGAAAGGAGGATGTCCTGCTTATCCTGCCACGTTCCTCTCTGTCCTTTAGAGCCGCCAACGTGCTCCCCGGATAAGTTCTCCTGTGCCACCGGTGAGACGGTGTGCATCCCACAGGCGTGGCGCTGCGATGGCGTCCCCGAGTGTGACGACAGCAGCGACGAAGAAAACTGCCCCGTGTGCTCGGACACGGAGTTCCAGTGTGACAACCGGCAGTGTGTCGACCTGAGTCTGCGCTGCGACGGGGAGTTCAACTGCCAGGACCACTCTGACGAGAACAAGTGTGGTGGCGATGCGCGGAGAGGTAAACAGAGACCACTTGGTTTATTCCAACAGTTGAATTGAAATCCAATTGGCAGGCCTTTTTTACCTCCCATGTGCTTTCGCTCAATAAATTCTATAAACTCTTCTGACCATATGACAGTAAAGAAAATATTGGCCAACTTTTTTAGCTTAGTAATTGGCCAGAGCTATAGCTGTAACAACCAACACTGTTATTTCAAAATGAGAATATGCTCTGACACTGCTCCAAGCAGCTGTCAATGTTTACCAAATGTTTTTGTTTTAATATGTACAATACTTGGCTCCATGTAAACTCAGCCTTCCATACCTCATAAAGAAATCATCTGCCATTTGCATGGGCTTGAAACCGACCTCACTGACCTTAAAAGCCTTGCACGCATTATGAACCTAACATAGCCTGTCATTATTTGCACTCAGCTCGCTGCCCTCCAGACCAGTTCAGCTGCTCCAATGGCCTTTGCATTGGAAAACACAAGAAGTGTGACCACAACATGGACTGCACTGACAACTCTGACGAGATCGGCTGCTGTAAGTCAACGCTCTCGTGTGTCTGTTAGACCTTCCCCTTTCTGTAAGCTGAAACAAAGAGCTGATCCGTGGTGCATTCCCTCTCTTCTCACAGATTCCACAGAGGAGCCGTCAGCCCAACCCTCCAACACCATCGGCTCCATCGTCGGTGTGGTCATGGCGCTGTTTGTTGTCGGGGCGGTGTACTTTGTGTGCCAGCGCGTGCTCTGCCCTCAGATGAAAGATGACGAGGAGACGGTCACCAGTGACTTTGTGGTGCACGGGCCCGCCTCCGTACCGCTGGGATATGTTTCTCACCCCAGCTCCCTCTCTGGGTCACTTCCAGGTATTGGAACGCACGATATTGCTGGGTGTGTGTGTGTGTGTGTGTGTGTGTGTGTGTGTGTGTGTGTGTGTGTGTGTGTGTGTGTGTGTGTGTGTGTGTGTGTGTGTGTGTGTGTGTGTGTGTGTGTGTGTGTGTGTGTGTGTGTGTGGGGGGGGGGGGTGATGATGATGATGATGATGATGAGGTGAGTGAAATATACAATTGAAGATATAGCAAATAAGATCAATGTTCTACATCAACTTTGCCCCATTATATGTTCCCCTCATCTCGTCAACAGGCATGTCACGAGGAAAGTCTGTGATTGGCTCTCTTAGCATCATGGGTGGGAGCAGTGGCCCTCCTTATGACCGTGCCCACGTTACAGGAGCCTCCTCCAGCAGCTCCTCCAGCACTAAGGGCACGTATTTCCCTCCGGTAAGAGAGATAGAGAGAGAGACACACACACACACACACCACAGCGGTATTTTCAGTATCTCACACGGCATCACACACACTCTACTCACTTGTCTAACTGCACAGCTGTATTATTTAGAACTGACCTACTATCCCTTGAGACCTTCTCTGTATCAAACTGTGGCAAACACTGGGTGCATGGACAAATGTGTCCCGCATACGATTCATTCCCACCAATACTAACCACTAAAACTAAACTGCCATAGTAAAAAGGAGCATTTTTTATATGCTCCCCTAATTATTTTCTAAATTGGACCCATTGAACCAATCTTGAGCCATTATCATTAGGTCATAACTTTACTACAGAGATTGTTTCAAAGAAATCTCAGGCTTTCCTGGAAAAAAGCAGTCAATTACCATGTAAAACTGTGTTGCGTGCGAAGATAAACTAATTGCCCTGAATTTAAATTATATTGCTCAGGATATTATTTTGAAAGTTTCTTTCCACGCAATTTAGAAAATAATGAGTTGCGTAAATGATATTTTTGTACGTATTTCTCTCTTTCCTTCTCTAGATCCTGAATCCACCCCCATCTCCTGCCACAGTTCGCTCCCAATACACCATGGAGTTTGGATACTCATCCAACAGTCCCTCCACCCATCGCTCTTACAGGTAAGGTCCACATGTTCGCCGAGACAAGCTACCAGCCATTGTTGCTGCATTAGCTGTAAAAAAAAAAAAAAATACCCAACTTAGAATAGCTTCTTCTAAGGAACATTTGCAATCAGATTGTTAGAAAATATACAAAACCATGACCAAACTCTCATTAAGCCATGACGTGCTGTATTTTGAGCGGGTTCTCAGTGATAATTGTGAAACCAATAAGGGAACATCAGTGTGCCATGTATATTTAACAAAATACCGAAGGAAAATCTCTGGTTTGGAAATAGTGGAAAAATAATCAAACTTTGTGATTGCTGGCTGTTGAGCACATTGGCAACGCAATGCAAGCACATGCTAACACTTACCAATCCCCCTCTGTAGACGGGCCCACATTGAAATATGCTTGGTTTCTTTTGTTTACTACTTTTCTGTGCATTTGGAAAGGCACAGCCTTGTTTGATTTGACGGTTAGTAGATTTGTCTGGGGTTCAGAACTGTAGCTTTTTTTTTTCTTCAATCTTATTTGATTAAATGTTTATTTACATAGAAGACATGTTCTTGAATGCCTAGGGAATGCTGATTTCCCAAAGATGGGAAACATGGAAAACAACAGTAACTGCTACCCATTACTTTTTGGCATCAGCAAGGTAGTGCCAGTCAAGAATGCTTATTTGATCTTGCTGTTTTTTGTCTTTCTTTTTTTCTCTCCAGTTACCGACCCTACACCTACCGCCACTTTGCCCCTCCCACCACCCCATGCAGCACAGATGTGTGTGATAGCGACTACACACCAGGACGCCGTGTCCCACCCAAATCTAGCGCTGCCGCCGTCGCCAAGGGCTACATTAGCGACCTCAACTATGACTCCGAGCCATTCCCCCCTCCCCCGACACCCCGTAGCCAGTACCTCTCAGCCGAGGAGAACTGTGAGAGCTGCCCCCCATCTCCGTACACCGAGCGCAGCTACTCCCACCATCTCTATCCCCCGCCCCCCTCGCCCTGCACGGACTCCTCCTGAGCCTAGCCCCAAAGCCACAGACCCACTCTCTCTCACACAATGGCTCTGCCCCGTCACTGTAAATACCAATTGTGCATATTATGAGTCTAAGAATGGGAAAGACAGACTGATGTTTAAGAGGAGAGGTGGGACGTTCAAGGGGCTGGGCACTTGTACAGTACAAAAAAATATGGAGGAAAAAAAGAGAAAATGAGAGCTTGGTATAAAGCCGCAGAACATTTGTACATTGAAAGAAAAAGCATATTTATATATTTTCTATACAGCGTTTACTGGTAATGCCATAGAGGTTTGTATTAAGAAATTTGTAAATTTTTTAAGAAAAAGTTTTATTAAAATCATCACAAATATAACAAGTTGCCTTAATCCAGGAGATGAAAAAAACGTATTTACATGGCTGAAGGACACTAAAGCACATGGGAGTGGATTGTGAGAAGATAACAATCTGATGCCAAATATGAAAAACACTCATTTGCTCAACAACACTAGTAAGGGAGAGGATGGATCGGGGAAAGAGAAAGGGCGCCCCCTGGATTATACTTACAGGTGCTGCACCGTGCAGCTCTCTAGCTTGGGAAGCCATTTTGTCAGTACTGGATCATTGATTCCTATGGTTACCCCATAAACTGGGTTAGTAGAGGCTGGAAAACCCTTTTGAGTTGCAAAGTGGTACTGCATAATTTTACCTCTTTTTCATTTAAAGTGATGATTGTTGGAACTTGGCTGTATTTCTTTTTACCAGGATGTTGTAAATGTGAGCCTTTTGCTGGACTGCAGATTCAAGCTTTTGGCATAGTAGTCTCATGTAGAGCAATAACACTAAGGCACATATGATACTGATTTATTTTTCTCCCATCGATAATGCTCTGTTGTCCCATTGGATCAGAACACCTCCTTCTCGGCAAGTATTGTAAAAGCCGGTAGTTGTGAGTGGTCAAAACAAGAGCACAAAGAAAACGTGAGGTTGCAGATCAAACCTGCGGGGCTCACATCTACAATGCTCAAATGTCATACAGGCAAGATTGCCAAACAAGATGTTATATGCTATTTTATTTGTTTCTGTCTTTTTTGTTTTGTTTTTACATTATAATGCCTGACTGCAACTGTGGAGTACTCTGTCTGGCTCATTAACAGGGGTGTGTTCATCTCTCTCAACAACCTCCTTAAGCTTCTCTTTGGCCCCTTACTTGAGCTGGCAGGAATCAATGACCTTCACATCATGGATAAATTATTGTGCCTGAACAGACTGACTCACCAGACCAACAGATCATGCATTTCTTCTTTTTTTTTATTTTATTATTTTTTTTTTTTTAAGCAAACGAAAACCCAAGTAAATTCAGTGCCCACAAAATGCTATAGTATTTTTGTACCACATATGTAGATACCGTATTTATAAGCTATTAAGAAAATCCTTGTAAATCTATCCGTTTAAATCTTGCAGTACTTTCTTTCATTCCGACCTTTTTGTATATGCCTCATTATATTTTTCTACAAGGTGTCACTCCAAAAGTATGTCGACAATCTTAGACAGATCAGTCAAAACAAAGAACATATCCAGGTATTCCTGTACTTGTATTGAGAATTATCTGTACACACACTTCATATTTCAATCAAACATTGAAGGACTATTTGCCAAATCAGAATGCTTACAATCTGAGGCAGATTACCCGTTGCCTTCTCATAGAGTTCTTACGTGAACTAGAAACATTTGTTTTGGGAGTGAAGACAGAAGGGGGAAATCATAACTAGTTCAGTAGATCTCCATGAGGTGGCACCTATTGTATTGCCTTTATGCTTGTATCAACAATCTTTTTGTAAAACTGTTCTGTCTTTGTTTTGTCTTGTGATGTCTGGAAATATATTTCTCAATAATTCTATTGTTCGTGTCTTAGCAGTGTTTCAGATGAGAGGGACTGAATATGGAACTGATTTGATATTTGCTTTCTTTTCAAATTATGCCTTAGCAGTTTGTCATTGTAATATGTTTTTAAATGTTTAAAATGTTATAGTTCAAATACAAACAGGATCTCAGTTTTATCATATTTCTTTTAAAATAATTCACACAACTAAGAGGCCACACTTAACATTTTCTTGAACTCCAGGAAAAAGCACCAGCATGAATTTAATGACAATCTTGTATTGCCTTAGATCAGTCTAGATGTCCAAATTTCTCTTTTGGTATTCAAAGGGGAAGCTGCATTGTATGGAATTGCATGCTGAGATGGAATGTTCTATCCTTCAGTCAATCACAACAATTGAATGGCATCCCTTTTGCAAGCATCCAATTGTTTCTGCATTTTTGTGACACATATGGGCTGTCTTTCTTGTGGGGAGGCAAATATATCTGCAGATTTGGATGGAAATACTAAAACCAAACCATTTAACATATCTTGGAGCATATCGGATGTGTACAAACCTATACAACTGAAAGATTTCTGAATTTTGTTTTGTCAAATCCCAACTGTCATGAACTGGCTATGGTACAATTTTAATAAGCATTTTTCAGCCTCTTTCAACCTCTTCTGGGATTTTCTTACCCTGTACCCCCAGTCCCGAAATGGGTTTGGTATGTTTTCAATCTCTTAACTGCACTTTAAAGTATTTTGTTCATTACTGGTACAAAACCAATACAGCAGCAGCTGAATGGATTATGGTCATATTAAGATGATCGTTTTATTATAATATTTTTTTTTGTGCACACATTCGTATAAAAGAGTGAGAGTTTGATCTTGTGTGGTAAAGGGAATAGTACAATTCATGCATCAGAATATAATTTAGTAATCTAAAGGAATGTAATGACAGGAAAAAAACTCCAGTTTTCTGAGTCACTTGTCTTGGACAATGACAATTACATCAGCGTCATCTATTTCGTATAGACTTTTAAATGTTCTGGTCGTGTTTAATGTTGTTAGCAGTCTTGGTATATAAAATGATGTGTCACAGAAGGTTAAAGAAAGTTGCTGTGCCGCTATTGAAGATGTACTTTTCAGGATGGAATTGCTGAGGGTAAATCACAGAGCACTTTTGTCTCCATGTGTTTGGAGGTCTAAGGTGGGGAATAGGACATTTTGGTTTTTTAAATGTGTGGTTCATTTGTTTTGATACCATGGTGCTTTGCAACAATACATTCAAGGTGACCAACATTTGGTTAGTCATGTTCATTTAATTTCCACAAGCTATTTTGTACATTGAATTCTTCATGTAAAACAGTGTATAAGATGGACCTGTACAGCCCATTCAATACTACTAGAAGCTGTTGTAACAAATGAAATGTTGATTTTTTTAATAAAAGTGACTGAACTTTTATTTTCAATGGTGTCCATGTCTTACTGCCAATATTGTTCAATGATCATTGACTTATACTGACAAAGTAGGCCTAGATGTTTTCCATAGGTTTCTGTTTCCAAGCAACAAATTATGTCAAGGGCTGAAAGTACACACAGATAAGACAGTATAGCTTTCGATACACCCATCCATTTCTGTTTTTAACGAATCATGCGCCTTTTGTAAGGTCGAAAGGGAATCCAGAAAAGAAAGAATAGCCATCTGAGCTTTATTGATGCTTCATAGTCATACCTTGTAGATAAAACTTTTCCGCTTTAACAGTACGGTGATTTACCACATTAGCCAGCCCCATTTGTTATTCACCCCTGATTGAGGCATTCTAACCACGTGATCAACAGTGTTGCGGAAAAGGATTTGACATACTGGGGTAAGGAAATAAACATAATGTTATGGTTCATTATATTTGATATATTTCTTACTTGTCTTGATACCATCGCTACCGAAAGTGTAACACTTGTTCTCGAGGCAATGGTAATGTCACAAGAAGCCAGATTAAATGACAATGCGTTTTAATAATGGCATAACGCTACGTTAGCTGCCTAGCTAGCAATTTGGAATTTTTTCAAGCAGCCATGTCAGTCGAGTCAACATGAAAAAAATGAAAGTGAATGTATACATTTCTTTGAGCTTGCACGAGAGTAATGTTTTGATACTATATTATGAATGGAGTGTCATTAAATATACCCAAAAATATATGTATATATAGCTTTAATATGTTGGAGAGCGAGTTGGGTTTGCATCAGTTGGGAAATTCCGACTGTGTGCCTCTGCCGTGACGTAATTCTCAAATATGACAATAAAAACTAAAAACAAATGTAATAATTGCCCGTAATAATAAAGACCACAAGGTGACCATTAATGTAACTATATAAAGGTTAACTTTTTTTTCTAGTAGCAGAGATTGGCTGTTTTCCAATCAGGTCAGCATCGTTATTACTTTTAACATGGTCGTGCAACCAACCTATCGTACTTGTCTGATTATACTTTCTTGGTGGACTGAACTATAATGTTAGGCCAACATACTTAACTCATCAATACCAACTGTATTCTGTGAACTGGCAATATTGCAATGAGTGTAATCTGACAACTGTTGGATTAAATCAAATGTATACATTCGATGTGTATATGTACTTGATCTTCAGGATTAACAAAAGTGCTGAAAATGCAGAGCACAGCCAACTACCTGTGGCTCATATCAGACCTTTTGGGCCAGGGGGCCACTGCAAATGTGTACCGGGGCAGACACAAGGTAAGCCCCATGTTGAAATACAGAATTAAACTTACGCCATTATAAATTGTAATGCTTGCAAATGTTGTTTATAAGCAGGTTTTTCAAGCTAAGTGAACATCTTGGTAGCCAGTCACCCTTGTTGGGATGTTGACAGGTTGAGTTGTCAATTTGCCATCATCTTACCTGTGGAAATGTTAGACAGATTGTACCGCTAATACCTCCATGGAACTTGTTTATCTATCTGGTGTCAGCAAATCTCTCTTTATTTTAGCTCACATTCTAACCATTTCCGTCTGCATCTGGCCTCAGAAACATGTCGATGATATATTTGTGTAAATTAACAGTAAATTATTGTCTGGAAGGTGTGTCAGACTTTTGATTGTGCTTTTCAATATTCTCAGCTTGAGAAAAATCACATTCATTCCGACTTACTCAAATTGTGCTGCTATCTTGGTACTAAGGTTTACGTAGGCCTAAATGTTGAAAATTACTTTAGGGATATCTGCTTGAATCCGAAGAAGTATAATTAATTTAACAAAGGATAAAAAATGAATTTTTAGACTAATTTGCGGAAAGTGTTTTGGGACATTTGGATTTCTCTCATCCTGAACTCTGAAATTATTAAAATGCAACTTGTTAAAGTGTTTAAAAGGCTCTTATTGTTTGTATAATTTCAGCTACCAGTGAAATTATATTTCCAGAGATTACAAAAGCTTTATGCTTATGTAGACGCCATTTTGAGGACCTTTCTCTATTATCTTCCAAGTTATCTTCCCCTCTAGACACAGTCACTAAACACTATCTGCCCCCAGCATAGGATACAACTTTCCAGGTTCAAGTATAAATAGGGTATGATTGATAGCTACATGTGGCCTACGTTTTTTTAGGGGCAGAGGATCACCCAAGGCACACTTATCATCTCAAATGAGAAATCCTCCAATATCCTTTGGCATTTTTGCTTGTGTGATGGAAAAAAATCAAGCCTTTGTTTAAGGATTTGGCACAGTCTAGTTCTTTATTACGCTAAAGGGATCATTGAACTGAATGTAAAACTGAATTTTACATTATTACCATCCGTGTGCATATTTAGAAAAAGTTATAATTTGTTAGTTTAAAATATCCACCCTTAGATTGACTAGTCTACAACTGCACTGCTCAGTTCAAGAAGAAGGTGTATATTTTTTTACTGTAACTCTCAAGCAACAACAACTTTCAAAGCTAGTGCTTATCATGCCATTTGGCTGTACCCACCTCCCAAGGGAATTTCCCACAACTCGAGAGAAAGATCCATCCTAACTTTGAGGATAGGTCTCAACTTGAGAGTATGTTTGAAGAGTTTAATTCCAAAATTAGATGTCTCTTTTTCGGGACCAAACATTTCTCTGAAACTTGCCACCCAATATCTCCAAAAGTGATTTGATTTATGGTATTTTGTGACATAGGACTTCTGATAATAGTTACATATTTCAACATCACCAACCATAAGTTCATTTTTGAAGTCCAGGTAAACTTGTTTCAAGATCTCTAGATCTCTCACCAAACTCTTTGTATGTATTGTTTTGAAATCAACAGACTTTATTGGCCAATTACAGGCCTGTGTATTTTCAACATTTACTTCACTGGCTCATTAAAGTCTAGATTTATTAGATGTTTATAGTCTAATAAATTGCCAATTCATCTTTTATTTCAGAAAACAGGGGACCTTTATGCCGTCAAAGTGTTTAACAACTTGAGCTTCCTAAGACCTCTGGATGTTCAAATGAGGGAGTTTGAGGTGCTCAAGAAGCTCAACCACAAGAACATTGTGAAGCTCTTTGCTGTAGAGGAAGAGGTCAGTATTCAATATTGACCTTTCGTGAAAGGAAGTCTCTTGATAAATTGTATTGCGTGATCAATTTTTGACTTATTTATTATTAATATGTACGTAGATCTATGTATGTGGTGTTTTTTTTGTTTGTTGTGGTTTGCTTTTTCCATAAATGCCTGTTAATTTTCATGGGAGAATTTCAATAAAAAAAAATTGTGCCTGTTTTGAAAAGCAGAACTGCTGTTTTCCCCCGCTGTAGGTAGTCCACTATTTACATTGGTCTCCCATCTTGCTTAGCATGTTGGTGTTTGTTGTGTTCTACTACTCTGCCTCCCCAGTCCAACACGCGTCACAAGGTACTGGTGATGGAGTATTGCCCCTGTGGGAGCCTCTACACAGTGCTGGAGGAGTCCTCCAACGCCTACGGTCTACCAGAGGATGAGTTCCTCATTGTTCTGCAGGACGTAGGTGAGGGAAGATTCTCGCACCCACACAAAGCAGCAGATCGCCTCTCTGTCTTTACTGTGAGGGAAGGCAATGCGCCTCAGTTAAGTGAAGATGATGGATTCTATCTAGCTTCATCTTCTATATCTCCACATCATTACTTTTCATGTTATATTTTTTATAGATTATTGTCACGACATATAATATTTGCTCCCTAAATGGAGCCCAAATTGAGCGTGTTGCAGTTTACAAATACTTGTGAATTTACCTAGAAAAAAAAGTTGTAATTTAAGACGTGCTTGAACACAAAGAAGGTGAAGAGCAGACTTGAATTCTATATAGGATAAGATCAGGCTTTTCTCTTGAAAACGTAATGACAATTGTAAAATCAACCCTCTTGTCAGTTATGGATCATGGTGATATTGTGTATATGCACGCAGCCCCAACTATTTTAAAGTCCTTTGATGCAGTCTACCACAGTGCTTTGTAACTGGGGATAGATCACTGACAGTATATTGTAAGTGGACAAAGTGATCGTGACGTCACCCATTAGTTTGTGGACCACCGTTTTGAAGCCTCAAGTTTGGCATTTTGAAAATCGGCATTAGGTTGCATAGGCCATCGCCATCTTTTTGTAAAACCTGAAGTGATGACATTGACCATACTTGGACGAGAGGGTGCGGCTGGGAAGGATCTTGGAGGAGCGAGGGGTGGATCTGTGTGAGAGCCCGTTGCTACGTCTCTATCCCGATTGACAGTGTCAATCACAAGGTAGCCATGCCCTAAGCATACTCTATCGTCTATCGTCTATTTTACTCTAAATGGGACCATAATTTACAAAATGATGCTGTATTGAAAAATACTTGAAACTAGCGATTGAGACCATAAACTCGTAAGGAAAATGTTTGCTGATGTAATAGAGTAAGTGAGAATTAGGGTCATGTTCTCATAGACTTCCATACAATCTTAGTTGCTTCTGCAACCAGTGGAGTCGCCCCCCGGCAGGTTATTAGAAAGAATGCAGATTTAAGGCACTTCCGCATAGGCTTCACTTTTCGGAAGCCGGAGCCGGAACTACACCCTCGGGATAGATTTAGAACCCATCAATGTACAGTAATACAAGAAAGTAGGATGGTCTTCTCTTAGTGATAGGAGAGAAAAACATTTTCTCTTTTTTGTTTACAAGGCATTGTTGTGCAAGTTTTTACCTTACATCTCTTTTAAAGCACAAATCCAGTAATCATAGGACACGTTCACAGGACTTTATCACCCTTGAAAGCCCCAAAGTGAAAACAGAACTTGAATGGAACAAGGTTCAACAGGTTTTGAAATTAGAGCAGTTTGTTTCGGTTGAAAAATAAAAAAAAATGTATTGGAGGATATGAGAGTTGAAGAGGGTACTTGTTTTGGTTGATATTGTAAATATTGTAACAAGTTTTAATTATCTGCTTATTATTCATTTATTTATTTATTTGTGATGATCATGGGACCAACACCCCACAAGTTTTCAACTCGTGAATATTTCCCAACACTGCTGTGTTGTTTTTTAGTGGCAGGCATGAAGCACCTGAGAGAGTATGAGATTGTTCATCGGGACATCAAGCCAGGAAACATTATGCGTGTCATTGGCGACGATGGCCGGTCTGTCTACAAGCTGACAGACTTTGGTGCAGCCAGGGAGCTAGAGGACGATGAGCAGTTTGTCTCTCTCTATGGCACTGAAGAATATTTGGTAAGATATCTAACACTATCCGTAGCCCTGTTTTTTTTTTGCAAAGTCATTCCTACTGAGAAGCCCATTATTTTCCGATTCAAAAGGGGCAGCTGTTTAACAAACGTGTGTGTGTCTGTCTTTAGCACCCTGACATGTATGAGCGGGCGGTACTCAGGAAGGACCACCAGAAGAAGTACGGGGCCACGGTGGACCTGTGGAGCATCGGTGTCACCTTCTTCCATGCCGCCACAGGCAGCCTCCCCTTCAGGCCCTTCGAAGGGCCACGCAGGAACAAGGAAGTGATGTAAGGTCATGTTTTCGTTATATGAAAAACACGACCGAAAATGCGCCGAGGTTTCTGTTGGTGATCAGGATGGTGAAGGGGTTTGAAGTGAAAAATGTGGCTTGGCGCGAGATGAAGGTTTGAGACGTGGTTTCCTGCTTCTCTCGCAGGTATAAGATTATCACCGAGAAGCCATCGGGGACCATCTCTGGGCAGCAAAAGTTTGAGAACGGCAAGATTGAGTGGAGCACAGAAATGCCTGTGTCCTGCAGCCTTTCCAAGTAGGTCCCGTATTTTTAAAGATAAATTCATTATATACATGGAAACAAGTGAAGCACAGTTATTAAAAAAGTTCTGATCCTTCTTAGTCAGCTAACATCACAGAATATTTAATTTTTTTCCGAACAATAACCAATGATAACTCTGATTTTAAAAAGAAAAGAGGAACTGGAACTTAAATTCTACCCTTAACTTTTAGCCTGTTGTCTTACTTCCAGGGGCTTGCAGAGCCTACTGACACCAGTGCTGGCTAACATTCTAGAGGCTGACCAGGAGAAATGCTGGGGCTTTGACCAGTTCTTTGCTGAGACCAGCGACATCCTGCATCGCCAAGTAATCTTTGTCTTCAGTCTTCAGCAGGCCACACTCCACCATGTTTACATCCACGAGTACAACACGTAAGTTTGGGGGATACGTTCTGTAACTACATTACCCAAGAAGCTCGCTCTCCAAATACAAGTATAGGATGTAAAACAAGCAATATCTGGAACGTATTCTAACGGCACTGGGACTGATATGTTGCTGCATCTGATGGAGTCAGAGCACTGTCTCCAGTCTTCTGTTTTGAAGATGCAGTTCCTTCTCTGACCACAGGGCGACACTGTTCCAGGAGCTGATGTCCCGCAGGACCAGCATACCCCCTCACAACCAGGAGCTGCTGTATGAGGGCCGTCGCCTGGTGTTAGACCCCAACCGTCAGGCCAAGACCTTCCCTCGGACCACCAGGGACAACCCCATCATGCTGGTCAGTCGAGAGGCTGTAGCTACAGTAGGACTCATCTTTGAAGACCGTGAGTCCCAACGCACTCGTGCAACTTTCTTGTGTCTAATTTCAATACGTTTTCCTTTCACCATGATCATTCTCTGTGCCTCTGTCTTTGAGATTTGAGGGAAAAAAGTAAAGGCTAAAGAAAGTGGAGGGTATCCGTAATGAGGGCGACAACGATCCTGGACTAGTTCATATTTTTACACTCTCGCTCTCCCTTTGTCTTCACAGCAAGCCCCCCCAAAGTACAGCCCCGCTATGACCTTGATCTTGATGCCAGCTACGCTAAGGTATGTTAACTCTGTCAAAGGTCTAAGATGTTTGAAATGTCTCTTATGTCTCAATCTTGAAGCATTCATTCAAAAAATGATTGATTATACAAAATATCCAGTATTGTTAATATAATAATACTGTTAATTATTTTGAAATTACGTTTTTCATATCAGAACTAAAGAAGTCCTTTTCCCAATGATCTTATGTTGAAGGTCTGGATTCAGGACTATAACAGCAAAAGAGACAATATCATTTCTGACATTGCCTGTATTTGATCTCTTTTAAGTTTGTAAGAGTTTGTTTTGCAAACCTAAACAAAAAACACTGAAGGCCTTCAGAGCTAAATATAGATTACTATTATAAAATACTGCCAAATTCTATCTCAACTATAAAGCTGCTTTAAATATAAGTGGAGACCCAGATCCTCATGGTGCAAAATAATATTTATGGATGACGATGGCCCTCGAGATGATGAAAGCTTTGCTTCCCCCTCCTACTTGGCCATTGTTATTCTATGACTGCTGCCAAGTGACTCACTCCAGTCAAAGGAATGATTATCTTTGCAGCTGTGAGTGTCTGTGTCTGTGTCTGTGTGTTGGTCTATGATCTTTGCGAGATTGGGAGACTATGGCTGTAAGAGGTACACATAATTCTTTGTTAGTAAAGTACTGTGTTGGTAAGCAGCTTTATTTATGTCTTTCGTAAATAGAGAATGTCTTTCACCTATTGGTTAAAGAACAAGCTGGTGATTTGGCAATTGTCTCTATTAGCATAGTCCTAATGGCTTGGATGTTGAAAATAATGGGTCAGCTGTGGAGTTTTCAATAATTGCCTTGTCAGTGCACGTCAGCTACGGAAGTGATGCACACCGAACATCTGTGGATATGTTGGTGCGGTGTATTAGGCTGACATTGGTTCACAAACGGGGAATAACACACATTCACGTTCTTTCATAGACCTTTGCAGGTGACGTGGGACACCTATGGAAAACCGCAGAGTCCCTGTTGGTCTATCAGGAGCTAGTACGCAAAGGAGTCCGAGGTTTAATGTAAGTTTGTGTGGAAACCCAGCCATGAGTCTGTCTAACCTGCATAGGTTTGTGTTGTGGTCCATATGATTCAGTAATGAAGAACTCGTCTTTAATTGACCAAACCAATCCCCATCCTTCTTTCCCCGATTCAAATCTCCTTTGTCTGACTCCATCAGTGAGCTGATGAAGGAGGACTACAGTGAGATTGTCCACAAGAAGTCTGAAGTAATTCACCTCTGTAACTACTGTACCCAGATCCTTGAGAGGACGGAACCACTGTAAGGGTTTGGAAATGCACACACACATACACACACATAGTACATACACATACACACTCAAACAAACACACGTTTTTGTGCAACAAACCCTGACTAGTTAAACTTAGTATAGAAATTCTAAATTGTATTACTTTTAATCACGTAAACTAGTTTGACAAATTGACATAAGATCAAAGAAGAAGCTCAGAGATGTATGTGATGTATGTTTTCTCCTTTCTCCCCCCTTAGGTTTGAGGTCCTGATGCAGGCCAATATGCTGTCATCAGAATATGATGAGATCTCGGATATGCGCAAGAAAATTAATAGAGTGAGTCTCTCTACCCTGAGTTGTCATTCACACTTCCTTCTCACAGTTATTATCTTTGACAGTGTGTGAGCAGCTCTTTACACGAGCTGAAATCTGACATGTTTAAATTCTGTAAATGTGTGTTTGATCTCCTATGTCACATGCTTCTGTGTGTGCACGTGTGCCTTCTGCAGTTCTCCAGCTCTTTAGATCCCATAGAGCGGACAACACAGGAGATCAAGAGCAAGTTCCTACCAGGGGGTATGCTAACCGACACATGGACACAGCAAGTGGGGACCCACCCCGAGGATAGAAAGTGAGTGCGTGCGTGCTAGTCACTATTTGGGTCTGTCTGTCTGTATGGCAGGTCAGTGTCGTACAATGATAATGCTGTTAGTCACCACCATTATACCCTGCATGTTCTTCTTCAGTGTGGAGAGAATCAAAGTGCTCTTGGATGCCATAACTGCCATCTACCACCAGTTCAAGAAAGACAAAGCTGAGCGACGTGAGTTTCCCAGGGGGGAAGTAAAATATGACAGTGTTGTCACAGAGGGGCATAAAGGCATACTAATGCACTGGATTCTGGAGAAAAAAACCCGGAACAACTACGTTTTTGTTCCTTTCTCTCTTTCTGCGCAGGTCTGCCTTACAATGAGGAACAGATTCATAAATTTGACAAGTAATCGCCTGATTCCTTTCATTCTGAAAATGTTGACTAAAGCCACAATAGGACTAGCCGTTGTTATGTTGTTGTCATCCTTCATATGTCCACTGGTCTTAGACTATGTGTCTCTGGTCATTGTTTCCTCAGACAAAAGCTGGTGCTCCATGCCACCAAGGCCCGTACTTTATTCACAGAAGAGTGTGCCATGAAATACCGGCTTTTCATCTCCAAGAGCGAGGAGTTAATGAGGTAACTGGATAACCTTCATTTGGCTGTAATCTACGAGG